>CM030366.1:58495698-59121948 GCA_017893485.1 Hemerocallis citrina | reverse complement strand
TCACACACACACAAAGTTTATAAATCTAGATTTATAGATCAACGGAGTAGAATCTTATTTGGTGAACATAACTTCTTGTGTTCGTCAACCCGTTTTGTCGGATAAGCGTCTTGTTGCTCATTTCGTTGAACTGTTCTTTCATCAACCAAGCGTTGTGTTGTTCGCTTGTTTTGTCGATCGAGCATTTCATTGTATGACGAGCGTTCCGTTGGTCTGAGAGTTGAGTTTGGAAGGTGGTCAAACTGCGGATGAAACCCCAGTTTTCCCAAAAATGTATTTTTGTGTATTTTCTGTATTTTAAAAATTTCCGCAATTTTTTTTTTCGGTTTTCAAATTCTCTTGTCAAAATGTATTTTTTTTGGATCTTCTATTTTAAAATATGTTTTCGGCCGATAATTTTAAATTGTAACTATTTTCTATTATTTTACTGAAATACAATTCATAGTTTTGTTATTATTCTCTTATTATTGTAACTGTTATTATTACTATTATTATTATTATTGATATTGGTATTGTTTTATTGTTATTATTAGTATTTTTTTTATAAAATCGTAAATTGTATACTTTATTTGTTATTGTATTTTCCTAAAACCCTAACTCATTTAATTTCTTATTGGGTATTTTATTTTACCCTATATTCTATTAAAACCCTATTTTAAAATACCCAATTCACTTTAACCCATTTACCCTGTACCCATTTAGATACTCCCCCCAAACCTAGTTTAACCACCCATTACTAACCTAAACCCACTAATACCCTACCAGATCTAATCCACTATCCACCTAAACAACCCAACCCATTTATTAACTTCTCCCCCTAACCGTTTTCATTCAACTCACCTGTTTCCCCAAGTGCCCCGACCCGCTACCCCTGCACTGTGCCGCTTCAGCCTAACCCTAAACCCATAAAAATATTGACCATGCAGCCCCTGTTCTCCCCCTGCCTCGTGCCGCTTCGACTTCCAAATCCTCCCGATCTTTATCTCTCTCCTTGAACTCTGATCCACACCGCTGCACCCCCCGGCCATTGCCAGTCTCTTCCGCATCCTCCGCCCTGCTCTGCTGCCCTGTGTGCACCTCCCGTGCACTGCCCCTGCTTCCGACCTCTGCACCCCGTCGTGTCGCGCCATCCCAGCGCCGACGCCCTCCCCTGTACTCCTACTGTGCGCTCACTCCGCCACGCCGCACGCCCGTCGACTAGTCGCCTCCTCCTCGTCTACCTTCCCGTCTCCTCTCCATCTATATCCCTCTACTCTGCATCGCCCCAACCTCCCCTGTCGCGCCGTGCGACTGCGCGACCCTCACCCTGTCGCCGACTCCTCGTCATCTGCCAGCCAGGCCGCAGCCACCTGCGGCACCTCCGCAGTCCAGCGGCAGCAGCGGTAGTCAGCCGCCTGTCCGCCAATGAGTCCCGCTGCCATCTGCCACCTTGCCGCTCGCTCGCCGTTCCACCACAGTGCACACTCTCCATGCTCTGTTTGGTTGATTAGTATGTTGGTCTGTTGTGGACCGTCGGATGTTCACGATCTCACCTTGACCATCTTGATCTTGTTTGATTGATTTCTAGCCGTCTGTGGGATTCGTGATCATGAAGTGTTTGATCAACTTCGATTGTGAGCCGTCCGTTTGGTTTGATCTTGATCATCATGATCATCAAGTCGTGATATGGCCATCGGATCTCATCATCATCATCTATCTTGGTTTTGATCTCATCTTCGATTGTGTGGTGTGTTCTTGTTGGTTCGTTTGAGTTTGTTTGCTCGCTTCTGTTCATGTAATCCGTTTGGTTCGTGATTCTTGTTCGTGATCCATCCATGTGTTGTGTTCGTGCCCCGGGATCCGTCCCGTTATTCTTGTTCTTTGCTCTATTGGATTCGTCATCTTCCAGGCAAGTAACTTGTACTCCAATTCATTTGTTTGATACAAGTCACAAAGTTTACCTATAGTGTAGTTGGGTCTAGAGACAACCTTAGATTGTGTTTTACTTGATGGGTTTTGTCTCTATTATGATAATTTGGCCATAGATGACTCACGACACAAATCTTGATATGTGATAACCTAGGAATTGCCCAATTCTTGATTCTTAGTCGTGTATGTGAAAAATGGTGTGAAACTGTGTTCGGATTAAGACCCATATGATATAATAGGTGTGGACATGTTAATAACCATAATTCATGATGTTTAGACACTTGGTAGGTTGTATTTCAAGTTTGGATGTGTTTGGATCAATATTCTTGAAGTTATGTCGTTTTTGTTTTGAAGTGTGAAATCTGTATTTTGGCACTGTTTTGTTTTGTTGCTGTTTTCGACCATGCTACAGTGAGTATCTTGATTTCGATATAAAATATGAGTTTTAGATGATTTCGTCTATTTCCAAACTCCACTGAATTTGCTTGATTTGGATTTCGTATGACTGAGTTATGGCTGTTTTAGTACAGAGGTGTCGATCTTTTCCAGATTTAGTTTTTGAGTAATTTTGATAACAAACTATTTTCAAGAACTATTTTATACATATTATTTTGATTTGAAACTTTGGTCAGTGTTTCTTTATTGATTTAGGGATTACCCAGAATTTTGATGAATTTTATTGATTAGTTTATGTGATGTTTCATGCTCGTTTCTAAAACCTACTTGTGCTGTATTTTGCTCGCTGTTCTGTAAAGAACCATATTTTCACTATGATTCTTTATACTGTATGAAAAATATTTGTGAAATGTGAGAGTTAGTAAATTCTATCTATTTTCATATCCCTTTGGCGGAATTGGATTTTGATTCACTGGTTGCGAGATATCCTAGTTTTCGTACATCAGTATTGAGATTTCCAGATTCGTTAAACTATGTTTTCTTGATGCTTTGGTATTTTTGATGACTGGTCTATTCTTACTGGAATATTATGAAACTTTATATTTTGATTCTAGACATATAGGGGAATACCCCAGATTTTTTCTGATTTTATTTGAGAGGTTTTGATGTTGTTTTTCTGACTGAGAATTCGTTTTCCTGATTTCTGACTGAACATATTTTCTGTTTTCAAACCTGTTTTGAGTTAAGATGTTGTGAAGTACTATATGACTTAATTATACTCGTTGGATTCATGTGGATGTCTATTTTCTAGATCCTTCAACGGATCCATATTTGCATTTCTGTAGCGATAAGAATCGCTGTTTTAGTACTGTACTGTCATGCTGTCCTGAATATGAACATGCACTGATTTGCTCGTTTATGTGACTGTATAGTATCTATAATTGATTATTTGTTTCCTTGAACCTAATACTGATTATACCATGTTTGTTTGACACTATTTAGTACACATTCATGTGTATTTGTTAACCATAATAAAAGTAACCAAGCCGGGGTTTAAGGGAAAGATCTAATAGTGGGAAATTATAGAAATGTGTACTTGGAAGGGGGCCCGTGTTTCCCATACTGAGCATCTGTTATACTGATACTGATTACCTGACGGCACACTTCCCTATAGGAAGGTGTACTCAGGGGAGGACCAATAGGTTCTGACTGTTACTGTTACTGATTACCTGACTGCACACTTCCCTATAAGATGGTGTACTCGGAGGAGGACCACTAGCTTCTGACTGTTACTGCTACTGCTACTGTTACTGATACCTAAGTACACTGCCTTATATGATCCCCTAAGAAATCTACAAACATCACTGTTTTGAATGTAGCAACCATGCAATAAAAGGATGGCGCTTGAAGTGCTACCTAGCTAGTAATACACACAAGACTATAAGAACATAAAACTGATACTGTTAGACTGATACTGTTAAACTGAATACTGTTAGACTGAATACCGTTAGACTGATACTGTTAGACTGAGACTATTGGACTGATACTGTTAGACTGTTATCCTGATTCACTGATATACTGAGCCTACTGTTACTAGACACTGTTAGTTGTCATGTGACACTGCCTTTGACATAAAATAACTGTACTGTAGTATACCATGCTAGGTCTGTTTCTACTATTAATTAGATCTGTTAGTTTCCCTATGTGCTTGTATTCTACATTATTTGTGACCCGCGACTTGCAATTGATGGATACTTATTTTCTTCTCTTCTCCTTCTCTTGCAAATTTTCTAATTGCAGATCAGGATGGACGACTGCCAGATGGTATTGGCGAGATGATGTATTAGTGCTGGAGATTCTACTTTATTATAATTTTATTGTTGCTTGAACATTGAATAAAGTGTATTTGGTTTATTGGATATTATTTGTATTTGGGCGATGTGACCCAGGATATTATTTTCTCCGGACTCTGATTTATTTGAGAATATTGTATTTGTTTCAAGTAAATTTCTGTTGGTAATTTGTTTCAATTATGCATGAATGGTTGATACTTTTGCTTCTGACTCTGATTATTTGTGTGAGATGTTGTAATGATTCTTGAACAGCTTATGGATGATGAAAATCATTCGCTGGGCTTTTGTCGCAAATCCGTATTCCGTATTCCTTTTTGGGAAGCGGGGCGTGACAGCGGACTTGCTGTTTGATCCCATCAAGTTTGTTGAGGCAATTCCAGGACAGAGTTCAACCTTTGAACTTGCAGTTTGCACCCAGAAAGTTTTGTAGAGACAACTATGAGACAGAGATGAACTTAGAACTTGCTATTTGATCCCAGCAAGTTTGGAGAGGCAACTCTGAGAGGGAGTTGGTCGTAGAGCTAGCCGTTTGATCTCGAAGAGTTTGGAGAGAAAACTCTGAGACGGAGTTGAACGTAGAACTTTTTGTTTGATCCCTACATGTTTGGAGAGGCTACTCTGAGACGGAGTTGGTCGTAGAGCTTGCCGTTTGATCTTGCAAGTTTGGAGAGACAACCCTGAGATGTTTTTTTTGAAGAAAAAGGTGGGATATGGCGACCTTGTTTCATTAATTAAAAATTAACAAAACAAACCAATAGTACTGGGCCAAAGTACAAACTACGATCAGAAAATAAAACATGAAGTAACTCGACCCATACAGACACCAAGCGATCCTCCAACAAACCCTAGAAGGTTGGCCGACAAACCGATAGTCTTCCACACTATCGAAGAGGCCCAGCCGATGCATCTCCTCTACAACTGTAATGGACCCCATCTTGGGCTCAATCATAGTGCTCGGCCCATCATAATTGTCTATACATCAATTAAGCTTTGTGCCCCCTTCCACGGCAGGTGCACAACCAGCTGAAGCGAGTCAATCGAAATTTTGTCATCCACCGAACCCCAACCTAATCCTCCTCTCCTCCCACATTCGCTCAAACAACATCAAGCTCACGCCAACCAGAACCACAGTAAAAAAGAGAGTCGTGAAGAGGATACCTTCACATCTCTCATGCTCTTGCTTTCTCACGTGATTTCTCACACACACAGACATACACCAACATAGAGTTGTGAGGAGCAACATCTTCACTCTCTAACTCTCTCTTTCTCTCACCAAAAAACTTAAACAAATCACAACTAAATGAAGCATCACCTTCTCCTCTCGCTACAACGGGTGGTGACATTGTCTACGTTAGGTTCAATAATGAGGACATAGTGGCGGTGCTGCTCCGAATACTGTGGTCATCGGTCGCGAGTGATCGGAGAGGCAAAAGAAGTGAGATCACTCTTCTCCAACCTCAACTCACAAATCTCTCTAACACTCCCAAACAAATTCCATAGCCATCCACAAGAACTATGAAGAATCATCAGTGGCATAGTGGCAGAGGCGCAGATCCGAGCCAGAGCAGTGACTCCGAATCAGAGCAGCGATGGCACTAGCACACCTGGGCGGAACAACTGCTGGTCGCCGATGAGAAAGCAAGGTTGCGATGGGGAGGGACTAGCACTCGCGAACTCTGGTCGCGGCGCGAGGTTGTTGTTGATGTGGCTAGAATGGCGGACACACTCTCGCCAGATCTAACAATCGCCGCCGCCGATGAGAGAGAGCGAGGTCGCTATGGTTGAAGGTGCTCGTGAACTCTGGTCGGACTCCGACGCGCTGTCATTGGTGATAGGGCTATAGTGGGCGGGAAATTGGATTCGGTGGGAGGGGTGCAGATCTAGGGGAGTAAGGTGGTGATCCCTAGCCGCCTTCCCCTCCAACTTCTTTGTTTTGGGGTTTCTTTTTTGGGGGTTTTGGCGGAAGAGTTTCTCTCTCTATAATTTCTAGAGAGAAACCAAATTAATGAATTCAACACTAACTCTTAGACGGAGTTGAACGTAGAGATTGTTGTTTGATCCCAGCAAATTTAGAGAGACAACTTTGTGACGGAGTTAAACGTTTGAACTTATAGTTTGCGTTCGACAAGTTTGTAGAGACAACTCTATAACGGAGTTGGATGTTTGAGCTTGTTGTTTGTGCCTAACAAAGTTGTAGAGGCAACTTTTGAACAAAGTTGATGTAGAGCTTTTTGTTTGATCCCAACAAGTTTATAGAGACAACTCCGTGATAGAATTGAATGTTTGAACTTGCTGTTTGTGTCCAACAAGTTTGTGGAGGCAACTCTGAGTCTGAGATGGATGTTGAGCTTGTTGTTTGATCCCGGCAAGCTGGGAGAGACAACTCTGAGATGGGGGTGAACATAGAGCTTGCTGTTTGATCCCAACAAGTTTGGAGAGACAACTCTGTGATGAAATTAAACGTTTGAACTTGTCATTTGCGCCTAAAAAGTTTGTAGAGACAACTCTGTGACGGAGTTAGATATTTGAACTTGCTGTTTGCACCCATCACGTTTATAGAGGAAACTCTTAGACGGAGTTGAACGTATCCCAACAAGTTTATAGAGACAACTCTATGATGGAGTTGAACGTTTGAACTTTCTATTTGCGCCCAATAAGTTTGTAAAGATAACTCTATGACGTTTGAACTTGTTTGTTTGTGCCCAGCAAGTTTGTCGAGACAACTCTTAGACGGACTTGATGCTAAACCTGTCGTTTGTGCCAGACAAGTCTTGTAGGGGCAGCTCTGAGACAAAGTTGGTCGTAGAGCTTGTCGTTTGCACCCAACAAGCTTGTTAAAGGAAACATTGTGACGGTGTTGAATGTTGTACTTGTAGTTTGAAACCAGCAAGTTTGGAGAGGAAACTCTTGGAACGGCATTGGACGCCAAGCCTATTCCATGAAGATAAGTGGTATTTGGAAGGACTCGAGCTAAAAGCAAGGAGCTGAACTCATTGTTTGGAGTCAACTAGTTGTTGATGGTGCTCGAGCGGAGTGCGAAGTGTCGAACTCATTGTTTGTAGTCAATGAGTTGTTGATGGAGCTTGAGCGAAGAGCAGAGCGTTGAACTCGTTATTTAAAGTCAACGAGTTTTTCATGGAGCTCAAGCAGAGAGCAGAGAGTTGAACTCGTTGTTTGGTGTCAACCAGTTGTTGATAGAGCTCAAGCAAGAAGCAGAGCAATCAACTCGATGTTTGGAGTCAGCGAGTTGTTGATGGAGCTTGAGCGAAGAGCAAGGACTTGAAATCGTTGTTTGGAGTCAACGAGTTGTTGATGGAGCCTTAGCGATGTGCAAGGTGTTTAACTCATTGTTTGAGTCAACGAATCGTTGATGGGGCTCAAGCGGAGAGCAAAGTATTGAACTCGTTGTTGATAGGGCCCGAGCATAGAGCAGAGCGTTGAACTCGTTGTTTGGAGTCAACGAGTTGTTGATGGAGCCTAAGTAAAGAGCAAGACATTGAACTCGTTGTTTGGATTCAACGAGGTGTTGATGGAGCCTGAGCAAAGAGCAAGGTGTTAAACTTGTTGTTTGGAGTCAATGAGTTGTTGACAGGGCTCGAGCAAAGAGCAGAGTGTTGAAATCATTGTTTGGAGCCAACGAGTTGTTGATGGAGCTTGAACGAAGAGCAGGGCATTAAAATCGTTGTATGGAGTTAACGAGTGATGGACGAGGCTTGAGCGAAGAGCAGTGCATTAAACTCGTTATATGGAGTTAACGAGTGATTGACAAGGCTCGAGCAAAGTGCATGGCATTAAACTTTTTGTTTAGAGTCAGCTGGTTGCTGATGGAGGCTGGTTGTATGTAGTGAATGAGTTGTTGATGGGCTCGAGTTGAGAGCAGAGTGTTGAGCTCATTGTTTGGAGTCAAAGAGTTGTTGATGGGGCTCAATCGGAAAGTAGAACGTTGAACTCGTCGTTTGGAGTTAACAGATTGCTGATGGAGCTCGAGCGGTGAGCAAGGCATCAAAGTCTTTGTTTGGAGTTAACGAGTTGCTGATGGAGCTCGAGCAGTGAGCAAGGTGTCAAACACATTTTATGGAGCGAATGAGTTGTGTGTTTTGAATCTTCTTAATATTGAAGTGAAGTCAGTTATGTTTGTTCAACGTTGAAGTAATTCCATTCTTCTTTATGTTGACTAGTAGTTGTGTATAATGAATGAGGTCTTCGGGACGCCCTGTTTGCTTTTGTTCGCACTATGTTGTGCTTGACAAAGTTGGGACTTATCTGTTTGCATGGCGCATCACGCGGGATGGGGTTGAAGCTTGCTCAGGTGAAGGTTGTAGGAGAGACATCGAGCTTTCCCTCCTAAGGAAGACTTGTCTTGAATTTTATCGTCAAGAGTTAAGGTGACTCTGGGGAGATGTTAGCTGGATGGAGGCATGTGAAAGGTTTGTGTCTCTTAGGCGGAACATCCCTTTACTGTGCAGCTAGAAGGACGACTTGTAGGATAGCTTGTTGTATGTTGTGCTTGCAAGACTTTTGTAGCGATGTTCAAACATGAGACGTAGACTCATTGTAATTCTGCAGTTGTAACGAAACTTGTTGTATGTGAAATAAATAATTATTTACATGCCTGTGCCTTGTCCTATGAGTATTCGTCTTAGGGGTTGGCTAGTCGTAGGAGCTACTCTTGGGGAGAGTTGGACTCCAGACATGTCGTTTTGTACTTAGCTAGTTGTGTGAGCAACTCTAGGGAAGAGTTGAACTTTGAACTTGCTGTATAGGTCCTCCAACAAATTTTTAGAGTCACATCGAGTGGTGAGCTGAACTCTGAATTTTCCTTTTTTGTAAGTTTGTTGGAGTAACTCCAATCCACGATTTTGGACCTCTAATCTGTCTTTAAGAAAATTTAACTAGTTTCAGGAACAGACCGAATGACGAGTTGAGCTCTGAATGTGCTTGGTTGCTGGTTGTTGAAGCAACTCTGAGCCATAGGTATGGATTCCGAATTTGTTAGTTTAGGGCTTTAATAGGTTGTAGGAGCAAATTGAATGACGAGTTGAATTCTGAACGTGCTTTGTTGCAAAATGCAAAAGTAACTCCGAGCCACGGGTATGTACTCCAAACCTGTGGTCGAGGTGTTAACGAGTTGCAGGAGCAGATTGAATGACGAGTTGAACTCTGAACTTGCTTTATTGCAAATTTCTAGAGTAACTCCGAGCCATGGGTATGGATTCTAAACTTGTTAGTTTAGGGATTTAACAGGTTGCAGGAGCAGATCAAATGGCGAGTTGAACTCTGAACTTTGCTTTGTTGCAAATTGCTAGAGCAACACCGAGCCATGGGTATGGACTCTGAACCTGTCGTCGAGGTGTTAACGAGTTTCAGGAGTAGAACGAATGACGAGTTGAACTCTGAACTTGCTTTGTTGCGGTTTGCTAGAGCAACTCCAAGCCACGGATATGAAATTCAAACTCGTCTTATAAGGAGCTTCTAATGAGGTTTTTGTGCCATTTTAGGAGTAAGCTTGGCATTTAACTCATTGTATGCACCCGTAGAGTTATACAATAATTCTGCAAAAATTAATACTAAATTTTATTGGAGAACAAAACTGAGCTGTTACTGTAGTGGTTGGCCTTTATTACATACAATGACCGGTAAAGCGGTCTTTATTGAAAAATAAAACTAAACAACTGCTCTAGTGGCTGGCCTTTATTAAAAAAATAATGATAATATATAAAGGAGGCGAGCGTTAAGCACCCTTGTAGAAGTTCATGAGGTGTTCCACTTTCCAAGTCCTTGCTAATATCTCCTTGCCCCCAGATCTTCAAGTTGGTGAGCCGTTAGGCGAACAACTTGGTAGACCTTGCCTGTTTTGGAGCGGGCATTCCCTTGTTTTGCAAAGAGAAGGGGTGATATACAAATTTGCTTGTGTTTTGGCAAGACTAGTTCTTTCTGTTTAATAAGCGGAGTGGCTACGGGTGGGGGATTCAAGTATATTACTGTATTTTGACGAGGACAAATTTGGACCTGTTGGGAGATGACTTGGCAGGTTTGAAAGTTCTTGGAAGGATTTCTATGGCAGTGACTTCAAGCTTGCTTATGGTCTTAGAGTTACTGTGAACCTTTATGCCATCTAGGGGGAGAATTGAGCCCCATTGTGGTGGTGCAGCATGCTCGTGCTGCCTGTTGGCTCCCTACAACTTGGCCTATGCCTGTTGTTAAGAACTTCATCTTCATGTGGTAGGCGGAATCAACTACATAAAGTTCGGTGCTTCCGTTCGAATAGCAGGTTTTTTTTTTCTCCTGTCACATCGAGTGTGAGGATTCCTTCTATTTGAACGAGTACACCAGAGAATCCGTGGAGTGTATAACTATTGGTGTATGCCCTAGAGGCCAGTTTTGTATTGACATTACTAGTTTACATTGTATCATAACATTTATTTCATATTTAGGCATTTCATTTATTGCATTATTTATTGTGAATTAAATGAACATAATGAAGTCCTTACAATAGTAAGCTCAATGCCATGGGATATCAAGTGCATGACATGATTGTGAGATCCTATTGGCTGAAATCAGAACACTATTCTTAAATGTCCCTAGTCGAGTATTATTGTGAATTAGGACATCGATAATACATAGAGGCTAGTGTGTGCGTAGACTGATGACCATTCTCACGGGTCATGGATATTAGATATCAAGTCTTCACATGGGTATATATTAGAGTAATAATGTACTGGACTGACCCACCATTAGAACGATGCATGACAATGACCATGGTGTACGTAGTCCTTTGACTTAAAGTCATTACGGTTTCCTGCATGAGAAGGCATATGTTTTAAAGTCACTACGGTTCCCTACTTAAAGTCACTTCTTCATCGACTCTGATATATTTGTCACTCTTTTCTAGGAGCTCAGTGTAATCTTTAGAAGATTTCTTCGTGGGGAGGCTTTCAATTGTTTGTGAGTGACATTGTGACGGAAGGCAACGGCTACCACTGATGTGTTTAGGGACGAGATAGACCTTGCTTAGACTGTGAAGCGCTTGATAAATTCCTTCAGCATTTCTCCGTCCTTCTGTTTTAATTCTAACAGGGAAGCACATATTTTTTCAGCCCTGCGGCTAGTAACAAAGTGCGCTATGAACAGCTCCTCGAAATGGTCGAAGGAGAATATTGACTTTGGAGTGAGGTGGGAGTACCATCCCTTGATGATCCTTTCAAAGTTGCAGGGAATGTTCAACTCATGAGCACATCAGTGGCATTGTAGACCATCATGCGAGTTTTAAAACTCTCAATATGGTCAGCCGGATCTGATTCACCATCGTATGACTCGAATTGAGGAGCTATGAAGTTCTTAGGAATGGGTGCATCAAGGATGGATTTTCTGAAAGAAAGTTGAATGGGGCGTTAAGCCCTGCTGGAGCGGTTCCCATCATTCCTTCTGTTCAAGTCTTCCACTTCTTGAATGCAGCGAAGGACTTGGTCGTAATTCCCTATTGATCTAGTTGAGTCGCTGGATCCTCCTTCTCTTGAAGTAGCAGAGTGGTGGCTCCATGAGCTTCGACCATGTTCATGAGCACCTTGGATAGCTTGGAGGATGTCATGTTTGAAGTTTTGTAATTCGACCCTAGTGACTGAGGCCTCTTGCTCTTTGTTTTTCTCAAGATGCTTTTGAATCTCACAAGTCGGGCTTCTTTCTGTAGTGCACCCCCTGTGAGATGAGGAGTATCTTGATCTCAGCCTTCAGGGAGAGTTGCTTCTCCGGTCTACTTGACGTTTTGAGCGAGAGGCCTCAGTTCGGGTTCGCCTCTCAGCCAAACGGATTCGTAAGTTGATTCTTTATTGCCTGACTTTGATGATTTGGCGGAGATCTCTTGACCCCCGGGGGCCTCAAGAGACCATTGAATCACTTGAAGGATTATGGACTGAGATATGGTCATGCAGATGAGACTATTTATGATGACTTTGTCGGGAACCCCTGGCGCCTTTCCGTTGACAGGAGCTTGATTAGGCTGTTGGGGCGGATCTAGCTGTTGAGGAGATATTTGGTTCTCCATGGGAGGAGCTACTTGACTAAGAGAGTTGGTTTGAAATCTTGCAGTCGTTGCTCTCCCTTTTAGTCTTGATGGCATGGCGGGAGAGGTCGGTATTTCTCATGACAAGTTCTGATCTATAAAGTATATATGTGTAGTTTCCCACAGACAGCTGCAATCTGTTGCTACTTATTTTGGTGTGGGAGCAAATATATAGCGAGTTTATATTTGAAGGAAACTACTAAAGATCTAACCTTTGATCATCGTTGTATAAACTAGTTGGAGCTCCCGAGAGTAGATCCGGATCGTTGATTGAACACCGTGATCTGAATCTGATGGTTGCTGACGTGGCCGATGGAAGTACAAAAATCCTGAAACACCGGGGGTGGTCTCGGCAATAGACCCTCCGTCGCTTAAGTCAGAACCAGAGAGAGAAAGGGAGTTTGAGAAGAAGTTGCGACGTTATTGATTACCTTCTGACTGAGGAGGGGGGAGGGTATTTATAATCCTGCGAAACAGTTTTGGAGATTGATATAAATCTGTTAGATTGATATGAATCTCTTACCTCTTGTTGATTGTCCCCCTTAAGAGATAAGCTCTCTTGTCTGGGGATAAGAGCTTTGAATTACAACCCTCATGGGCTGGGTGTCTCTCCTAATTTTTCTAGTCGCTGTTAATGGGCTTGAATGTAACACCCCAGAAAATAAATTGTATTATTTTGAATTATTAAATATTGATAAATTGACTTATTTGACTATTTTATGTAATTACTGTTTTGCTCGTGCAAAACACGTGCAAATATTGTGAAATTCAAACTCTTAAATTTTTGTGTAAAAATACTTCTTCTCATTTAATTACAATGTTCTTATTTTTATTTATATATTTTTTTGAGTTTATTTTGAATATGAAGGACTACTTTTGAAATTATATTGACAAAATGGATTTTTATAAAAGAAATTGTTTTGGGCCATGAAAAGAGCCCGAAATTCAAATTTAAAATTTGAGTTTCAGAATTGGAGACCAGCCAATTATTAGAGATTAGGGGATAAGATTTTGGACATAAATAAACCCCATGAAACCGTAAAATTTTATCCCGACCATATCTAAGGGAGAGTAGGGTTTTGCCTCCCTTCCATTTTGATTTCTTATTGGTGAATTTTTGGAAGCTTGGAGAAGAGAGAAATTTCCTAGGAAGGAGGAGGACTTTCTTTGCTTTTGTAATTAAATTCTTCAAAAGGTGAGGGTCTCTCTAACTCTTTTGATGTGTTATTTTTGTTCATGATTAATATAGTATCATGCTAGGAATTTATTTGTGGATCTATGAATGAGTATAAGTATAATGTTTGCCATGAGATAAATTATTGAGGTAATTAGTATGCGGTGTTTAGTTGATATCATGAAGGAAGAAAATCAATTTTTATATGTGTTGGACATGGATAATTGACTATGGAATATTATATAATGTTAGGATATGAAAAGATTAAATTTTTTATCCATAAAATCGATTGAATGATAATGTAAAATGTTACTATTGTTTAGAACTTGTTATTGATCTAAAAATGCATGTTTGATTGATGTATAGATCAAATCTAGAGAGCTTATTTGCTGTTTAAATGCGTTAAAAGTTTATATTGTGAATACTAGTTGATTGGGGGATTGAAATAACATGTATATTGCCAAAAGAAAAAAATTGAGCACTGGAGGGTTGGGTTTTAGGGGTTTACACAGCCCCCGAGTTTGCATAGTGCAGCCCGAGCACTGTGCAGACCCAGGGTTGTGCTGTTTTGAAGGCTTCATCATGTGCATGATAGAGCTCGGATTTTGATGTGGGTGTGGGGTTTTGGTGTGTGCTAGCGTTTGCGAACCCTAGTGTGTATATATATATATATATAGCAATAGTGTGAAGTTTAATTGATTTTTTTTTATCAAGTTTCAAAGGGCAAAGTTTCAGATTAAAAAAAAATCTAGTTCCAGATTTTTGTGTGGGCGAAATAGAGTACCAAATTCTGTATAATTGGATTACAAATTGTGTGATATGAGCTATGGTTATAGTTGGAATACAAACTTTAATTTTTAGAATATATGCTTCAGTTTTGAGAGGTTTGTTTTCAAGTTTGAGAACATATGAATTTCATATTTTTTAGAAACAAGTTTTCAGAATTTTCTTTTATGAGTTTGAGTTGCATTTTCGAGTGTTGTAATTCTATACTTTAGATGAATATGACTCTCAGTTTTGAGGAGTTAAATGTTCCATTTTGAATGATGAAATTTTCAGATTTTAAAGTGGTTTTGTAACTGTCACGCCCCGCTTCCCAAAAATACAAAAACCAAGCACATGACATTGGCCCAGCGAATGACTTGCGTCATCCATAAGTTGTTTACCAATTCAACTCAACAATATAAACAATACAAAACAATTGCGTAGGCAATAAGAACAACCACATGAACAATAATACTTGGAATAAGACAATATGAAATAACCAAATATGATAATCCAACGTCTGGAAACAAATAATAATATCTGGGTCATAAGCCCAATACAATAATAAATCCAAACACAATGATAATATGTTCAATACAATAAGTCCAATGAAATAAGAATCAACTAGAAAGCAATAAATCTTTAGAAAGCTTGTTCTCAAATTCCGGCAGGTAATTCTCCTTGATTACCTGTGAACACTTCATCTAAAAACGGGAGAAAAATTGTCCTTAGAGCAAGTCATGGACAACAAGTAGAGAAAGCAAAGAAACAATGGAATAACAAAATAAGAATGAATTCAATTGGTCAAAAGGAATCAATAATAATGGACAATAGCAAATATTAATATCAATGGTAATCGATACAATGGTTATAAGCGATGATTCAATATTCGATGGCAATATTCAATGGTCGATGTCAATATCACTTAGATAATGTTCAATATCAGTAGACATGATGATGTTCAATTTGCAATCTCGATGTTGTGTCAATTCTTAAGTCTATTAATTTTTAGCCTAACTAATGCACGTACTACTGCGTCCAATTCCCCAGGTTCGATGCATACAATCAATGTCGTTTATACTCTAGTGGTGAATTCTATAAACCATGTGTCAGTACGATAACACTGATACGATAGCAACCTTGTTGCATGATACACTAAAATGATACACTGAAACGATACACGAAAGATTGGGGTACCGTAGTCAGCGCTCCAACAATCAATTGATAAAATACTGGCCGACACAGTTTCTATATTGTTCACTACTCAAGTCAATCCTTTAAACCCTGTCTTGTTAATTATTTTATCAATGCTAACAATACATTATGCAATTTAGAGACATTAGATGAACGATAGTAACAATAGAAGAACATCGAATGATAACTTTGGATGGGACGAATAAAATGATGACAATAGCACATTAAGATCATGCAATACAATATATACACTTCAATTCATGCAATACAATGATATATGTATAATTATATTAAGGAAATCTGGAAAATGCAATTCTGGACAGCAAGAAGTTACTGTACAAAAATCAGTTTTACCGCTGCTACAGAAATCAAAAACTCAATTCTGTCAGAAGTTCTGGAAACTAGACTTCCCAACGATTCCAACGCATATTTAAATACAAAATCCGACAATAGTAGCTAGGTTAAATACAAAATTCTTTACAGATTACATGTTCTGACTGAAAATCGACATCAAGTTGTTATATTTTTAGAATTAGCAAAACTCAATTATAAATTCATCAAAAATATTCATTACTCTTAATCATGTTAACTATCATTCTGGAAATTATCAAAGCATTATTCTAACATTAACTTGGCTTTTTAATAGTTTAAACATGAAAACATACATGAATCTGAAATTCTGGAAATAAAAGACAACAGTAGTAAAATCATCATAACTTTTATAATACAACTCAGAATTCAAATATCTTAGATATTCTGGAAACTAGAGACATAGAGCTACAACTCTTATTCAGAAAGTTATTAATTTTGATGTAAAATACTGGGTCGAAAATGTCTCACAAATTCCAGACAGACAATAAACATACATATTTCAACATATTTCATGAAATAAAGCGATCTAACATGATGGGTTTCAATTCGATTAGTCAATAAATCTCATAATCAGCATGGTAGGTACAATAGCATGACAAACACCATTAAGAATACACACATACACTAGTTTAACAACCACAAAACATCCATTGATCATTCAAGCACACAACCTAGTTGTTATATCTATGATAATTTATTTATGTGGTGTTTGTATGATTAACCCTATTATCAATACTACATGGATTCATGAAAGATTCAATTTTTTTGAGTCAATAAAGGCACGAAGTCGAGGATATTTGGGTTAGCTCGTGTAAACCATCAATATACTCAACGAAAGATGAACAATAGTATACGATACGATGAACGATTTGGATATACTTGCGGAATTTCAATAAAAACTTAAATTTGATACAATATTCAATTCAAGAGGAAAGTGACTTGCCTTATTGACGATTAGTTCGAATACCAAAGAATAACGGGATGAGAATCCTAGAGCAACGAACACAAACTCGCAAAGGAATATGTGCACACAACTTGCACAAGTGGCACAACAGCAAGAATAGCACACAACAGTAAGAGCTCACAGCAACAGCAAGAGATCACATCCACCAACAGCAAACAATAGAAGAAGCAAGGCAGCAAGGGGGTTGTTGTTGCTGGCGGCTCAGTCGACGGCAGGACAGACGACGACTGGAAGGCGTCGAGCGGTGGTGATCGCTGGAGGTTGATCGGAAACGAGGGGGGTCTGGTCTCGGTTGCCACAGTCGAGAGGGAAGAGGAGCGGCGGTGGGGTCTTCGGGTGGTGTTGGGCATAGTCGAGGAGAGGGCGGCAATGGGTGGTGCTAACGACGTTTGGGGTCGCTGGAGGGAGATTGGGTTTAGGCGGGAAGATGAGGGAACATGAGGGTTGGGCGGGGAGAGAGAAAAACAAGGGGAGAGAGAGAGAGAGAGAGAGAGAGAGAGAGAGATGGCTGTGAATTATTTAGGGTTGTGTTTTTAGGGTTTACATTAGGGTAGTATATATAGAATACAATTAGGTTGTTGGGTTATTGGGCTAGGATCCTATAATAATGGGTTTGGGTCTAGAATTAATTGCAATCGGGTTTTGGGTTCGATAAGAGATGGGTTTGAAGACAATATGGATCAAATAAAATAATCACAATCCAACAAAATAAAATCTACAAGATAGATAGCCCAACAATAAGAAAAGAATAGCTCATGAACTAAATTTAATTGAGATGATCAAGGAAAATTATAGAGTATTTTATTCAAATTACAAATAAAATATTACAATGAAGGGAAAAAGGAAAAGAACGAAAACGGTAGTTACAATCCTGCCCACCTTACAATAAAATTTCGTCATTGAAATTAAATAACTGGTAATAGGGTAACCCTAAGGAAAAGAAAAGAAAAGAACTACACAAAAAGATGGGGAAACTTCTTCTGAATCTCTTCCTCAAGCTCCCAAGTCGACTCACCCGGCGAGTGAGGATTCCAAGCAACTCGAACCAATCTGATGACCTTATTCTTCAAAATCTTCTCTCGTCGGTCCAAAATCAAAACCGAACGGTTCTTATAGGAAAAATCTGGTCGAACAGACAATTCTGAGTAGTCAATGACATGACTGCCATCTTTGACATACTTCCTAAGTTGGGAGATATGGAAGACATCATGTACTCCAGATAGGGCCTGCAGCAACGTGAGTCTATAGGCCACCTTGCCTACTCGCTCCACCACATCAAATGGGTCAATGAATCTAGGGCTTAGGTCGTTTCCCCCACCTCCAAACCGGATAACACCTCTCCATGGTGATATCTTGAGGAACACATGATCACCCACTTCGAATTCCAATGGCCTCCTGTAAACGTTTGCCCATTTTCTCTGCCTGTCCTGAGCTGCCGTAGATACTTCCTGATCTGGCCCACTGCATCAACAGTCCTCATGATCAACTCTGGCCCTAAAAGCTTCCTCTCACCAATGTCATCCCATCACACTGGTGATCTTGTAACCCCCATTCCCGTAAATACATATTTTCGAAACATTTTCTGTATTTTGATTTTTATAAAATTATTTTGTGCTAAATTCGTTTCAAATTTGTATTAAAGTGTTTTCTAAACGAAAATTTATTCATTTTGAATAATGGTATATTTTAATTTATTTTTTATTGAACGACTATTTATAATTGAGCCAAATGAAATATATTATTGCTATTTGGGGTTATTTTGATAAATTAATATTTTGTTATATATTATTATTATTATTGTTATTTGTATCCTTGTAATTATTATTATTGTTATTATGGTTGTTATTATTATTGTTATTCTTATTGTTATTAGTATTATTATTTTGTTATTATTATTGTTATTAGTATTATTGTTTTTATCGTTATTATTATCATTATTATTATTTTTTCTTAAGCCCGAACATGCTCCATTTTATATGTATTTCCCTATCTAAATTAATATATATATATATATATATATATATATATATATATATATATATATATATATATATATATATATCCCATAGCCCATTTTGTTATTGGATTTAAAGCCATACCCTTTAAACCCACACTTATTGGATCCCAAACCCAATACCCAATAACCCACACTTTTCCCTATATATACTAATCCTAATTAAAACCCTAATCTAAACCTAACCCTAACCTAACCTAAACCTACCCTAGCCCCTAACCCCGCTGCCACTGTGCTACCCCTACCCTTGTTCATCTTCCCGCTCGAGCGCCCCTGCTCTTTCCCCGTCATCTTTTCCCCCACTGCTCCAAACCTATCACCATCCTCATCCTCTTCCCTCTCGACCAACCTCCACCCTGCCATTGCCTCGTCGAACTCCTCGACGTCGAGAACCCATCCCGTCACCCTTTCCCTCCTTGCAACCACTTGAACCCGTCACCTTCCGAACCCATTGCGGTTCTCCTCCTCGTCCTCTTCCCTATCCTTCATCCCCGTTGACTGCCTACGCCCAATGCCGCAGTCGAAGCCACCCTTCGTTCCCCTGAGCACCTCTTCATCCTTGTCGTTTACCCTCTACCTCCTCGTCTCCTCCCGAGCTCCCGCCACCCAGCGACAGCCAGTCGGAGCCCCAAGCCGCGACTCCCCTGTTCCACCTTCTTCCTTGCCCCTCTTCATCGAACCCACCACCATGCCAATGAGCACCGCCCTCCCTTTCCTCTTCAACTCTCTGACCTCAGTGTAGCATCACCCCGAGCAGTCCCGTCGCCCACCACCATCCTCCAACCTCGCAATCGCCCCTACATTGCTCATCTCCTCTTCCTCTGTTTTTCGTCCGAAACAGAGGATCCCCTCGACCGCCACACTCGTCCTCGACGTCGACCTCTAGTCACCATCCGCCACCACTTGACGTACCTCCGGACGACCACCTGTAAGACCACCCCGCTGTCCCTCAGTCGAGCCAGCCACCGTTGCTGCGTTGCTGCACTTGATCAAGATTGGTCTTGATCTTTTGATCTCGGCCCTTGATCATGTGGAGTGATCGGCCGTTTGGTTTTTTGTGAGGGGGATTGGTTGTGTGTTGGCTGTTTGGGATCAGAGTACTTGCTGTGTTGCTATTTCATCTCTTGCACGTAGAGTGCATGTGTTATTTTGTGTGTTCATGGGTTCGTTGCTCCGGATTCTAATCCCGTTATTCTTGGTGTTCAATTTTGTCGTTTATAAGGCAAGTCACTGTCCTCTTGAATTGTTAATTGTATCAAATTCAAGTTTTATTGAAATTCTTGCAAGTAGACCATATTCGTTATTGTATCATTGTATTGATTATCATTGTTGGGTCTATTGAGGGTTTACACGAGCTAACCCCAATAATCTTGACATCGTGCCACTTTTGAATCCAAAGATTAAATCTTTCATAAGTGCATATAGAATTGATAATAGGGTTGTTCATATAATTGTCACACAAATAAATTATTATAGAAATAATTGTTAGGCTGTATGTTTGGTTGATTGATTGTTGTTGGTTGATGATAAATTGATGTATGAGTGTGTTCTAATTTTATTCATCTTGTTTTTGCACCCTTCATGCTGATTGAGAAGTTCATCGACTAGTAGAATTGATACCCACCATGTTTAGTTACCTTATCTCATGATAATACCCTAAAACCTGTATATTGCTTGCTGGCCTGTATGTTGACTGCTATTTTTGAACCAGTTAATGATCTTGAAATAAATAATTTTCTGAATAAGAATTGTAGACTTATCTTTCTAGTTTCCAGAACATATTGAATTTCTAAATTCCGAGTTGTGTAGCAAAAGTTATGCCCGTTTTACTACAGCTGTGATTTTACTTTCAGATTTTCAGATTCTTATATCTTGCATGCTTAAACGGTAAAAAGGCTGATCAAATGATAAAATTTTGTTCTGATAATTTCCAGATTGTTGCTTAACATGTTTAGGGGTTTAGAAAATATTTTAAAGGAATTTAATATTGAGTTTTTTGCTGTTTCTAAAAATAAAATAACATGATGTCGAAATTCTATCTGAACATGAAATCTGTAAAGAATGGTGTGATTGACCTAGCTACCGTTGTCGGATTTTGAACCTTAAATATGCGTTAGAACTGTGTGGAAGTCTAGTTTCTAGAATTTCTGATGGATTCAGTTTTCGATTTTTGAAACAGCGGAAAATTTCACTTTTGTATAGATTACTTTTGCTGTCCTGAATTTCACTTTTCACTTTTCTTAAAATAATTGTTCCCTACATCGTAGTATTGCATGAATCGAAGTGTGTATGATATATTTAATGATCTTAATGAGTTATTATCATGGTTTACCATCCTATTGCTTCCCTATTGTTATCATCGTTCCTTTCATGTCTCATAATTGCATATTGTATGGTTGCATTAATAAAATAATTAATAAGCCAGGGTTTAAGGGATTGATTGGAGTAGTTGATGATATAGTTACTGTACACTAAAATGTGGGCCATATTTTCCAAAATATTGTGTGTTGGCTATTGTTATTGTTATCGGTTTGTTGTTGGATTACTAACACAGTATCCCAATTGATCGTGTATTGTTTATCGTTATTGAGCCAACCAGTGTGCACCAATGCTGCAAATACCGTTATCGTTCTGTGTACATGATTTATAGAATCTTCCACTTAAGTCTAAACGAAATTGATTGTATGCATCGAACTTGTGGTATGGAACATATGAGACACAGTAGTACATGCATTAGTTAGGATTAAAATGATAATAGACTTCAGAATTGACACAACATCAACATTACATATTGTTCATCATTTTTCCTATTGATATCGATTATTGGCTAAGTGTTATAAATATTGATCACTGATTATTGTTACCGAATATTGAATCATTGTTTATGGCCATTGTATCGACTATCATGATATTGATTATTGTTATTGTCCTAACATTATTGATCTCTATTGATCCATTGATTCATTGTTATACCGTTTTCCATTGTTCTTTGCTTTCTCTACTTGTTGTCCATGACTTGCTTTAAGGATAATTTTTCTCATTTTTTTAGATGAAGTGTTTACAGGTGTTGATGGAGAATTGCCTGATGGATTGGGAGAACAACATTGGTGAATGAATTTATTGCATCGCAGCTTAATAAATAATCGGTTTGTCATGAAGACTTAATTATTGAACTATTGTTATTTCATTGTATTGTGTGCTTTTGACCGGAATATTGCTATTATTTGTTTCCAGATGTTGGATTATTATTGTATTTGGATATTTTATATTGCTTCATTCCAAGTATTATTGTTCACGAGATTTTTATTATTGCCTTCCCAATTGTTCTGTATTGATTATATTGTTGAGTTGATCGGATAAATAGCTTATGGGTGACGTTAGTCATTCGCTGGGCCAATGTCATGTACTCGTATTCCGTATTTTGGGAAGCGGGGCATGACATGTCTACACTTTCGACCATACAAAGCTTCACACGGAGCTGCCTTAAGACTTGCTTGGTAGTTGTTGTTGTATGAAAACTCGACCAAGTGTAGATGATCTTCCCAAGATCCTCCAAACTGAAGAACACATGACCTCAACATATCCACCAATGCTTGAATAGTCCTCTCCGATTTTCATCTGTCTGCGGGTGGAATGCTATACTAAAATCCAGCTTACTCCCAAGACTGTGTTGAAGACTCTCCCAAAATTGAGATCTGAATCTAGGTCTCTATCTGATATAATGCTGACAGGGACTCCATGCAATCTGACAATTTCCTGCATATACTTCTCTGCAAGGCTCTCCGTAGACTGACCCACTCTGAAGGGAATAAAATGAGCACTCTTCGTCAGCGATCCACAATTACCCAGATGGCATTGTGACGCTTGGGAATTCTAAGCAAAACAGTCACAAAAATCGTGGTAATGTTCTCCCACTTCCACTCCGGAATAGGAAGAGGTTAAAGAAGACCAGCAGTCCTCTGATGCTCTGCTTTCACCTGCTGACAGATCAAACATTGCGAAACAAATATCGCTACAGCTCTCTTCATACCATGCCACCAGAAATGCAACTTTAGATCCCGATACATCTTTGTACCACCGGGATGAATAGAATATGGTGAGCGATGGGCTTCCTCGAGTAGCTTCTGCCTAGCTCCCCCCTTGGGATTACATAGACGGGTCCCAAAGCGGAGAGATCCATCCTCATGAATAACCATATCAGTTCGATTGAAACTTCTGCAATTGCTCATCACCAGACCGTGCCTCCTTAATCTGTTCCACCAAAGATGACTCTAACTGAAGCACCATACAACTCTTCTTAGAACTAGGAAAAAACACATCCAAGTCCAACCTTCTCATAGCTTCAACAAGCTCATCTAGCTCAGTTAGAACCATGGCAATCGATCTTCTGCTCAAAGCATCCGACACCAAATTAATCTTGCCAGGATGATACTGCAAATTGATATCATAATCTGCCATCAATTCCAACCATCGTCTCTGCCTCATATTCAGCTCCTTCTAAGTGAGCATGTACTTGAGACTTTTGTGGTCAGTGAAAATCTCCACTCGGTCCCCAAGTAAGTAATGCCTCCAAAGCTTCAAGGCAAAAATCATATCTGCAAGCTCCAGATCATGTGTAGGATAATTTTTCTCATGTGGCCTCAATTGTTTAGATACATATGTGAAAACCTTGCTTCGTTACATCAAAACAGCACCTAAACCTCTTCCCAAAGCATCACAGTGAATTACGGAACCTCCTGATCCATCTGGTATAGTTAACACAGGTGCTGATGTCAACCGATTCTTCAGTTCAGCGAAGGCTTCATCATAGGACTCATCCCACACAAACTTTTGATCCTGCCCGATCAACTTTCTCAACGGCCCGATAATCTTTGAAAAATCCCGAACAAACTTCCTGTAGTACCTCGCTAGACCAAGGAAACTCCGAACTTCTGGTATTGATTTTGGCGTCGGCCAATCCTTACAGAGATCTTGAACGGATCGACAGAAAGTCCATCACCAGAAATGATATGGCCCAAGAATGCCACACAATTCAGCTAAAACTCACACTTGCTAAGATTCACATACAGCTGATGCTCCCTCAGTGTTTGCAATACAACCTTCAAGTGCTCAACATGCTCATCACGATTCCGAGAATAGACGAGGATATCATCAATGAACACCACCACAAGCTTGTCCAGAAAGGGAGAGAAAACCCGATTCATCAAGCTCATGAACACAGCCAGAGCATTAGTAACTCCGAAAGGCATCACCAAGAACTCATAGTGCCCAATATGTGTACGAAAAGCAGTCTTCTGCACGTCCTCGGCTTTCACTTTAATTTGATGGTAACCAGAACGAAGATCCAGCTTTGAAAATACAGAAGCGCCTTCCAGTTAATCAAATAGGTCATCAATCCTTGGCAATGGATACCGGTTCTTCACTGTGACATTATTTAGCTCACGGTAGTCAATACACAACCTGCGACTACCATCCTTCTTATTGACGAACAGAACCGGAGCCCAAGCCTCGCCAACGTCGAGCTCACCGTACTGAGCTCGAACCCATCACCATGGCAATGGCGAGCTCCGAACATTCCACCTCCGGGCTCTACACTTCAGTTGAAGGTTCGACAACGAGCTCGCCTTCCACAATGCGAGCTCCGACTCCACGCCCTCCGAGCTCTCCTTCGCGAGCTCCCTTTGTCGCCGAACTCTACACCGCTATCAGCAAAGCTCCAAACTCCTCTTCCTCACCAACTACGATCTCCTCGCCATGCCGAGCCCCGCCTTCGACGAGCTCCCCTCGCAACGGAGCACCGAACCCAAGCTCCAGCTCCACCTCCTCCTCGCCGAGCTCCTCGCTAGATGAGTTCGGAGAGGGGTCGAGGTCAGGGGCGTGAGGACGACGCCGAAGGAGAGACGAGGCGAAGTTGAAGAACGAAGAAGACGAAGATGTAGACGATCAGAGGAGAAAAGAGAATAGAACAAAGAAGAAAGAAGAAGGGAGAAGCAGCAGAGAAGTGGAGAAGGAAGAAGAGAAAGAGCAGGGACGAACAGGAAGAAAAAAAAAAAATTTTTTTTGCCACGTGCCCGGTCGGACTGCCGAGCAAGTCCCTATCCGAGCTCCACAAACGGAGAAAAAATCTGCCGAGCAACTACGACCGTTGGATCTTCCAGAAATTCGCGCTTCTGGTGATGGACGGTCCAGATCGCGCCACGTGCGCTAAACGACAAGATAGCGATTTTTTGGAAAACGCGCCTCCTCGAGATTCGTGCCGGGATCCGACGGCATAGATTGCGCCACGTGTCCAGGTATATTTAAATTATTTATTTATTTATTTAATTGTTTTAATTATTTAAAAATTCCGAAAAAATATTTAAAAAATCAAAAAAAATTAATTAAAAATTCTAAAAATAATTATTAATTCAGAAAAATTATTTTAAAATTCTGGAAAAATAATTATTAAATTAGAATAATTAATTAATATTTTCGACAATTAATTATTTAATTTGGAAAATGAATAAAAAATTCAAAAAAATGAGAAAAAAATCAGAAAAATATGGAAAAATCACCAAAAATCCAGAAAATTCTGAGAATATTTTTGGGCATTTTAAAAGCTCAGAATAACACCGTTACACCCCAAGCAAGATCCAAAACTCCCTTAAGAACACCGATAAAATCTCGTACGCCATTAGAACAGTAAAACTACTCCTCAAAGACTGAAAAACTCAGTCTCTAGGAGTGGGGGGCTCGTGATATGGCTAAAATTAGGATTAAATCGGGACCGTTCACATCGGAGACGAATCTTAAAGCTCAGGGGTAAAACGGTAATTTCACCTACTAACGGGTCCGAAGCGGGTACTGGGTCTTCTTCTCACAGATCCAATAACCCGCGAACGGATCCACCTCAACTGGGTACGGGTCCCGACCCGATACAAACCCAGTCCGTCAGGATAGAATTAGGGTCTCTGATTGAACCAAATCAACGGGCCTGATTCACGACTATCCTCTCACCGGGAATTAAGGGATTACATTCCTAATCTGATTACGAGGATTTTACGCCTTATCAGATGACAGGAATCACATTCCCAATCTGAGCCCAACGGCGACTATAAATACCCCCCACCTACCACTGTTACAGGTTAATCACTTTTTGCCAACTTAAGCTCTTTTTTAATCATCACTGGTTACTGACAAGAGCATCGGAGGGTGCGTCGCCGGGATCAACCTCGGTGTTTTGCACTTTCCTTGCAGGTGTACGGCGGGAGCTCAACAGCCCAACTCCGATGAACAGGCCTGGGGTCGCTATTCAGGTTTTTCCACGAACCCACAAATTCTATCTGTTTACCCCTACACCAGAATCAGCGGTAACATATATATATATATATATATATATATATATATATATATGGTGAGTGGGTGGAGGAAAGAGAATGTGGTGGCTGGAGTTTTCGTAAAATGGCAGAGAAATAGAAGTAAGATTTGGCAGTGGGGTCTCGAGAGAGAAAAAGAGAAAAGTGTGTAGGGGTTTATTTAAAGGAGATTTAATTAAAGGGGACTTATTCTTAACCTCTAATTCTAATTAACTACCCACTAATCAAATAACCACCCATTCACTCAACTGAACCTCCCACTCACATCCGACCATTAATTTGGTGGAGAAAGCACGTGCATGTGCGTTCTTCGTGTGTGCACACAATTAAGAGTTTTTATTTAAACTAAATGCATATGTTATAATAGGTAATACATATTTAATAGAACTAGTTTAATTTAATTATAATTAGAGTTTTCATGCACAAATAAAAAAAAACCACACACACTTCATAAATTTTATTTTGAAAGAGGATACAACCAACACGTGCACTGCAAACACGTGCGTTGCACGTAAAAACAAATATTTAAATGCGAAATAGATTTTGTCAACGAGGAAATGTTTATAAATAATCGAAATATAACATATGAAAAATACATTTCATTAATTTTATATATACAACAATGTAATCAACAAGTATATAGAAAACATGTGCATCGCACATATAAAAATATATCTAAGTCAAAATAGGAGAAAATAAATTTGAATCTATAAAACTAATTCGAATAAGTTATAAAAATAAATAATTGAAATACGTAGAAATATTACACGTAACGGTGGAATATACGTAATCGTCATGTGTATTGAAAACACGTGTAATGCACGTAAAAACACAAAGATTAAAATAAGTATTTAAGTTGGCTCAGAATAGGATGAAAATGAATTTTGAGAAGATGAAAAATGTATAAATAATTGATTGCAGAAATATGTAGGACATTTGTATTAAAATACGTTATGGATATTACTCGTAACAATACAAAATACATGTGCGTAACACCCGTGGCCAAAATTTTCATAACTCTATTTTGCGAGGTGTTACAGTCTCCCTCCCTTAAAACAGTCATGTCCTCAGAACTTACTAGGGTAAGAGTTGTATCTTGTACACACCAGAAAAAATCATTATTGTATATAGAAAAACTGCCAACACCAAGAAAAGAAATGTAGTATGTAATGTGGATAACAAAGAAAACTTATATGAGGAAACTATGAGTATCAAAGTCAATAAGAACGAAACAAGAAAAACTTGAAAAATAGCATAAGAAGAAACGTGACCATAAAAGGTAGTATAGAATGAAAGAAATTTTCATACGAAAATAATATTAGATAAAGTATTAGATAAAAAGGAAAATATAAATTAAGTCATTAATTGTGAAAGAATTTTGAAAACAAAGCAATTGGAAAGAATAAAGAGAATCATAGTCAATAGATACTTTAATAAATTATTAATAGGCTTAGTAATCAAAATTTATCAAAGTAATAAGTTGTAGAATGATTAAAATCGCAAACTGAACTAGTACTATATATTAGGAGATAAAAATTGGATTAGCAATTTAAGAGAATGCCGTTGGATAAAATTCTGAATATATATGAGTGTTAAATTTTAGTTGAAAGAATAAATAATATAATATAAGTATAATATTAAATTTTTTAATGATGAGTATAAAATAATATTATAAAATTTTCATTTGTAAAAGGTACTTAATAATTTTATAGAATAATTATTAGTATATATAAAATATATACAAGGTGTCAGGTATAGCACGAAAATCAATATATATAATATTTGTACGTAAATACGCGTAAAAACTATATGACGAAACAACAATACTATAACATAAAAGTTGTAAGCATTTGGAGAAACAAAATAAGATAATTGTAAAGTTAGAAATATATAATTGAAATAATATATAATATTAATTTGGATAGAAATAAAATGTAGATATTAAACGAAAACATAAATAATAAAAATCGTATTATACGATTAGCAAACATATCGAAAATAGGTTAGAAATAAAATATAAAAATGGAATTGTATAAAAATACAAAGTAGTAAATAATTAATAGTAACCAGTAATATAGATTGAAAAATAAATAAAATAAAAAATAACACATATATGATAGATGTAGAAGCAAATATAAATAGTAAAGTAATTAATTAAATGCGTATATAAGTATATCTATATTATAAATAATAATGTTGAAGTAGTATAAGCTAAGTTGTAAAATATTATAAAATGGTATAACTAGTACAAAAATGGAACAGTGGTTAGTAATATATATATGGAAATAAAAGTGGAGGTTTTTAAAGTAGAAAAAACTCTTTTGTTGTGTGTTCCCCTCGTTGGTGTCGAACTGCAGGCTTGCCTCCTTGACATCAAGTTGCAGATTTGCTTCCACGACATCCGATTGCAGTTTGTCTTTGGACGTTCGGTTGCAGATTTTGCCTTCCCGACAACCAGTTGCGGTTTGCGTCCATTGATGTCTAGTTGCTGATTTGCCCTCTCGACATCAGGTTGCACCAAAACGGTGAATGGAATGATGTAATCTTCCATATGTACTTAGATATTGGATGTTTACTAAAATATGGTGTCACGTTTTGAAATTTGTGATATAAAAATAGATGTAAAAGTTGGGATAGTAAGAGGAGGAAATGAAGTAGAAAATTACAACGATAAAATGTTAAAATAGAAGAATAGATTTAAATATCGAATATATAAAAATTAGTAGTAATGAAAATAATTTATAAAATTAAGACAAAAATAGTATAAAATATATGAATGAGCTTAAATACAAATGCGAATGAGAACAATAATTATGTAGTGTAGTAAACATAAGTAATTATATATAAAAATATACAGTAGTGTAGTAATTGGATAAGTGTAAAATGATATGTATAGTAAGTATGTTGAAATACATAATAATATATATAGAAATCAGTGGAAAGTATATGTAGTAACCAAGAATGCAAAAATATAAATTGTGAATGTACATAGTACATTAAAGAAGTATAAAGCGATAAAATTAATAAGTAACTATTAATAGTGAAAAGTAAATATAACAAAACAAACTAGCAAATAATATGTAATAACAATAGTATCGAATAGAGGCTATAAAACAGAAGAGTTGGAAAAGAAGAATTATAATGTGTAGAAGTATGTCATATTTATATAAGTAAAATATCACAATCTTGTTAAAAGTATACTGAAATGATTTAGACAATGTAAAATAATGGAAAAATTATAGCATCGTAAGATCAAAGCATATATAAAATGGAAGCAAATATTAAAAAAATCAAATGTTATAATGTAATAGAAATAATAATAAAAGATAATAATAGTTGCAATAATATTTAATAAGTGGTAATTTAAAACATAATAAAATACGTAAAAAGTAATATGTAAACGAGTAAACATAAAAGCACATAAAATATGGAGGACAAAAATTTTAAGACTAAAAACCAAGTAAGACAAAATTAAAAGATTAAGGCAACGGATTATAAATAAAACAATAAATAACAAAGTGAATTAATAGTATAAGAAAATAATTATTTGAAAAAAAAATATTAAAGGTTAAAGATGAAAAGTACTACGAGGAAAATCCACGAAGAAAAATTAGAGAGAAAAGTTAGTTTATGTATAAGGTATCATAAATATAGGTTCAAACCAAGCATACCACTTGTCAAGGGCGGATCCAAGGGAGGGCTGGGGTATGCTACAGCCCCCCCCCCCCCCCCCAATATTTGACAATTTCTTTGTAAATTTTAATTTTTTTTGGATATATTAGTGTGGGATGTATGCTTCAGCGCCCCAAAATATTTTTTAAAGCCCACCCCAAATTTTTTTAAAGCCCACCTCATATATATTTGAGCCTTCTATTTATTTTTTTGGGCTCAAGCCCAACTCTATTCTATCTAGTATCTATAACAACTTTACTTCTCTAGTATCTACAACAACTTTATATATATTTTGCATGTTACTTTGTGTGATTTTTTTTCAGCCCTCCACACTTTTCAATCCTGGATCCGCCCCTGCCACTTGTGATACCAAGGAAAAATATGCTCGCATACAATATTACATCAAACGGGGATATGAGTACATATATACGTGTCAATACTGAAATCTAGCAACTTTGAAAAACTGATAATCATGGTTTGCAAATTTGGATAGATATTCATTCAAGAAAAGATACAGTAGAATAGAGAGTGGCAAAAATCTAATTTCGGCAGTCGACCGACAGCAGCAACACATGAAACTGCGGTCGACCGACTGCAGTCGACCGTAGGGTCGACTGACATACAGTCCGCGACAACAGAACAACTAAATCGAACCCCTTTCATACTGATATATACTAATATATGATGAAATCTATTATATAGCATGTGCAACTTATCCAACTACCTCAGTTAATCAAATCCATCCTCAAAATAAACTAAGCATGTTCACCACATATCAAAATTTTGAATTTTATTTCATGGAATCAATTAACTCTATCACAATAATCAATTCATGGTAGAATCATTAATATATGCATTTAAATCAATCAAAGATCCACATAGAAATTTCTAGCATGACATCTACTCAATCATGATCTAAGAACAAATCAAAATAGTCAAAGAATCATTCACTAATTAGGGTTTTTATTCATGTAGAAATTATTTGACTACTATTCATGGAGATTCATCCTCTAATAGATCTACCTCAAATTTTATAATCATGCAAGATATATCATATTCGATCAACTTGAAGAACAAATAAAGAAAAGTCCCTTCATTCTCCTTGCAAAAATCCAAGATTCAAGTCTCCACTCCAAGAAAATAATGAAGAATTAAAATTTTTGGTTCACAACAAGAACAACGGCTGCTGTGTGGCTAATATAGGCCCGGATTTTGATATTTAGGGTTACTACAATATTTTCACAAAATATTCCTTAAGAAAATATTTTTGCATATATAGATTTATCATATCAAGTAGTTAAATAAATCAAAGGAGGTAAGATCATTTCCCCCCTGATCATAACCAATCTGTCCGGCTCTCAAACGCAGCCCAGAAAAATCGAAATTTGAAAATTTGCCTCCAAGTGGCAATTTACACAAAAGTCATTTATTTTGAAATATTTGCAAACATGACATAATTTATTCATAAAAATCCAGAAAATTTTGAATTATTATCTAATAATAAATATTAGATTTTCTGAATAAATTTTTTGACTTTTTATTCTCCAGAAAAATATTTGCAATAAAGCCCGCAATAATCCCAAAATTGCATAAATATATATATATTCAATAAAATAAAATAAAATAAAATAAAATTAGATGGATAAAATCTATCCCCCCAATTTCTCCACTGCCATATCAGCCTATCTAAATGGCAAAACAAAATTTTAAATTCGATTTTTACTTCCAAACGACATTTTGCACAAAACCCTTTTCTTTCAAGGTATTTACAAAAATAGTTTCTTTATTCAGAAAAATCCCAAAATTTTAACTATAATCAATTATAAATAGAAAAATTTATTCAGAATTTAAAAGTAAAAATTTGCCCATAAAAAATATTTGCACATGTTTTGCACGTGTGGAAACGTCAATTTTATAAAAATCAAAAATAATTAAATAAATTGATTTAAAAATTATTTATTAATTCAAAATACAGTATTTAAAATTATGGGCCGTTACAACCCAAGCATGCGATTATAGCTCCTACCGGGATGGAGAGTTCATCACTTAGTGCAACTAAACAACTCTTATGGAAGTTTACTGTAAGCTTAGACTATTATGAAAACAACGCTGAATGACACCCAAAGCCATAATATCTTCTAACTGTGCCGCGCCAAACATCAATGTATCATCAGTGTATTATAGAATTGTCATTGGATTGAGAACTCCCTAACTGTAAGGCCTTTTGATTCATTCTGCACTCTGTCTCTCTTTGTCATCTTTATTAATCCATCAACAACCAAGGTAAACACTAACGGCGAAGTGGGTCCCCTGTCTTAGACCTTTGCGACATCAAATTTCTCGTCCATATTCCCCATTCAAATGAATAAATGATTTCCCACCCCTAACGCACATCTTAGCCCACATTTGCCACTTTGGTCCAAACCCTTTAAGTTCCATAGCTTCATCTAAATTGTCCCATTCTACCATGTCGTAAGCGTTCTCGAAATATAATTTCAAAAGAAATCTATCAACTTTGTCTTTATACCCTCTAAACACAATTTCTTGGGATGAAGCGATACCATCCATAATGTTTTTCCCTTGACAAATTTGCTTTGTGATTTACCTTTGGCATCCGCCAAGTGTGGAGATAATCTGTTAGCCAGCACTTTAGTAACGGTTTTCAAGGAGCCGTATGCTAATTGGTCTGAGATCTGAAACCCTCCTTAAGAGCATTCCTTTTTTTAGGGATATGAGTAACGTTTATGTAGTTTAGCCTTTCCACCTGCGCTACCCATTGATACAATTCTTGGAAGATATTTAGTAATGCATTCTTAATAACACTTCAGTACCTTATGTAGAAGAAAATAGGGGATCCATTAGGTCGGAGGGCTTTGTCCTGGCTCAGGTTTTTAATCGCTTGGAGCACCTCTTCCTCCGTGAATGTCTCTTCCAACCCTACACTCCCCTCAGTCCTTGACTCGTTCCACATGTCGGGTGTCAAGCTTGTCCTATTGAATTTCTCTATTGCTAATAGTTCTCTAAAGGTTGTGTTAATGTGATGCGTAATTTGTGTCTCGTCCTCTATCCAATTTCTAATGTATATTCCTAAAATGTGGTTGTGTCTTCTTCTACCATTGGCACCCTTGTGAAAGAAGGTGTTTCATCCCCTTCTTTAAGCCATTGTACCCTACACCTCTGCCTCCAATAGAGTTCTTCTATTTCTCCACTTCGATGGAGCTTGTCTCTATTACTTGCCAATTCCTTATACTCTGGGCCATCGGATTCCTATCTTCCACTATGGTCTCCAGAACCCGAATCGGTTCTCCTAAATCTCTTTTTATCCTCTTCAACTCCCCAAAATCCTGTTTTGCCCAATGCTTTAGACACTTCCGTAACCTTCTTATCTAACAATTCCATCTAGAAATAGCATCAGTCGTTTCGGTCGGTGCCTCCCAAGACTCTTCAATAACCTTCCCAAAATTGTCAATGAGGGTCCAGGCCTTCTCAAATCTAAATGGATGTGTTCTGGTTTGTCTATCTATTTCACACTCTATAATCAGGGGAATGTGGTCAGAAGTGTATATCGCTGAAGTTCTTACTATGGCTAATGGGAATAGATCCTCCCAATCTGTGGAGACCAGAATCTTATCGAGTTTTGCTAGAGTCGGATTCTCTTTCATATTCGACCAGGTAAACCTTCTATATGTGGCATGAATTTCCATAAGTTCTTGCTCATTAATACTACGATTAAAACCGGACCCATCATGATTGCTAGCGCCCCACCTTTATGTTCATTCTAGAATCTGGTTATATTAAAATCGCCACCCAAAACCTGTAACACCCCGAATTCCAAAATACACTGAATTCGAGTTCCACAGGATCTTTACACTTCATTTCGTACAATTTTACAAGGAATTTAAAACTTTTATTTCAACAATAATTACATCAGAGTCTTTTACATAAATACGCAGCGGAATAAATGAATTACAACAATAACAATTGTACAACTATAACAACTTGTCATTTGAATCATCATCAGCAACCAAAGTTATCTTTATATCTTCTTATAAACTCCAAGTCCTGCATATAAAATTGTTGGCGCGTCAGTTGCTTACAACTGACGAAATATTATACCCAGCCATCCTCTCTATGCCGGAAACAGTATAACGATTCTTAAACACTTTAGCAAACACAAACTTGATTACAAACATAATTACAAAGGGACTATCCTATTGATATCGTGTTGTGTTGTGCACTTAGTCCTTAGTGCAGTTATTTAATATTACATGACACTAATGCGCACTTGTTCGGATTCTATGCATCCCATACTACATAGGTCTGAGGGCAAGCCCTTAATCGTACTTCATCTTATAGGGTTCAATCTCTCGCCATGACTTACACTACTATGGTAACTACGATAAGAATCCTAGATGTTCTATGATCTACGAGCTCATGTCCAGGCAGTCTGGAGGGGAATCCCATGCACTGACATGACGCATCATGCAGGCAGACTATGGACAATTCAGTGTCCGCCATGGAACGATGGCACCACCCTAGTCACCAAACACCCCATAAGCGTCGCCACCGGGACGATAATTTCGAAGTAGTGCCCACGCCATGTAATGAGGCATCAAGCAGGCAGTCTGTGGGTCACTCTCACACTGCCAATCCAATGGCCCTCATACTCATATTTTTCTCTTACTTTCATCACATCTTCGCTATGTATCTAATCCTTACAATGTTTGTTTTAAAAGAAAGTCGTTACAACCTAGAGCTAGCTTACCCTACCGGACTTAAATCAAAACAAAAGAGACAGTCAGCCTACCTGGCTACTTCTCAAGAGACGCTCAACCTTCAACGGTTAGCTCTCAAAATCATAAATAAAACTGCCGGTCACTAGGGTCTCGCCCAGCCTCTAGATTCCAACAACTATCTCTTTCTAGAGATCAACAATATTTCATAATCAATCTCAAATAATAATTTCCATTTCTTTTGTTCACAAACTCTTTCTCAAAAATATTTCTTTTATAATCTCATAACATGAGAACAATTCAATTCAATCTCTTAATCAATTTCATCATTCACACCTTCGTGTGCATTTCAAAATAAACTCAATCAAGTATTAATAATCATAAATTCTCGTATCCAATCTTATTCAACTTTCACATGTCAAAAATCAAATCCAAACTCAAGAAAATCCATCAGCCAAGACAGGGGCAGTCGACCGTTAAAGGTGGCCAGTCAACTGTTCTGTGAGACTTCAAAAACTCAAGAACTAAAATGCCAGTTCAGTCGACTGTGGAAAAATGCCTAGTCGACTGTCCTGCGAAACTTTCAAACTCAAAAATAACACAGTCAGTTCAGTCGACTGTTGACAAAGGATCAGTAGACTGTTTCCGCGAAACTTTGAAACTCAAAAATCAATAATCAATACAGTAACAGTCGACTGTGGAAAGTAGACAGTCGACTGTCCTGCTGACAAAAAAACCGAATTTTAATACTTGACAGTCGACTGCCGACTCTAGCTCGGTCGAATGTCGATTGCACCAGTTGCAGTTTAAAGTGGATCCTGAATATATTTTTGACCTTTCGATTGATCTGTACTTCTATAAAAATATAGATCATTTCTAGAATGCATTCCTTTGAAAAACAATATCGTACATGTTCTCAAATTCACATGTTTCTCATTTTTGCAATAAATAAAATCTTTTCTTCAAAAATACATAAAAACACATATAATCAATTTCCCCAAAAATGTTGCCTTTCACCAAAACTTTTTTATAAAATTTCTGTACTCATAAAACGAATATTAGTGAGATTAGATCCGCACTTCTTTACCACATTGGCTTCAAACAATTCTTTTATACACATTTGCATTATTTTAACCAATGTCTTAACATGCATCAATTTCATACAAACCACCTCAATTCTAGCAATTCAAACTAACAATCATAACAATTTAGAGACTAGATTAAGCAATTTGCACCTACTACACCAATCAAAATTTAGTAACTCAACTCTACATTAATTAGCATGTAATCTCATCATACTAATTCAAATTCAACAAATAAATTATATATTATCTATCATGCAATTTCTACTCCTAAATTAGAAAGGATTTAAGAAACACCCACCTAAAGTTGAAGAGTTTGTACTCAAATGAACTCCTAGAATTAAGAGCTCCTAAAGAAAATCCCTTCAAAAGCTCCAAGAAGAACTCCTCGAAATCCGTGCACAATGAAAAAGATCCCCATCTCCTAATCTCGGCAGCACAGCAGGCATCATTTTTCTCCAGTACAGTGGGCCTCTCCAACTCCATTTTGCAAACTCACATATGTAGATATACATGTATCTAACTAGGCACATATATATATATATATATATATATATATATATATATATATATAAGAATGTGTGAAGGGAGTAGGTGGAGCACATAGTAGGGGAGTAGGTGGCTTTCGATTTTGTCAGAGAGAGGAAAGGAAATGTTGAGTGGGTAATAGTTTGTACATATATAGATAGGTATATATGTACACAAACACAATTGATGGGTGGAAATTTAGTGGAGAAGGCAAGGAATGCTAGACTTGATGTGTTGCTTACGGAATTGAAAACAGAGAAGGGGGGAATGAGAGGGTGAGAGAGACTTAGGGGGTATTTTTATAAGAGAGTAGTAGAGTAGTTATTATAACCACCTCCCACATGAATACCACTAACCCCACATTCTAAAATTCAAAACTTGCTTTCCCTCCTACTTTCAAAAAATAAAGTTCAGTTTTCCCCCTTCTCCAAAAATAGCCAGGTCCCAATATGTGTGCACATCGCACGTGTGCACGTGCACGTGCTTTGTGTACACCCCAAAATAAATTATTTAGTTAATCCCTTTAAAACAATTTCTTATATATTTAATAAACATATAAAATTAACTTTAAAAGTTATACTTTTCATGCACGATAAAATAGATACACATTTCATGAAATTTATTTTGAAAGAAGAATACGCTTAAACATGTGCACCGAAACACGTGCGTCGCCCATATATCTCAAAAATACAAAATTGACTATATCGACCGAAAAATATTTATAAATAATCAGAATGTAACACAAGAAAAAAATATAACCTGTATACACACTGAATATTGTAATTAACACGTACGTTGAAAACACGTGCATTATATGTACAAAATTATTTTAATAAAAAACAGACGAAAAGTGAATTTCGGTTTGTAAAACAAATTAAAATACATCATAAGAATAATTAATTGAAACACATCAAAAATATTGCACGTCACAGTGAAATCGACACGTGCATCAAATACGCAAAAGCACGTAAAAACACAAAGATTGAAGTTTAGTATTTGAGTTGACTCAAATAGAATTTTAAGAATACGAGAATGCATAAATAATCGGAATTCAAAATACATATCAAAATGCGTTATGGATATCATCAATAACGGTACAAAATGAACGTGCGTAACACCCGAGGGCAAAATTGTCATTTAAATTTTACGGGGTGTTACACTCTCTCCCCTTAGAATAGTTCCGTCCCCGGAATTCACTAGGATAAAGGTTGTATTTTGTACACACCAAAGAAAATATCATTATTATATATAGAAAATTGCAAACATTAAGAAATACATGTAGTATATAAGTAAGCAATGTGGAAAATAAGACAAAATCTATTTTACAAAAAATTATGAGTATCAAAATTTCATAAGAACGGAACAAGACAATCTAGAAAGTGGCATAAGCAACAATAAAGGATAGTATATATTGAAAGGAGTTTTCACACAAAATAATATTAAGTAAACCATTAGATAAAATGATAAATAAACTTAGTTAGTAATTGTGAAATAGTTCGGAAAACAGTGCAATAAAGAGAAATATAGTCAATTCAGTACTCAAAATTTATCAATGTAATAAATAGTAGAAAATCGTAAACAAAATTGATACTGTATATTATAAGAAAAATTGAATTAGCAATTTAAAAGGATGCTATTGGATAACAGGTTGAAAAATATATGAGAATGAAATATAGTTAAAAGTATAGACAACATGAAATAATTTTGTATATATATTGATATCATAAAATAATTTGTAGGGTAAACACAATAATCATATATGTATGATAAAATGAAAAGGCATAAATCCAAATAATTTCGATTTATCAAGTAGACCAAGAAAACAATATACAAACTATATATACGTACATAGGCGTCAAAATTATAGGTGTGAAACAAATAGCATGATATGAAAATCATAAATGATTTGTAGGAGTAAAAATAATACATTATGATTGTAAAAGTAGTAACAATGCAAAACTAATCATATAGAAGTGAATCATGAATTATAAACAAAAGTTTAATAAATAAAACTGTTAGGTGAGTAGACACCAAATTTAAAAGAGCAAAATATGATAAAGTGGTATGAAATACTTACTCATGAAAAGATCCAAAATAAGGAAGAAAACAGCAAGATAGTTGAGATTAAGTGCTAAATACACAAGTTTGATAGATATAGAAATCGGTACAAACAATATGATGCTAGGTTGTAAAATATTATAAAATTGTCACGCCCCGCTTCCCAAAAATACGGAATACGAGCACGTAACAAAAGCCCATCGAATGATTATTATCATCCTTAAGCTGTTTCAAGAATCTTTGCAATATCTCACAAAATAATTAGAGTCGGAAGCCAGAAAAGTCAACCACATGCACATATGAACCAAATACCAACAAGAATACTTGAAATAAAAATATATTAATCTCAAATAGTCATGATCTGAATAACACAAATAATCCTGGGTCACATCACCCAAATACAAGAATAAATCCAAGTCTCAAAATACAATTATTGTTCAAGCAAATTACAAGAAATAATAATAGCAAGATTCCAGCATCTAGTACATCATGTCACCAATCCCGTCTGGAACATGTCCTCCAAAACATGTAATTCAACGAATGCAGGAAAGAGGAAAAGAGAAAACACAAGTACCCTTCAATTGCAAGTCGCGGGTCACAAATAGAGTATGATACAAGCACATGGACTGGGGAAAACTAACTAGCACATGGTATAGGTATGATGTCAACCTAGACAAACTAGCATGGTAAAAGTATCAAGTGTACACGACATAAATCAAGTGTCAAGTAAACAAGTATCTTATAAACATGCATCAAGTGTCAAGTGTCTTGTAATCATGTATCAAACATCATGTTTCAAGTCTCAGGTATCATGTAGTCAAGTATCAAGCATGCACGTATCATGTCAAGTATCATGTTCAGGTATCATGTTCAAGTATTAAGTTCAAGTCTTGTGTGATTACTATCTAGGTAGCACGACATGCAACCCACCCTACATGGTTGCTACAACACAACAGTTTTGCTTTAGATTTCATAGTAGACCATAAAGGGCAGTGTACTCAGGAACAGCAATCCAAATTATATAACAAATTCCAAATAATCCAAATTATATACCAAATTCCAAATATGGGAAACACGGGTCCCCTTCCGAGTACACGTTTCTGAATTATCCACTACTAGATCTTTCCCATTAACCCCAGCTTGGTTACTTTTATTATGGTTATCAAACAGACATGAGTGTGTACGAAATAAGGTCAAACTAACACGGTATAATCAGGTTTAGGTTTAGGGAAACAAATCATCATGCATGGATAATATATATGCACATATACGAGCAAAATAGTCTATGTTCATAATCAGGATAGCAAGACCAAGCAGTACTAAAATAGTGATTCTAAGAGCTACAAACATGTAAATCACGACCCGTCGAAGGATCTGGAAAGTAGACATCCACACGCATCCAACGAGTATAATAAAGTCATATACTAGTTCACAACAACTCAACTCAAAACTGATTTGAACACAGATTTTAGGTTCAGCCAGAAAACAGGGGAACAACTTCAACAGCATGAAAACAGCATGAAAACATAGGAAATAATTCCACGAAAAATGCGGGATAATCCCCTATAGGTATAGACTCAAAGTAACAAGTTTCATAATATTCCATTTAGTATAGAAGTCATCAAAAATAAAAAGTAACACAAAATCATAGTTGGACGAATCTGGAATTTCTCAACACTGTTGTACGAAAACAAGGATATCTCGCAATCAGTGAATCGAAATCCAATTCCACCGAAACGACGTGAAAATAGATAGATTTTCCTAACTTTCATATCTTACAAATAATTCTCATAAAACATAACGAATCAGGGTGAAAACTGGATTCAATATAGAACAACACGCAATTTACAGCACAAGAGGAATTTAGAAAAGAACATGAAACACTAACATAAAACTCATCTTTAAAATACACCAAAAATCTGGGTAGTCCCTAGTATCATAAGGAAACACTGAGCAAAATATTTTACTAAGATATTATGTATATCCTAGTTCTTGAAAATAAATTGTTAACAAAATCTACACAAAACTGAATCTGGAAACTACTGACACACCTATACCAAAACTGTCATATCTCAGTAATACAAACTCCAAACCAGGTAAAACCGGTGGGGTTTGAAAATAGACTCAATTATTTACAATTCACTTTTAATATCCAAGTTGAGATTCGGACCTTAACATGTGTGAAAACAGCAAGCAACACAGAATAGACCGCGAATTCCAGATTTCACATCTCCACTTCAAAACATCATAACTTCCACAATTTTGATCCAAACTTAACCAAACATGAAATACAACCTACTAATCATCTAAATATCATATTTTAGGGATTTTAACATGTCCAAGCCTAAAAGTTCTCACATGGGCAATCAATCGAACACATAACATGCAATATGTCACATACACAAACAAAAATCAAGTTTGGGTGAAACCTAGGGCATTAACCTATCAAACTTCATGTCATAAGTCTTCTATGGCCAAATTTAATGCAATAGAGAAAAACCCATCAAATAGAAACACAAGTTTTGGTCGTCTCTAGACTCAACTACTCTAGATGTGAACTTTTTGACTTGTATCAACCTAATGAAATTATGTACATGTTACTTGCCTGAAAGACGACGAATCCAACGAAAGAAAGAGAATAACGGGAACGGATCCCGGGCACGAACTCAACAACGAACCGGACACAAACAAGATCACGAACACAACGGACGGCTCACAATCAGGGGATCAAAACCAAGATGACGATGATCATGATGAAGATCGACGACCCAAAATCAATCCATCCAATCAATACAACATTAACCCATGATCAAAACACCACACCCAATCACGCGGCAACCACCTAGGGGCTAGGGGTGGGCATCGATTGGTATCCGACCTAATATGGACCATCCACCACCGATCCAAAGAAGATCGGTTTTTTAATTTTCTTATCCGCAACCAATCCAAACCTTAATTGGATCGGTTTCCATCCAAGCCGATTAAGCTCGGTTTGGATTGGATGGTCGATTTGGCATGCTACTTTTCACCTTCAACATCATTCATAATTTTGTTGAAATTTAAAAGGTCAACTTCAATCAAACTTAAGAAACAACCTGTTATTTGTTATTCAAAAATGAATTTAAAATGAAGATTCATAAAAGCACAAGTTAATGAATTTTACACTAATTGTTTGAGATGATGACGTTTAAATAGGTGAGATAAAGTGCTTTTTCACTTGCATACTTCTGTAATTTTAGTTTATTATTATAAAAGAAATATCAATAAGAATAACTACTTGAATTTCAGATATAATAAAAAAAGATTTAGAAAACAATTTCTGCTTGACTTGAGTTAAGGAACTACTAAATATTATATCAACTTCATGATTATATTAAGTTTGTCTCCAAAAAAATGAAAAATAACTATTTGTATATTCAAGAAATTAAAGAAGAACTATATTTATTTATAGACTTATGCATAGAGGTACGGTCGGTTCGGGTTCATCGGTTATTTTATGGAGATGGGAAGATGAAGAGGCAGGGGACGGAGGGCGTGGGAGAGGGGTAGACGAACCGACGCCTGGGTTCGGGAGGGGTTGAAGAGGCGGCTAGACGATGAAGATGAAGAGGTGTAAAGGGTTATTATATGGGTTATTATACAGGAGTAGTAGGGTAGGGTTGGGTGTTGCAGTTGGTTTCGGGTGGGATTTGTTAGGTGGGTTGCAGGTAGGGGTAAATAGGCTAACGGGTTATGGGTAGTTAGGTGGGTTAATGGGTTGGGGTTTAATTTAAAATGGGTATAGGATTAATTAGGGAAATGGGTCTAAATGGGTTTAATTAAAAAAATCCAATAGAAAAATAGATTAAGCAATAAAATATTGTTTATAATAAAAATGTAATTTTTCTTACAAAATAGTATTTATTTCAAATAGTTACAAATACATTTATTGGTCGAAAATAGATTTTTAGTAGGAGATCCAATAATACAATTTGACAAAAGAATTTGAAAACTGAAAAAAAATAATTTGCAAAATTTTTTAAAATACACAAAATACATTTTTGGGAAAACAGGGATTACAAAAATAGTATAAGCTAGTACAAAATAGAATATGGGGTAAGTAAATATTATAGAAAACAAAGTAGGGGTTATCTAAGTAGAAAATCTCCTTCTGATGTAGGTTCGCCTCGTTGGTATCTAACTGCAGACTTGCCTTCTTGAAATCAAGTTGCAAAAATTGCCTCTACGATATCCGATTGCACTTTGCCTTCTGGACATTCGGTTGCAGACTTTGCCTCCCCGACGTCCAGTTGCAGTTTGCCTCCAATGATGTCTAGTTGTGTATTTGACATCTCGACATCAGGTTGTACCAAAATGGGAGATGGAAAGATGTAATCTTCCATACGTACTTGGATATCGAGTGTTTAATAAGGTATGATGTTATGTTTGAAATCAATGATATAAAAATAGGAGTAAAAGAAATTACACGATGAAATATCAAAAATAGGTGTATAGGATATATCAAATATAGATGGTACTGATATGTCTAAAAATAGGATTAAATCGGGACCGTTCACATCGGACACGAATCTTAAAGCTCAGGGGTAAAACGGTAATTTTACATACAAATGGGTCCGAAACGGGTACTGGGTCTCCTTCTCACAGATCCAATAACCCGCGAACGGATCCACCTCAACTGGTACGGGTCCCGACCCGATACAAACCTAGTCCGACAGGATAGAATTAGGGTCTCTGATTGAACCAAATCAACGGGTCTGATTCGCGACTATCCTCTCACCGGGAATTAAGGGATTACATTCCTAATCTGATTACGAGGATTTTATGCCTTATCAGATCACAGGAATCACATTCCTTATCTGATCCTAACGGCGACTATAAATACCCCACACCCATCTCCATTAAGAGGTAATCAATCTTTTGCTAGTTAAATGCTCTTTCATAATCATTTCTGGTTACTGACTTGAGCGTCGGAGGGTGCGTCGTCGGGATCAACCCCGGTGTCTCGCACTTCCTTGCAGGTGAACGGCGGGAGTCAGCGGTCAAACTCCGATGGAACAGGTTAGGTGTCTGCTATTCAGGTTTTCCAAGAACTCACAAATACTATCTGTTTACCCCCACACCAGATTTAGCGGTAACAGATTGGCGCCGTCTGTGGGAAACCATACGAATAGCAGCCCCTCCTCTTCTCGTTGGTCCGATCTTCTCCAGCCATGCCTCCGAGGAAAGTCAGGTCCAGAGGGTCCAACCGTGGGCCCAACCCTGCCGATCAGCAAGAGGTAGTCCCCGTCCAACCCGCTCCGCAGCAGGGACAACCCCCGCTTCAAGTGGATGACCCTCTTCAACAAGATCAGCCTCCTCTTCAGAATCAGCAACCCCCCAAGGGTCCTGCCGGTCCACAGAATGCCGGTGCGGGGGGCTCCCGCATGAAGCAACCTCTCCACCAAGACCGCGTCTCCATACACAATGCCTCTTCAGATTCTATGGCCTCCCATAATCGCCGAGCTTCTGACTTCCAACAACAAGTCCCAAATCGGCCGAAAGAGGTGGACCTTCGCCACCGTCTGGATGAAAAGCGGGCCCGAAAGGGAACCCCCCGCCAACACCGTCCGGATGAGCGATCACCCCGTCGCCAAGAATACATAAGGTCTCCTACCTAGAGGGAGCAAAGAGAATCCCCCGAGCATCACAGAAGAAGACCACGCTCCCGCGCGGGTCGGCAGCAGCCTAGGAACGATGAGGCGCCAATCACCCGTGTCGAGATCCAACGAGTTTGGAGCACAACTCTCTCATAGAGTTCCTCCTCACACTCGTCTCACAAACAGCTCTTTCCCAGAGCCGGGCTCTTCCGCTCCGCTCACCTCCGAAGCGGACCTCTTCTCAACGAGTTTGGAGCACAACTCTCTCCTAGAGTTCTTCCTCACAATCGTCCCGCAAACAGCTCTTTTCCAGAGCCGGGCTCTTCCGCTCCGCTCGCCTCCGGAGCGGACCTCTTCTCAGATAGTTCGGAGCTCACAACTCTCTCCTAGAGTTGCTCCTCAAACTCGCCTCCCAAATGGCTTTCTTCCAGAGCCGAGCTCTTCGCTCCGCCCACCTCCAAGGCGGACTTCTTCTCAACGAGTTTGGAGCACAACTCTCTCCTAGAGTTCCTCCTCACACTCGTCCCGCAAACAGCTCTTTCCCAGAGCCGGGCTCTTCCGCTCCGCTCACCTCCGAAGCGGACCTCTTCTCAGACAGTTTGGAGCTCACAACTCTCTCCTAGAGTTGCTCCTCAAACTTGCCTCCCAAATGGCTCTCTTCCAGAGCCGAGCTCTTCGCTCCGCCCACCTCCAAGGCGGACTTCTTCTCAACGAGTTTGGAGCACAACTCTCTCCTAGAGTTCCTCTTCACACTCGTCCCGCAAACAGCTCTTTCCCAGAGCCGGGCTCTTCCGCTCCGCTCGCCTCCGAAGCGGACCTCTTCTCAGACAGTTCGGAGCTCACAACTCTCTCCTAGAGTTGCTCCTCAAACTTGCCTCCCAAATGGCTCTCTTCCAGAGCCGAGCTCTTCGCTCTGCCCACCTCTAAGGCGGACCTCTTCTCAATGAGTTCGGAGCTCACAACTCTCTCCTAGAGTTGCTCCTCAAACTCGCCTCCCAAACGGCTCTCTTCCAGAGTCAAGCTCTTCGCTCCGCCCACCTCCAAGGCGGACCTCTTCTCAACGAGTTCGGAGCTCACAACTCTCTCCAAGAGTTCCTCCTCGCACTCGTCTCACAAACGGCTCTCTTCCAGAGCCGAGCTCTTCGCTCCGCCCACCTCCAAGGCGGACCTCTTCTCAACGAGTTCGGAGCTCACAACTCTCTCCAAGAGTTCCTCCTCGCACTCGTCTCACAAACGGCTCTCTTCCAGAGCCGAGCTCTTCGCTCCGCCCACCTCCAAGGCGGACCTCTTCTCAACGAGTTCGGAGCTCACAACTCTCTCCAAGAGCTCCTCCTCGCACTCGTCTCACAAACGGCTCTCTTCCAGAGCCGAGCTCTCCATTCTGCTCACCTCGGAGCAGACCTCTTATCAACGAGTTCGGAGCGCACAACTCTCTCCTAGAGTTGCTCCTCAAACTTGTCTCCCAAACGACTCTCTTCCAGAGCCGAGCTCTCCACTCCGCTCACCTCGGAGCGGACCTCTTCTCAACGAGTTCGGAGCTCACAACTCTCTCCAAGAGCTCCTCCTCGCACTCGTCTCACAAATGGCTCTCTTCCAGAGCCGAGCTTTTCACTTCGCTCACCTCAGAGCGGACCTCTTCTCAACGAGTTCGGAGCTCACAACTCTCTCATAGAGTTCCTCCTCACACTCGTCCCACAAACGGCTCTCTTCCAGAGCCGAGCACTCCGCTCGCCCCCGAAGCGGACCTTTTCTCAACGAGTCCGGAGTCCAACACTTGGTTCGATTCTACTTCGCAAGCTCGCTCCTAAGCGGGCTAGAAGAGGGTCACCATTCGGAATTGCTCCCACGACCGTTGAATAATTCTAACGATGGTTCCGGAGTCCAACACTTGGTTCGATTCTACTTCGCAAGCTTGCTCCTAAGCAGGCTAGAAGAGGGTCACCATTCGGAATTGCTCCCACGACCGTTGAACTATTCTACCGATGGTTCGGAGTCCAACACTTGGATCGATTCTACTTCGCAAGTTCGCTTCTAAGCGAGCTAGAGGTAGTTCGCCATTCGGAATTGCTCCCACAACCGTTGAACTATTCTACCGATGGTTCGGAGTCCAACACTTGGCTCGATTCCTCTTCAAATAACCTGCTCTTCAGCGGGTTAGAAGTGGTTCGCCATTCGGAATTGCTCCTACAACCGTTGAACACCTCTACCGATGGTTCGAAGTCCAACACTTGGCTCGATTCCTCTTCAAATAACCTTCTCTTCAGCGGGTTAGAAGTGGTTCGCCATTCGGAATTGCTCCCACAACAGTTGAACACCTCTACCGATGGTTCGGAGTCCAACACTTGGCTCGATTCCTCTTCAAATAACCTGCTCTTCAGCGGGTTAGAAGTGGTTCGCCATTCGGAACTGCTCCCACAACCGTTGATTCTGTCACTTAAATAGCGAGTTCGGAGCACAACTCTTCCCTAGAATTGCTCCTCAAAACTCGTCTTCCAAATGGCTCTCTCCTAGAGTCGAGCTCTTCACTCCGCTCCCTCCAAAGTGGGCCCCTTCAAAGCGAGTTGGGAGCTCAAAACTCTTCCATAAAGTCGCTCCTTACACTCACTTCAGAGAATGGGTCTTCCCAGCACCTCTTCCTAGCACCTCTTCTCCTAGGAGTGGAGCTCCTCTTCAAAAATCTCCAAAACCAAACAGAATAGAGGCAGAGCTTCAGAGCCCCTCACCTCTCCCATATGCCGACCCATCCTCTCGAGCCGAGGAGCAGAGCTTCATCGACCCATCCCCTTCATCAACTCACCGAGCTTCTCCTCACGCTCGAGCTGTCCGAACTCCGAGCTTCACTACACCGAGCTACTACGGGCAGAAGGTGAACTACTGAGTTACCGAGCCGAGCGGACGAGGAACTGACCCTCGTATATGGAGAAAAATTCTGCCGAACCAATTTTGCCGTTAGATCATCTCAAAATTCGCGCCCAAGCGTGATGGACGGATCAGATCGCGCCATGTCACCACAAAATGACAAGATAACGTTTTCTCGAAACTCGTGCCTCTTATCTCGTGATTCGTGCCACGATCGTGATCTACCGTCCAGATGGAGCCACGTAGCAAAGCAGATGAAGAGCAAGAAGAAAAAGAGGCTAACGGGTCAGGGTCGGATCCGATACCCACGATCCGACCCATACCCTTCTTAGCTCCTTCATTCTTCTCCTTCTTTAGTCTTCCCGCCAAAAGTACCCAACACTTTTGCTCTTCTTCATTGTGCAAAAGAATAAGGCAGAGGAGAGAACCCAAATGCCTCTCCTCCCCTTCCTCTTTCTTCTCAGGGCCGAGCTCTTCGCTCCGCTCACCTCCAAAGCGGACCTCTTCCAAACGAGTTCGGAGCTAAAACTCTCCTCTAGAGTTGCTCCTCAAAACTCGTCTTCCAAATGGCTCTCTCCCAGAGCCGAGCTCTTCACTCCGCTCGCCTCCAAAGCGGAGATCTTCTCAAACGAGTTCGGAGCACAACTCTTTCCTAGAGTTGCTCCTCAAACTCGTCTGCCAGATGGCTCTTCTAATGCCGTGCTCTTCACTTCGCTCGCTTCCGAAGCGGACCTCTTCTCAACGAGTTCGGAGCCCATGACTCTCCCCTAGAGTTGATCCTCAAACTCGTCTTCCAGATGGCTCTCTCCCAGAGCCGAGCTCTCCACTCCGCTCCCTCTAAAGCGGACCTTTTCTCAATGAGTTCGGAGCACAACTCTCTCGTAGAGTTCCTCCTCACACTCATCTCACTAATGGCTCTCTCCCAGAGCCGAGCTCTTCACCTCTCCAAAAAGTACCCAGCACCTCTCCTCTTCTCCACTGTGCGAAAGAACAAGGCAGAGGAGAGAACCCAAATGCCTCTCCTCCCCTTCCTCTTCCTTCTCAGAAGAGCTGCCGATCCCATCGATCCGAGGTGTCGAGGTACCGACCTCCACATATGGAGAAAAATTCTGCCGATCCGGTTTCACCGTTAGATCATCTCGAAATTCACACTCAAGCGTGATGGACGGATCAGATCGCGTCACGTCACCACAAAACGACAAGATAACGTTTTCTCGAAACTCGTGCCTCTTGTCTCGTGATTCGCGCCACGATCGTGATCAACCGTCCAGATGGCTCTTCTAATGCCGAGCTCTTCACTCCGTTCGCCTCCAAAGCGGAGCTCTTCTCCACGAGTTCGGATCACAACTCTCTCCTATAGTTCCTCCTCAAAACTCGTCTTCCAGATGGCTCTCCTAGAGCCGAGCTCTTCACTCCGCTCGCCTCCAAAGCGGAGCTCTTCTCGACGAGATCGGAGCACAACTCTCTCCTAGATTCCTTCTCAAAGCTCGTCTTCCAAACGGCTCTCTCCCAGGGTCGAGCTCTTCACTCCGCTCGCCTCCAAAGCGGAGCTCTTCTCAAAGAGTTGCTCCACACAAGCCTCTCCTAGAGTTGCTCCTCAAATTTGTCTCTCAAATGGCTCTTCTAATGCCGAGCTCTTCACTCCGCTCGCCTCCAAAGCGGAGCTCTTCTCAACGAGATCGGAGCACAACTCTCTCCTAGAGTTCCTTCTCAAAGCTCGTCTTCCAAATGGCTCTCTTCCAGGGCCGAGCTCTTCACTCCGCTCGCCTCCAAAGCGGAGCTCTTCTCAAAGAGTTGCTCCACACAAGCCTCTCCTAGAGTTGCTCCTCAAACTTGTCTCTCAAATGGCTCTTCTAATGCCGAGCTCTTCACTCCGCTCGCATCCAAAGCGGAGCTCTTCTCAACGAGTCCGGAGCTAAAACTCTCTCCTAGAGTTGCTCCTCAAACTCCTCTTCCAGATGGCTCTTCTACAAGTCGAGCTCTTCACTCCGCTCGCCTCCAAAGCGGAGCTCTTCTCCAACGAGTTCGGAGCTAAAACTCTCTCCTAGAGTTGCTCCTCAAACTCCTCTTCCAGATGGCTCTTCTACAAGTCGAGCTCTTCACTCCGCTCGCCTCCAAAGCGGAGCTCTTCTCAAACGAGTTCGGAGCTAAAACTCTCTCCTAGAGTTGCTCCTCAAACTCCTCTTCCAGATGGCTCTTCTGCAAGTCGAGCTCTTCGCTCCGCTCGCTTCCAAAGTGGACCTCTTCCAAACGAGTTCGGAGCTAAAACTCTCCTCTAGAGTTGCTCCTCAAAACTCGTCTTCCAAATGGCTCTCTCCCAGAGCCGAGCTCTTCACTCTGCTCTCCTCCGAAGTGGACCTCTTCTCAACAAGTTCGGAGCACAACTCTCTCGTAGAGTTCCTCCTCACACTCATCTCGCAAATAGCTCTCTTCCAGAGCCGAGCTCTCCACTCCGCTCCCTCTAAAGCGGACCTCTTCCAAACGAGTTCGGAGCTAAAACTCTCCCCTAGAGTTGCTCCTCAAACTCGTCTTCCAAATGGCTCTCTCCTAGAGTCGAGCTCTTCACTCCGCTCGCTTCCGTGGCGGACCTCTTCTCAACGAGTTCGGAGCTCACAACTCTCCCCTAGAGTTGCTCCTTGCACTACCTTCAAAGAATGTGTCTTCCCATGGCTCTTACGAGGATCTTCCTAGCACCTCTTCTCCACCCCTAGGAGTGGAGCTCCTCTTCAAAAATCTCCAAAAACCAAATAGAGCATCACCTCTTCCATATGCCGACTCATCCCCTTCATCAACTCACCAAGCTTCTCCCCACGCTCGAGTCGTCCGAACTCCGAGCTCCACTACACCGAGCTACTACGGGCAGAGGGTGAACTACTGAGTCACCGAGCCGAGCGGACGAGGAACCGACCCTCGTATATGGAGAAAAATTCGGCCGACCCGATTTCACCGTTAGATCATCTCAAAATTCGCACTCAAGCGTGATGGACGGATCAGATCGCGCCACGTCACCACAAAACGACAAGATAACGTTTTCTCGAAACTCGCGCCTCTTGTCTCGTGATTCGCGCCACGATCGTGATCAACCATCCAGATTGAGCCGTGTAGCTCAGATCTGCCAATCTACCGAACTGCGGAGCGGCAAAAAATGTGCCTCAAAATCCGTGCTCGGATTCGCCGAACAAAGCAAGCAGATGAAGAGGAAGAAAGAAAAAGAGGCTAACGGTCGGGGTCAGATCCGATACCCACGGTCCGACCCATACCCTTCTTAGCTCCTTCATTCTTCTCCTTCTTCCCCTTCCTCTTCTCCTCTTCTCCACTGTGCAGAAGAACAAGGCAGAGGAGAGAACCCAAATGCCTCTCCTCCCCTTCCTCTTCTCCTCTTCTCCACTGTGCGAAAGAACAAGGCAGAGGAGAGAACCCAAATGCCTCTCTTCCCCTTCCTCTTCTCCTCTTCTCCACTATGCGAAAGAACAAGGCAGAGGAGAGAACCCAAATGCCTCTCATCCCCTTCCTCTTCTCCTCTTCTCCACTATGCGGAAGAACAAGGCAGAGGAGAGAACCCAAATGCCTCTCCTCCCCCTTCCTCTTCTCCTCTTCACCACTATGCGAAAGAACAAGGCCGAGGAGAGAACCCAAAATGCCTCTCCTCCCCTTCCTCTTCTCCTCTTCTCCACTATGCGAAAGAACAAGGCAGAGGAGAGAACCCAAAATGCCTCTCCTCCCCTTCCTCTTCTCCTCTTCTCCACTGTGCGAAAGAACAAGGCAGAGGATAGAACCCAAATGCCTCTCCTCCCCTTCCTCTTTCTTCTCAGAAGAGCTGCCGACCCCAACGATCCGAGGTGCCGAGGTACCGACCCTCGTATATGGAGAAAAATTCGGCCGATCCCATCTAACCGTCAGATCATCTCAAAATTCGGGCTAAAACATGACGAACGGCTCAGATCTCGCCACGTCACCACAAAACGACAAGATAACGTTTTCTCGAAACTCGTGCCTCTTGTCTCGTGATTCGCGCCACGATCGTGATCAACCGTCCAGATTGAGCCACGTAGCTCGGATCTCAAATCCGAGCTACCGAACTACCGAACTGCAAAGTGGGAAAAAATTCTCCTCAATATCCGTGCTCGGATCTGCCGAACCAGATGCATTTGCCGAGCAACAAGGAAGAAGGGAGAGAGAGAGGAAAAAAAAAGGGTGGCACGGGGGCCGGGTCGACCCGTTAAGGGATCCGAACCCGACCCACTTCGTTCACTCTTTCTTCTCCATACTCTCGCCAAAATAAAACCAACCGAAGAGGAAACCCAACATCTTCTTCCTCAACCTCCGACGTTGAACCACCTGCACCGACGAGCTCCATTCCACCTCCGAGCTCTAATGGTGCCGAACCGAACGACCCATCACCAAGCTCTCCTCCTTCGACGGCCGAGCTCCACCATGCTCCTCGTCGAACCCATCGAACCGAAGCTCCAAGCTCCTCGCCATGCCGAAGAGCTCCACCTTCCTCTCCTCCTTCGCGAGCTCCATTCGTCGCCGCGCTCTTCGCCTGCCTCCGCTGCCGAGCTCACAGCTCTCTCACTTCGAGCTCCAATAGCGAAGCCCATCGTCAGACTCACTCCCCAGTTCTGAGCTCCGATAGCGAGCTCCGAGCCTCTCCGTCAACATCGAGCTTCGAAGCTCCGACGCCAGAACTCCGCCTCCGCAACTCTTCCTTCAACCTCGAGCGCTCACGTCTCCACCCCGTCGAAGCTCCACAACAGCGCCGAGCTCGACCACGCCTCCACTTCGTCGCAAGCTTCATCACCGAGCTCGACCACGTCTCCACACCGTCAAGCTCCGCCACCGAGCTCGATCCCCGAGCAACGCCGACGTCGAAGCTCCACGGTGCCGAGCTCTCTGGCCGAACTCAAAACTCCACTTCGTCACGAGCCGAGCTCTTCGACGACGGCGAGCTTGCCTCCCCCTCGTCGAGCTCAGGCTGCAACCGATCTCGAACAGTGAGCTCCAAACCCATCATCAACCATCGAAGATCTCTCTCCATGATGAGCTCCATTCACTACTAAGACAGCATCGAGCTCCCCTCCGTCGTCGAACTCACTTCCGCTCGCCTCCTTCGCTGCCAAACTCCATGCTCGCCTCCCGCCTTGGCCTCGCCACCTTCGTCGAAGCTTCTTGCCGAGCCAAGCTCCACTGTCGAAGCTTACCGTCGAAGCTCCGTCATCCTCCTCGACGAGCCACCGCCTCGCCATTACTCTGAAGCCTCGAGCCCCACGGCGCACGGAAAGGAGTTCGGAGAGGGAAACGAGAGAGAGAACAGGAGAAGGCAGGGAAAGAGTCGAAGCAGAGGAAAGAGTCGAAGCACGAAGAGGACGCTCGGAAAAGAGTTGAAGCGGAGGAAAGAAAGAAGCAGAGCGGTTGAAGAAAAGATAGAAGCAGCGGAGAAGAAGCAGAGGAGAAAGAGGAAGAAAGAGAAAAAGAAAAATAGAAAAAAGAAAAAGAGGGGGCCACGTGGCATGCCACGTGGCATTATTTGGAGGGGTCGGCAGACGAGCCGAAGCGCCGAGCCGAGGTGCCGAACTGCCGATCTGTAAATGGAGAAAAAAAGTCGCCGACCCACATGATCCGTCCGATCGTCTTAAAATTCGCATCGCGACGCGATCGATGCTCAGAAACGCGCCACGTGTCCAGATCGTGATCCGCCTCACGATGCGCGCACATCTGATCATGATGGACGGTCAGAAACGCGCCACGTGTCTAGATCGTGATCTGCCTCATGATGCGCGCTCATCTGATCATGATGGACGGTCAGAAACGCGCCACGTGTCCAGGTAATATTTAATTAATTAATTTATTTATTTATTTGTTTTAATTATTTAAAAAATCCGAAAAAATAATTAAAAAATCGAAAAAAATTAATTAAAAATTCTAAAAATAATTATTAATTCAGAAAAATTATTTTTAAATTCTGAAAAAATAATTATTAATTAGAATAATTAATTAATATTTTTGATAATTAATTATTTAATTCGGAAAATGAATAAAAAATTCAAAAAAATGAGAAAAAATTTAGAAAAATCTGGAAAAATCACCAAAAATCCAGAAAATTCTGAGAATATTTTTGGGCATTTAACAAGCCCATAATAACACTGTTACACCCCGAGCAAGATTCCAAACTCCCTTAAGAACACCGATAAAATCCCGTACGCCATTAGAACAGTAAAACTACTCCTCAAAGGCTGATCAAACTCAGTCTTCGGGAGTGGGGGGCTCGTGATATGGCTAAAAATAGGATTAATTCGGGACCGTTCACATCAGACATGAATCTTAAAGCTCAGGGGTAAAACGGTAATTTCACATACAAATGGGTCCGAAACGGGTACTCGGTCTCCTTCTCACAGATCCAATAACCCGCGAACGGATCCACCTCAACTGGGTACGGGTCCCGACCCGATACAAACCCAGTCTGACAGGATAGAATTAGGGTCTCTGATTGAACCAAATCAACGGGCCTGATTCGCGACTATCCTCTCACCGGGAATTAAGGGATTACATTCCTAATCTGATTACGAGGATTTTATGCCTTATCAGATCACAGGAATCACATTCCTTATCTGATCCTAACGGCGACTATAAATACCCCACACCCATCTCCATTAAGAGGTAATCAATCTTTTGCTAGTTAAACGCTCTTTCATAATCATTTCTGGTTACTGACTTGAGCGTCGGAGGGTGCGTCGCCGGGATCAACCCCGGTGTCTCGCACTTCCTTGCAGGTGAACGGCGGGAGTCAGCGGTCAAACTCCGACGGAACATGTTAGGTGTTTGCTATTCAGGTTTTCCAAGAACTCACAAATACTATCTGTTTACCCCCACACCAGATTTAGCGGTAACAGGTACTAATTAGTAGTAATGAAAATTATTTATAACACTAAGACAAATAATGTAAAATATATGCACGTGTTGGAAGTACAAGTGAAAACAATAATGATGTAGTGTAGAAAATTAGGACATTTGACACAAAAAATAGTAATGTGGTAATTGGAGGAGGGTGAAATTATATGTATAGTAAGTATTTTGAAATACATGACACATATAAAATCAATGGAAAAATATATGTAGTAATCAAGAATGTAAACACAATTTAAAATTAGTGAATAAAGTAAAGTATAAATAGTGAGTATATGCATTATATTAAGGAAGCGTAAACTATAAAATTAATGAATATAACAAAACAAATTAGTAGACAATGTGCAACAATAGTAGTATCGAATGCAGGCGATAAAACAAAATGGTATGTTGTATTTATACGGATAAATATTTCAATCTTGTTAAAAATATACTGAAATATATAGGATAATACAAGATAATGAAAGAATATCGTATCACAAAATCAAATCATGTAAAATGAATGCACATAAGAAAATTCATAAGAAAAATTCAAAAATGTAATAATAAATGAAGAAAATAATAGCTGTAATATAAATTTAATAAAATACGTAAAGTAATAGCAGATATAGACGGATAAACATAAAGTGACATAAAAACATGAAAGACAAAACTTTAAGACTGAAAGATAAATAAAACAAATTTAAAGAATCAAGACTAAGGAAAATAGACAAAATAATAGGTATTTAAGTGATTTAATAGTATAGGAAAATATTTATTTGAAAAATATTAAATGTTGAAAAGTACTATGATGAAAATCTACAGAAAATAACTTGAGGGGGAAGTGTGTCTACGTGTAAGATATCATGAATGACGGTTCGAACCAACCACGCTTCCACTGTGCCACTCTGATACCCAGGAAAAATGTGCTCGCATACAATCTCACATCAATGTATATGAGGAGAACATCATGAATGAATGTGAATGCAAGTAGTTATTGAACCCTCATTCATGACTCCAGCCATTCAAAAGGGAAAGGGAAGAGAAAACGTCAGTGTATAGAGCAACCCAAATGTAAACCACTTACATTTAAATCTCTTTAAAACTGAACTCACATACTAATGTCCACTCTAGGATGTCGTTCCTTATAAATTTGTACTACTTATGAAGCGTGCCTCTGATACCACTCTGTAACACCCCGAATTCCAAAATACACTGAATTCGAGTTCCACAGGATCTTTATACTTCATTTCCTACAATTTTACATGGAATTTAAAACTTTTATTTCAACAGTAATTACATCAGAGTCTTTTACATAAATACGCAGCGGAATAAATGAATTACAACAATAACAATTATACAACTATAACAACTTGTCATTTGAATCATCATCAGCAACCAAAGTCATCTTTATATCTTCTTATAAACTCCAAGTCCTGCATATAAAACTGTGGGCGCGTCAGTTTCTTACAACTGACGAAATATAATACACGGCCATCCTCTCTATGCCAGAAACAGTATAACAATTCTTAAACAATTTAGCAAACACAAACTTGATCACAAACATAATTACAAAGGGACTATCCTATTGATGTCGTGTTGTGTTGTGCACTTAGTCCTTAATGCAGTTATTTAATATTACATGACACTAATGCGCACTTGTTCGGATTCTATGCATCCCATACTACATAGATCCGAGGGCAAGCCCTTAATCGTCCTTCATCTTATAGGGTTCAATCCCTTGCCATGACTTACACTACTACGGTAACTACGGTAAGTATCCTAGAAGTTCTTTGATCTACGAGCCCATGTCCAGGGAGTCTGGAGGGGAATCCCACGCACTGACATGATGCATCATGCAGGCAGACTATGGATAATTCAGCCTCTGCCATGGAACGATGGCACCACCCGTAGTCACCAAACACCCCACAAGCATCGCCACTGGGACAATAATTCCGTAGTAGTGCCCACGCTATGTCATGACGCATCAAGCAGGCAGTCTGTGGATCACTCTCACACCGCCAATCCGATGGCCCTCATACTCGTATTTTTTTCTTACTTTCATTACATCTTCGCTATGTATCTGATCCTTACAATGTTTGTTTTAAAAGAAAATCATCAGAACCTAGAGCTTGCTTATCCTACCGGACTTAAATCAAAACAAAAGAGACAGTCAGCCTACCTGGCTACTTCTCAAGAGACGCTCAACCCTCAACGGTTATCCCTCAAAATTATAAATAAAACTGCCGGTCACTAGGGTCTCGCCTAGCCTCTAGATTCCAACAACTATCTTTTTCTGGAGATCAACAATAATTCATAATCAATCTCAAATAATCATTTCCATTTCTTTTGTTCACAAACTCTTTCTCAAAAACATATCTTTTATAATCTCATAACATGAGAACAATTCAATTCAATCTCTTAATATATTTCATCATTCACACCTTCGTGTGCATTTCAAAATAAACTCAATCAAATATTAATAATCATAAAATCTCGTATCCAGTCTTATTCAACTTTCACATGTAAAAAATCAAATCCAAACTCAAGAAAATCCATCAGCCAAGACAGGGGCAGTCGACGTTAAAGGTGGCCAATCTCGTATCCAGTTATTATAACCACCTCCTACATGAACACCACTAACCAAACATTCTAAAATTCAAAACTTGCTTTTCCTCCTACTTTCAAAAACTAATGTTCAGTTTTCCCTCTTCTCTAAAAACAGCCCGGTCCCAATATGTGTGCACATCGCACGTGTGCACGTGCACGTGCTTTGTGTACACCCCAAAATAAATTATTTAGTTAATCCCTTTAAAACAATTTCTTATATATGTAATAAACATATAAAATTAACTTTAAAAGTTAGACTTTTCATGCACGATAAAATAGATACACATTTCATGAAATCTTAGTACATGTGGAAGATCGCATCATTTCGTTCATCGTTTTGTTGCAACTGGATGTCGAGATGGCAAACATGCAGCTAGACGTCAATGGAGGCAAATTGCAACTGGATATCGGTGAGGCAAAATGTGCAACCGAATATCCAGATGGTAACCTGCAACCTATTATCGTGGAGGCAAACCTGCAACTTGATGCCGAGAAGGCAAGACTGCAGATGGATATAAATGAGGCGAATCCACATTAAAGAATTTCTACTATTATTATTATTATTTTCCTTATTATTATTGGTATTATCATTAGTATTGTTATTACTATTACTATTATTATTATTGTATTTTTCTTACTATTTTATTTTTAATGTTGATATTGAATTATTTTCACCAAAATGATGAACCCCAAATTAGTTTCTGTCTTTTATTATTATCCTTACCAGTATTGTTAATATTTTATTATTATTATTATTTTTTACTAGTAGTTTATGATTGTTACCGCTTACCGCTAAATCTGGTGTGGGGGTAAACAGACAGTATTTGTGGATTCTTGGAAAACCTGAATAGCAAACCTGAACCTATTCCGTCGGGGCTCGATCGCTGACTCCCACCATTCACCTGCAAAAAGTGCGAGACACCGGAGTTAATCCTGGCGACGCACCCTCCGACGCTCAAGTCAGTAATCAGAAATGATTATGAAAGAGCGTAAATTGGCAAAAGATTGATTACCTCATACTGGTGGTAGGTGAGGGGTATTTATAGTCGCCTTAGGGATCAGATTAGGAATGTAATCCCTGTGATTTGATAAGGAATATAATTCTCCGTAATCAGATAAGGAATGTAATCCCTAATTCCCAGTGGAAAGATAGACGTGAATCCTGGCCGTTGATTAGGAATAATCAGGGACCTTGATTCCATCTTGTTGGACTGGGTAAGCGGCAGGTTGAAACCCACACCCAGTAGGAGATGGATCCAATTGCGGGTTAGTGGATCTTTGAGATGGAGACCCAGTTCCTGCTTTGAACCCATTTGTAGGTGAAATTACCATTTTACCCCCCAAGCTTTAAGATTCGTGTTCAATTTGGACGGTTCTGATTTAACCCCTTTTTTAGCCATATCACGAGCCCCCCACTCCCGAAGGCTGTGTTTAATCAGCGTTTGAGGAGTAGTTTCACTGTTTTTAATGGCTAGCGGCGTTGTATCGGAGTCAAAATGGAACGTTTCAACTCTTTGCAGGGGGGAGCATGGTGATTTTTCAAGTAGGTTGCCTCCCAAGTTGTAACGCGGAGCCTCCTGGACATTCGGTGCTTCTTTAGGAAGATTCAGGCGGATGTTTCGACGTTCTTTCCTTCATGTCGTGAGCTAGACGCCCTAATTTCGCTGCCGACCCGGTCCAACTGCTTGCTATTGAGGAGGTCGAGGTCCACAGGGGTTCGGCATCCCCTGGCAAAGGACGTAGGTACCTCGGCTAGTTGGTGAGGGAGTTCGGCACGTCCTTCCCGATGTCCAAAGTGGCTTTTTCCATATAACATGGTCGGCGTCAAGAGCGCTCGGCAGCTCGTGCCGATGTCCAGCTTTTCCACGTAACATGGTCGGTGGCAAGAGCGCTCGGCAGCTTGTGCCGAGGTCCAGCTTTTCCACGTAACATGGTCGGTGGCAAGAGCGCTCGGCAGCTTGTGCTGAGGTCCAGCTTTTCCACGTAACATGGTCGGTGGCAAGAGCGCTCGGCAGCTTGTGCCGAGGTCCAAATTTTCCACGTAACATGGTCGGTGGCAAGAGCGCTCAGCAGCTTGTGTTGAGGTCCAGCTTTTCCACGTAACATGGTCGGCGGCAAGAGCGCTCGGCAGCTTGTGCCGAGGTCCAAATTTTCCACGTAACATGGTCAGTGGCAAGAGCGCTCGGTAGCTTGTGCCGAGGTACAGCTTTTCCACGTAACATGGTCGGTGGCAAGAGCGCTCGGCGACTTGTGCCGAGGTCCAACTTTTCCACGTAACATGGTCGGTGGCAAGAGCGCTCGGCAGCTTATGCCGATGTCCAAATTTTCCACGTAACATGGTCGGTGGCAAGAGCACTCGGCAGCTTGTGCCGAGGTCCAGCTTTTCCACGAACATGGTCGGTGGCAAGAGCGCTCGGCAGCTTATGCCGAGGTTCTGGCTTGTCGTTTTTGGTGGAGTTGGCGGCTTCTGCACTTCTAATAGATGTGACAGCTAATAAATGTGATGGCTTCTGAACTTCTGATAGATGCGACGGTTCTGATGGGTGTGACGTTCATTTAATGCGGTGACCCCTGAGCTTCTGTCTAATGGGATGGCCTTTAATGCGCTGTGCGGCTTGGCGTAGTAAACAAGACGACAGCCCAGATTGCTTTTGCCGTTTTGTGTAAATGGGCTGGTCGTTTGGGCCCATTATCATCGATTTGCGTGCGGGGTCTATAAAACCTTTACCCCCCCTCTCATTTTTCTCTTCTCCACTTTTTACTCAGGCGGTGATTTGTGCTTAGCGAGAGCTCCAGGTGATCGTCGATCGTTTTCCGGCGAAGTTTCCGATCACATATCTCTTTTAAGGTAATTTATACTTAGTTTCTTTCCAAGTATAAATATGTCTCTTTTCTCTGTCTCCGGGTCGTCTTCTTCTTGGTCCGAGCTCTCCCCTCAAGTTGCCGAAGCTCGCACTCCGAGTCACCCAGATAAGGGCAAGAAGGTGTTTGGTCGAGATACGATTGTGGAGGATCCGAAGCGCATGGGGCCGTTCGGCAGATTGCCAGGGCCACTGACCGGGCTTCACAGAGTTCGGGAACTCTCGGAGGAACACGCCGAGCGTATCGTTCACGGGAGGGGGAGGAGCTTCCAGGAGAATGAGGCGAGGGAGACGACCGAGGATGACGAAATGGTGTCGATCCTCAGCGAAGATGACTTGGCAGTGATCCGACACGATTTCCACATCCCGGATGAGTACGAGCTTTTGCTGCTGGGTCCTGGGGTTAGGGCCAACTCGCCGCTGCCGGTGACTATGTGTTGCTGGCTGGTCGATGCCTTTATCGCCGGGGCTCGGCTACCTCTCCATCCGTTCGCGACCCTCGTCCTGAGGTGGTTTGGGGTCAGCCCCATCCAACTTATGCCGAACGCGTGGAGAGTCATCAACGGCTTCGTGCTCCACTGCCAAGCCACTGGGATCGAGCCGGAGCTGAGTGTGCTTCGGACCATCTACCGGCTTCATCAAGGGAACCGGTCGGAGTTCCATTACTACTTGGCTCCGAGGCATGGCGGTAGGCTCGTTATATGCCCCGAATCCATAAAGCACTGGAGGGATAAGTTTTTGATAGTGCGGGATGCGGAGGCCTGGCCTATCCCCACTAGCTGGGTGGAGGAGGTGCCGAAGTGGCTGAAAGCGTTACCGAAGCTTCACCCTGAAGACGAAGAGGCAGTTCGGATGCTTCTTGATCGGCCGAAGTACGATTGGCGGGAGCTGACTAAAGCTGTCCTGTTCAGGGGAGGGCTCTGCCGCGTAGATCCCAGTACGCGGCTTCTTTTATGTTTTCGTCCTTTCTCTTTCCTACTACATTGCTAACGAACTTTGTTATTAATGCAGAGGCCATGGACTACAAAGATGTGTTGGCGTTGAGGGCCAGTCTAGCTAGCAAGGCGCCGAAGAAGCGCAAGAGGGTCACCACCAAGTTGCCGACCGTGAAGGCTCCGAGGGTCTCGGAGATGGTCGAGGAGGTGGAGGACGCGGCGAGCCCATCCGCAGCTGCGGGGGTTGCCTCGTCATCGACCGGGGTCGGCGACTTCCCGATCGCCGCTGCTCTCAACATGATGCCACCCCCGCTGACAGTGGCGGCCGAGGAGCTCCTGACCGAGGAGCATAAGAAGATCCACGTCCCGGACTGGCAGGTTCGGAAGCATGATGGATTTTTGGGAGACTCCCTGGCAAGTATGCAGGTGATCAAGCACCTGGCGACGCCGAAGGACCGGGCCGCTATGGAGGTCGGGCTGGCAGGCGACGACGTCATCGAGATTGCGCGCTCGGCGGTCTCGGCAAGTGCCAAACTCCTGTCCTTGTTGGTTTCTTGTATGTCAAAATTTTCTCTAACTTTTTGAACACTTCTTTTTCTGCCTCAGATCATCGTCCACTTTGGTCACCTCTCTGAGAGGTTGACAGCTCTGGAGAAGGAGCTGAAGCAAGAGTCCGACCGTGCTCGGACGGAGAAAGCTCGCATAGGGAACGAGCTCGACAAGATGAGGGTCGAGTTCGAGGGGAAGACGACGAGGCTCGAGTACCTTGAGGGCCTGGTCGCGAAGTTGGAGGGCGACCTTCTTCGTCAGAAGGAGAAGGCGGCCAAGCAGTTGGCTGAAGCGGCAAAGGCCAAGGCTGCCACGGTGAAGGAGGCTGAGGAGGCCACTATGGCGAAGGCGCAAGGCTTCCTCGCCCAGAACATGGCCAAGGCTTATGCTGACGCCCTCGCCCGGGTATCGGAGGCATACCCCGGTGTAGACTGCTCGGGATGGAGGTTGTTCCCGGATCACGTCGAAGGCTTCGACCCCGATTCGAAGGGGGAAGAAGAGGAGGGGGACGACGAAGCCGAACCCGAGGTTGAGGTCGCCAGTGAGGTTCAAGGGTCGGCAGTCACCCCGCTGGCGATGATGACCCCTTCAGGGACGTCGACCCCCATCCAATCTCGCCGCCCCGGGAAAGAGGTGGCGCCCTGACTTAGTTTGTTTTTCTTTTTTTTTCTTTTTTTTTAAGTGTAATGCCTAATCGCGGACTGGCCACCGCGTTCTTTTGTAATGAATGAAAACATACTTTTGGGCTCGACTCCGCGTTTCTCTGTCGTAATTTCTCAATAAAAATTCTTCAAATTTGGCTAAGTGTTGGAATTCGGCTAAGTGCTGAAAACTTATTGTTTGCCTTGTCTTCCTTTTCAGCTTGCCGAGGTGGATCAGCCTGTCGAGCCTACTCGTTCGGGGGAAGGCATTCGTCCCGAGGTCGGCTTAGGGGCGACGAGGCTGTGCTTGACGAGGTGTCGAGAACGGCTCTATGAAGTCGAGCTTGGGTTGCGCAGGGCCGAAAGCGAGCGGAACCATCTGCAACTCATCCTGGGTCAGCGCGACATTGAGATTCTACGACTAGAAAGCCGGCTCACCGAGATGGCCCCTTTGGGAGAAGATGATGGTTCGTCAACTGCCTTCAGTTACGGCCTGCGGCTCAAGTGCATCCGCCTTACTTTGTCAAAAATAATAGCGGAGAGAGACGATCTGCTCTCGGAGATTTGCCACTTGCAGACGGTGGAGACGGACCTTCGGACGGAGGGAGAGGGTTTATCGGCGGAGGTGGCCAGACTGATAGCCGAACGTGACGAATTGACGGCCGAGGTCGACGCGCTGAAGATAGCCACTGTGGATAAGAGTATCGAAGTCACTCAACTCCGCTGTCTTCTCGCCAGCCGCTCTGGCGTCCCGAGCTCCGCGTTACCTGCTCGCTTCGAGACCGACGTAAAAGACGACTCACTGAAGGGGTGAATTTCAGAGCTGGAGGCGGAGGTTGCTCGCCTCAAACCGCGTTCGGGGCCATCAATGTAAGAAGCACTTCGTGCACCCGTGAGGAGAGCAAGCGGTGCATTACATTTTATGAGCTCACGACCCATTCGCCCCTCGGCCATCCTAGTCCGGGCGACGCCCAAAGCGGTGTTGCAATCTCATCGAGCGGAGCCTCCGTCGGAGCGACTGTTAGGAGCAGCGCCGAGGACAGGTCTCAATTCGCTGGTTTGGGGTCGAGTTCCGGGGGCAAGTGCAAACGTCCTCAGGTGTAACTGAAGCGGAATATCCCTATGCCGAGGAAATGCTGAAGATCCTGCTTTCGAGTCTTTTGTATTTAGGCTAAGTGTCACGAGTCGTCATTGTAGTCTTTGTTCTTGATGGCTTGTGATCTGGTTGTAAAGGAGAGTTGTCTTGTATTGTATCCTTACTTTTAATAATATTTCTTTTTTGGACTTGTGCACTTTTGATGGCCTTGTGTTTCTACTTGTGACTTGTCTTTGTCGTGCCGAGGTCCCCGAGCTATGTTTCTGCTTGCATGGGGGTCTGTGGCATGAGCCCTGCTTCGGTCATCTTAAGCGCGTGAATTTGTAGAATCGAACCGAGTGTTGGACTCCGAAACCATCGTTTGATTGTTCAACGGTTGTGGGAGCAATTCCGAATGGCGACCCACTTCTAGCTCGCTTAAGAGCGAACTTGCAAAGTAGAATCGAATCAAGTGTTGGACTCCGAAACCATCGTTTGACTGTTCAACGGTTGTGGGAGCAATTCCGAATGGCGACCCACTTCTAGCTCGCTTAAGAGCGAACTTGCGAAGTAGAATCGAACCAAGTGTTGGACTCCGAAACCATCGTTTGATTGTTCAACGGTTGTGGGAGCAATTCCGAATGGCGACCCACTTCTAGCTCGCTTAAGAGCGAACTTGCGAAGTAGAATCGAACCAAGTGTTGGACTCCGAAACCATCGTTTGATTGAAGAGCAAAAAGCAGAGAGGTGTAAGCATTTTCAAAAGTAAAATATAGAGAAACTTTCTTTATTGAATACTACTAATCGGCTGCTTCTGAGTTGCGAGCCGTTTATTACATATGAGAAATAAAAGAGTAAAAATACAAAGGAAAGGAGAGGAATGGTTCGAATACTTAGAGTGGCGCCGGGGTGCTTTCTTGGTATTTCAGAAGGTGGTCGGCATTCCAGGTTCTTGGGATCTCTCTGCCTTCGAGGTCTTCCAGTCGATAAGCTCCAGGGCGAACTATCTTTGTAATCTTATAGGGTCCCTTCCAATTCAGGGCTAGCTTGCTTTTCTGACTAGGGAAGGAGATGGCTAGCTTGCGGAGGACCAGGTCCCCCTCTTTGAGGCCAGTGGGACGGACCTTCTTATTGTGTGCCAACTTGATCCTCCTTCGGTAGGTTTGTTGGCAGATTGATGCTCTCTCCCGTAGTTCGTCAATTAGGTCCAAGTTTGCCCGAAGGTCTCTGGAATTCTGCTCTTCTTGGTAGGCGGTGAGGCGAGGAGAAGGTATTCCGACTTCAAGAGGGATCACAGCCTCGAACCCATAGGTGAGGTTGAAGGGGGACTCTCTCGTGGGGGTCCGTTTCGTGGTGCGGTAGTTCCACAGCACGTTCGGGAGTTGATCGACCCATAAGCCTTTAGTGCACTTATCCAGCCTCTTCTTAATGCCCGAGAGAACTTGTCAGTTAGCATTCTCCACTTGACCATTTGACTGCGGATGGGAGACGGAGGAGAATCGCTGCTGAATGGCAAGGTCCTCGCATAGTGCTCGGAATGTGGCCCCAGTGAATTGGGTTTTGTTGTCTGTTATGAGCACCCGGGGGACACCAAATCGGCAGATGATGCTCTTCCAGAAGAATTGGAGCACTTTTTTCTCGGTGATAGTTGCCAAGGGCTCGGCTTCTACCCACTTCGAGAAGTAGTCGATCGCCACGACTAAGAACTTGAGCTGGCCCGGAGCTGGAAGGAATGGCCCTAGTAAATCCATCCCCCACATAGTGAAGGGGATAGGGCTTGATAAGGAGGTTAGTTGAGCCTGGGGGAGGCGACGGATGTTGGAGTATTTCTGACAAGAACTGCATTGCCGAACGTGTCGCTCGGCGTCTCAGAGGAGAGTAGGCTAGAAGTATCCGTAGTTTAACACTTTCCGAGCTAGGGATCTGGACCCTGAATGTGCCCCACTGACGCCCTCGTGGAGCTCTTGCAGGGCGTAATCGGCTTGCTCGGGGGAGAGGCATCTCAAGTATGGCTTGCCGTCCACTTGGGTGAAGGAGCATTTGTACAGGATCCCCTCAACCAGGGTGTACCGCTCCGCTCGGGTTCTCACTCGGCGAGCTTCCTTAGGGTCTTCGGGGAGAAGCCCGTCCCTTAGGAATTCTACCAATGGTCTCATCCAGTTGTCTTTCAATAGTACCGGCAGCGACTCCACTGAATCAGGAGTTTCGTCTTCTATACTTGGTTTCAAAAGTATCTCGATCAAGACGGTCTGCTCAAGACCTTGGAGTGAGGAGAGGCTAATTTGGATAGGGCATCAGCTTGTGTATTCTCTTCTCGGGGGATCCGTTGGATGAGGGCCTCTTCAAACAAGGCCATGAGGCTTCGGACTTTAGAGAGATACTTCACCATCCGATCGTCTCGTGCTTCATATTCGCCTAAGACTTGGTTTACCACAAGCTTGGAGTCACTGAAGATTCGTAGGCGTTGAGCCCCTGCTTTTCGGGCCATTCTGAGGCCTGCAATAAGTGCCTCATATTCTGCTTCGTTGTTAGAGGCTTTGAAGTTAATACGGAGGGAATATTGGAGGGTGAAATCATCCGGGCCTGCCAAAATGACCCCGGCCCCACTTCCCTCGTTGCAGGAGGATCCGTCTACAAAAACCAACCAGATGGGAGGTCCGTTGGTTGCTTGGCTAACCTCGGGAATGGTGCTCTCAACGATGAACTCTGCTAGGGCCTGTGCCTTGATTGCAGTCTGAGGTTGGTAGGAGATGTCGTGCTGGCTTAGCTCAATGGACCATTTCATAAGGCGGCCGAAGGTCTCAGGTTTGTGGAGAACCTGCTTCAGCGGCTGGTCGGTAAGAACGACCACCGAGTGGGACTGGAAGTAGGGGCGAAGCTTTCTCGCGGCCATGATCAGGGCGTACGCCATCTTTTCTATCTTCGGGTAGCGGAGCTCGGCATCCCGAAGTACCTTACTCACATAGTAGATGGGCTTTTGAGCCCGATCCTCTTCCCTTACTAGAACGGCGCTAAGAGTCTGTTCGGATGCGGCCAAGTAAATGTAGAGGGATTCGCCCAGAATGGGCTTGCTGAGTAGAGGAGGGTTGACTAGGTATGCCTTCAATTGGTCGAACGACTCCTGTTGCTGCTGGCCCCATTCGAAACCTTTAGCCCCCCCTGAGGGCTTTGAAGAAGGGGAGGCACTTCTCCCCAGACTTCGAGAGGAATCGCCCAATAGCGGCTAGGCGGCCGGTTAGTTTCTGAACTTCCTTAACACTCCTGGGAGGTGCCATGTCTAGTATGGCCTTGATTTTCTCTGGATTAGCTTCAATTCCTCGTTGGCTGACCATGAAGCCGAGGAACTTTCCTAACGAGACTCCGAACGCACACTTGTTCGGATTGAGCCTCATGTTGTGTTTTCTTAGCACGTTGAATGCCTCCTGTAGGTCGGCCACATGATCTCTTCCTCGGATGCTCTTTATAAGCATATCGTCGACGTATACTTCCATGTTACGACCGATCTGGCTCTGAAAGACTTTGTTGACAAGGCGCTGGTAAGTGGCACCAGCATTCTTCAATCCGAACGGCATGACTCTATAGCAGTAGAGGCCCTGGTCGGTAACGAAGGAAGTCTTTGGGATGTCCGGGTGGAACATTCGGATTTGGTTGTAGCCGGAAAAGGCATCCATAAAGTTGAGGAGCTCATGGCCCGAGGTGGTGTCGATGAGGGTGTCGATGCTTGGAAGAGGAAAGGGGTCCTTGGGATACGCCTTGTTCAAATCGGTGAAGTCGATACATATCCTCCAGGTTCCGTTCGACTTCTTCACCATGACTACATTGGAGAGCCATTCGGGGTAGTTAACCTCCTGTATAAAGCGAGCTTTTAGGAGTTTGTCTACCTCCTCTTTGATGGCGAGCTGTCGCTCGGGAGCGAACTTCCGCCTCTTCTGTTGGACCAGTTTGGACCCCGGTACAACGCTGAGGTGATGAACTAGAAGGTCTTCGAAAATGCCCGGCATGTCTGCCGTGGACCAAGCGAAGAGGTCGCGGTTCCTCCGGATCCACTGGACAATGTCGGAGCATAGGGCAGATGGGAGGGTCTTGCTAATAAAGAACTTTCAGCTTGGCTCCTGCTCAGAGAAGAGCACTTCCTCCAACTCATCTACCGGCTCGGACGTTGGTCGGACATTCTCCTGTGAGACTTCTAAAGTTTCGAGGGAGAGGACTGGTCCGCCAGTCGAAGTCATATAGCACTTACGGGCTACCTCTTGGCTGCCCTTCACCTCTCCCACTCCTGCCCGAGTGGGGAACTTCATCTTGAGATGGTACGCGGATGGGACGGCTTCTAGGGCAGCTAGGCCGGGTCGGCCTAGAATGACATTGTATGCAGCTGGGACGTCGACGACCATAAAATCCATCGGCTCCGTCCGGGTGGTAGGAGTTTTGCCAGCAGTTACGTCGAGGGTGATTACCCCTTCGATAGTTACTGGCACTCCCGTGAACCCATGGAGTGTGTAGCCGGCTGGTTTGAGTCAGTCGCGGGATAGCTTGAGCCCTCGGAAGGTGGAGAGGAAAAGGATGTTGACGGAGCTTCCGTTGTTTACTAGGATTCTCTCTACCGTGTAGTTTGCCATATGGAGGTTGATCACTAGGGCATCACAGTGGGGGGTTCTGACCCCTTCAAGATCTTCTTCTGAGAACGAGACCGGGACACCGAGGCCTTTGGAGGGAGGGGTGCCGTGAACTGAATTCACCTCTCGGATGAAAGCTTTTCGGGAGGAGTTGGAGGAGCCTCCCATGGGCTCCCCGTGGATAAGATGTAGGATGCGTTCCTCCTCGAAATCAGGGGTTTCATCGCGATGCTCAGGACGCTTATTAGCCCCCCGAGGCGGAGGAGAGGAGAGGTCGGTTCGGTCCTTTGCTCTTACGAACTTGGCCAGCTGCCCCCTCTGGATGAGGGCTTCTATTTCGTTCTTCAGTGCCCGACAATCATTGGTGTCGTGGCTGTGATCCCGGTGGTAGCGGCACCATTTCTCTTTGTTCCTCCTCTTGGGAGGGGTGTTCATCCTCGGAGCAGGAGGAATGACCCCCTCCTTCTCAACTTCCATCAGAATGGTGGAGATATTAGCATTGAGGGGAGTAAATTTCTCGAACCTTGGGGGAGGGCAGCGCTGGCCGCCATTATCCTTTTGAAGCTTCTTCGCTCCTTCTTCTTCGGTCGACTTTCTCTTCGTCCCGGAGGTAGACCCCCCGAAGCTTGGGAGGTAGGCGGCCTCTTCGGCCCGAATGTACTTGTCACACCTGAGAAGGAGGTCGGCAAAGTTCCGTGGAGGCTTCTTAGCAAGAGAAGAGCGGAGGCTGGAATTGAAGACGTTGGATTGGAAGGCGGCTGTTGCGACGGATTGGTCGAGGGAGGCTATGGACCTAACATCCGCAGTGAACCTCTTCACATAGTCTCTTAATTTCTTACCTTTCTCTTGTCTGAGCTGGAGGAGAGAGATGCTGGTCTTCTCCGTGTGTCTGCTGCTCACGAAGTGGGTGATGAAGAGTGTTTCGAACTGATCGAAGGAGAATATGGAAGACGGGGCGAGGCGGGAGTACCATTCCCGAGCCGAGCCTTTAAGAGTGGCGGGGAATGTCTTACACAGCAAGGCATCGGAAGCTTGGTGGATGAGCATGAGGGTCTTGAAGCTTTCGATATGGTCTATAGGGTCCGACTCCCTCGAGTAAGTTTCGAATTGCGAGGGGCGTGAAGCCTCTCGGGATGGGAGCCTCCATGATGGTGCGGGAGAAGGGAGGTCTGCTCGGACGGACGGCCCTACCTCTCTGTTCTTCCTCTCGGTCGATCCGACAGATGCGCCTCTCCTTCTCGTGGAGCCGGCGGTAGAGGGCATCGTCCCTCTCCTCGTAGTCGAACGAGCCTCTGGACTCGTCTTCATAGGAAGGGGAGCGGGACTGCGGCAACGATAGCCCTGCGACAGCGAGGGCTTGGAGTACGCTGTCGGTGGTGAGGACTCTGTACCCGCAGGGGAGTAGGATCACTTTGGGCGTTGTTGTTGTGAGGACGAAGACTGAGAGCTTGTTGCACCATTGCCTGGAGTTGCTGGAACTCGGCACGGGTGATGGGTGCCTCATTGTTCCTTGGATGTTGCCGATCGGGAAGGGAATGATGTCTCCTCCTGTAGTGCTCGGGGGACTCCTTCCTCCCTCTTTGGGTAGGTGACCTTCTGTAATCTCGTCGTTGAGGGGATTGCTCACCCGGATGTTGTTGGCGGGAGGCTCCCTCTTGGGCCCGCTTCTCGTCCAGACGGTGGCGTAGATCCTCTTCCTTCTGCCGATTTTGAGGATTGTGGGAGGCCATGGAATCCGTAGAGGCGTTGTGTATGGAGACACGGTCCTGGTGGAGAGGTTGCTTCATACAAGAAGTCCCCGCACCGGCATTCTGAGGACCGGCGGGACCCTTGGGGGGTTGCTGATTCTGGAGAGGAGGCTGATCTTGTTGAAGAGGGTCCTCCGCTTGGAGCGGAGGTTGTCCTTGCTGCGGAGCGGGCTAAACGGGGACTACCTCTTGCTGATCGGCGGGGTTGGGCCCACGGTTGGACCCTCTGGATCTGACTTTTCTCGGAGGCATGGGTGGAGAAGATCATACCAATGGGAAGAGGAAAGGTTGCTATTCGTTTGTCTTTCCCACGGACGGAGCCAATCTGTTACCGCTAAATCTGATGTGGGGGTAAACAGGCAGTATTTGTGGATTCTTGGAAAACCTGAACCTATTCCGTCGGGGCTCGATCACTGACTCCCGCCGTTCACCTGCAAAAAGTGCGAGACACCGGGGTTGATCCCGGCGACGCACCCTCTGACGCTCAAGTCAGTAATCAGAAATGATTATGAAAGAGCGTAAATTGGCAAAAGATTGATTACCTTATACTGGTGGTAGGTGGGGGGTATTTATAGTCGCCTTAGGGATCAGATTAGGAATGTAATCTCTGTGATCTGATAAGGAATATAATCCCCGTAATCAGATAAGGAATGTAATCCCAAATTCCCAGTGGAAAGATAGACGTTAATCCTGGCCGTTGATTAGGAATAATCAGGGACCTTGATTCCATCTTGTTGGACTGGGTAAGCGGCGTGTTGAAACCCGCACCCAGTAGGAGATGGATCCAATTGCGGGTTAGTGGATCTTTGAGATGGAGACCCAGTTCCTGCTTTGAACCCATTTGTAGGTGAAATTACCGTTTTACCCCCATGCTTTAAGATTCGTGTTCAATTGGAACGGTTCCGATTTAACCCCTTTTTTAGCCATATCAATGATGATGATGATTATTATTAATATTATTATTATTTTGTCATTATTATTTTATTATTATGTGTTGATTTTTGTATTACTAATATTATTTTTGTAAATGCTCATTAGTTTTGACCTAATTATTTAAATTGAAGCCCTCCTCTAAATCCCAAATTTTTAATCTGATGTCTCATTCTTTTCTTCCTGCTCGGAACGTCGCTTGTTGTCGCGTGGTCTACAACGACTTGTCTGCAGCTTGGAACGTCACCATCAGAGTGGCGCAGCGGAAGCATGGTGGGCCCCTGCTTTGTTTCTTCCCATTTAGCTCTCTTCTTTATTACCCTCCGCCAGTTTATTTTTGTCTTCTCCTATGTACCGCCTACGCAAATTTCGAGGACGAAATTTTGTTGTAAGGTAGGTAGGATTGTAACTCCTGTTTTTCGTGTTATGTATTTTGGAGTGTATTTTACATTTTTGTGCATTTTTATATTTCTGCTATTTTTCAGAACCGTACATTGGATTATTTTCAATATATATTCTTTTTCATTCATTTTTTGACCTCCTTGTGCTGATTGTTCATCGCTTTGTTGATTTTCGCCATTTTGAGTTCTTTTTCGCATTTTTCTTGGCCTCGTTCATGATTATTATTTATTTTGGTGATGTGGGGGATTTTTGGTGGTGATTTTCCTAAATTGTGATTTTTGGCCCTTAAGGAGATTTTTAGGAGCCATAGAATTCATTGTATATTATATCCCCATTTGAATTTAACCCAATATCCATTACCCATTTGTATACCTATTAATTCATATTGATATCCACTACCCATTAACCCACAATTAACCCATATATATAACCCCTAATCTCCCCTTAACCCTAACCCTAATCTTATTTCTCCTCTCAAACAAGTCCCGGCCTCCTTTTCCTCTCAATTTCCATCCGGCCTGCCCTTCCCCCACACAAACCGACCTGCATCCAACCCCAATCCGGCAGCCCCCACCCCATATCCGACCACCTCATCACAAACCCTTCAATCTCCTACAATGCTACAACCCTAAACCCCCTACTTGTGGCCGGCCATCTCCAAAACAGCACCCCATCATCCCAAAACAGTGCAAGGCCTTCTCCTTGTGGTGTTTTTGAAGTGGGTATCATCCACTTTGGTTCGTGCTTCAAGGAGATCGATCGTGTAGGCGTTTCGGTTCGTGGGTTCGCTTGGATTCGCGCGTGAAGGCTTTTCTCTCGTGGGTTTTCTTCCTAAGGCTCATTTGCTTCGTGTTTCACTCCATTAGAGGTAAGTAACTTGTACATAATTTCATTAGATTGATACAAGTCAAAAAGTTCACATATAGGGTAGTTGTGTCTAGAGACGCCCAAAGATTGTATTTTTAATTATGGATTTTGTCTCTATTGTGTAAATCAGGCCATAGATGACTTCAGACATGAGAATTGATAGGTTATGCCCTAGGTTTCACCCAAACTTAATTTTGTGCATGTATGTGACATATTGCATGCTATGTGTGTTGATTGATTGCCCATGTGAGAATTATTAGGTTTTGACATGTTATGAATCCTTAAATATGATATTTAGATGATTGGTAGGCTGCGTTTCAAATTTGGGTGAGTTTGGTTCATTATTGTGAAAATTACGACGTTTCTAAGATGAGGTGTGAAATCTGGATTTTGCGGGCTGTGCTGCGTTGTTTGCTGTTTTCACCTTTTCTAGGTTCCGAATCTCAACTTGAACATTTCAAAGTAAATTGTAGATAATTGTGTCTGTTTTCAAACCCCCACTAATTTTACTGCATTTGGAGTTCGTATGACTGAGATATGATAATTTTGGTACAGACGTGTCGGTAATTTTCAGGGTCAGTTTTGTGTCAATTTTGTGAACTATTTATTTTCAAGATCTGAGCTATACATAATATCTTGCTATAATATTTTGTTCAGTGTTTCCTCATGATGTTAGAGACTTCCCAGATTTTTGGTGTATTTTAAAGATGAGTTTTGTGCAATGTTTCATATCCTTTTCTAAAATCTACTTTTGCTGTAAATTGTGTGCTGTTCAGTATTGAACCCATTTTTCACCCTAATTCCTTATGTTTTATGAAAATTACTTGTGAGATATGAAAGTTGGAGAAATCTATCTATTTTTACGTTGTTTTGGCAGAATTGAATTTCGATTCACTGATTGTGAGATATCCTTGTTTTCGTACAGCAGTGTTGAGAAATTTCAGATTCGTCAAACCAAGTTTTTGTGTCGTTTCCTATTTTCGATGACTTATCTATACTTACTGGAATATTATGAAACTTTTTATTTTGAGTCTATACCTATAGGGGATTACCCCAGATTTTTCGAGGAATTATTAGATATGTTTTTATGCTGTTTTTATGCGTTTGAAGTTGTTCCCCTGTTTTCTGGCTGAACATAAAATCTGTATTCAAATTAGTTTTGAGCTGAGATGTTGTGAACTAGTATATGACTTTATTATACTCGTTGGATGCGTGTGGATGTCTAGTTTCCAGATCCTTTGACGGATTCTAATTTGCATGTCTGTAGTTTCTAGAATCACTGTTTGAGTACTGACTGATCGTGCGGTCCTGATTACAAACATACCCTATTTTGCTTGTTTAAATGACTCTACATTATCTATACATGTTAACTTGATTTCCTGAACCTAAACCTGATTAGATCATATTAGTTTGACATTATTTCGCTTAGATTCATGTCTATTTGATAACCATAATAAAAGTAACCAAGCCGGGGTTTAAGGGAGGATCTACTTGGAAGGAAACTAGTGTTCCATACTGTTACTGTTACTGTTTACTGACCCTGTTTACATTACTTCTTATATGAAGATGTAGAGTAGAAGAGAACCACTAGGTTCTGACTGTTACTGTTACTGATACCTGAGTACACTGCCCCATCATGGTCCCCTATGAAATCTTACTAAGCGAAACTGTTTGTTGTAGCAACAATGTTGTATGGGCGGCATGAAGTGCTACCTAGCTAGTAATACACACAAGACTGGAAGAATATAAACTGATACTGTTAGACTGTTACTGTTAGATTGAGACTGTTATACTGGGACTGTTACACTGATATACTAAACATACTGCTATGGATACTGATATACTATTATCCTGATTTACTGAGATACTGAGATACTGAGATACTGAGATACTATTACAAGAGACTGTTAGATACCATATGACACTGCCTTTGACATAAAACAACTGTACTGTTAGGTTACTGTACTAGTTGACTGCCCTGTTATTAGTTAGTTTCCCCAATGTGTTTGTATCCTACTCTATTTGTGACCTGCGACTTGCAATTGACGGGAGCTTGTGTTTTCTCTTTTTTCTCTTTCCTGCATTCGTTGAATTGCAGATTTTGGAGAACAGGTTTCAGACGGTATTGGTGACATGAAGTTCTAGTTGGCTGGAGTTCTTGCTATCTTCATTCATTTCATGTTGCTTTTTTTGAACATTGTATCTGTTACTTGTATTATTGTATTTGGGCAATGTGACCCAAGATTATTTGTGTACTTCAGATCATGACTATTTGAGATTAATACATTTTATTTCAAGTATTCTTATTGGTATTTGGTTCATATGTGCATGTGGTTGACTTTTCTGGCTTCTGACTCTGATAAATTCTGTGATGTGTTGTAAAGATTCTTCAAACAGCTTATGGATGATGAAAATCATTCGCTGGGCTTTTGTTACGTGCCCGTATTCCGTATTTTTGGAAAGCGGGGCGTGACAGGGTTTTTAGTGGTATCAGAGCATCAGGTTTGGCTAATGTATTAGTTTAACTGATATATTAGATAAGCTTGGCTCGAACTGGGATCTGCGCAACATTTCACCAACCATACATGCATAAGTGAATTATTACCAACAGTGATCTGGGTACTAGTCTTATTCCATTCATTTGATTCCTTCTTATTCGACTCCTTGATTCCTTGTTTCTTCCGTTTCTTTCGGTCGTTCTTATTTGTTGATTCCTTATTGGATATAGTTTCGTTCTTTCCGTACCCATATTTCTTTGATTCTTTCAATCAACTTTATTTTTTTTTGACTCATTTTGAGTACCAAGCTAGTTATTCTTTTCCTGTTATATTCTCTTCAAATTCCGCTTGTGTCCCCTCGTTCCTCTTCCCTCATATTCAATTCTTTGATTTCTTATTTTCCTTCGTCCCTTGTAGTCGTCCCCCTTTGTTGACTCCTTTTTGGGTATAAAATTCATTCTTCTCCTGCCTATATTTTCTTTATACTATATATATATTTCCAAATATTTTGTGTATTTCGATTATTATTTGTTAAATTTTGGACCTTCTATAAAATTGTTTTCTAAAAAAAATAATAATAATTGTATTTCGAATGACTGCGTATTTTAATATCACACATTTCAAAACGTAACTTCGTAATTAAATTGAGCAATCAATATCTAAGTACGTGTGGAAGATCGCATCATTTCGTTCATCGTTTTGTTGCAACTGGATGTCGAGATGGCAAACATGCAGCTAGTAGTCAATGGAGGCAAATTGCAACTAGATATCGGTGAGGCAAAATGTGCAACCGAATATCCAGATGGTAACCTGCAACATATTGTCGTGGAGGCAAACCTGCAACTTGATGTCGAGAAGGCAAGACTACAGATGGATATAAATGAGGCGATTCCACATTAAAGAATTTCTACTATTATTATTATTATTTTCCTTATTATTATTGGTATTATCATTAGTATTGTTATTACTATTACTATTATTATTATTGTATTTTTCTTACTATTTTATTTTTAATGTTGATATTGAATTATTTTCACCAAAATGATGAACCCCAAATTATTTTCTGTCTTGTATTATTATCCTTACCAGTATTGTTAATACTTTATTATTATTATTATTTTTACTAGTAGTTTATGATGATGATTATTATTATTAATATTATTATTATTTTTTCATTATTATTTTATTGTTATTATGTGTTGATTTTTGTATTACTAATATTATTTTTGTAAATGCTCATTAGTTTTGACCTAATTATTTAAATTGAAGCCCTCCTCTAAATCCCAAATTTTTAATTTGGTGTCTCATTCTTTTCTTCCTGCTCGGATCGTCGCTTGTTGTAGCGTGGTCTACAACGACTTGTCTGCAGCTTGGAACGTCACCATCAGAGTGGCGCAGCGGAAGCATGGTGGGCCCCTGCTTTGTTTCTTCCCATTTAGCTCTCTGCTTTGTTACCCTCCCCCAGTTTATTTTTTTCTTGTCCTATGTACCGCCTACGCAAATTTCGAGGACGAAATTTTGTTGTAAGGTGGGTAGGATTGTAACCCCTGTTTTTCGTGTTATGTATTTTGGAGTGTATTTTTCATTTTTTGTATTTTTATATTTCTGGTATTTTTCGGAACCGTATATTGGATTATTTTCAATATATATTCTTTTTGTTTCATTTTTTGACCTCCTTGTGCTGATTATTCGTCGTTTTGTTCATTTTTGCCATTTTGAGTTCTTTTTCGCATTTTTCTTGGCCTCGTTCATGATTATTATTTATTTTTGTGATGTGGGGGATTTTTGGTGGTGATTTGCCCAAATTGTGATTTTTGGCCCTTAAGGAGATTTTTAGGAGCCATAGAATTCATTATATATTGTATCCCCATTTGAAATTGACCCAATACCCATTACCCATTTGTATACCTATTAATTTTTATTGATATCCACTACCCATTAACCCACAATTAACCCATATATATAACCCCTAATCTCCCCTTAACCCTAACCCTGATCTTATTTCTCCTGTCAAACAAGTCCTGGCCTCCTTTTCCTCTCAATTTCCATCCGGCATGCCCTTCTCCCACACCAACCGACCTGCATCCAACCCCAATCCGGCAGCCCCCACCCCATATCCGACCACCTCATCACAAACCCTTCAATCTCCTACAACCCTACAACCCTAAACCCCCTCCTTGTGGTCGGCCATCTCCAAAACAGCACCCCATCATCCCAAAATAGTGCAAGGCCTTCTCCTTGTGGTGTTTTTGAAGTGGGTATCATCCACTTTGGTTCGTGCATCAAGGAGATCGATCGTGTATGCGTTTCGGTTCGTGGGTTCGCTTGGATTCGCGCGTGAAGGCTTTTCTCTCATGGGTTTTCTTCCTAAGGCTCATTTGCTTCGTGTTTCACTCCATTAGAGGCAAGTAACTTGTACATAATTTCATTAGGTTGATACAAGTCAAAAAGTTCACATATAGGGTAGTTGTGTCTAGAGACGCCCAAAGATTGTATTTTTAATTATGGATTTTGTCTCTATTGTGTAAATCAGGTCATAGATGACTTAAGACATGAGAATTGATAGGTTTATGCCCTAGGTTTCACCCAAACTTGATTTTGTGCGTGTATATGACATATTGCATGCTATGTGTTTGATTCATTGCCCATGTAAGAATTATTAGGTTCTGACATGTTAGAAACCCTTAAATATGATATTTAGATGATTGGTAGGCTGCGTTTCAAATTTGGGTGAGTTTGGTTCATTATTGTGAAAGTTATGACGTTTCTAAGATGAGGTGTGAAATCTGGATTTTGCGGGCTGTGCTGCGTTGTTTGCTGTTTTCACCTTTTCTAGGTTCCGAATCTCAACTTGAACATTTCAAAGTAAATTTTAGATAATTGTGTCTGTTTTCAAACCCCACTAATTTTACTGCATTTGGAGTTCGTATGACTGAGATATGATAATTTTGGTACAGACGTGTCGGTAATTTTCAGGTTCAGTTTTGTGTCAATTTTGTGAACTATTTATTTTCAAGATCTAGGCTATACCTAATATATTGCTATAATATTTTTCTCAATGTTTCCTCATGATGTTAGGGACTTTTCATATTTTTGGTGTATTTTAAAGATTAGTTTTGTGTGATGTTTCATATCCTTTTCTAAAATCTACTTTTGGTGTAAATTGTGTGCTGTTCAGTATTGAACCCAGTTTTCACCCTAATTCCTTATGCTTTTTTAAAATTATTTGTGAGATATGAAAGTTGTAGAAATATATCTATTTTCATGTCGTTTTGGCGGAATTGGATTTCGATTCACTGATTACGAGATATCCTTATTTTCGTACAGCAGTGTTGAGAAATTCCAGATTCGTCAAACCATGTTTTTGTGTCGTTTCCTATTTTTGATGACTTATCTATACTTACTGGAATATTATGAAATTTTTTATTTTGATTCTATACCTATAGGGGATTACCTCAGATATTTCGTGGAATTATTAGATATGTTTTTATGCTGTTTTTATGCGTTTGAAGTTGTTCCCCTGTTTTCTGGCTGAATATAAAATCTGTATTCAAATTAGTTTCGAGCTGAGATGTTGTGAACTAGTATATGACTTTATTATACTCGTTGGATGCATGTGAATGTCTAGTTTCCAGATCCTTCGACGGATTCTAATTTTCATGTCTGTAGTTCCTAGAATCACTGTTTGAGTACTGACTGATCGTGCTGTCCTGATTACAAACGTACCCTATTTTGCTTGTTTATGTGACTCTACATTATCTATACATGCTAATTTGATTTCCTGAACCTATACCTGATTAGATCATATTAGTTTGACATTATTTTCCATAGATTCATGTCTGTTTGATAACCATAATAAAAGTAACCAAGCCGGGGTTTAAGGGAAGATCTAGTAGTGGATAATATGGAAACGTGTACTTGGAAGGGAACTAGTGTTCCATACTGTTACTGTTACTATTTACTGACTCTGTCTACATTACTTCTTATATGACGGTGTAGAGTAGAAGAGAACCACTAGGTTCTGACTGTTCTATTTTCTGACCCTGTCTACATTACTTCTTATATGAAGGTGTAGAGTAGAAGAGACCACTAGGTTCTGACTGTTCTATTTTCTGACCCTGTCTACATTACTTCTTATATGAAGGTGTAGAGTAGAAGAGAACCACTAGGTTCTGATTGTTACTGTTACTGATACCTGAGTGCACTGCCCCATCATGGTCCCCTATGAAATCTTACTAAGAGAAACTGTTTGTTGTAGCAACCATGTTGTATGGGCGGCATGAAGTTCTACCTATCTAGTAATACACACAAGACTGGAAGAACATAAACTGATACTGTTAGACTGTTACTATTAGATTGAGACTGTTATACTGGGACTGTTACACTGATATACTGAACATATTGCTACGGATACTGATATACTGTTATCCTGATTCACTGAGATACTGAGATACTGAGATACTGTTACAAGAGACTGTTAGATACCTTATGACACTGCCTTTGACATAAAACAACTGTACTGTTAGGTTACTGTGCTAGTTGACTGCCCTGTTATTAGTTAGTTTCCCCAATGTACTTGTATCCTACTCTATTTATGACCCGCGACTTGCAATTGATGGGTACTTGTGTTTTCTCTTTTTCCTCTTTCCTGCATTCGTTGAATTGCAGATTTTTAAGAACAGGTTCCAGACAGTATTGGTGACATGAAGTTCTAGTTGGCTGGAGTTCTTGCTATCTTTATTCATTTCATGTTGCTCTTTTTGAACATTGTATCTGTTACTTGTATTCTTGTATTTGGTCAATGTGACCCAAGATTATTTGTGTATTTCAGATCATGACTATTTGAGATTAATACATTTTATTTCAAGTATTCTTGTTGGTATTTGGTTCATATGTACGTGTGGTTGACTTTTCTGGCTTCCGACTCTGATAAATTCTGTGATGTGTTGTAAAGATTCTTGAAACAGCTTATGGATGATGAAAATCATTCGTCGGGCTTTTGTTACGTGCTCGCATTCCGTATTTTTAGGAAACGGGGCGTGACAAAGAGAGTAGTAGAGTAGTTATTATAACCACCTCCCACATGAACACCACTAACCCCACATTCTAAAATTCAAAACTTGCTTTCCCTCCTACTTCCAAAAACCAAAGTTCAGTTTTCCCCTCCAAAAACTTTCCCCCTTCTCCAAAAACAGCCCGGTCCCAATACTTGTGCACATCGCACGTGCTTTGTGAACACCCCAAAATAAATTATTTATTTAATCTCTTTAAAACAATTATTTATATATGTAATAAACATATAAAATTAAGTTTAAAAATTATACTTTTCTTGCACAATAAAATAGACACACATTTCTTGATATTTATTTTCAAAGAAGAATACGCTTAAACACGTGCACCGAAACACGGGCCCGTAAATCTCAAAAATAGAAAATTGACTATATCGACCAAAAAATATTTATCAATTATCGAAATGTAACACAAGAAAAAATATAATCAGTATACACTCTGAATATTGTAATTAACACGTACGTTGAAAACACGTGCATTATACGTACAAAATTATTTTAATAAAAAACAGACGAAAAGTTAATTTCGGTTTGTAAAACGAATTAAAGCACTTCATAAGAATAATTAATTGAAACACATCGAAAATATTGCACGTCACGGTGAAATCGACACGTGCATCAAATACGCAAAAGCACGTAAAAATACAAAGATTGAAATTTAGTATTTGAGTTGACTCAAATAGAATTTTAAGAATAAGAGAATGCATAAATAATCGGAATTCAAAATACATATCAAAATGCGTTATGGATATCATCAATAACGGTACAAAATGCACGTGCGTAACACCCGAGGGCAAAATTGTTATTTAAATTTTGCGGGGTGTTACAAAACCCAAGGGCCCTCCCATCTATTTCTAATAGCTCTTAATTCTAGCCAAAAACCCTCTCTAAGTCTGGAATCATAAGGTCCATAGATAGATGTTACCATCTGTTCCCATTCATGTATTTTCCGTTTTAGTCTAACTGTGATCAAGAATTCTCCAATGTAATCAATAATAATCTCAACGAAGGTGGAATCTAACCCTAATGTTATTCCCCATGATAAGCCAACTGCCGACTTGTAATGAAGCGCCCCGAATTCCCAATACTGGGAACACGTGACAGAAGCCAGAATCTTTCCTTAAAATGAGGCCAAACACAGTAAAATCACAGGAAATTAAAAACTGTATATTGCCACAATTGTTATTATAAGTACAAATTTTATCATCATAGAATTACATCATAAATTCACATCGGTAATTTATATCAATAAAATTTACTATACAAAATTTACAATCTCCACTTGGACGCTCCACGCAGTTCGAGTCTCCTGCTTCCATGATCCAGTAGTCCTGCAACTAAATAGACTGTGGGCACGTCAGTTGATGCAATTGACACAATGTTGATAAAACAAGCAACTTTCCAAACTCAACAATCAATATTTGATGCAAAGAAAAATGTGTAGACAAATCACAGGTGTTAGTGTATGCCATGCCCTAGAGTCTAATGCACAATTCTACATGCACGCAATGCACTTACTCTAAATGCAATTCATTTAGAAATGTATGTGTCCTTTACTACATATTTCCCCAAATGTAAGTTCAATAGAAATGTATGCATCCCATACTACATACTTTTCAAAGAGTTCGTAGTCTCCAGATCACAGGGTTCGATCCCTTGCCATGAATCCTACTCTTGTACTCTTTCCCGTTCCTGAAAGTTACCCGGTGACTGATGAGGTTGAAGCTTTTCGGTCTAATTCCGCCTCTGTAGTCAAAATGGTCATATTTTTATGCCATGATGTTGGAACTCCGTGGGTCGTGTTCTGCCCCTGGACAATTCCGGTCCTTGCGGGTCATTTTGCACCCCCCCGGTCTTGAAATAATTTGCTTTGCCCAGTCCATGTAGGCCATTTTTTGCTTCCGGGCAATGTCGGTCCTTGCGGTCCGTTTCCACCCCCGAACCTCACCAAAATTTGTTACAGACAATCAGGGTAGCCTGCAAGCTCACCGAGTGGCATCGAGACATGTAGAGTCACAACTCTAGTTTTCTGTCCATACTCAACAACATAGAACTTGATGGATTTTGTAGGATCCATTACCTATGCCCGATAGGAGCACCTCCCGTTTTTATCACAGTACTTCGGAAATTAACAGACGAGATCACGCAACCCGTGCACCCAAAAAAGTGGGAAGACACCGCACGTGTCCCTTTGATAGAGAGTACAACCTCCCGACTAGTGCCTTCTCGAACAATACACAAGACTATTTCTAATTTACATTATATTATTACCTAGAACACCAATACTATTCAGGTTTTAGTGATAACAACTAACATCTATTATGAACACGTGTTAGTGAAACTGGGTCAATCACTTTGCCATTAACTACCCCCAAGCCTCTCACTATGTTCACAAGTGGAACCCAACTTGACCTAATCAAATCATATGGCATTGGCGACTTGATCTTCATCAATCGCCATTGCCCTTAGCTTGGATCTCGACCCTATATCCAGCCCGCGATCAACCTACCTTGGTTAAATTCCGACGATGCACGAGAAAGCCTCATCCACAGCATCTCAAGGTGATAAGGGCTACTAGCTACCAAAAATATCATGAAATATCAATAAGCCATAGGGTACAATTCACCCAACTAGGTCATTAGCAAACTAAAGATGAATAACTACAAGTGCACCAAGGCAAAAATGAGCTAAGAGCTGTTCAAAATCATAAAGCACACTAGGTGCAAACAAGCATAACTCTAGCATGAACAAACATGACTCAAAAGTCAGATAAACAACATCCTAGGTCTTACTCTAAATTCCTAGTATGATGAAAACATACTTTTAATCAAAACTGTGAGCTAGCTACTCAAACTGCAGTTTTTGCTATTTTGGAAATTCAACATAAATCACAAAATCAATGAAATTTCAAGTTCTTAGGTTCTTTAGAAAGATCTTAAAGTCTACTTAAACTTATCAGTTGGAAACTTCCTCAAAATAGTTCATTTTGGAGAAGAAAAATAGCCAAAACTTAGGGGTATGTAAAACTTCCAGATCTGATAGAATTATTAAACAGTCACGTAATAAAACAAATCAAAATAACAATTCATCTCGGAAACTTGTTAAGGGTGGTAGGAATGTTCCAGACACATAAGAGAAATGCATATCCAAAATTTGGCTAAAAATTCAAAGTATATAGGAATATATGATATTTTGAGTTGGATGTAAATTATCAGACAACACTGTTTCCTAACTACAGTAGAAACATGTATTTTGTAAAAATATCAAATGATACTTAAAGATCATGAAACTTGGTGAAGTGGTTATATACTGACCTCCGACACCACTATAAAAATTCTAATTTTAAATTCCTTTTCATCACCGGGTTATGAATTCCAGAACCCAGGCATGTGTATCAAGACAAGAAAATGGAAGGCCTCCATTCCATTAATGAACATGATTTTATTAAAAATACCAAGCCTTGTTTAAAAATTACAAAAATTGGTGGAGTTGTTAAATACACATAGAAGAACCCCACATAAAAATTTCAGATCAAGAATCCAAGTATTTAGAAAGTTATGAATTATCAAACTAGACAAAAATACCAAGACAGAACTGAAAACAGTTCAGCCCTTTTCTTGCACCAGTGTTGGTTTCGCATTGTATAAAAACATCAAACATCCTCCAAAAATTATGAAAAATTGGGTATTTGGTAAAGACATGTAAGAGCACCTTCGGAAAAATTTCAACTCCAGATTCATAGTAATCATGGAGTTATGATATTTGCATGTTAGCATGTTAAAATTCAATTAGAGCATAACTTTTACCCCATACCAGCAACAAGATAGAATTTGTTAAAATATCAAATCACATAAAAAATTTACGAAATTTGGTGGAGTTCATAGGGACACAATCAAGATGCTACCATAAAAATTCATGTCTAAATTCCATCATGGCACAAAGTTATGATTTTTCTAATCAAAACATGCTAATTCTTCACAAGATTCAACCCTTATCTATCAAATAACATTCTTTGCTCAGGAACTTAAGTTGAACATACAGAATTGTATTTATGCCATTTAGCTAGCCTCAAATCAGCAACTTTTCATCATACACGCAAAAAAATAAATCCACAAACATAGAGTTTAGAAAGACACCCATTATGAAGTTTGTTGATGATCTCTTTTCTCTTTCTTCTTGTTTGGCTCCTCCTCCTCCTAGCTCCTTGCTCCTTTCTTTTATGCTTGCTCTCCAACTTCCAAGCCATGCTTGAAGAAGAAACTGAAGTTGAAGGAAATGCTAGAAAATGAGAAAAATGAAGTTTTTGAAATTAGAAGGTTTTAGGGTTAGACAAATGAAGAATGAGATGAAAGATGTATTTGGGGGTTTAAATAAAAGAGGGGGGGGGGGGGGGGGTTGAACACACCCCAAAAACAAACACATAGTTTAAGTTAGGTGCTTTAGGGTTTTATTAGTGGTGTAGGGTTAGTATAAATAATTATAAATATATACATACACACATACATACATATATAACAACAATTGTATACATAATACTTAAATAAAAAAATTGTTTGTATGTATATAATAAAACAATTTATTATTATAGAAACATTATACGTTCCGTCTCGATTATAGTTGAGACAAATGTACAATTTAATTGAGAAATTATTTTAACTCTGGTTCAACAATTGTACCGTTGTCGGGTTCAAAACATATTAAATAATATGTCTCAATATTTACTCAATTAAAATTGAGAAGAATCCATTAATACGTGCGACTCTGAATTGTGCATGGAATAATGTACAAAATAGTTATATACGATTTTGTGGGGTCTTACATTACTCCCTCCTTAGAATCGTTCTTTTCTCATAACAACGTTTAGTGGAGAGGAAAATAATACACCATTTATCAATTGTTCAGGAAATGCATTCCTCAACAGTCTTTAAATTCCCAAATGATTCCCTCGGCGGGCTGGTCCCTCTAAGATACTTGTTACCAGCCAGCATGCCTCCTAGTGCTCAGTGTGACTCCTTCTGTCGCTTCATCCGCCTCTGCATGGAATGGTGTCAAGGATTCGACCAGAGAAAAGAGGTCAAGTAGGCTGATACCCCCAATTGGATTTTCCTCCGCCCTCCCCGATCTGGGCGAGGCGTTCTTCCATCACTTGGAGGCGCTGGAGGATGGCATCATACTGTCTTGCCGACCGGGTCGAACCGTGAGACTCGCTACCCTGGGCTTCGTTGTAATACCCCACAAAATTGACTTATGAAAATTTTGCCCACGTATGTTACGCACATGTATGTTGTACTGTTACGAGTAATATCCGTAACATTATATTTTAAAATCAATGTTTTCTACGTATTTTTGTATTTTTATTCTTATGTGTGTGTGTGTATATATATATATATATATATATATATTCTCGAATTCTATTATGTATTTGGATTTAAATTTTAACTCAAATACTATTTTTACATGCACTGCACGTGCTTTCAATACACGTGTCGATTACGTAAATTTTACCTTTACGCAAAATATCCGTAACATTTTCAAAATAAATATTTTACATATGTTATATTTCGATTATTTATAAATATTTTTCCGTTAGTCAAATCTATTTTGTATTTGAATATTTGTTTTACGTGCAACACACGTGTTTGCAGTGCATGTGTTGGTTCCTAAATTTTTTCTTGAGTCATGAATATTTTTCTTCTCATTTTTCTAGTTACAATTGTGTGATTTATTTTTAATTAAACTCCATTAGGCATATATCCATTTTGTAGCCCACTCAAATTAATTTAAAGCCCATGATTGATTTTGTATGCACTGATTTGTACATTTAAAATATAGTTAGTTTGGTACACTTGCCATGTGTAACATACACATCTAAACTAATAAAAATTAATAATATATTTTGTATGAAGAGTGTGCACACACATTGACCACACGTGCACGTGTTTCTCACCATGGTTGAGAATGAGGGGGAGTGGTGTGAGTTAGTGGGAAGTGGGGAGTTATTTTGGGAAGTAGGGGAGCTATTCCTACCACACAATTTTTCTATAAATAGCCCATACTTTTGTCATGAACAACACAACTCAAAACAAAAACAAAAGAGAGAAAGAGGGAGAAGAGCTTGCGGGTTGTGCTAGGAAGAGGCCAGCCAATTTTTTTTAGGGAGATTGGAGCTTTGGAGTATTATTTTCTATGAGTTCTACTTCTATATATTCTATATTTAAGGTGGGTGTTTCTTCAACTTTCTAATATAATTTTATTAGTAAAATGCTTGCCATGTGTGAATTGTTAGATGCATGATAACTTATATAGATTGAGCATTCATGTTTAGATTATTTTTTGTTGATTGAATGTGCGAAATTATGATATGTTTGATTTGAGGGTATTTTCATAAAGTTCTGTTTTGAGTTTTAGTTGTACTTCAAAAAATCATATCTATTAAACTAGATAGAATTGAGAGCTAAACTTTTTATAGGAGCATCTCGTATATGTCAGGAACATCTCCTTAAAATTTTATAATATTTGTATGTGTTTTACTATTTTAATAAAATCCAAACTTAGGACTAGTTGGCAGTTGCCTAGTTGCTGGAAATTTTTACACATTTCAGATTTTGATCATTTTGGCATCTTAGATGCAATATTTTGAGAAAACTCAAAACTATGAAGTTGAAGTAGACTCGTTAACATTTCTTTAGAGTCTAAGAAATAAATTTTCCAAGAAGAACTGAATTTATAATGAATTTTACAAGTTTGAATTGTGGCAGTTTGTATAACATTTCGACCCTACTGTAGTTTTCAAAGAATTTAGGATTATAGACACAATATTTTGGAGTTACTTATAACTACAAAGTTGTAGTAGACTGGTATACCTTTAATTTTATCTAAAGAACACAAAATTTCATGTAGTATAAAATTTTCTGTGATTTTTAAATGTAGCATGAGCTGCAGTTTTCGGATTGTGAACCTACTGTTTTGCAAATAAATTTAGACGAAGTAATTGAGGATGAATGTAGATGATCTTAACTACAAAGTTGTAGTGGACTCATTCATGATTCCTGTAAAACTAATAAATCTATTTTTGGATGAGTATTGAAATTTATATGATTTTTACAATATCATTGGGTTGATGTATTTTATCTAGTTGTCCCAAAAACTTTTACAACGTATAAAATTGAATTTAAAATTGGAATGTTAGTAAGATGTACCTTATGAGTAATTAAGCGGTAATGAAAGGATGAATTTGGGATATTAATCATGTGATGTTTATATGGGTTTTAACTCATTAAGTGTTATTGAATGTTGCTATAAGAAGTTGGTTACTTCTTGATTGATAATAAACATAAAGAGAATAAATAAAGAAGAATGATGAATAATGAATGAGATGTTTATGATGAGGTTTGATGTAACCTATGTGATCTCTTTTTGAGATGGTTGCTTGTTCTAGAGTGAGTGTGACCCAGAATACTGGCAGTTGTGATAAATAGAATTAGAGAAGTAACCAGTGTGGGTTAGCTTTCTCTTTGAGAAGTAGCCAGTGTGGGCTAGTATTCTCAGTATTTTGGTTTAAGTATGGTGGGAAAAGCTAAAATCTAAGTCTTAATAACTGTAATTTAAACTTAAGGCCAGGCACTAGTTGGAGATATAATAAAGCAAGAGCAAATGTGAGTTATGGACTCCAGAATGACTCACGGAGTCAGACAATTCCCAGTATTCCGGGACGGGGAATGAAATAGTCCCCAGAATGGTCCGCGAAGTGGGATTGATCTCCAGTATTCCGGGGCAAGAGTGACGCTCACGGGATATTTGTGCAATGAGGGTTCCAAGATGACTCGCAGAGTGAGACAATCCCCACTATTCCGGGACGATGGATGAAATATACTTGCAAAGTATCTAAATCTTGAAGTAGTCATAGTAGTAGATTGCTTGGCGATGGACTGAACCCTATAATAAGGAGTACGATAAGGGCTTGCCCCCGAACCTATGTAATATGGGATGCATAGAATCCGAACAAGTATGCATAGAATCTGAACAAGTATGCATTAGTGTCATCGTAGTGTAATGTCTGCATTAGGCATTAGTTCATATCATACACTGGCACTACTAGGATAGTCACTTTTCCTGTTTGCATTCAAGTTTGTGTTTGCTAAAGTAGAAGAATCACTGTATTATAGAATTGCGTCAGTTGTATGCAACTGACGTGCCCACAGTTTCCTAGTTGCAGGATTGGGCTTGGCCTGGATTTGGAGTCACTATGATGAGTTGATTAAAAGATTGAAGAGTTTTCATATTTGAATATTGTATTGTATTCATTTAATTCCGATGTGTTGTTGTAAAGAACATATTGTAAATAAAAATATTAAATTCCTTGTAGGTTTGTACGAAGTTGAAGTAAAAAGACATATATTTTCTACGAATTACCTGTGTTTGGAATTCGGGGCATTACATTCCTCCTCCTAGAGAATGTTTTCGTTTTGACGCTTGGTTCTGGGGCCGCCTCGGAGGGCTTAGAGGACCTCAATTTTGAACTCCTGGAACTCGGTTCTTATGACTAGAACCTCTTCAGCTCGACCGTTCGGGGGTGGACGATAGCCGCTACTCCTGACCCTGGGATGGGTGAATGCTAGGGGTCGGAGCCTGGTTGGAGGGGGCAGTTTTGCTCCTCGATTGGCTGAGGTGTTGCCGGAGGTCATCCACAGTCTGCCAATTACTGATGACGTTTTGAAGGTCATCGGCTGGCGAGCACTCGGGTTGCCTTACGATCGAGCGTGAAGCGCTCGGACCAGGTCCTGGCGAACCTTTGGGTCGCTACCTTCGAGACCCCTGTTTGTTCACGTGACTGCGATAAGGATGAGGAGACGTCTTGTCGTGGGTGTTCTCTTGGCTTTGAGTATCATGGAAGGGGATAGTAGTGGAACGAGATTGGAGTCTATCTTGTCCTAGATCTACCTATTTTTCACACAGACGGTGCCAATCTGATGATGCTGATTTAATGGTGGGAGCAGCAAATGTAGCACCCCGCCCCAATACTCAGACATTTTTATTATTTTTTAGAAGACAAATTAGATACTATGTAGTACAACTGCCCACCACTGGCTGCCTCTCAAAATGTGGTTAACCAATGAGGTGACTCTTGATCATAGGCAATTTTATTTATACTCAATTAATTTTTGTATACTCCCGATATGGGATTAACTAATACTCTCTCCCCCTAATTCAATCCCGTGTACACAAGTTGAAAGCCCATGGGCCCACTCAACTGTGCCACGTCATCGAACAACGCAACAACACTGCCTTTTGTTCCATCCTAAATCAATCCGGGGCCCCACCACAAGGACGATGACGTCATCATTGCCATTTCACAAATCCAATAGCACTGCTATTTTTGTTCACAAACCGGTGGGCCTCCATATATCTTTCATCAATTTTTACCAAACCTGCCACCTTTTCAACACATTATATATATATATATATATATATATATATATATATATATATATATATATATATATATATTCAGAAATTACGGGGTACTACATACACCCCACGTTTAGAAATCAGCGTTCTCGCTGAGTACGGGGCATGCACATCTAGTGTAGGATCCGTCTTTCTAGCCGATATGGCGTCGTCCTCGATCCCGGAGATCAATCACTCTCAACACCGCAGATCGGGTACCCGGAGATCAATCACTCTCAACACCGCAGATCATACCCGACCTCGGAGATCAGTGACTCTCAACACCGCAGATCATACCCGATCCCGGAGATCAATGAATCTCAACACCGCGGATCATACTGAGGCCCTCTTCCAACCCGGTGTCAAAAGTCGGCTCTGATACCATTTGTAACGCACCGCCCCAATACTCAGACAATTTTTATTATTTTTAGAAGACAAATTAGATACTATGTAGTACAACTGCCCACCACAGGCTGCCTCTCAAAAGGTGGTTAACCAATTAGGTGACTCTTGATCATAGGCAATTTTATTTATACTCAATTAATTTTTGTGTACTCTCGATATGGGATAACTATTAAACACTTACCCCTTTGACTCAAATCTCGTGCACATACATTAAGAAACCCAGTGGGCCCTCCTTATATGCACACATCACCATACCCAACACATCTGAAGACTACATGCTGTCTTCATCTCATCATAATCCGGGTGGTCCCCAAACATATGGGATGACATCATCAACCCATTAAACCAACAACCAACTTTTTGCTGTTTTATAATCCGCGGGCCCCCCTTTTTACCTCTCTCCCCCTTTTACTTTTTATTATATATATCTATATATCTATTTCTTTGAAATTACGGGGTATTACATACACCCCACCTTAGAAATCAGTGTCCTCGCTGAGTACGGGGCAAACATCTAGTGTAGGATCCGCCTTTCTAGCCGATGTGGCATCGTCCTCGATCCCGGAGATCAATCACTCTCAACACCGCAGATCATACCCGATCCCGGAGATCAGTGACTCTCAACACCACAGATCATACCTGATCCTGGAGATCAGTGACTCTCAACACCGCAGATCATACCCGATCCCGGAGATCAGTGACTCTCAACACCGCAGATCATACCCGATCCCGGAGATCAGTGACTCTGAACACCGCGGATCATAAGGAGGCCCTCTTCCACACCCGGTGTCGAATGTCGGCTCTGATACCATTTGTAATGCCCCCCCCATACTCTTTACATATACACGGTTACTCCAGATCAGTAAGAGGACTTCTTCTATACCATATATATACACACATACATGCCTTACGTCAGTAAAAGGTTTGTTTTTGTATTAGGTACATATATACACAATTGTACAAATAATATTAATGAGTGGATTTTCTTACTGTGAATGGGTTAATAATAAAATAAATGAAGTGATTTAAAAGGAAAGATTTTTGGATTGATGGTTGAGTAGTGAGTCTCTAGAGGGTATGTGGGATCCTAGATACCGGCAGTTGAGTTTTTTATGTTTTGGCCAGTTATGACTTTTGTTGTTGATCAGTTGAGTTAAGTCCGGTAGAGTACACCAACTCTAGGAGATTCGAAATTAATTAATTAAATTAAAAAGATAAGGAAAGGCACTAGATGGTGATATGATGAAATGAGAACATGGGTTATGGACCTTAGTATGGCTTGCGGTGTAAGATAATCCCCAGAATTATCGAGGTGTGAGTGAAATAGTCTCCGAAATTACATGCGGTGTGGGATTGATCTCCGTAATTATCGGGGTCAAGGCAACGCTCATGTGGTATTCGTGTGATGAGGTGCCATAGCTTGCGGTGTGGGGTATTCTCGAAGATTTCCAAGTGTGAGTGAAATAGTCTCCGGAATTATCTGTGGATAGAGGTTGACCTCCGGAATTATCAAGGCTTGGGCTAATACTCACAGTTTATCTATATCTCATAGTAGTCATCGTAGTAGGATTATTTGCATAACGAGGGATTAAACCCTATTAAGTGAAGAACGTTAAGGGCTTGCACCGGACCTATGTAGAGTGGGATGCATAGAATCCGATAAGTATGCATTAGAGAGTCAGCATATAGCATTGATGTTTTCTTGGCTTGGTTTTATGCATGTTGTTTTCTGTTTTTCTACACTTGACACTTAGCCTAGTTCCACTTGATATTTTCATGTTTTATTTACTGTTATTTCTTATTTTATTTATTCTTACTGTTGATACATGTTGTTTATGACTCTATGCCTTATGTTTTATTTATGTTGTATTTATTTTTTATGTCACTCACACAGTTATGGCTGACCCCTGTAGTTTTTGGGAGTTAGGGTTATCTCTAGCCTCATGTTTTACAGGTAGGTACTTTTAGCTTGAGATTTGGATGCATGGGGTAGAATGATATATGGCTTATGTAAATTGTAAAAAGAATGTGTTTTAAAAGCAAGAAATTAAAATTCAAGGTGTTTTATTTTCCGCTGTGCTTTGTAAACAATTGATGTAATAAAAAGTTATAATTTTCCCTGTATTTGGTGTCTATGTTTATGATTACATTGAAGTTGATTCTGGAATTCTGTCATGTATTTCTAAGATATTATATTGGAAATTTGAGGCGCTACAGCAGATGTGAGTTCTTGTTATTTGTAAATGTCATGCTCTGCTTCCCAAAAAGAATACGGAATTCGAGTACGTGATAAAGCCTAGCGAATGATTTTCATCATTCATAAGCTGTAGGATCGACTCAGCATCATAACAAGGAATACAAAAAAATATAGTCAACCACGCATGCATGAATAATTTATTAACCAACAGAAACCATTTGAAGCAAATATAAATTTCCCAAATAAACACAAAATCTGGAACAAAAGTAAAACTTCCGGACAATAAGCCCGTTATAAGTTTTAAGTAGCAACAAAAATTAAATAAACTCAAAACATATAAAACTAAAGCATGATTTTCCAGGCGCAGCTTAAGATGTTTGCTCACTTACTTCTGCAGGTAGAAGAAAAAATAGAGAAACAAGAGACAGATGCCCGTTAGTGCAAGTTACCGGCCGCAAGTAGTATAAGCAAGGGGTATGAAAACAAGTGCAGGAAAATATGAAACAAGATTTGGAATTAAGGATATACAATATGATATGACAGGGATGCAACAAGTTGTGAAGTTCAAGAGACTAGCTAGCAAGTAAGAAAAATCAAGTAACAGGACGGGTAACAAATACAAGTATCAGGATCAAGTAACAAGTGAGCTGTAATTTGTATCAAGTATCAAGTAATAAGTATCAAGTAGAATGCGAGGCAGGTGTCAAGTGTGTACAAGTAACATGTTATTCTTAAGTCTAATGTTTAATTCTATCTAGGTAGCACTTCATGTATCCTAATTTTTTACTACATGGTTGCTATTTACACACAAGTTACACTTAGGCCTAGTGGTAGATTTTATAGGGCTTTGTACTCAGGCATCAAGTATCAAGCAAGAAAACTCATGAATGCACTAGTAATATAACAAGTTCATGAATCGAGTATTAACGAGTTTCACGAATACGATAAAAATATAACAAGTTCGTGAATCAAGTAATAACGATTCATGAATACAATAATAGTATAACAAGTTCATGAATCAAGTAATAACGAGTTCATGAATACAATAATAATATATCATGTTCATGAAGCAAGTACGAGTGGGAAACATGGGCCCCCTTCCGAGTACACTTACCTATATTGTCCACTACTACGGTCTTTTCCTTAAACCCTGACTTGTTATTTATTATTATTATCAAACATGCAAGAAAATGTACAAAACAGGGCAAGTAAACATGATCAAGAATGGGGAAGAAGTTTAAGCTAGGTAGGAAGCATATTCAAGGGTCAAAACAAATTAAAATTATCAAGAATGACGAGAATTCCAATTATGGACAACATGACGTTGCTGCACCAAAACTGAGATTCCTGCCACCACAGGAATGCAAATCTAGGTCCGTCAGAAAATCTAGAAACTAGACTCCCTGTCGGTTCCAGCACATATAAACAAGTTACATAAAAGTTGTAGCAACTGGTGTCAAAACAGCAAACTACATCGATTTCGTGTTCAGCCAGAATTTGTAAAATTGTGTTTAGAAACATGAAACGGATCTGAAACTTCATTAAGTAATTCCAGGAAAATTAGGGAAGGACCTCTAGTATGTCTATTCTCAGCATGAAAAATTTCAAGTCATTACCTTACAGGTAGCATAGTTAATTTAAATTGGAAAATAAAGTGACGCAGTAAATTTATGAAACTGAAATTTCAGACACAGCAGCACTAAAACAGTGATAATTCACAAACTATAACTCGGAATTCAATCCCATCAAAATGGTGGTAAACTAGACATCTGGGGTTACATTTCATGTTTAGAACTCAAGTCTAGATTCTGATGTTATCAGGGTCGAAACAGCAAACCAAAAACAGAACAACAGCAAACATGAATATTTTTGCATGAAATGTATTATAATTATACTAGTTGTGAAACGAGTGTATCAACAAAAGGTTGTGACCCTTATGATTGTGGAATTGATAAATACGGCAACGAGTAAAAATGAGATCATCAATGATAAACCAAAGGTGAGTCACAACCATAATCTACTTACGTTATTTTCAAATAAAAGCTTGTTCTAGAACAATGAATTGTACAAGAAGATGCTTTGCCTTGATTGGATGAAGACGTTGATCGACGATCGAGATCGGATGGATTAGATCAGACACGGATCTTGATGACAATCAAGATCAAAGAAATCGATGGTCGAGATTCAACGATCAAGATCAAAGATCAAAAGGTCAAAGATCAACGGCTCAGATATGATCTGATGCGGATGATGAAGATGATCTGACTTGATGATGGTGATCTAAATCGTGATCAGATCAGACGGCTCGGATCTGACTGATGATGATGGAGATGATGATCAAGATGACAATCACGATCACGAGGGGATCAAGCGGCCAGGATCTGATTTGATGCTGATGACCAAGATGATCAGATGTAGATCGGACGGTCCAGATCCAAGGCTGATGGTGATCGTAATCTGATGGATCGATTGGGAGGGGATCGAGCGGCTGAGATTCAAAGATCAATCTCCCCCTCTGATCAACAATAGCGACACTGGTGGCGGTGGCGGCTTTGACTGGTGGCTGGCGGCGACAAGATGGCAGTGACGTCGAGGAGCTCGACTAGGGAGCAGTCGATGAAGGGCAGCGACAGTGATGAGAGGAAAGCAAGGGCGCTCTGCTTTCGAAAGAGAAACAGAGGAGGTGATGGTTGCTGGCAATGGCGGGAGCTCGGGGATTTATGGCAATGGAGATGATGGGTTTGAGGGAAAGACAGACGATGAAGGAAAGCAGTGGTGGGGCATGATGACGAGGAAGAGGACAAGGCAATGGGTCGACGAGGTGATGGGTTCGGGAGCGAGGTGAGTTAAGGAAGACGATGGTCGACATGGGAGTTGGAGGCAGGCTTGGGTGCAGGTGGAGTGGCGGTGGTCGAGCACATGGAGCGACGAGGAGGAGGATCTGAGGAGGGATGGGTTGAAGATGAGGGAGGCTTGAGGATAAAGATGGTGAATATTGGGGGAAAGGGTTAGCGGCTGGGTGTATAAACAGTGTAGGGGGGTTAGGGAGTTTTAAGTTTAAATAGGGTAATTAAGATGGGTTAATGGGTTGAATAGGATAGGATCCAATAAGAGAATAGGGTTTTGGGTTTAAGGTTATAAATTAATTAATAGGTTTAAATCCAACAGGGAAAAAAATAATAAGCATTATAGGGTCTTATAAAATATACATATACATATACATTAAGTCAAATAATGAATACATATAAAATAGAGCATGTTCGGCTTAAAATAAAATAACAACAATAATATTATTAACAATAAAAATAATAATATTGCAAAATAATAACACTAACAAAAATAATACTAGTAATAATAATAGTAGTAAAAATATTAATTATAATACTGATAACAATAATAATAATAATAATGATAATAATAACAATAATAATAATAATAATATACATATCAAAATAGGATTTGAGATAAACAAGTTTATTAAAATCCAAATAGTAATAAAATAAACTATAAATAGTCGATCACTTAGAAATAGAAAAATAAAGTTAGAATATACTATTATTCAAAGTAAATATAATTTTTGGTTCGACTTTTTTTAATAGATGGTCCAAATCGAATTTAAAAACAGAATGAATTTATAATAGTCAAAATACAAAAAATATTCAGGAAAATATTTAATTACGGGAACGGGGGTTACAGTAAAGGGGGAAACAGATCTCAACCACAGATCTGGATCTGAGAAGGGGTTTGGTGAGGAGTGGGAGAGGCGGTATTGTTGGTAGCTGGCCGCCTCGACAGTGGCGGAGCCAGACGAATCAAAATGGGGGTTCCAATTTTTTTTCCCCCGGCATCGACATAATTGAGCCTTTAATAAGAGGTGGATTAGACTTGGGGGTCCCAAATTTTTTTTAACTAGGGGGGCCAAATAAAAATTTTGGTCTATATTAGGGGGTTTTACAAATTTTTTGGGGTCCCAAATGTCCCCCCTCCTCTCTTCTTCCTCCCTCCGCCACTGCGCCTCGAACACCTACAAAATACCTAGAAACGTCGGGAGAGATCCCGGCAGCAATCATTCCGACGATCTAGTCAGTCACTTGAGAAAATTAAAGTTAAGGTTTGAGAGGAAAAAATGATATTACCTTCAGAAAGGGGAGGGGACCCGGTATTTATAGGCAAAGAGATGGAACTCTAACCCTAATAGGCCGGGTTGACCCTCTTCTATGGGCCTGCTTAGTGCGATGAAACAATAGAAGGCCCATAGGGTCTACATGCATGATTGATAGGGGTTTGCGGATCTTGAGGGATCAGACGGCTCGGATTGAGCTGGACTTTTACCAACATCAACAGTTAACAATAACAAAAATTAACAATCAATCCATATGTGTAACATATTTCAATTTTGCAACTCATTATCACATCACAAATCTAATTCTAGACCGAAATTGACGAAGTAATTATTAAAATAAAAGTCTTTTTTTATTACCTTGCACAATACGGAGTTTAACGGCGTGGATGTTGTCGATGAAGAGTGGGGAGGTTGCTTGATATGCTCTGAGATTTGGGTACAAATTTGGGGTACGAATTAAAGCTATGGGGGAATTAGGGTTTAGCAAAAGCGATATCCAAACCGAGTTAGGAATCAGAGGGGATGAGGAATTGAGGGTTTAGGGACGAGAATTTAGGAATTGTGGGGGATTTGAAGGAGGGCGAATTGAGGGAGATATGTTGGATGTAGGGTTAGTCCTTTGGGTTCGGGAGTGGAGGAGAGAGAGATTGAGAAAGTGGAAATGAATGGTGATGCTGTTTATTTCTGAGGCACGTGTGGAAGCACCAGGTGTGAGTTCGAACTCAATTTGTATTGAAGGAGATTGCCGCTCGTCTGCCGACCTTCGGTTGACCTTCTGGGGGCTACGATGAGCTCGGAAAGGCGTTGAAGGTTGGGCTCGGATCGGAAGGGTCGGATCCGAGGTCTTGTGTACCTGCAGACGGTCCTGAAACACCGGGGTTTGTCCCGGTGGCGGACCCTCCGACGCTCTAGTCAGTCTCTGTGAGAGAGTAGCAATAACTAGGTATATTTATGTGGCAAAAGATTGATTACCTCCAAAAGGTGGGTGAGGGTCTAGTATTTATAGAAAATCCCAACCGGGTTTGGTTCCGCTTGGGGGCCGGGTTTGGACCCGAAAGCCCATGGGCCTGACGTGGCAGAAGGCCCAGGGGGTTTAGGGCGGTTGCTGTGATACCAGGAGTGGTATAGGGCTGACGTGGCGAAACCCTTGGCGGTATTTGGAGCTGACGTGGCCCATCGTGAGTCCTCTGTGCCTCCGGGGGAATCGGAGGGCCTAGGCTGCGCCAGGTCATCCCTCCGCCCCGCCAGAGAGGGGGGACGGCATGAGGGACTGCTCCGGATCGGACTCCGGGGGATACTGAGGCTCGTCAGTACGAGGAAGCCGGTACTGTGGGGGCAAAACACGAGGTTCGGCGCCGACCCTGAAGGGGTCCGGAGCCGAACCAGGTCGGTATTCTTGCTTTTCTGAGTAGGAATTGTATTGGGCCTTGGATGGGCCTCAGGCCATTTTTACACTGTCACACAAGCCCCCCACTCCTGCAGGGGGTGCGGGAGCTAGCCGTGGAGGAGTGCTCATGGTTGTAGAAAATGGGATGGTGAGTCATTGGATCTTCGTGAGAAGAGTACCCTGGTGCCAGACCCGACCCCGAGCCGGTCGAGGGATTATGGGCCAACAAGGGGGGTGGCGAGCCGTTGGCCTTCCTGAGAAGACCTCCCTGGTGCCAGACCTGACCTCGAGCTTGGCGAGGGATTACTGGAAGGCAAGGGCGATGGCGAGCCGTGAAGCCTTCCTGAGAAGACTCCCCTGGTGCTGGACCCGACCTCGAGCTGATAGAGGGATTTATGGGCCAACAAGGGGGGTGGCGAGCCGTTGGCCTTCCTGAGAAGACCTCCCTGGTGCCAGACCTGACCTCGAGCTTGGCGAGGGATTACTGGAAGGCAAGGGCGATGGCGAGCCGTGAAGCCTTCCTGAGAAGACTCCCCTGGTACTGGACCCGACCTCGAGCTGATCGAGGGATTATGGGCCAACAAGGGGGGTGGCGAGCCGTTGGCCTTCCTGAGAAGACCTCCCTGGTGCCAGACCTGACCTCGAGCTTGGCGAGGGATTACTGGAAGGCAAGGGCGATGGCGAGCCGTGAAGCCTTCCTGAGAAGACTCCCCTGGTACTGGACCCGGCCTCGAACTGATCGAGGGATTATGGGCCAACAAGGGGGGTGGCGAGCCGTTGGCCTTCCTGAGAAGACCTCCCTGGTGCCAGACCTGACCTCGAGCTTGGCGAGGGATTACTGGAAGGCAAGGGCGATGGCGAGCCGTGAAGCCTTCCTGAGAAGACTCCCCTGGTACTGGACCCGGCCTCGAGCTGATCGAGGGATTATGGACCAACAAGGGGGGTGGCGAGCCGTTGGCCTTCCTGAGAAGACCTCCCTGGTGCCAGACCTGACCTCGAGCTTGGCGAGGGATTACTGGAAGGCAAGGGCGATGGCGAGCCGTGAAGCCTTCCTGAGAAGACTGCCCTGGTGCTAGACCCGACCCCGAGCTGGCCGAGGGATTTCGGGCTAATCAAGGGGGATGGCGACCGGTTGGCGCCTCAGAGTGACTGAGCGGGGATATCCCACCATTCATGTGGTGTATTGAAGGCTCTCCGAGAATGGTGTGATGGTCCAATTTCCTAGGGGCATTTAATGGCGCCGCCTAATAAATGTAGATGGTGCATGGTTTTCCGTTGATTGACCTTCCCGGCGTCTCAACGGTTAGTCCCTGGGGGGGGTTATAAATACCTCCCCCCTCCATTGTAGGTATGATCAAAACAGGGGTGGCCCATTGGCTCTCAGAGGTGTCTGCTTTGGCGGACGCCTGTCTTTGGCTAATATTTTCAACCCTAGCAGCGTCGGAGAGGTGGTTACTCTGCCGCCCTGATTCTTCTCTTGGATCTGATGGACCTTGATATGGTGGCCAGGTCTACGGGAGATCAGGGCGAGAGGGGTGACGGCCGAAATCCGTGCTGTGGGAAGAGGAGCTTCGGTTTAGTGGTGGTTTTGCCGTCTGGATCCCTTTTCGGGTCAGACTGCCCTGTCATGGAGGTTTGGCCCGGGGGAGATTCAGACGAAAAGACGCACCCACCGTATACCGGCCTTGGGGCTGAAGGGCCTCGGATGGGGGGGGCCACCTCCCGTCGGGGGTCGGTCAGTCCGTCTTGATAGGGTTGTAGGCGATGGCGGTTTCTGTTCCACCCTCGAACAGTTCGGGGTTTCGGCTGCCGAGGCTGTAAGTCCCGGGCTGCTCGAGGGTGAGAGGGGAACTGGTCGAACGCTGGAGCCCGGGGCGTCTGTCACATGACGGTGCCTTAAAATTAAAAAAAAAATGTTTTCTCCGTCGTGTATCCCACCCGACCCGACCCCAGAGTTAGGCCGTCAGTCTGGCGTCTGATGACGTCCCCCGCACAGGTTTCGAGAACGTGGCGCGATTTTCCAGGCGGCAGTTGTGCGTCAATCAGTGAACAGTAATCGCGGAAGTCGAGGAGCCGTTCTTCCCTTATATAAGTATTCCCCCTTTTTTCCCTTTCGCCCACTACAATCTTGCTGCTTCTTTCTTCAAAAAATCTCCCACCCCTTCAGCGTTTGCTCTTGCAGTTTGCCGTACTCGGTTCGCCTTTCCGAAGCGGTCCCAGGTTAGTTTGGTAAGTTTGTTTTATCTTTAGGCACAGATGGATAGGGCTCAGTCCGGTTCGTCGGCGTCGTCGTCCAGGGGGGAAGTAAAGCCTGACTCTCCGTCGACGTCGTGGGAAGAGCCCGTGTTCGAGGAGGGATCGGTGCCCGTTGTGGGTCATACTGGCTCGGTTTCTTTGGAGGGCTCCGTAGGTGAGGGGGAAGCGATACACAAGCCGAGGGCGTCGCGTACTCGACGTCCCTTTGTGGTGGAGAGTAGTGGGTCGGAGGGAACCGGCGAGGGTTCGGACGGCATTCGCGTGCTGGAGCTGTCTTCCGATGAGGAGAGTGGCGAGGGCAATACAGTGAGGAGATCCACCGCTCAGGGTCGAGGACCGTCGGAGCGAGTTAAGAAGGAGAAGAGGGCCCCAGGAAAACCGGGGTCGAGGACCGGCGGTTCGAGCAAGGCGCCTGTTTTCCGTAATTTGATGACTGGCTCGCCCGTCCAGCCGAAGCATTTCCGTCAGTATCCCGACGATGTTTCTGACCAGGAGCTCTTCGGAGTGCAACCCTCTTCGCCGAGCCGGGGGAGGGTGATGATGGACGCGATCTCGACCGTTTTGGAGGACGGGGATTTGGAAGTTCTGCAGCTGGCGTATCATATAGGGCCTGGTCACGAACTGCTGATGCCGAGCCCTACTCTGCGTCCCACCGATCCCTTATCAGCTTGGTACTGTGTCTTCCCGGTGGACGCTTTTATCTCTGGCCTGAGGTTGCCGGTCCACCCGTTCATTAGGGACGTGTTGAACTGGGCCTCCTTGGCGCCCATGCAGTACGGGCCGAACTCTTGGAAGCAGATCATCTGCTTTATGCTGATGTGCGAGGAGCAGCAAGTACCCCTGCGGTTGAACGTGTTCCGTGCAATGTTGATGGTCAATCCGTCGGCCGAGGGTGTATACTATATCTCTCCCCGGAGCGGGGGGAAGGTCGTTCGCCACCACCCCGATTCCATCAAGGGATGGAAGGAGAAGTATTTGGTGATCCGGAGTGAAGAGCCATGGGACATTCCTACTCGATGGAACCACTCCAAGCCGAGCCACCCACCGCCGAGGCAGGGGGATCTGTCGGCAGATGAATGGGGGTTTGTCGAGCGTCTCCGCCAGTCACCTAGCATTGATTGGACGGAGGTGACGGAGACCGCTCTGGCGAACGCTGGACTGAGCCCAGCTGTTATGCGTATGTAGTTGTTCCTTTCCTCTGGGTCCTTTCTTGCTTTCTTGCTCATTGCTCTTAATGGTTTTTTCTGCAGGTATGGATGAGGCATCGATCCAGGCAAGGCGGCTGGCCATGAAGAAGGAAAACGCCGAGAAGAAGAAGGCGGAGGCGGCGAAGAGGTCGAGGGAGCTGCCCCTTGTTATCTCGGAAGTTCAACTCGAGCCGAGGACCAAGAGGGGTCGCTCTGAGACGAGCAAGGGCGTGGCTTCTTCGAAGGGTCTGGGCCGAGCAGGGGCCTCTGTTCTCGACAAGGGGAAAGGTCCCTGGGTCGAGGCCGAGGAAGAGGATCCGGTGGTGGAGCTGTTGCGGCAGCGGTGGGCTCCTGACTGGTCGGTTCTGATGGGGGACCGCCTGACAGAGGAGGCCCAAGCCGTCGAAGTGGTGGAAAAGCTGGCGACCCCTTGCGATCGCAAGGCGATGGAGGGCGAGCCCGTAGAGGCGGCGTTCGCCCGCCTGGCACAGGCCACTGTGCAGGTAAGTCTGTCGACTCTGTCCCTCTTTGTTGATTTACGTGCCGAGGTCTCATCTTTGTCTGTCGTTGGTTGTAGGCCTGTATACAGGGGGCCAACATCAAGAACCTGTACGAGGCGTCCCTGGCTCAAGAGCGAGCTCGAGCGGAAAAGAGCGAGCTGGAGATGAAGGAGATGCGAATCGAACTCGAGGGTTCGCATAAGAGAGAACAGCAGCTGGAGCTCCAGCTCAAGGCCAAGGATGTGGAGTGGGAGAAGAAGATGGCCTCCCTGAAGACGAAGTTTACCAAGGAGGCGGAGGAGGTGTTGCGCAAGGGCCAGCAGATGGTGATCGCGGCCCAGGACAAGAGCTATGAGAGGGCCCTCAGCCACGTGAGGCACTTCTTCCCGGCCCTCGATCTGTCCAATTTTGAGTACGATATGGAGATCGAGGGGACGTCGAAGACTCCGGGTGAAGCAGGGCCCGCCGTCGACCCCTCTTCCGACGCTCCCGTGGATCCGTCCGTCGGCGCGGAGGTGGGTCAATGAGTTGTGTAATTTTCGTCTTTCTTTTTCTCTCCCTCGATTGTGTTTGCCTCCCGCGGACTGGCCACCGCATTTTTTGTAAGAAACATTTGGATTTATAGTGGCAAGAAAAGTTTTTTGACCGGCCGGTTGGTTTGACCTCGGACATTTCTGAATCTTCTTGAGAATGTGTGTTGAGTTGGTTGGTTATCTTGTAGGTCGCGGCTATCCTTCCTGAAGGAGACTCCCGTAGTTTCTATGTGGCACGACTCCGGAGTAAGGTTAAGGTCCTGGAAGCTGCGCTGGCTCGCCACCGAAGGGGGGCTCGGGACACTGATGAAGCCTGTAACTTTTATCGGAGTAAGTTCGCCGTCTTGAGTGCGGAGGCGCGCCGATTGAGAAGAGTGATGTGGGATCGGGAGCTCGGCGGGACGGACATCAGACGAGCCGGGCTAAGTACCTTGGAGCCGAGGTCCTCCCCTGGGGGGCTACCTCGCGACGTCTTTGTGGAGGAGGAGACGGAGATGCCTCGTTACAAGGCGATGCTGGGAGCCTCGTTCTCTTCATCCTTGGGTCGACTGGCGGAGGGGGTTCCCTCTGCGTTGCTGTTGTTGCAGTGGGCGCGACCGGATGACGCCCAGAGTTCGGTGGCTGGACCGTCGATTGGGGCTGAGGCTAAGGAATATCACAGCGAGGGGGGGGGGCCCCTAGTTGCTTGGTCGAAGTACTCTTTGTCCCTCGTTGGGCCCGGGGGGGGGCCCTGATCTACCTGATTTGAGAAGAGTGGAGCGGTCTTGTAACGGTCTTTGTTTTTTCTTTCGCTTTATTTTTTCTCTTTGGGACGAAAAAATAAAGGGGTATGAAAGAGGAATCCTTTTCCCTCCTTGCTCCGGCCAGTGATGCGGTATGAAATGTCGGAGGCAAGGTCTGGCTCCATCGTTCCGCGAGGGATCGAAGTGGGGCCTTAGGAAGGACCTTCGGTCCGGACTCGTATTGAGATTATCGAGACATTTGGGGTTCGGATAAAAAGGCATATTTTTAGTATAAGGTAGGGAGGGCCGCTAAGGCAGCCCTTTACAAACGAGGGTTTACACCAAAAACAAAAGATTTACATATAGCCGGGCCATAGTCTACGCTCGTCCGGCGTCGAGGGGGAACACGCCTCCACCGACGGTGGTCATGTAGCATGATCGCGCTGCTTCTTGACTGCCTCGGACGATGCCGACTCCTTGAGGGGTGGGGAACTTGAGCTTCAGATGGTAAGCCGAAGGCACCGCTTGTAGGGAGCATAGTCCAGGCCGGCCAAGTATGGCGTTGTAGGCCGCCTTGACGTTGACCATCATGAAGTCCATGGATTCGGTCCTCTTGACAGGAGTCGACCCGGCGGTAACGTCGAGGGTAACAATCCCTTCTATTACGACAGGGACGCCTGAGAACCCGTGCAGGGTGTATCCAGCTGGCTTGAGTTTTCCTCGGGGTAACCTGAGTTTTTCGAATGCTTCGAGAAAAAGAATATTCACCGAGCTACCGTTGTCGACGAGGATCCTGCGGACCTCACAATTAGCCATGTGGAGGTTGATGACGAGAGCATCGCAGTGGGGCAAGCGAACACCTTCAAGGTCTTCCCCTGAGAAGGAGACCGGCCTTGATTGTAGTTTGGGCGAGGGGTTGTCTTTGACAGCGTTCACCTCTCGAAGGAAGGCTTTTTTGGAAGTGTTTGATCCGCCTCCCATCGGCCCTCCGTGGACACAGTGCAAGATGAAAGGGATATCCGCGGCTCCCTCGGAGTCGGGGTCCCGATCCTGGGACTGGTTTGGAGCAGGGTTCAGAGGCGATTGCCTCCGGTTCCTAGCGTCTCGCCGATCCCGTGGGCCTTCTCGGGTGAACTCTCGGAGGTATCCTCTGGAAATGAGTTCTTCAATTTCGTCTTTCAGGGCTCGGCATTGGTCGGTTTCGTGCCCGTGATCTCTGTGGAAGCGACAGTAAAAGCGCTGGTCTCGATTCTTGTTGTTATTAGATCGGGGGGGTAGTCGGACAATGCCCTTGTCTTCGATTTCCAAGAGGATGGCGGAGATGTTATGCGTCAGGGGAGTGTACCTCTCGAAGCGGGGGACTGGCAGGACCTTCTTTATGGCCCCCGGGTCCCTTGGAGCCTTCTTCGGTGGTTCGCCTTCCTCGGTCTTCCGCTTTCCTTTCCCGGTGGCATCCCTGGCATCTTCGGGGTTGAGGGCCTCTTCTGCCCTAATGTATTTCTCGACCCTATTAAGGAGGTCGGGGAAGTCGATGGGGGGTCTCTTGGCCAGAGAGGCCTTCAGCTGTCCGGGGCGGACGTTGTGTCGGAATGCCGCTGAAGCGACGCCTGGGTCGAGGGAGGAGACCGACCTTGCCTCAGCGGTAAATCTCCGGACGAACATTCTGAGTGATTCCCCCTCTATCTGTTTGAGCCCCAGTAATGAGGCGCTGGTCCTTTCGGCCTTCCGGCTAGTGACAAAATGGGCAAGAAAATTGCCCTCGAGTTGGTCGAAGGAGTAAATGGAGCCGGGGGCGAGTTTCGAGAACCACTCGCGAGCAGGACCCCGAAGGGTGGCGGGGAAGGCTCGGCAGAGCAGGATATCCGAGGCGCTGTGAATCATCATGAGGGTTTTGAAACCCTCCATGTGATCAGCAGGATCTCCCTCGCCGTCGTAGGTCTCGAATTGAGGGGGCCGGAAATTCCGGGGTATTTCCGCTAGGAGGATGGGGGCGGAGAAGGGTGGACGGACAGGTCTGTACCCCTGAGCCATTCTTTGGTCGCCGTCCCTTATGTGATCGAGGCGGTCCTCCATTTCTTGTAGGCGTCTTAGGAGTACGTCATCGTCTCCCGGCTGGATCGTTGAAGGGCGGGACGCGCTGGCTTCGGCGTCCGACCCCGTTTGCGAATGGAGGGTTTCTTCCCTGGGGGCCCGTCGGAGGGCTCCCAGCATTTCTTTTCGGAAGTCTTGGAATTCCTTATGAGTGACGGGGGCTCTTTCGGCCCGGTTTGGTTGGTCCGAGGGTTGTCTTCCGACTCGGCTGAGCGCGGGTCTGCGTACCTCGGACGGTGGCCTCGGGCGGTTCGGGGCCGGGTTGGAAGCGGCCCTTCTCCTGCTGCGGGTAATCTTGCGGTTGAGGATTATTCCCCGGAGGTCGGGCTGGGCTGGCCGGCCGACGCTCCCTTGGGACTCCCGAGAGGGAGCCTTGTGTTTCGACGGGCGTGGCCTGGCTTTATTGGTGGGTGGGGGCGAGTCCCGTTGGTTGACGGAGGAAGCAGCCCCCTTGCCTTTGGTTGCCATGAGGATTCGGCTGTCGATGGCCTTTGAGGGTCTGGGTCGGATCGGCTTCTGGAGCAGCTCTTCCCACAGACGGCGCCAACCTGATGCTGTTTATTTCTGAGGCACGTGTGGAAGCACCAGGTGTGAGTTCGAACTCAATTTGTATTGAAGGAGATTGCCGCTCGTCTGCCGACCTTCGGTTGACCTTCTGGGGGCTACGATGAGCTCGGAAAGGCGTTGAAGGTTGGGCTCGGATCGGAAGGGTCGGATCCGAGGTCTTGTGTACCTGCAGACGGTCCTGAAACACCGGGGTTTGTCCCGGTGGCGGACCCTCCGACGCTCTAGTCAGTCTCTGTGAGAGAGTAGCAATAACTAGGTATATTTATGTGGCAAAAGATTGATTACCTCCAAAAGGTGGGTGAGGGTCTAGTATTTATAGAAAATCCCAACCGGGTTTGGTTCCGCTTGGGGGCCGGGTTTGGACCCGAAAGCCCATGGGCCTGACGTGGCAGAAGGCCCAGGGGGTTTAGGGCGGTTGCTGTGATACCAGGAGTGGTATAGGGCTGACGTGGCGAAACCCTTGGCGGTATTTGGAGCTGACGTGGCCCATCGTGAGTCCTCTGTGCCTCCGGGGGAATCGGAGGGCCTAGGCTGCGCCAGGTCATCCCTCCGCCCCGCCAGAGAGGGGGGACGGCATGAGGGACTGCTCCGGATCGGACTCCGGGGGATACTGAGGCTCGTCAGTACGAGGAAGCCGGTACTGTGGGGGCAAAACACGAGGTTCGGCGCCGACCCTGAAGGGGTCCGGAGCCGAACCAGGTCGGTATTCTTGCTTTTCTGAGTAGGAATTGTATTGGGCCTTGGATGGGCCTCAGGCCATTTTTACACTGTCACAAATGGATATAGAAGATATGTTCCCATATATATATATATATATATATATATATATATTGCTGATATCTTCAACAGTGGAGATAGCGGCAATAGTATAAGATGTTTCAACACTTGGTAAACAAATTTCAAGTCAGAGAGCTACTCACTAAATGTGAAATAAACAGATGTCGCTATTCCCAATAACGACTTTAGAATTTTTTTTGTTTTTGTTTGAAGAAGCCGCGGTTGGGAGCAATGGCTTCATTATTGTAGAGGCCACTGTTCCCAACAGTGCGTTATGCCAACGTGTCTAAAAGTGAATCAGTTTGTTAAATAGTTTCGAAAATGAGTTAGTATGATAATTAATTTCAAAAGTGGATCAGGGAAGAAAAAAATTCAGAATGAGCTAGATGATGGGCGTTAAAGAGTAAGGATGAGATTTAATATTAATAATAATTAAGGTGCAATTCCCTTGGTGGTTATTAAAATATAGGAATTAATTAGTGATTGCTTCATTAAGAGGAGTTGAATTACTGGTGAAGTTTTAGGGATATTTTGGTGGTGTTGTCAATGTCCATTGTCTTTTCATCCTCTACTTACGTATGGGCAATGCCTTGATCTTCTACTGATTGTGATTTGTGATGTTATTTGTTATACTTGTTTTAGGGGAAATTTGTTTCAGGTCCCCACATGTGGCCCTAATTCACGATTAGCCTCATTGAGATTTCACAGAAAATTAACTGTAGCTTCCATATGTGCCCTGACCGAGACATACTATTGTATTAACATATATACTACTTTGTTACGGAACTAAATTAAAATAAACATTTTATTTGTGAGCGACGAGGGTAAAATTAGCGAACGATCTGCACCGCTCAATTCTGACATAAATCTCAAAGTCATTCCACTTTCTCTTCTGGACCATTTACCCAGGTGCAGCTTAGTGTGGGCCGGGTTGCACCCCCTAATCAGGGGACCTGAAAACATCCCTTAATCAGACTCTTTTGTCTATAAATACAACCCTACCTCTACAGTAACCAGGTAATCGTAATTTCCATCATTGAAGCTTCCCCTTAATATCTGCTTATTGACTTGAGCGTCAGATAGTCTATTGCTAGGAGTCCTCCCGGTGTCTCAGGCGTTTTCGCAGGTATTCGACGCCCACTGAGCCATCCAGCTCCTCCACATCCACCACATCAGCCTCATAGTTGAGTCAGATTGGATGTCGAGACCTGGGTTTCCTCTTCCTCGAAAGAACTCACATTATCTGTTACCCCCACACCAAAAAATTAAGCAGCATCAGATTGACGCCATCTGTAGGAAACCTATTTTCGAGCATCTTTTTCATATTCTACTTCGTGATTGATGACTCCTATGGCACCTATGGCCAAGAAGACTCCACCAGGGGGTTAGCCGTCCGACCCCCCACTTCCTCCACGCCCGACACAAAGTCGAACGACAACTCAAGGGTCCCAATAGCCGTAGGACCCAGGATTACAGAAGCCCGTCCAGAGCGCTTCCCGCTCGGTGCCACGGGAGGTCGCCTAGCCAATGGTCTCTAACCTAAAAACGTCATCAGCAATCGGCAGAATGAGAAGAACCTCTGAAACCGCCTCATCCGATCTCGGGAGGGGGGGGGGACCCCTCAGATCGCAATCTCAGTCGGACTCGCCACTCCTCTCACAGTCGAGATAGGGAGCGTAGCCGCTCCCCGAGGGATCACCGACCCTCCAACGGCTGGGGGGATGGGGGTCACGTAACAAGGGCGGAGTTCCACGAATTTCGAAATGAAATCCTCCTAGCCATCCGATCAACCAATCGATCGAATAGGAGTATCCGAGCATGGGAACAACGAATCCCATGGGTCAACCCGATCTGAAGGACGGGAAGACCCCATCCTCAAGCGACTTCAGAAAATGGAGGGTTGCCTCGCTCGGATCGTCGAGGGCGGGAGGCAGTATGAATAAAGATACCAGCAGAACAAGCCGCCATTCTCCTCCTATGTTCTCGATGCGCCCGCCCCGAGGAGCTTCAAACCTCCCGCGTTTGAGACCTACAACAGAGAAATGGATCATGTGGATCACATCGAGGGCTTCAAAATTCTCATGATGATTCACAATGCCTCGGATCCCCTTCTTTGTCATGTGTTCCCTGCCACCCTGAGATGCCCCACACAGGAATAGTTCACTAAATTTGCCCCCGGTTCGATCTACTCATTCGACAAGCTGGAGGAGAGCTTCCTCACTCACTTCGTGACCAGCCGAAAGGCTGAGAAGAAGAACGCCTATCTGCTGGACTTCAGACAGAAGGAAGGGGAATCCCTCTGAAACTTTGTCCAGAGGTTCACGGCCAAGGCTCGGTCGATCTCCTCCCTCGATTCAGGGATAGCAGCGACAACTTTCTGACACGATGTCCTTCATGACATGCTGAAGGCCTCCCTGGCCAAGAATCCCCCAACCAACTTTCTCGATCTTCTCTACAGAAGTGAAAAGTATATCTGGGATGAGGAATCCCTCCATCCCAAGGGACGGAGGGGATCTCCTATTGGTGTATGCCCTAGAGGCCAGTTGTGTATTGACATTACTAGTTTACATTGTTTCATGACATTTATTTAATATTTAGGCATTTCATTTATTGCATTATTTATTGTGAATTAAATGAACATAATGAAGTCCTTAGAATAGTAAGTTCAATGTTAAGGGATATCAAACACATGACTTGATTGTGAGATTCTATTGGCTAAAATCAGAACACGGTTCTTAAATATCTCTAGTCGAGTATAATTGTCAATTAGGACAATGATAATAATAGATACTAGTGTGTACTAGACTGATGGTCATTCTCACTGGTCATGGATATGAGATATCAAGTCTTCACATGGGTACATATTAGAGTAATGGATGATAAAATGTCATGTATATTTTATGCTTTTAATTTTGTATGAGATGCATTGTTTTAGTAGTATGCTAATGGATGATAAATGGTGAGATCAATTAATAAAATAACAAAATCCCTCAAAGTAAATATTTAGTCGAAATAAGATGTCTTCCAATGCATGGCACTCGTCTAGGCTAGGATCAATTAAGTGTTGGTCTGCCAAAGCAGAGTGTCTTTATCTATCCTAGTGGGATGCGATGGGATAAAAGTAAAATTCAATTGCCAACCATTAGGTCTGACTTAACTAGGCTATTTCTATAGGATTGAAAGTTTATAGGCATAGAGTTGGGATTTAGTATATGAGATAGATTAGAATAAGTGTTATTCACCAAACTATCCAAGAGTTGTATACGTTGTAATTGGGTAGTGTTCCCTACCTAAATAACTAAATTTTGGTTGATCAGCCAAAATTGACTCAGAACTATGTGAAATAAGGATCTTGGCCTACTAGAAAGTCTTACGAAGGGATTTTCCGAGTCAATGATGGGGGTTGTTGATTTGAATAAAAATAGTAGGATGTGTATTTAATAAAAGTCCTTATTAAATATCTCAATGTCATGGTACATACTTTGCATATTTCTAATTAATATTTCAATGAAATGATATTTACTTTGCATATTTCTGTTGATAGATTACCATGGCATCCAACACATCAAATAACCTATCATTGTGATATGTCCTTGAGAAGGAAAAACTGTCTGGGATAAATTTTCCAGACTAGTACATGAATCTGAAGATAGTCCTCAGGTAAGAGAAAAAGTTGTATGTTCTATAGAAGCCTACTCTTGATCCACCTGCTGCACGTGCCCCCTCGCACCAAAAAGGATGGTTATAAGAAGAATCAAGATGACGCATTGGACGTTGGTTGTCTCATGCTAGCCACCTTGAACTTTGAGTTTCAGAAGCAACATGAGAACATAGATGTCTACGATATGATCGTACACCTCAAGAGGCTCTATCAAGAGAAGGCTAGGCTTGAGAGATTTGAAGTCTCATGGCATTATTTCAGTACAACCTAAGGGTGCGGTGGCCAAGGAGGGTACATGCTTCTACTGTGGTGAGACCGGACATTGGAAGAGGAACTGCCATAAGTACCTGGAGGAGCTTTAGAAGAAAGAAAGTGAGACTTCCACTACAAGTATCTTTGTTATAGAAGTAAAATTATCTATTTTTTCATCTTGGGTATTAGATACTGGATGTGGATCTCACTTTGTGTAAATGTGCATGATTTCAAAAGAAGTAGGCCATTGGCTAAGGACGAAGTTGACCTACGAGTTGAAAATGGAGCAAAAGTTGCTGCTCTAGCTGTAGGAACTTGTCATTTATCATTGCCCACTAGGATTATCATTGAATTAGAGAACTGTTATTTTGTGTCTTCTATTAGCTGGAATATTATTTCTATTTCTTGTTTGGACAAGAAGGGTTTTTCATTTGTAATAAATGACAAAAGTTGTTTTATTTATTTGAATGATATCTGTAACGCTAGTACACAGTTGAGTAATGGACTTTATATTCCGAAACTCGAAATGCCCGTCTATAATAAAAATACTAAGAGGTTCAAATCAAATAATACGAACCCAACTTACCTCTAGCATTATCGTTTGGGCCACATAAATGAGAACCGCATATCCAAACTCCATAAAGATAGTATCTTGGAATCATTTGATTTTGAATCATATGTATGTGAACCTTGTTTGCTGGGCAAGATGGCAAAAGCTCCATTCACTAGAAAAGGTAAAAGGGCTAGTGATCTTTTAAGTCTCATACATAGTGATGTTTGCAGATCTTTCAACACAATGGCTAGAGAAGGTTTTCAGCACTTCATTATATTTACTGATCATTGCAATAGATGTGGGTTTGTATTTCTGATGAAACACAATCAGAGTCATTTAAAAAGTTCAAAGAATTCAAGAATGAGGCACAAAACCAACTTGGTAAAAGTATTAAAGCTCTTCGATCAGATCGAGGTGGTGAGTACTTAATCCAAGATTTTGATGACCATATAAAAGAGTGCAGGATAATATCTCAACTCACCCCCAGGAACACCACAAAGGAATAGTGTCACTAAAAGGAGGAACCGGACCTTGTTAGACACGGTCCGATCCATGATGAGTCATGTACATCTTCCAAGCTCCTTCTGGTGCCATGCTCTATTAACAGCTACTTTCACATTTAACAGTGTTCCATCTAAAACGGTTCAAGAGACACCATACAAGATATGAACTGGAAGACGTCATAGTGTGTCTTTTATGAGGATTTGGGGTTGTGAAGCCAATGTAAGGTGCCAAATATCTGATAAACTTGGTCCCAATCTGATAAGTGCTTCTTTGTAGGATATCCCAAGGAAACCAAGGGATACTATTTCTGTAATCCCACTGAAGGCAAAGTGTTTGTCGTATGGACTATTGTATTCCTAGAGAGAGAATTCGTCTCCAAGAGAACCAGTGGGAGAACGATAGAACTTGAAGAAATTCAACCTTCGCAAAGTAGTAGCTAACCAATGGTGGAAATGGTGCAGGCTCCACAAATCATTATGGAACAACAACCTGCTCAAGTAGCACAAGGCCTACGTAAGTCTAGTAGGATACTTCATCAACCCGAGAGATGGATTTCTCGTGACTCAACATGGTGATGTATTGCTCATGGATTAAGATGAGCCTACGACTTATGAGGAAGCTTTGAAAGGCCCAGACTCTGAAAATTGGCTTGAAGGCATGAGATCTGAGATGGAATGCATGTATGCCAACCAAGTATGGACCTTGGTAGACTCACTCGAAGGGGTAAAACCTATTAGGTGCAAATGGGTTTTCAAAAAGAAAACTTGTAGCGCCCCGAATTTCCAATAAATAAATATGAAAGTACATGGCACAATTCCAGCATCTACCTCAATGTAAATAGTAAATATAGCAAACACAGAAACTTTTCCAACTTTTATTACAACAGATCTTTACATAGCACAGCGAAAAATTAACACCTTGAAATACATTTTCTTTCTTTTACAATCCATTATTTTACAATTTGTATAAGCCATATTATCATTCTACCACAAGAATCCAATCCCAAGCTAATGGTACCTACCTGTAAAACATGAGGCTAAAGATAACCCAAACCCCCAAAACTACAGGGGTCAGCCATAACGGTGTGAGTGACATCCAAAAAATACAATTTAAATGAAGCATAAAGAATAAATTTGTAATCAATACATTCTCACAGTAGTAACAACAGAATATGAAATAACGATAAATAAAGCATAAAACATTAAGTGAAACTAAGCTAAGTGTCAAGTGTAGGAAAACAGGAAAACATCATGCATAATACAAGTCAAGAAAACATAAATGCAGTATGATGACTCTCTAATGCATACTTGTCAGATTCTATGCATTCCATACTACATACGTCTGGTGCAAGCCCTTATCGTTCTCCACTTTATAAGGTTAATCCCTCGTTATGAAACTAATCCGACTACAGTGATAGAAACAAGATATAGAATACTCCGCAAATACGCCTAACGATCCTTGACGCGCAAGCATCATGTAAGCATAGCTCTAATGTCGGAGAATCACCTCCCTGTCGTGTACCCCACGAATTGTAGCGCCCCAAATCCTATACCGGAGATTTGAGACACAATCCAGGAATTGAACTTCAAATAGTCACAATCACAGAAAAATACAGGAAAATTAAAACTTTTATTGCACATAATAGTTACAATTACAAGTGATACAATGTCCAAATAGAATTTTACAAGATTTACAAATTTACAAATTTACAAATAACACTTGAATATTGTCACTTGGATGTTTGGACTAACTCGAGCTCTGCTGTACCTGTGGGTCGGCTCCCGATACCTACAAGGTAGGGAACTTCAGTACATATACTGACGCAATGCTGATGATAGTAGCAATCTCCAAACTGGCAACCACAATCATAATTTATGCAAAAGAAAAAAAGTGATGTGAAACTAAGGATTGATGGATCCGGATTATAGTGTTGTTGTATGCAATGATCTAACAATTTAAATGCATCAGTCACATGCCTTATTCTAATGCAAGCAAGACTTTGGGAAACACATGCATCCCATACTACATATGCCCCAAATTTAGCCATCTGTTTCCAATCTTAGGGTTTTGAACCCTCGCCATGCATCCTACTCTTGTACTTGTCCTGTTCCTAATAGACTTACTGTGTCTGAGGAGGTTTCAATTATTCGGTCCAGTTCATTACTGCAGTTACAATAGTGGTGAGCGCGTTTGTCACATAGTGCCTGGTGCCCAGACCTCACTCAAAAATCTGCAACGAACTTATAGGTGCAAACCCATGCGCCCATGACGTCAAAGATCCATGAGACAGTAGCCCCATGGTCCATTCGTGTCCACGAACATAAGAACATGACGGCCTCGAGTGTCAAATCTCTCTATCCGACAGGAGTCTCTCTCCCATTCTTTACCCCGGCTCTTCAGGAATTAACAGATTGAGATACGAGACTCGTGATCTCAATACATGAGAACACAATCCGTTTCCCTAAGACAGGAAAAGTACAACACCCGACTATGTTCTGCTAGTACTAGTGCAAGTTACCAAAATCTAACACATTATTCTTGTCCAAAACTTATTTTAATTATTAAGGTGATAAAAAGATTGCTCCAACCCTCAAATTCCACCTATCGACCCGTGGCCCCGGCAATGCATTTCCCTTCTCGCCACTTCCCCTATCGTGGAATTTGTCTAGCTCTGCGGTCCGCGTTCCCCCTCCATTGACATGGTTTTGGTGGCACCAATCGGACATCCAACGTCTAGGAGGATGTTCTAATTTGCCTAGGGTTGATAGTCGGAGGGTATCACTCTTATTAAATATTTCAATGTCATGATACACACTTTGCATATTTATGTATAATATTTCAATAAAATGATATTTACTTTGCATATTTTTGTTGATAGATTACCATGGCATGCAACGCATCAAATAACATATCATTGTAATCTGTCCTTAAGAAGGACAAACTGTCTGGGACGAATTTTTTAGACTGGTATAGGAATATGAGGATAGTCCTCACGCATAAGAAAAAGTTGTATGTTCTAGAGTAGCCTATTCCTGAGCCACCTGCTTGCAAGTGCCCCTCGCACCGAAAAAAATGCACATAAGAAGCATCAAGATGACGTCTTGAACATTGGTAGTCTCATGCTAGCCACCATGAACTCTGAGCTTCAGAAACAACATGAGAACATAGATGCCTACAATATGATCGTACATCTCAAGAGGCTTTATTAAGAGCGGGTTAAGCATGAGAGGTTTGAAGTCTCAAAGGCATTGTTTCAGTGCAAACTGATAGAAGGAAACCCTGTAGGAACTCATGTGCTCAAGATGATTGGATACATAGAGAACCTTGCAAGGCTTGGTTTCCTTTTGGGTCAAAAGTTGGCCACTGATTTGGTCCTGCAACCGTTGTCGAAAAGTTATAGTTAATTCATCATGAACTACAACATGAATGAAATTGACAAACCTCTGCCAGAACTGCAAAGTATGTTGAGAATTGCTAAGCAGAGTATTAGTAAGGGAAAAACCATTACGACGGTCCAACATGCCAAAGGTAAGGGCAAGGGCAAAAAGTTGATTAAGAAACCTAAGGGCAAGGGAAAAGGGAAAGAGCAATTTCAAGCCCAGCACTTTGTCATGAAATCTAAGGGTAGGGTGGCCAAGGAGGGCACATGCTTCCACTGTGATGGGACCGGACATTGGAAGAGGAACTGCCATAAGTTCCTGGAGGAGCTTAAGAAGAAAAAAGGATGTGAGACTTCCACTACAGGTATTTTTGTTATAGAAGTCAATTTATCTACTTCTGCATCTTGGGAATTAGATAATCGATGTGGATCTCACATTTGTGTAATGTGCAGGATTTCAAATGGAGTAGACTATTGGCTAAGGGCAAAGTTAACCTGTGAGTTGGAAATGGAGCAAAAGTTGATGTTTTAGCTGTAGGAACTTGTCATTTATCATTTTCGACTGGGCTTATCATTGAGTTAGAAAACTGTTATTTTGTGTCTGCTATTAATAGGAATATTATTTCTATTTCTTGTTTGGACAAGAAGGGTTTTTCATTTATAATAAATAACAAAAGTTTTTTTATTTATTTTGAATGATGTCTGTTATGCTAGTGCACAATTGAGTAATGAACTTTAGATTCATGACCTCAAAACGCTCATCTATAATATAAATACTAAGAGACTCAAATCAAATGATACGAACCCAATTTACCTCTGGCATTGTCGTTTGTGCCACATAAATGAGAACCGCAAATCCAAACTCCATAAAGATGGATTCTTTGACTCATTTAATTTTGAATAATATGAGGTATGTGAACCTTGTTTTTGGGGCAAGATGACAAAAGCTCCATTCACAAAAAAATGTGAAAGAGCTAGTGATATTTTAGGTCTCATACATAGTGATGTCTGCAGACCTTTCAACACATTGGCTAGAGGAGGTTTTTAGTACTTCATTACATTTACTGATGATAATAGTAGATATGAGTTTGTGTATCTAATGAAACACGAATCAGAGTCATTTGAAACTTCAAAGAATTCAAGAACGATGTACAAAACCAACCTTGTATAAGTATTAAAGCCCTTCGATCAGATCGAGGTGGTGAGTACTTAAGCCAAGATTTTGATGAATATAGGAAAGAGTACGGGATAATATCTAAACTCACTCCCCCTGGAACACTGCAATGGAATTGTGTCTCTGGGAGGAGGATCCGGACCTTGTTAGACATAGTCTGATCCATGATGAGTCATGTAGATCTTCCAAGCTCCTTCTAGGGACATGCTCTATTAACAGCTATTTTCATACTTAACCGTGTTCCATTTAAAATGGTTCAAAAGACACCATATGAGATATGGACTAGGAGGCGTCCTAATGTGTCTTTTATGAAGATTTGGGACTGTGAAGCTTATCCAAGGCGCCAAGTTTCTGATAAACTTGATCTCAAATCTGATAAGTACTTCTTTGTAGGATATCCCAAGGAAACCCAGGGATACTATTTCTATAATCCCAATTGAGGCAAAGTGTTCGTCACACGGACTGTTGTGTTCATAGAGAGAGAATTCATCTCCAATAAAACCAGTGGGAGAACGATAGAAATTGAAGAAGTTCAAACTTCGCAAAGTAGCAGCGAACCAATGGTGGAAATGGAGTAGGCTCCATAAATCGTTGTGGAACAACAACCTGCTTAAGTAGCACAAGGCCTACGTAAGTCTAGTAGAATACCTCATCAACCCGAGAGATATGGATTTCTCGTGACTCAACATGGTGATGTATTGCTTATGGATCAAGATGAGCCCACGACATATGAGAAAGCTGTAAAAGGCCCAGACTCTGATAAATAGCTTGAAGCCATGAAATCTGAGATGGAATCCATATATGCCAACCAATTATGAACCGTGGTAGACCCACCTGAAGGGATAAAACTTATTGAGTGCAAATGGGTTTTCAAAAAGAAAACTGACGTGGATGGTAACGTGCAAACCTTTAAGGGGCGATTGGTGGCTAAAGGTTTTAAGCAAGTTCATGGTGTAAACTATGATGAGACTTTTTCCCAGTTGTCATGCTTAAATTCATTCGGATCTTGCTTGTTATTGCAACATATCATGATTATGAAATATGTGAGATGGATGTCAAAACTACTTTCCAAAATGAAAATCTTCTCGAGGATGTGTACATGACATAGCCTGAGGGTTTTGTCACTCCAAAGGATGTTGGAAAGGTGCGTAAGCTGCAATGAAACATATAACGATTATGAAATCTGTCAGATGGATGTCAAAACTGCTTTTCAAAATGAGAATCTTCTCGAGGATGTGTACATGACACAGCCTTAGGGTTTTGTCACTCAAAAGGATGTTGGAATGGTGTGTAAGCTGCAATAATCCATTTATGAGTTAAAGCAGGCTTTTAGAAGCTGGAATCTTCGCTTCGATGATGCAATCAAAGAGTTTGGTTTCATCAAGAATGAAGAAGAACCTTGGGTCTGCAAGAAGGTTAATGGGAGCATAATTGTCTTTCTGGTATTGTATGTAGATGACATACTACTCATCGGGAATGACATCCCTACCTTACAGTCTGTAAAGACTTGGCTAGGAAAATAGTTTTCCATGAAGGACTTGAGTGAATCTACCTATGTGTTAGGCATCAAGATCTATAGAGATAGATCAAGAAGATTGCTTGGCTTGAGTCAGAGTACATACATAAATAAAGTATTGAAATGTACAAGAGTCCAAAAGGGGATTTCTGCCTATGTCGTATGGTGTAAGTCTATCTAAGGCTCAATGTCCTACAACTCAAGATAAGAGGGGCTGCATGACTAAGATTCTATATGCATCTGCAATTAGATCTACCATGTATGCCATGTTATGTACTCATCCAAATGTCTCATATGCCTTGAGCATGACGAGCAGGTACCAGTCAAATTTCGGTGAGAGCCACTGAACTGCTGTCAAGAATATCCTTAAGTACTTAAGAAGGACTAAGGATTCGTTCTAGGTATATGGAGTCGAGGAAGAGATTTTTATGAAGGATTACACTAACGCTAGCTTCCAGTCCGATAAGGACGACTCCAAATCGCAATAAGGTTTTGTATTTTGCCTAAATGGTGGAGCTATGTGCTGGAAGAGTTCAAAGTAAGAGAAAGTAGCCGATTCTACCACAGAGATTGAGTATATTGTTGCCTCCAATACAGCAAAGGAGGTCGTTTGGATAAGAAAGTTCATCACTGAACTTGACATAGTTCCTAGCATTGTAGACCCGGTGGACCTCTATTATGATAACAATGTGGCCATTACACAAGCTAAGGAGCCCAGATCTCACAAGCGATCCAAACATATACTTAGGTGCTTCCATCTCATTCGAGAGATCATCGATAGAGGATATGTGAGGAAATGCAGAGTACCATAGATTATAATATCGCTGACCCACAGACAAAGCCTCTTGCATAGCAAAAGCGTGAGGGTCATAGTAGATTTATAAGCATCAGATGTATGTCTGATTGGCTCTAGTGCAAGTGGGAGATTGTTGGTGTATGCGATAAAGGTCAGTTGTGTATTGACATTACTAGTTTACATTGTATCATGACATTTATTTCATATTTAGATATTTTATTTATTGTGTTATTTATTATGAATTAAATAAACATAATGAAGTCCGTAGAATAGTAAGTTCAATGTCATGGGATATCAAGTGCACGACCTTATTGTGAGATCCTATTGGCTAAAATCATAACACTGTTCTTAAATGTCATTAGTCAAGTATTATTGTGAATTAGGACAACGATAATACATAGAGACTAGTGTGTGTATAGATTGATGACCATTCTCACGGGTCATGTATATGAGATATAAAGTCTCCAGATGGGCACATATTAGAGTAATAATGTAATGGACTGACCCACCATGAGAAGTTTGCATGGACCGTTACGCGAGTGTCATAAGCAGTTCTTACAGTGACCATGGTGTACATAGTCTTTTAACTTGAAGTCACTACGGTTCCCTACATGAGAAGTTATATATTTTAATGTCGTCAAACTTTGCCTGTAATAAGGTGATTATAAATTCGACCATTGGATATACTACAAATCATGCGGAGGGAAGTGAGTGAGTTAGATAGGATTTGTCACTCTTACATAACATGGGCGATATCTACATGCCCCTTGATTTAGTAAGACTGCAAAATGCATGGTCGTGCTCAAATGAGTCAATATGAGATATTGATCTCATTTGTTTTGTAAGTCTACTCGGACATCAAGAAACTAAAGATTGAACTATACAAGGGTGACACGCTCTATACATTGTGGTCTAAGATATCTCGATAAAGGGACTAGACTACATGGTAACATTGGTCACAGATCGGTAATGTCAAATCACTGACATTTCCGTTCCTTGAGTAGCAGTAATGTATTTCTAGATACCGCTCACTGTTAGTAATACTAGAGTATGATTTTAGTATTACTTTCAATGTAATGGCAACCTACAAGATCATACACTTAGAATGGATCAAAATTATGATTTAAATTGTTAAGATGAATTTAATTAGGGATCCAAGTAAGACTTGGACTCCTAACATTGCTTGGACATTTAATTAGATTAAATGGGTCGATTAAAGTTCCAAGGCAACACACGAATCTGACTCAGGTTAGATTGTGAGCCCAACAACCTCATTACTTTCTTAGGGTTGGTTTTCTGCACCTATGTATATGATATGTATCTGTGGAAAGGACACACATGACAAAATCTTAGCCATCACAGAAAGTGAGAGAGTGAGATCGTGAGGAGGAACATCCCCTTCCCCTAGCTAGCACCGCGGTATGAGGGAAAGTTGTTTTTCGTTCTGTTCTTGTAACCCCTGTTTTTCATTTTATGTATTTTGGAGTGTATTTTTTATTTTTGTGTATTTTTATATCTCTTGTATTTTTCGGAACCGTATATTGGATTTATTTTCAATATATATTCTTTTTCTTTTCATTTGAGCTCCTTGTGTTGTTTGTTCATCGTTTTGGTTCGTTTTTGCCATTTTGGGTTCTTTTCTTCATTTTTGGCCTCATTATCTTCATTATATTTTTCCATGGTGATGTGATGGATTTTTGGTGGTGATTTTCCAAACCTATGATTTTTGATCCCTAATGAGATTTTTAGGAGCCATAGAATTCACTATAAATTGTATCCCTATTTGAAATTGACCCAATACCCATTATCCATTTGTATACCTATTACTACATATTGATACCCACTACCCATTAACCCACATTATATCCCATATAAATACCCTTAATCCTAATAAACCCTAACCCTAATCCTATTATCTCTCTCCCTCTGCATAATACATCCGGCCTCTCCCTCCTTTTGAACTCCCGGCTGCATACCTCCTCCCAAAATCGAGCCCCACTCCCCTCCATCCATCCATCAACTGGCCATACACAATCTCCATACAAAACTCTACAAAACCCTACAACCATCCATCCAAACCCTTCACCCCCTTGTTTGCCGGAAACCGCAACACCACCATCAACATCAAAATCATCACACAGCCCTTCTCTTGGTGTTCTTCAAGTGGGTATTCTCCACTTTGGTTCGTTGCATCAAGGAGTTGTTCGTAAGGCGTTTTTGTTCGTGGGTTTGCTTGGATTCAAGTTTGGAGAGGATTCGTTCGTGAGTTTTGTTCCTAGGACCATTGGCATCGTATTCATCTCCATAACAAGGCAAGTAACTTGTACTACAATTCATTAGGTTGATACAAGTCAAAAAGTTCACATATAGTATAGTTGGGTTTAGAGACAACCAAAAATTGTATTTTTATTGATGGTTTTTATCTCTATTGTATAAATTTGGCCATAGATGACTTATGATACCAAGCTTGATAGGATAATAACATAGGTTATGCACAAAATTTGATTTTGATGCATGTATGTGATTATTGCATGAGTTGTGTTTGATTGAATGCCCATGTGAAAATAATAGGTGTAGACATGTTAGAAACCCTAAATAATGATTTTTAGATGTTTGGTAGGTTGTATTTCAAGTTTGGTTGAGTTTGGATCAATATTCATGAAGTTATGATGTTCTAGGTTAGAGGTGTGAAATCTGTATTTGCGACTTGTTCTGTTTTGTATGCTGTTTTCGTCCATGCTACAGTCTGAATCTTAACTTTGAAATAAAAGATGGATTTTAGTTAATTGTGTATATTTTCAAACCCCACTGGTTTTACTTAATTTGGATTTTGTATGACTGAGTTATGATGGTTTTGGTACAGACGTATTGATAGATTCCAGATTCTGTTTTGAGTTAAATTTGTTTACAAATTATTTTCAAGAACTAATCTATACATAATATCTTGGTATAATATTTTTCTCAGTGTTTCCTCATGATATCAGGGACTACCCAGATTTTTGATGGATTTTAAAGACAAGTTTTGAGTGGTGTTTCATACTCTTTTCTAAAATCATCCAGTGCTGTAATTTGCGCGCTGTTCAGTAAAAAACTCTATTTTCACTGCAGTTCCTTATACTATATGAAAATTATTTGTGAAATATGAAAGTTAGTAAAATCTATCTATTTTCATGTCGTTTTGGCGGAATTGGATTTCGATTCACTGATTGCGAGATATCCTAATTTTCGTACAGCAGTGTTGAGAAATTCCAGATTCGTCAAACTATGTTTTCGTGTTGCTTCTTATTTTTGATGGCTGACCTATACTTACTGAAATATTATGAAACTTGTTATTTTGAGTCTATACCTATAGGGGGATTACCCCAGATATTTTGTGGAATTATTTGATGTGTTTTCATGCTGTTTTCATGCTTTTGAAGTTGTTCTCCTGCTTTCTGGCTGAACATAAATTCTGTATTCAAATCAGTTTTGAGTTGAGATATTGTGAACTAGTATGTGACTTATTTATATGCATTGGATTCGTGTGGATATCTAGTTTCCAGAACCTTTGACAGATCTTGATTTGCATGTCTGTAGCTCATAGATTCCTTGTTTTAGTACTGATTGGTCTTGCTGTCCTGATTACAAACATACCATATTTTGCTCGTTTATGTGACTCTATATCATCTATACATGCTGATTTGATTCCCTGAACCTAAATCTGATTATATCATGTTATTTTGACACTATTTCGCATACATTCATGTCTGTTTGATAACCATAATAAAAGTAACTAAGCTAGGGTTTAAGGGAAAGATCGAATAGTGGATAATTCAGAAACGTGTAGTCGGAAGGGAGCCCGTATTTCCCATTACTTGTTACCATGTCTCGTGATTACATGATTCATGCTTGATATTACCTATGCCATGTTTCATGATTACATGATTCATGCTTGTTATACTATATGCCGCCATGTCTCATGACTACATGATTCATGCTTGATATTACTTGTTACCATGTTTCATGACTACATGATTCATGCTAGATATTACTTGTTGCCACGTGATCATGACTACATGACTCGTGCTTGATACTTGCTGCCACTTGTTCACAACTACGTGACTCGTGCTTGATACTTGTTACTTGACTTGTTCCTGAGTACACTACCCTCTATAGTCCACTATGAAATCTAACGCGAAACTGTGGTGTTGTAGCAACCATGTGGTGTAGGCGGCATGAAGTGCTACCTAGATAGTAATTCACTATAAGACTTGAACATGATTCTTGAACTTAATACATGAGACTTGATACCTGACACCTGATATATGAGACTTGTTTACGTGAGACTTGATACCTGAGACTTGATACATGATTACATGACACTTGACACTTGATGCATGATTATAAGATTCTTGATTACTTGACACGTGTTGCATACTATGTACACTTGATCACTTTTGCCATGCTAGTTGTTTAAGTGACATCATGGTTATACTATGCTAGGTTTGTGGCTTAGATTCACCCATTTCCATGTGCTTGTATCCTACATTATTTGTGATCCGTAACTTGCAATTGACGGGTACTTGTGTTTTCTCTTTTCCTCTTTCCTGCATTCGTTGAATTGCAGATTTTGGAGGACAGGTTCCAGATGGTATTGGTGACATGATGTACTAGATGTTGGAATTTTGCTATTATTATTCTTGTTGCTTATTTTGGACAATAATTGTATTTTGAGACTTGGATTTATTCTTGTATTTGGGCAATGTGACCCATGATTATTTGTGTATTTCAGATCATGACTATTTGAGATTAATATATTTTATTTTAAGTATTCTTGTTGGTATTTGGTTCATATGTGCATGTGGTTGACTTTTCTGGTTTCCGACTCTGATTATATTATGATATGTTGTAAAGATTCTTGAACAGCTTATGGATGATGAAAATCATTCGCTGAGCTTTTGTTACGTACTCGTATTTCGTATTTTTGGGAAGCAGGGCATGACAGTTCTTGTGGATACCGTAAAGGTACTGCAATATTGCAATGCTGTGAATGGCATATTGTGGAGACAACATATCTATCTTTAAGGTATAACTTCTAAACACAATTTATGGTTTTCGCATGGGTTCATGGCTAGGTTTCGATATTTTTGTAATTTTTTCGCTGTGTATTTAATCTGTGATTGCCTTCGAAACTTAACACGTACGACTCTCATCATATGGTTATATCTTCAGGAACATCGAACAATTACTGTATCAGGACTATAACTTGGGGTTCCTTTAGATCTTTATATATACATTGTAATAGCCTCTTTTGAGAGGTAAGAGAAAGTACTTCATGCTGAGTGTTTTCATTGTAAATATCAAGTATCTTCTGGTGAGATTTGAGAGATAGATATGTTCATGGTGAGAGTAGTTGTAACTCTTGTATCTTTCTCTAGTTGAATATCATCTCAGTTATTTCTCTCCTAGATTAGGGTTCGCCCAAACTTCGACAAAATTGTGCACTTTGTCTGTTTGGTTTGATCTACTATTTGCTTGGTGGTTTGTTCATAGTGATCTTATAGTAAACTCGGCAATGAATTCCTAAGAATTGGTATCCGAGCGTCAAGTTACAGAAAGGGTTTGCTCGAGTTCCTTGGAGTTGACAGATCAATTCACGAAGATCAAGGTATTCGATAGTAAGATCAACCTTGATCCCTGAAAGGTGGACATGCATGACACATCTGTTCAACAGGGTTTGGATCTAGCTTTAGAAGGAGATAAAGGAAAACCAGTCGGCACAAAGCAGGAGAATTGGAAGGAGATTAATTTAAAAGCCTTGGATTTAATCTAGCTTTTATTGACTAGCAAAGTCAGGTGCAGGAGAAGTGCGACGAGTCTATGGGCAAAACTTAGAACTGACTACTTGGACTCGTCTTCATAAGATCAAATTTACTGGAAGAAAATTGTGGCGTTTCTTAATTAAGGAAGTTACTGCTCTTTAAGATCATGCAGTGGAGTTCAATACGAAGTTATCTGAACTGAAGGCGATGAACGCGATGAATGCAAATGATTTTGAAGTTTCCAACTTGATATATTTCACAGCCAAATTTATCCAAATTGATAATTACCATGCTAGACAGAAAATCTACCACGGGGGAACGGAAAAACTCAACCGAGTGTTTAAAAACTCATTGTTCCTAAAGCATTATCTAGTCACCGTCACTAGAATCACTGAAGCGAGACTCCGACATTCGAATGCCATTGGGAGGTGAGAGTACCTCGGGGTAGGTGGAGTTCGTACGAAGGGTGGCGCCTTCGTGTTGAAACTTACTGGGGTCTGCCCTTAAAGGGGTAATACTTTTATAGAAAAAACCGGTAGAGGTATATTCAACTAGCAGAAGAAGTCACTGAATTAAGTTGTTTGCAGGAGGAAGCAGAAAGAGTCTAAAAGAGTTGAATCACACAGGTGTGGAAGCATGAGTATGCAATCTAAGGTAAAAATTGTTGGGTTTATGTCTTGCATATTAGTTCGATGTGAAGAGAAGATGGTGATGCAAGATGAGGTCCAAAGCGTCGATGGAGGAAGAAATAGTAGCAGCCAGCAGCAGCAGCAATTGACAGCTGATTGCCAAACTAGGCATTAGACTACCATAAATCTCTAGATTGGTCGAAGTTTATTGCAGTCGACTACCGTTTGGGGCAATCGACTACATTCTGAAGGCAACAACGAATTGGGTCATGTCTTGGTGATCAGTTTGAAGCCCAACTTTCTCTCCAAATTAGATTGTACAACTCTCATCGTATGATTATCTCTTCAGGAATATCGGACAGTTATTGTATCAAGACTACAACCTAGGGTTTCTCTAGATCTCTATATATACATTGTAACGACCTCTTTGAGAGGTAAGAGAGATTACTTTATTGAAAAGAGTTTGAGAGTTATCATTGTAAACAGCAAGTATCTTCTGATGAACTTTGACAGATAGATAGGTTCTTGGTGAGAATGTTTCTAACTCTTATATCTTTCTCCATTGAATATCATCTCTGTTATTTCTCCCCCGGATTAGGATTCGCCCAAACCGGGAGAAAATTTTGCGCTTTGCGTGTTTGGTTTGGTGGTCTACTATTTACTTGGAGATTTGTTCGTTCTCGGCAGCGAATTTCTAACACTTGATTCCAAATTCAATTTTTTTGCATTGATCTCAAATTAAGCCTTCATCCAGAATTTATGATAACTTTTTACATATTAAGCAAAGGAATTCTCATTGAACTACGAAACAAGAAAGCTATATGCCTGCGGGCCTTGCAGCTTTTCTTGGATCGCTAACAGCAGTGAGAATCCCATGAAATACATTATACTTATTATTATTACTACTTTTTTTCATTGGAACCGGATCTTTAAGGTCATGAACAACAAATTGGCAAAATGCCCCATCTGTATTAGTCCGAAGCTGATGGTGCCTTTCCTCCAAGAACTCCTTGGCTGCCTGTGAGAACTCAATGCGCTCTCCGTCAAGTGCTGTGCAGTTCTCATAAATCACCTCATTCGGTATTAGCTGCACATTTTCATCAAAGTTCATTAATCTTTTACTTTTGAACTCTATATATATTTATATGTGTGCGTTTAGATCTGATATAAGAAAGAAAAAAGAAAAAGAAAAAAAAAAACATATATGTGCATCGGTAAGTATAAATTGCATAAAGTAATGAACGTTCAAGATAAACTGGACATTGGTTTGTAAATTTATTTATTTATATTTTTATTTTGTAACTTTGACCTAGTTAATTAATTAGTTATGGCAGTTATTTATTTTTTGGATTTTGTAAATTGTTTGGAAGATCACTATCTAAAGATGATTTTTAGCAAAGGGAATTAAGGAAAACCTAACTTAAATAGCTTATATAGCAGAGAGAGAGAGAGAGGAAAGTTTGACAGTGAGGGAGAAAGGTGTTTATTCTCTTTTAACCATGTTATTTGATTAGTAGTACTTTGTAATAAGTCCAAAGATTAATAATGTTCTCCTTTGTGTTTTTTGTGTTTTCTATAATTTTCGCTTGTAGTTCTCGTGTAGGTTTCTTGTATATCTGTTCTGTGACTATTATCTTCAAAAATGATCCTTACCTTCTCTTCTGTTCCGAAGCATCTTTGATTAAATGCAATTACTGTGCTGACCTTTATTTCCAGTTATAGTTAGACATTTAACTATGATTTTCCGAACAAGATGTCACTGACAAAAACAATTGAGATTTAACAACTTCTTTATATATGTTTTTCTTATTGAAGGATAAAGACTTCTTTTTTTTTAGAAGAGATAATAATTAACGACTTGGTTTCAGATACTAAATTCTCAAAGAATGACCATAAGAAAAATGTGTTCAGATGTAAATCTATGAAAACTGATGCGGAAATTTACTTCATGGAAGAACCTCGGGTGCTGTATAGCTTCCAGTGGCTTCATTCCTAGAACAAAATGGTTTAAGAAAACTTGGAGCACCGCAGGAATTATGTATATTCCCCCACTAGCACCTATGACCCCTGCAAGCTGAGTGTCCTGCAAGAAAGAAAAAAAGCAAAAAAGTGAAAGACACTTCCAATTTTTAGAATAGAATTGCGGGACAACATTAGGTCAATCTGATACTTTGGTATTGCTGTGAAGAAAAAATGTTTTGAATAAAAGTGATGTAAATGAAATTAATATATTTTAAATTTGTCTGGTCATAGCTCGCATAATCAAACCACATTGAATCTACCTTTTTGTGTAGTTTTTATTTCCTTATTTGGGTTCTTTCATCTGACAATTACATTAACCTTCTTTTTAAAAAAATGGAGACATACCTTAAGAATAACAAGAGGTGTCATTGAAGACAACGGTCTTTTACAAGGTTCAATGAAATTAGCAGGTGCTGGTGGGAAACCGTCAGCGGTTGATTCGGAAGGTGAGGTGAAGTCATCCATCTCATTGTTGACCACGATACCCGTTGATGGTGAAAGCATTCCTCCGAATAGATGGTTAATAGTGGTGGTCATGGAGACTGCATTGCGCTCAGCATCAACGACGGAAATGTGACAGGTTCCATGGTCCCTTAATTGACTCCATCTACGAGGAAAATATCAGCAAGAGGGAAACTAATAGCCTTTTTTATTATAAACACTACTTTTAAATTTTAATTAAACAGATAAATTCTATTTGAAGTGTAAAAAAATGTGCTCATTTTTGTCTAAAAAGATACTAAAAATGACATTAAATAATTGATCAGGAGGTTTATAGAATCGATGAAATCAAATATATAGTTTCTCGAAACTTGAAAATAACATGGGAACAGACATAAATATATTAATCTAATTAGGCTAATAAGTAAAAGGGAAGCTCACCTAGAAAGATAATAGCTGGGATCAAAAGTAGTGTTGTCGACTATCTTTTTCCTAATTTGCTCAGCAAAAGAGGGTGAAAGCATATCATCTACGTATTGAGTGATGTTCACAAACTTAGGGTCCCCAAGATTCATCCTGATAGCAAACATGTGTTTCACTGCTTCAATGAGACGATGAAGACCAAGTAGGCCGCTTACTGCATCCAGATTCTTATAGCCGTTTAAAATGTTTAGAACCTGATTAACACAAAGTAGATATGTAAGAGAAATCAACACCTTAAGGTTAATTTGACAGTTATATGGAAATGAAAAGGGATTTTTTTTTTTCTTATTTTATCTAAGAACGTTTCTCTCAAACGAAAAGAAAAAGAAATAACAAAGAAACGCCAACTTTAAGTTTTCTTTCACAGATTCCATTAACCATAGTTAGATGTGAGATTCATCGTGTGCTTACAAGTGCACCACCTTCCTTATGTAGAGCTACAAGATGGTGTGTGGCAGTGAGATGTGAGATGTGTGATGTGTGGAGCAAGAAGATGAGAGGAAGTGATCTGTGGGAAGAAGAGAAATAGAAAGCAGAATGATAAAGTTGGCCGGTCCTCCTTGGTACTTGTCGGAGAGAGGGCGTCTTAGTGAGAGGTGGAGGCTTTGGTGCAAGGATGTAGATGGCCCGTTGGCAAGTTGTTTCATCGTTAAAGGTTAAAGGTGTGCTAAGCGATGGATGATGGCCGCTGATGATGGTTAGAATTGTGTGGTGCTCAGCAATATCGAGTTGTTGCAGAGCCGGTGTGTGGTTGTCCTTGCCAACTTGCCGGAAGAGTTTTACTCTTTGGTAACCATAGATCGTTGCCGCATAGAATATTTATTTGGGAATCATGTGTGATCAGCTCTATTCAGTTAGCTACGTTTCTACATCTGGTTTTCAAATTTGAAATTTGAAATTAGTATTTCTATAGATCTAGATCTTAATCATGTTATAAAAGTACTTTAATATAAAATTCTAAATCATGTTACTATAGATCCTTTGTTAAATCAAAAGAAGAAGAATATAAAAACGGAAGCACTAACTTGAAGCTATTGATGGATATTGCGCAGAAGGTTTGGATTTTCCTATATGATACGTACTTATATGAGAGGCCGTCTCTATTTTCTTTTCTGTTAATGAGATAACAGATAGATTAGGATGATACGTATATATAGGGGACCACAACCCTAACAGATAATTAGTGATTTTCAATTTTGTCATTACAAAATCAAAAAATTTACTTTACGGTTTCTACACGTTGTATATCACACTTTATATTATATGCTTTTAACCCATCACTTAATTTTGGTTAGATCACTTTAATTCGGATTAAACTTTAGAATAATAATTATACATTTAGTCACATATGTGAGTCCACATAAATTATTTTCCAACATAAAATGCTTTAAGATTGGTGAGCCTCAAAAGTATTTTTTTTTTGTGAGAGATATTAGTGGGACAAGTTTGTGTGGGTCTAAGTATTTTATATGTGAGATTGATGTGAACTTAATTGCGCGGTTTTCAGAGAAAAGTGTTGTGAGATGTATGAGCCCGAGTGGTTCTGAAGTGACACTGAGTTGTAACTAATATGCGTTTTCGAAAAGCTTGTTGCAAATTTTTTAGACAATAATTTCAACTTGGAGAGTAACAAGTTAAATTGTAGTTTATTATATTTGTATTTTTCCTTTTTTAGAAATTCTTATTTTAAGAACATTTTGGTGTAATTTATTTTATAATACCTTACTCAAACACGTGGGATTTTTTCCCATTTTTTACAAAAAAGAAAAAAAAGAAAAAAAAAACTCTTTTAGCAACCAAAATTTTTATTTTTAATTGTATTTAGAAACTAGAATACAGACATTTGAAAATCAGGACGTCTTATGACTCTATCCGGTTCATCAAAAAAAAAAAAAAAAAAAAAAAAATCAGGACATAGTAGTAAAGCATGTGTTGCTCATGTACTATTTTTGCCTGCTATACAAGGGTAAGGAATTTCTGTTTTTTTTTTGTGAGTGTTGCATATTTGTCCTAATTAGAGCATCCACTATCGATGCCAATATAATTTGCATATTTAGCAATTAGGATCAGCGAAACGTGCTATCTTTACACTAATTCTGCTAAAAAAACAACAACAGCAAAAATCAAACGGACCTTTATCATCCGTCCAACCCAACAAAAAAAAAAAACAATGGCATTTTCGTAATAATGTAATGGCAATTTGGTAATAATTTTTTGGGGGAAATGGTGGGACGGAGCAAGTTCCGCCGTCCCATCTTTTTTCTTTTTTTTAAAATAATTTATAATGGCAACAGTGGAAAATTTCTGATTACTTTAAAAAAAAATTAATAATAATAATAATAAAGAGAGAGATGGAACACCTTCATCCGTCTCTCATCGAAAATTGCTTAAACGGATGAACTTCGTCCGTCTTCTATATTTAGCAATTCGCTAAAGCCGTTGCTAAGTTAAGCAAGAAACTTTTCACTGCTATTGTAACTTATGAATTTTTAGCAAACGACTGACAACCTATTTCCTAAATCGATTTCTATTTTTCCTGTTTTAAAAAAACGAGTGGATGCTCTTATAAATAGTACTTACCAAAAAAATTCCAAGTGTTCCCGATGAGGGTGGATGCATCCCTAATAAAGTAAAACCCATTACATTAACTGCCATTGCGTCTGTCACCTCAACCTGATACCTCCCCATATCCTCCATGGTCGCAATCCCACCCTCCCTTTTCAAATCCTCGATGAATCTCTTCCCTATCGTCCCATTATAGAAAACCTGTGGGCCTTTTTCAGCTATTCTCTTTAACGTCTCAGCTAGTTTCAAATTGTAGCAAATATCGTTGAGCTCAAGTGGCTTTCCATTGGGTGCGAAAACCTGACGGAGTCCAGGATCAGTCATGACCTTGTTTTTGTACAACTTGATGGATAAGTCAAGGTATGGATCAACTGGGAAGCCGTTTCGGGCAATTTCGATGCTAGGTTGGAAGAGAGAGTACCACGGTAGCTTTCCATATTTGGCCCAAGCTGCGTGGAGGCCGGCCAGTTCACCTGGGATTCCCATTGAGAGCGGTCCGTCACGTTTGCTTGATGGGTTTGAGTCGTACATATTCTATTAATGCAAGAGAGACAGGCATGAAATATGCTCTTCTTGACTTAAAAGACATCTATAGGCAGCTGTTTTTTTTTTTTTTGTTGGGTTGGGTGTGTGTAAAACTATGTGAACTTCCACATTCACATCAACTTTTTTTATAAAAAGATTGTCAGAAATTACAACCCCGACAATAGAAATTGGAAAAAATGTTGATGTGGGCGTGGGGGCCCATATTATCAGATTTACAAATTCCAAACAAAATTTCTGCAAGTGGTCAGAGCATCTACAGTAGTGTGCTATTTATGTATTTTATGTATTTCATAGCAAACGATCAGTTGCAGTCGTTTGCTTTATGCATAAATAGCGATAATAAATTGATATATATTAGAGATGATTTGAGAGAAATACATATTATACATGACGCAACTTAATTTTTTTTTAATTCATCAGACGCAACTTGATGCAAGGTGAAGTTCCGTCTAAGGAGGGGCCCAACTTCTCTAAATTTTTTTTTCTTTTTTTTGGTGTGTAAAACTGATGTGAACTTCCACATTCACATCAACTTTTTTTATACAAAAGATTGTCAGAAATTACAACCCGACAATAGAAATTGCAGAAAATGTTGATGTGGATGTGGGGCCCATATTATTAGATTTGCAAATCCCAAACAAATTTTCTGCAAGTGGTCAGAGCATCCACAGTAGTGTGCTATTTATGTATTTTATGCATTCTGATCGTTTACTATTTATACATTTTATGCATAAATAGCGACGGTAGATTGCTATATTTTAGAAGGAATTTGAGAGAAATGCATATTAAAGAGAACATAACTTGATTTTGCGTCCCACAAAAAAAATTCCAAGGAGAGGCCCAACCTTTTTTTTTGTGTTTTTTTTTTTTTTTTCTGGCGGTGCGTAAAACTGATGTGAACTTCCACATTCACATCAATTTTTTTTATAAAAAGATTGTCAGAAATTACAACCCCCTCAGTAGAAATTGCAAAAAATGTTGATGTGGATGTGGGGGCCCATATTATTAGATTTGCAGATCCCAAACAAAACAAAATTTCCGCAAGTGGTCAGAGCATCCACAGCGTTGCTATTTATGTATTTTGTGCATTTTATAACAAACCACTAGCTGCACTCGTTTTCTATTTATACATAACATGTATAAATAGTGACATTAGATTGCTATGTACTAGAGGGGATTTGAGGGAAATGCATATTATACAGAACGCAACTTGACTTTGCATCCCCGTAAAAAAAAAAATTAATTCGTCAGACGCAACTTGACGCAAGATGAAGTTCCGTCCAAGGAGGGGCCCATCTTTTTTTTTAAAATACTTAAATAATGTTTTTAATTAATAAAAAAATTATTAAAAATTTCTTAAAATTCGTGGGAGGCAAAGTGAAGTTCTGTCCCTTCAATTTTTTGTTTTTTTGTTTTTTTTCTTCCGACGCAAAGTGAATTTCCGTCTACCTATTAAAAAATTATTAAATTCCTCCGACGCAACTTCAAACTCAGTCTTGATAGAGGATTTTTATTATTTTATCTTAAATTGCTAAAAAATACTATTCGACGACTACAGCAAACAGATAAAATATCATATGCATTTATGCATTTTCTAACCATTCACGACTGTGGATGCTCTCACAATGGAAATTTAAATCAAAATTTGCATTTTTGCAAATTCTTACTAAAATAGTAAATCCAAACACCCCATAAAAGAAATTTTTAGGACAAAAGTTATGTGTAAATACATTCTTGTCACAAAAAAGTTAGTACAATATTGTATGTATGGAGAGTGTTGCACATATGTTGAAGAACTAAAAAAAGGTAATTCTTGTCCAAATTTGATATGCACTGATATAATAACTTTTAAACCATATAATTTTTTTAACTGATTAATAAATTATATATAAGAACAATATTTTTGGATGCCAATATACACAAAAGAATATGAAAATAATCTTGATTAACTAATAAAAACTCACAGAGTTACTATTATCAAACTATTTCAAAAAAAAAGTTCAAAAATAAGGAAGAGAAATTACCCTAACTGTATATTTAATGTTTGCAATTAAAATCAAAATGTCCTTGCATAATTAATTTATTCTTTTTGGAGATATTTGCAATAATATTGCAGGGATAACTATTGTAGTTGAGACATATTAGTATGATTGTAAGATTATAATTGCAAATAACAAAGAAAAATATTGAGTGGTCCAATTTTCTTTTACTATTTCTCACCAAAACAATATTAGGTTATTCATACATTAATGAACTCGAGAAGGTGAATGACAAGATGTAGAGCTCATTATAACAATGTCTTTACTTGAATATAAAAAAAGTCTATACAGTTGTTTTCACTTGGTACTATAAACTCTTATTTGGTTATTCTTATTAATAAAATACGTTGCCTTTTGTCATATTTGAGTAACAAAAATAAAAATAAAAAAATTTGTTCACTTTAAAGTTTTCGAACTAGCTTCCGTACCAGCTAAGCTCTAAAACTAAATAGGCACTATGTATACCTGAGAAGCAGCCATGGGTGCCGTCTCTCGGCAATCAAATGCCTCTCCTTTAGGATCGCCGGCGTTCCTCACTACTATGAACGCTCCACCACCTATCCCACTTGACATAGGGTGGCGCACACCAGAGCATATGGCAGCTGCCACCGCGGCATCCACTGCATGGCCACCCTTCGTAAGCATCGATGCACCTATCTCTGAGCACACACTGTCGTCTGCTGCCACCACCCCCACCTCTGACTCCACGCTAGACCCATCAGTTTTTTCATAGTGAAGGAGTGGAGATATCTTCTTGTTATAGCAGTGGGAGTTGAGTTGGATAAAAGAGAAGAGGAAGACAAGGAGGAGTGAGATGGTTATTAGAAGAATTTTATGGCGGCCGTGGAGAGAGGAGGTAGAGGGTGGAGGGTGGTGGAGGAGGGAAGATTCGATGTCGTGGTGTCTCGTCGGCATTTTGGAATGGGAATACAGAGAGAATACTAAACAAATGAGAGGGAATTGAACTATAGGTAGTTCTGCAGAATCTATATATATTGGAATCAATGTGAAAGATTCAATCCTTGACGGATGGAATTTTGGTTGTTCAATAAGGTAAATTAACTATAAGTCCTTGTTATATATTATTAGCGAACACGGTTTAGGCCCTTGGCCTCGCACTAAATTGCAATTAGGCTCCTCTTCTCAACTTTTGCAACTCTGTTACGAACCCTTTAAACATTATCCAATCCACAATAACGGTTACAACTCTTAAAACAATATATTTCACTATTATTAGTGGTTATGTACTTGATAGAATTAAGGATGACAAGGAATACTTTATTAATTGACTATTGATTGAATAAATTGAGTACAATATGTCTCATATATATAGATGTTACCGCTAATTCTGGTGTGGGGGTAAACAAATAGAATTTGTGGGTTCGTGGAAAAACCTGAATAGCGACTCCAAGCCTGTTCGTCGGAGTCGGGCTATTGAACTCCCGCCGTGCACCTGCAAGGAAGTGCGATACACCGGGGTTGATCCCGGCGACGCACCCTCCGACGCTCTTGTCAGTAACCAGTGATGATTAAAAAAGAGCTTAAGTTAGCAAAAAAGTGATTAACCTGTGACAGTGATCAGTGGGGGGTATTTATAGTCGTCGTTGGGATCAGATTAGGAATGTGATTCCTGTCATCTGATAAGGCGTAAAATCCTCGTAATCAGATTAGGAATGTAATCCCTTAATTTCCGGTGAGAGGATAGTCGCGAATCAGGCCTACTGATTTGGTTCAATCAGAGACCCTAATTCTATCCTGTCGGACTGGGTTTGTATCGGGTCGGGACCCGTACCCAGTTGAGGTAGATCCGTTCGCGGGTTATTGGATCTGTGAGAAGGAGAGCCAGTACCCGCTTCGGACCCGTTAGTAGGTAAAATTGCCGTTTTACCCCTGAGCTTTAAGATTCGTCTCCCATGTGAACGGTCCCAATTTAATCCTATTTTTAGCCATATCACGAGCCCCCCACTCCTAGAGACTGAGTTTTTCAGTCTTTGAGGAGTAGTTTTACTGTTCTAATGGCGTACGGAATTTTATCGGTATTCTTAAGGAAGTTTTGGATCTTGCTTGGGGTGTAACGGTGTTATTCTGGGCTTGTAAAATGCCCAAAAATATTCTCAGAATTTTCTGGATTTTTGGTGATTTTTCCAGATTTTTCTGAATTTTTTCTCATTTTTTTGAATTTTTTATTCACTTTCCGAATTAAATAATTAATTATCGAAAATATTAATTAATTATTCTAATTTAATAATTATTTTTCCAGAATTTTAAAATAATTTTTCTGAATTAATAATTATTTTAAGAATTTTTAATTAATTTTTTTTTTGATTTTTTAAATATTTTTTGGAATTTTTAAATAATTAAAACAATTAAATAAATAAATAAATAATTTAAATATACCTGGACACGTGGCGCGATCTGTGCCGTCGGATCCCGACACGAATCTCGAGGAGGCGCGTTCCCCAAAAAATCGTTATCTTGTCGTTTAGCGCACGTGGCGCGATCTGGACCGTCCATCACCAGAAGCGCGAATTTCTGGAAGATCCAACGGTCGTAGTTGCTCGGAAGATTTTTTTTCTCCCTTTTTGGAGCTCAGATGGGGACTTGCTCGGTCAACCGACCGGGCCACGTGAAAAAAAAAAAAAAATTCTTTTCTCCCGCCCTGTTCTTTCTCTTCTTCTTCTCTGTTTCTTCTCCTTCTCTTCTTCGTTCTTCGCCTTCTTCGTCCCGTCTTCCCTCTCCTTCGTCTCGGCACCACCTCAACGACGAGGGGAGCTCGACGTCGGTGGTGGGGAGGAACTCAGCGGAGAGGAGGCTAGCTCGACTCGGCGAGGTGGCAAGGAGAGGGGAAGGCGGAGCTCGGCGACGAATGGAGCTCGTGAGAAGACCTCGGAGCTCGGGAGTGGGTTTGGAGCTTCGAGCGAGCTTGACGAGTGGAGAGGAGCTCGTTGGAGGCGGAGCTCGACGACGGAGAAGATGGGTTCTTTGTGTAGGTTGGAGATGAGCTTGCGAAGGTGACGGGGAGTTCAACGACGGTGGAGAGCATCGGAATGGAACTCGGAGCTCGGAGTTGAGGAGAGCTCGAGCTCGCAAAGTCGGCGAAGGTGGAGCTTCGGGAGGTCAGCCATGGGTTGATCGAGAGTAGCGTCGGAGCTCGTTGAGGAAGTCGCAGAGCTCGAAGGTGGAGTTGTTTGGAGCTCGGAGGTGGGCTCTGTTTTCGGATGTTGACGAAGCTCCTCGCTGGAGTTCGCAGCGGAGGCGAACTCGTCGTTGGAGCTCGGTGCGGTGGTGAGCTCGTGAAAGGGGGGAGCTCGATGCAGCGGTGAGCTTGTGAAGGGGGGAGCTCGACATGGGAGAGGCGAACGCTCGAGCTCGAACTTTGGAGGTCGGCGCTCCCGAAGTTGAGCTTGTCGATGTATTGGGTTTTGGAGCTCGACGACAGTGGGGGGAGCTCGGTGAGAGGAGTGGAGCTAGAAGGTGGTCGTCGGTGGAGCTCGTCAGCGGAAGAATTGGGTTTGGAGCTTCGGAGCTTTGTGAGCTCGGTGACGAAGAGGATGGAGTTCGTCGGAGCTGTGGTGACGGGCTCGAGCTCAGGATGGGGGGGCTCGGCGATGACTGAGGCGATGGAGGTCGGCGAGGCCATGGCGGAGCTTGGAGAGCTCGGAGCTTGAAGAAGAAAGCTTTCTTCTTGTTTGGTTTTGGCGGGAGCGTGTGAAGAAGAGGAAGGACAGGAACGGGTTCGGGTTTGAGGACCCTAACGGGTCCGACCCGACCGTCGTGCTCCATTTTTATTTTTATTTTTTTTCCTCGCTGCTTCTTGTTCGGCGAATCCGAGCACGGATTTTGAGGCAAATTTTTTGCAATTTTGTAGCTCGGTAGGGCAGTAGCTCGGATGGTAGATCCGAGCTACGTGGCTCGATCTGGACGGTTGAATGGTGGCACGAATCTCGATACGGGCTCAGTTCCCAAGAAAACACCATCTTGTCGTTTAGCGACGCTGGCAAGATCTGGGCCGTTGGATGATGGCACGAATCTCGAGACGGGCTCAGTTCCCAAGAAAACACTATCTTGTCGTTTAGTAACGCTGGCAAGATCTGGGCCGTCCGATCGAGATCTTACACGAATGTTGAGGGAAAAGTGGTTTTTCTCTGTTTTGGGGCTCGGATGGGCACTTGCTCGGTTAGCCGACCGAGCTCTTTAATGTTGGGGCTCGGATGGGAAGAGCTCGGATTCTTGCTCGGGTTCGGTTCGGATTTCTCCCTCGTGCGAGTGGCTCGGCTCGGATTTCCGAGCTATTCGGCGTAGCTGTATTGAGATCCACTTTCCCGGTGCTACGGAGGTTCGATCGGGGCATGCGACCCCTCGTTTCGAAGCTAATTCGAAGATCTACAACTTCTCTTTAGGAGTGGGATGAAGATTCACCCTCCTTCATGGTCAAAATAGCCCCGCAACATGCTTGTCTTCATGAAGTTGATAAGTACTTTGGTCTTGGGGATTTTGGAAGAGGAGCTCCACTCCTAGGGGCGAAGAAGATGTGCTACGAAGACCCCTGTAAGATGTGCTAGGAAGATCCTTGTGCTAGGAAGACCCTTGGGCTAGGAAGACCCTTGTAAGATGTGCTAGGAAGACCCTAGGGGCGAAGAAGAGCCGCGAGTGGGTCGGATCGCTAGTCGCTCGGCTCGGAATACCGAGCAACGTGGAGCGATCTGAGCCGTCAGATCTCAGCGCGGATCTCGAGGCGGGCACAGTTTCCAAGAAAACACTATCTTGTCGTTTAGTGCTGCTGGAGCGATCTGAGCCGTTGATCTCAGCGCGGATCTCGAGGCGGGCACAGTTTCTAAGAAAACACTATCTTGTCGTGTAGTGGTGGTGGCATGATCTGAGCCGTCTGATCGAAATCTTACGCGAATGTTGAGGGAAAAGTGATTTTTCTCCGTTTTGGGGCTCGGATGGGCACTTGCTCGGTTAGCCGACCGGGCTCTTTGATGTTGGGGTCGGATCAGCACTTGCTCGGCATCCGAGCGGAGGGAAGAGCTCGGCTCTGGATGAGAGCCATTTGTGAGACAAGTGTGAGGAGGAACTCTAGAAGAGAGTTGTGCTCCAAATTTGTCGAGAAGGGGTCCGCTTTGGAGGCGAGCGGAGTGAAGAGCTTGGCTCTGGAAGAGAGCTATTTGTGAGGCAAGTGTGAGGAGGAATTCTAGGAGAGAGTTGTGCTCCAAACTTGTCGAGAAGGGGTCCGCTTTGGAGGTGAGCGGAGTGAAGAGCTCGGTTCTGGAAGAGAGCTATTTGTGAGACAAGTGTGAGGATGAACTCTAGGAGAGAGTTGTGCTCCAAACTTGTCGAGAAGGGGTCCGCTTTAGAGGTGAGCGGAGCAAAGAGCTCGGCTCTGGGAGAGGGCCATTTGGAAGACGAGTTTGAGGAGCAACTCTAGGAGAAAGTTTTAGCTCCGAACTCGTTTGAGAAGAGGTCCGCCTTAGAGGTGAGCGGAGCGAAGAGCTCGGCTCTGGGAGAGATCCATTCGTGAGACGAGTGTAAGGAGGAACTCTAGGAGAGAGTTGCGTTCCGAACTCGCTATTTAAATGACAGAATCAACGGTTGTGGGAGCAGTTCCGAATGGCGAACCACTTCTAACCCGCTGAAGAGCAAGTTATTTGAAGAGGAATCGAGCCAAGTGTTGGACTCCGAACTCGTCGTTAGAGGGATTCAACGGTTGTGGGAGCAGTTCCGAATGGGGAACCACTTCTAACCCGCTGAAGAGCAAGTTATTTGAAGAGGAATCGAGCCAAGTGTTGGACTCCGAACTCGTCGTTAGAGGGATTCAACGGTTGTGGGAGCAGTTCCGAATGGCGAACCACTTCTAACCCGCTAAAGAGCAAGTTATTTGAAGAGGAATCGAGCCAAGTGTTGGACTCTGAACTCGTCGTTAGAGGGATTCAACGGTTGTGGGAGCAGTTCCGAATGGCGAACCACTTCTAACCCACTGAAGAGCAAGTTATTCGAAGAGGAATCGAGCCAAGTGTTGGACTCCGAACTCATTGTTTAAGGTTAGTAAGTTGCGGGAGTAGCCATGTAGAAGAAGCTGGACTCCGAACCCACCATTTAAGAGAGAAGCAAGAGCAATAATTTTCAATGAAAAGATGTAAAGTTTGAAATAAACTAAGTGGCCGCTTCAATAGGGCGAGCCATTATTACATGCTATCGGCCGGGTTAGAAGCATCGGCCTTATTGAAAATCAGGATCCTACTTCTACAATAAGGTGAAGACCTCTTGGGAGGAGCTGGGAGATTCTGAGTCTTAAAGCTCGGCGGGCCCTTCGGTTTGTTTGTTGGCTCCTCAGGGGGGAAGCTTGGCCCCCTTTTTTTGGACGAACTTGGTCAAGTGCCCCCGCTGTATGAGTTCTTCGATCTCCTCCTTCAGAGGCCGACAATCTTCCGTGTCGTGGCCGTGGTCCTTGTGAAAGCGGCACCACTTATCCTTGTTCCTCTTCTTGCCAGGTGTATTCATTCTCGGGGGAGCGCGGAGGAGCCCTTCCTTGTCCACCTCCATAAGAACTTCTGATATATTGGCAATGAGGGGGGTGAACTTCTCAAACCGAGGAGTCAGGCGATGCTGTCCATTGTCGTCCTTCTGGAATTTTTGGGAGCCCTCTTCGCTTGTGCTCTTCCGTTTATTCCCGGAAGATGTCTCCTCAAAGCCCAGGAGATTCTCGGCTTCTTCGGCCCGAATGTACTTCTCGCTCCTAAGGAGGTCGGCAAAATTATGTGGGGGCTTCTTGGCAAGGGAGGAGCGAAGGCTAGAGTTGAGGACGTTCGATTGGAAGGCGGCCGCTGCAACAGGCTGGTCAAGGGAAGCAATGGATCTCACTTCTGCAATGAACCTCCTCACATTGTCTCTCAACTTCTCTCCCTTCTCCTGGCGGAACTGGAGTAACGAGATGTTAGTCTTCTCCGTGCGTGTGCTACTCACAAAATGAGTGATGAAGAGGCTCTCGAATTGCTCGAAGGAGAATATGGAAGACGGGGCGAGGCGGGAGTACCACTCCCGAGCCGAACCCTTAAGAGTGGCGGGGAAGGTTTTACACAGCAAAGCATCGGAAGCTTGGTGGATTAGCATGAGGGTCTCAAAGCTTTCGATGTGGTCCATGGGGTCCGACTCCCCCGAGTAAGTTTCGAACTTTGGGGGTTCGAAACCTCTTGGGATAGGAGCTTCCATGATGGTCCGGGAGAAGGGAGGTCTGCTCGGGCGGATGGTCCTTCCTCTTAACTCCTCATCCTTGTTTATTCGGCCGATGCGCATCTCCATCTCGTGGAGACGGCGGTAGAGAGCATCGTCCCTTCGACGATAGTCAAACGAGCCTCTGGACTCGTCTTCATAGGAAGGGGAGCGACGACGGTAGCTCTAGGTGCGACGAGGGCTAGGCATGCGCTGTTGGTTGCTAGGAGCCGGAGGAGGATTTATGGACCGATGGTGAGGACTTTGGACCCGTGGAGGGGTAAGAGCCCTCTGAGCATTGTTATTGTTGGGTCGGAGGTTGAGGGCTTGCAACACCGTTGCTTAGAACTGCTGGAACTCGGCACTGGTGATGGGTGCCTCATCGTTCCTCGGATGTTGTCGACCGGCAGGGGAATGAGGTCTTCTCCTATGGTGTTCGGGGGACTCATTCATCCCTCTTCGGGTAGGGGACCTTCTATAGTCTCGGTGGTGAGGATTTCGCTCATCTGGACGTTGCTGGCGGGAGGCTCCCTCTCGGGCCCGCTTTTCATCCAGATGGCGGCAAAGATCCTTATCTTTCTGCCGGTTGAGGACGGTATTTCGAAGGTCAGGGGCCTGAGGACTGTGGGAGGCGTAAGAGTCCGTAGAGGCATTGTGTATCGAGATGCGGTCCTGATGGAGAGGTTGCTTTTGCTTCTGCGGGTTAGGACTAGCGGGACCGTTAGGGGGTTGCTGATTCAGAAGAGGAGGCTAGTCCTGTTGGAAATGGTCCTCGGCCGGAGGAGGAAGTTGCCCCTGCTGCGGAGCGGGATGGACGAGGACTTCCTGCTGTTGATCAACAGGGTTGGGTCCACGGTTGGACTCCCTGGATCTTACTTTTTTGGGAGGCATGGCTGGAGAAGAGCTAGTCGACGAGGAAGAGGCGGAGGCTATTCGTATGGCTTCCCACAGATGGCGCCAATCTGTTACCGCTAATTCTGGTGTGGGGGTAAACAGATAGAATTTGTGGGTTCGTGGAAAAACCTGAATAGCGACTCCAAGCCTGTTCGTCGGAGTCGGGCTGTTGAACTCCCGCCGTGCACCTGCAAGGAAGTAAGATACACCGGGGTTGATCCCGGCGACGCACCCTCCGACGCTCTTATCAGTAACCAGTGATGATTAAAAAAGAGCTTAAGTTAGCAAAAAAGTGATTAACCTGTAACAGTGATCGGTGGGGGGTATTTATAGTCGTCGTTGGGATCAGATTAGGAATGTGATTCCTGTCATCTGATAAGGCGTAAAATCCTCGTAATCAGATTAGGAATGTAATCCCTTAATTCCCGGTGAGAGGATAGTCACGAATCAGGCCCGTTGATTTAGTTCAATCAGAGACCCTAATTCTATCTTGTCGGACTGGGTTTGTATCGGGTCGGGACCCGTACCCAGTCGAGGTGGATCCGTTCGCGGGTTATTGGATCTGTGAGAAGGAGACCCAGTACCCGCTTCGGACCCGTTAGTAGGTGAAATTACCGTTTTACCCCTGAGCTTTAAGATTCGTCTCCCATGTGAACGGTCCCGATTTAATCCTATTTTTAGCCATATCAATAAAAGAAAAGGAAAGACTATACTAATATATTATTTGATATGGGACAAAATTAATAATCTCTCATAATATAATATCTAACACACCCTCTCAAACTCAAATTGGATCAAACAACATAAGTTTGGAATATTAACAATGTTCATGTAACAGGATGACAAACTGTGATGCAGGAACGACGTTCAAGTAGATGGTGCAGGGAATGCGCTCGATGACGTATGTGTTGGGATCTCACCCAGGACTCGAAAATAATAGTAGTAGTAGTAATGGAAGGAAGTAGTGGCGGGGCATTGTTGGGATCTTCATATCCTAAAATGTGGCGAGATCTCCACATCTCGAACTGTTGGATCTCACCTTGAACTGAGACGTAGTAGTAGGAGGAGGAGGAGTGGAAGGAAGTAGTGGTGGCGCACTGTTGGGATCTCCATATCCCGAACTGTGGTGAGATCTCCATATCCTGAACTGTTGGTGTCTCACCCCTGACTTGAGAAGTAGTAGTGTGTTGTAGTGGAGCACTGTTGGTGCATGTTGGGATCTTACCCCTGAACTGAGAAGATGTAGTATGTTGGGATCTTGAATGATGTTCGGATCTCCCCCTTTCAAACTCACGATGGATTAATCACTGTGAGGTTGTAGCGGTATCTGGATGCGGAAGCGAGACTGTAGAAGTTGAAGAACCTGCAAGAAAGATTTTTTATTTTTGATTTTTGAATTTTTTTTTGATTTTTTTTTGTGGTAAATGGGTCGGGTAGGGTTCAGTTAGGGTAAAATATGGGTATAGGGTTATAGAGTTAGCGGATTTGGAGTATAAGGTAAGAAGGTTTCGGGTTGGAATTGGAGCGGGTCGGGTTATGATGTATAGATGGAAGAGTTATTATTCAGATAGATTAGGGTTTGGAGGGGATGGCAACTATGGATATCGAAGGAGATGGCGGGGTGTTCGAGGTGTATGTTGATGGGTAGAGGGGGTGATTTGATCGACGAGATGGTTTTTCGAAGAAAACGGAGGTTGACGGGATTATTTTTTTGGGTTGTTGAGGAAGTGACAATTCGGGGATTTGCCGGATTTGGGATTGGGGTAGCAGTCGTGGCGGGAGTTGGAGTCGATCAGGATGGATTGTTGATGGATGCGGTCGATCAAGATTGGGTTCAAGTCGGAGTTGGAGTAGATGGTGTTGATGGTGGCGTCGAAAGTTGGAGTTGTTGATGGGTGTTGTTTGCGGTCGGTTGCAACGGCGACAGCGGCACTGGCGGTAGAATTTGGATTTCGACGAACGGGTTGACGTTGGTGAGGATGGAGAGTGGTTGTAGTCGTCAGAGGTGAGGGATTGTTGTTGAAGAAGGAGGTGGCCGCTGGTGTTGTTTGTTGCCGGAGTTGTTGGTGTAGCCGCTTGCTATGGCGACTAGGTTGAAGTAGAGGTACTTGATAACAGCTAGGATTTTTGGATCTTGTCATTTGATGTCGGCTAGGATTTGGAGATTTGATTGGGAGAGGAAGATTGTCACGCCCCACTTCCCACTATACGGAAATACAGGCACGCAACTGAGGCCCAGCGAATGATATATATCATCCATAAGCTGTACAATTAAAAGCTCAACAAGATCTTTATAACACATTTACGCAGACAAAGATAATGATCACATGAGCTGAAAATAAAATAACCATCATCCAGATAATACATCAACATCGGGTCAAAATGCCCGGGAATACAAAGTGCCATAATTAAAATAATATGATAAGCAGTTCGCTATAACAACTAGATAAAATAGCGACTGAAAGAAAAACTACATGAAGTAGTAACAAAGCAGCAACGATCATCTAGAGAGTCTGCTCATCTGGTCCATCAGTACCTGTATAATTATTAACTCAAAGAAAAATAGAAAAGTTCCCGTTAGAGCAAGTTTCGGGCAGCAAGTAGCAACAAGCAGAAAAAGGGGTAATATAACAAGATATAATATGGAAGAAACAAGAAGTAGAAGTACAAATACAATATGGAAGTAAGCAAGGAACTAGGACAATATGATCATGTAAGTAATAAATGTAGCTAGTGTATTTTAGACTTCAAGGTATAAGCAATCGATAACCTAGGCTCAATTAATCGATAATCATGTAATCAAGGATCGGGAGTCATGTAATCAAGAGTCATGTAATCAAGAGTCATGTAACGAGGAGTCATGTAATCAAGAGTCATGTAACGAGGAGTCATGTAATCAAGAATCATGTAATCAAGAGTCTTGTAATCAAGAGTCATGTAATCAAGAATCATATAATCAAGAATCTTGTAATCAAGAATCATACTTAGTGGAAATCTCAAGTTTATCTATTTTATTAACTTATCTAATGCACGTAATCCTGTGTCCCATACCACAAGTTCGGTGCATAACAATCATGTGACGTTTAGACTTAAGTAGTGAATTCTATAGGATTATGTACTCGGGTCTTCGAGTGATAGTATCAAGACATGTAATTATGAATCATGTAATCGAGAATTATGTAATCAAGAATTGTGTAACCAAGAATCAAGAATCAAGAATCACTATTTCGGGAAACACGGGCCCCCTTCCGAGTATACTCCCCTATATTGTCCATTACTAAGCCGTACCCTTATAACCCCGGCTTGTTATTCTTTTATAATCAATTATGAATATGCAATTGGTACGACTAGTGGAACAGTGTAATCAAATAGTTTAGTCAAGAAAAATATCAAGGGCAGTAATCATGGACATAAGACGTAAAATGAGTACATGTATCGAGAGTAGTTATTATAAATTATCAAGTGGTATAAAATACATTCTATCAACCTATTATATCTATGCAAGTTATTATTACAAGAACAATAATACATTCAGTTCATTAAATATAAAAAATAACGGGTTTATATGAAAGAATGTATAGATGAATTTTCAGACAACTTGACATATCTGCATTCAAATTCACTTTCCCGTTGTTACAGAAAAGTAAATCCGATTCCGTCAGAGATTCTAGAAATTAGACTCTCTCCCGGTTCCAACGCATATTCACACGATACATTCTAAGGACAGTAGCGATGCGTACAAATTCATTCTTTGCTGGTTTCGATGTCTCGCGTGCATTCTGGAAATTCGGAGTCACAATACTAAAACTGCGATATCTCACAATCTATACATCGGATTGAGAAACTATAGGATGTTTCGGATATCTAGACTCGAAGGGCTACGATTTTCATGTAGAAAGTTTTTCGATCCAGTGTCGGGAATATGGTCAAATTCTCAGTACGAGATGCCGGTTAGTAATCCCGTGCAGGTTCAGAAATTCACAATATGACAGTACTAAAATCGCGATATCTCACAATCTATATATCCGATTGAGAAACCGTAAGATGTTCTGGATTCGGGACTCGATGGGCTACGATTTTCACGTAGAAAATCTTCAATCCAGTATCGGAAACATTGTCGAATTCTTAGTGCAAGGTCAAAAAATTTTAGAGATAGTAAGGTTGAATATTCGATATTCGATAACACGATTCGAAATGTGTTAACGGTTCACTCTTGAGTTGATATAGTATGGAACAAGTGACTGAATGGAGTTTGACAATAAACCATGATGATAACTAGACTACTTGCCACGAGTCAAAGGAAAATGCTTGTACGAGAACAAAAATAGTGTACAAGGTACTTGCCTTATAATGTGACGATTTCAGTGGTAGTGTTAACCACGGAAAGAAGCGATGTCGGCAACGGACGGCGGCACAACGGCGGTAAGAATGGCGGCAAGACGGTAGCTAACGGTAGCAACGGTGGGCGACGACAACAACAAGGTGGCGCGGCGTCGGATTATTTTTCGGGGTTCACGGGATCGTAGAAGCGGAGTCGTTGGCTCGAAGGTGGAATGTGAAGTGGAGCTTGGGCGTTGCTTGCTCTCGGGTGTGAAGAAGGCAGAGGAAGAGAAGAAGGGAAAATGAAGAATGTAGATAAGAGAAGAGAAAGAGGTAGGATGTTACTGATGTGTGTGTGTGTTTATATAGAAGGGAAAGGCAAGGTGTATGCATGCATGTGTAGGGGTGTAGAAAAATCATGTGCAGGGGTGTAGAAAATCAAGGGATAGGAGTGCTGCATGTGGGGGTGTAGAAAAATTCAACAAAGTGGTGTAGAAAAATCAATAAAGGGGTGTGGTGGTGTAGAAAAATCAAATGTGTGGAAAAAAAAATGAGAGTTAGGCGTAGAAGTTAGGTTGTAGGAGAAAATGAGAAAGTTAGGCAAGATTAGAATTAGGATTAGGATTAATCAGGGTTTAAAATTTGTATTTAAACTCCGATCGAAAAATCACAAAATTATAGAATTGATCAGAAAAATATTATGGCTTTAGATAAAGAGTCCAAAGAGAAAAATAAAACTGATCTTAAAATTGAATTACAAAAATTTACGTAGTAAAATACGTACTACTGGAACAGGGAGTTACAAAGATGTTGGGAGGTTGAGTTATTTCGATGAAGACGGAAACCACTCAACCTCGATAACGAAGATAAAATTAGTATATGCCTTGTAGGACTACATGCTCTGATACCATGATAGGATTAGGGATGGGAATGAATACTTTATTGATTGATTAATGTTGATTGAATAAACTGAGTACATTATGTCTCTTATATATATAAGAAAATGGATAAGTAAACCAATACATTATTCGATATGGGACTAAATTGATCTCTCACATAATATAATATCTAATGTAATATCTATCAGTACTATTTTAGGGTTTACGAGAGTTGAAATGGTCAAAGGGTTTAATATAATTTCGTATCAGACCAGTTGTCTAAATGCCATTTACCCGATTCTTTTTCTTATTTTTTTGACATGATTATCAGTGTTGCCTTTTGGAGCTTAACAATAATTGTGTTAGTTAATCTAATCAAAGTTCTTATAATTGAGTTTACCAGGAAAAAAAACTTCATATAATTGTGCTGATAATCTTTTATTTAACGAGAACTACAAACTGGGATTGGTGACATCACTTGATATATGGAGACGTAAAAAAATGTTACGGGACCATCCGTTGTAATTTTTTTTTTAAATGTTGTGGGACGGTGTATAATTTTTCGTCTGACGTAAAAAAAAAATTTAATATTATGGGACGGTATATAATTTACCGTCCAATTTTTTTATTAATAAATTTTTTTTTCAGACGGTAAATTATACACCGTCCAATCATCAAACGGAAAATAATGTTTCTTCGGACTATTTTATCCATTTATCCAAACCGTCTGCCAAATATAACTCGCTACTGTTCCCCAAAAGCCAAATTTTGGTAAAATAGCCAACGACTACAGCAGGATTCGAGCCAAATTTTGGATATTTTGGCTGAATAGCCAACGACTACAGCAGGATTCGAGCCAAATTTTGGATATTTTGGCTGAATAGCCAACGACTACCGATGCTCTAAGAAAGACCTCAATAGAGCTAAATCTCTAGTCTCTAATATTATAATGCAAGAGTTAGGGTTGTATAATTTGCAAACAACCAACCATCTAATCTCAACCACTCATTTTTAAGTAGGAGTTATATTAACCATCAATTTACTCATCTGTTGTCAGTTACCATAATACCCTCAAAGTTCAAATTTATTTACAACATAATTATTTACAAAAATGTCACTCATATAAAATACAAATTAGTGTCATTAAGGGTAATTTGTAAAGAGTTGGTAAGGATTAGGGATGGGTGAAGAAAGTTTTTAGGTTCGAAGCCAGACTACGTCGTAGTCTTTACTTAAAAAAATAAATATTAAGATGTGCATTGCACGTGTAGATTACTAGTAATCTAATAATCTCTAATACTACAATGTGAGAGTTGGGGTTGTGTAATTTGTAGAAAACTGTAATTTGTAGACAATCAACCATCTAATTTCAACCATTCATTTTTAAGTGGAAGTTATATTAACTATTTATTTCCTCAACTGTTGTTAGTTACCACAATACCCTCAAAGTTCAAGTTTATTTACGACATACTTATTTACAAAAGTGTCACTCATATAAAATAAAAGTTAGTGCCACTAAGGATAATTTGTAAAGAGTATGTGATGAATGAAGAGAGGTCTCGAGTTCGATGTCTGATTACGTCTTAGTATTTACTTTAAAAATGTATATATGAGAACGTGCATCACACGTGCAGATTACTAGTAATAATAATAATCTCTATTATTTTAATGGGAGAGTTGGTGTTTTGTAACCAAATACATATGTGCATTGTAGCCAAACAAATACATGCAATGCACGTGCATAACTAGGGATGGCAACCGGGCCGGTCTGACCCGCGACCCACTCGCCAAAACCCGGCCTGTTCTAATACGGTTCGGGTACGGGTCGAACCGGTGAGTCTAAGCGGGTCGACCCGGGTCATCTAATAAGAGTTTCCAACCCGTTAAACCCGGCCCGTGAACCCGATTAACAGTGATGAACCCGCCCACCAACCTGCGGGTCGACCCGCGGGTTTTGAACCGTTCATCCCGTACGAGCCAAACGTTCGACCCGCACGTCCAACGGACGAAAAACAGACCGTTGGCTATTCTAGCTGCTTTTTTGGTTTTTTTTCCCCTTATAAATACCCCTTAAACCCAATCTAAAAATTTTATACTTGATTATCTTACTCTCTCTACTACTACTACTCAATTCAATCTCAATTTTTTGAAATTTTGTCAACAAAGAAGCTAGCAACATAGAAGCGACAAATTCCGATCGTATCGAATTCAACATTCAACTACGTCTTCAAGTCTTCAACTCTTCCAAGGCTCTAACCAAAAAGCTATCTTTCTATCTATATATGAGTCCGGACTTCTACTTCTACTTCTACTTCTACTTCTACTTTTATTTTCACTCTCATTCGATATACGAGTATCCGTGAAGTACAGTATCAAAGTTTCACAACCCTCTTATTGTCGTGATTTTTTTTTTGTAGTTATGATTTTTTTTATCATATTTGTTTGTTGGTTTTTTGATCTTCTCTCTCACAACCCTCTTATTGTTTTCTAGATTTTTTTTTCAACTTATCTCGCCTAAATTGTATTTAATTTTTTTACATACACTACTATATCATCATGTCTAGATCACGAGGTAGCTGCTGAAGCCAAAGTTGTAGTACCCTGTATTTTTAAATATTATTTTTAAAGATTTATAAATGAATTAAAATGATTTTTAGAAATTTAATAAATATTTTTCTGAATATTTATTTTTTTACACGTGCAAATATTTTCTTGGGAAGTTCAAAAAGCCAAAATTATTTTGTAGAAAATTATTATTTATTATTTCGGATTTTGTAATTTTTCTAGATTATTCTGATATTTATTGGACCTATTTGCAAATATTACGAAAAGAATAATCTTTTTGCAAAATTGTCATTTTGAGGGATGAAAGTGCAAAACTGTTTTTCTGGACTTTTCAAATAGTGTCGGCTGGAAAAAAGTGTCTATTTTGTTTTTAAATCTCAATTTAATTGGTTTTATCAAGTTTCCAAGTATAGGGATCTATTTATGTAAAGTTATATTTAAAAAATGATTATTTTGCAAATGTGTTCGATACCCTAATTCCCCTATTTCGGCCTATTTAAAAGGTGGAGTGCAGCCATCTTTCACTGCACAATACAAAGGTTTCATTGTTTTGTTTACTTGGAGATTTAAAGAGAAGGTCTTGGATTTCTTGCTAAGGAGGGGCTTTTCCTACTTTCTTTTCGTCTTCGTTCGATTCTTTCAACAAGGTGAGTGACTTGTTTTGTTTTATTTTGTTTTGTGTATATTGTATGTGAGTGATATAAGTTATTTTGTTTTGTTCTTGGAATTTTGTATGTGGTATTTTATCTACTAGAAAGTATGTTAGGGTTTGAGTATGAATATGTACATGATGGATTGGATGGATTGATGAATTAAAATTTAATCTTGTGAAACCCTAGTTGTTTATGAATAAAATTATATGTGGGTAATTCGAGATTGATGAATGTCCTAGTAGAGATCATGGGTAGGCTATTTTCTTTTGGATTAATGTTGGATAGATTGAATATGGTAGATTTCATGCATTAATCTAATAAAGATGAGATTTTTATCACTTTTTGAGTATTGGTTGAATGAAACTTGATATGAAAATGTTATAAATTGATTATGTTTATGAGTTATAATGGTGAATTAGTTGAGAAATTTGGAGAAAGAATTTATGAATCATGAGATCATATCTTGAAAAATCGAAATTTAGAATCGAGTTGAGTTTAAGGAAATATATCCAAATTGGGAAACTTTTTGACATTTTGGTATTGATATAGTTTGGATCTGAATACAAAGCTATTTCAATGAACAATTAAATTTTTAAGAAACTCTATTTTGATTATATGCACAATTCATGTTTGATTGAAAGAAATTAACAAATCGCTAATTTTATAAATTTAAGTAATTTTGATTTAGGTTTTATGGACTATTATAAATCCTATAAGTCGAATTTGATCATATTAGAAATATGCTTTTTATAGAATTTGTTTTTATTAAGTAAAACTCTGTATCAGTTAAAAAAGTGTACAACCAAAAACTGCAGTCTGCAGGTCAACAGTCGACCGGTGTGAATTTACAGTCGACCATCATGACCTGGCTGCTGTGTTCTCTAGTTTTCTTAAAATTTCGTTCTGGACAGTTGATTGATGACTTTTTACAGTCAACTGAAACTACTTAGAATTATTTTCTCAAAGTTATTGGATTTTTCGCTCTGCAGTCGACCGATGGCTTTTATAGTCGACTTATAATACTTAGAATTATTTTTTCAAAGCTATTGGATTTTTTCTCTGGACAGTCGACCTATGCTTGTCTGTAGTCGACTGGTACTGACGTATCTTTATATCCTTGAATGTTCTTTTAAATGATTTATTCTCTAAATATTTTTAATTTATAACTTACTATTCTATACTTTATCTTTTACTGAACATATATTTTCAAGTGGTTTAACTGAGCAATTTATGTTGGAAGATTGGTTTGGATATTTGGGTGTGAGTCTCTAGAGGGTGTGTGTGACCCTAGTATACCGGCAGTTGAGATATTTATGTTTGGGCCTGTTGAGGCATTTTAGTTGATCAGTTGTTGAGCTAAGTCCGGTAAGATACACCTACTCTAGGAGATTCGTAAAGTAATTAAATAACCTAAATGATAAGGACAGACACTAGTGGTGACATGATGAACGAGAACATGAGTTATGGACCTCAGTATGGCTTGTGGTGTGAGATAATCCCTGTAATTATCCAGGTGTGAGTGAAATAGTCTCCGGAATTACTTGTGGTGTGGGATTGATCTCCGGAATTATCGGGGTCGAGGCGACGCACATGTGATATTCGTGTGATGAGGTGCCATCGCTTGCGATGTGGGGTATTCTCGAAGATTCCCAGGTGTGAGTGAAATAGTCTCCGAAATTATCTGTGGATAGAGATTGACCTCCGAAATTATCGGGGCATAGGCTAATATTCACAGTTTATCTTTATCTCGTAGTAGTCATCGTGTTAGGATTAGTTGCATAGCGGGAGATTGAACCCTACAATGTGGAGACGTTAAGGGCTTGCACCGGACTTATGTAGAGTGGGATGCATAGACTCCGACAAGTACGCATTAGAGAGTCAGCATATAGAATTTATGTTTTCTTGACTTTTTCTTGACTTGGTTTCATGCATGTGTTTTCCTGTTTTCTACCCTTGACACTTAGTCTAGCTTCACTTGTAGTGTTTTCGCGTTTCGTGATTTTCCTATATTCACTTACTCCGGTTTATTTCCTGTTGTTGATGAATCCATGGTTTACTTATGTTGTTTGCTTTTATGTCACTCACACCGTTGTGGCTGACCCCTTTAGTTTTGGGGGTTAGGGTTATCTTTAGCCTCATGTTTTACAGGTGATTACTTGTAGCTTGGATTTTGGATGTGTGAGTTAAAGTGATGTAATGAGTTATGTATTGTTGTAAAAAGAAATTGTTGTAAGGAAAAAATTTGTGATTCAAGGTATATTGTATTCCGCTGTGTTATGTAAAGATTAATGTAATGAAAGTTGAAATAATTTTATTGGTATTTGACTGTGTTTAATATTACATTTGAAGTTGATGCTGGGAATTATGTCATGTATTTCTAAGATATCATATTGAAAATTTGGGACGCTACAAAAGTGGACAAGATTCCACCGGCACTTCTCGTAGGCCTCCTATTGTCCCACAAAATGAGCCCGCTGAAGAGTACCCTATGATCCAACACATTGGTACACACGATGTGTTTGTGAGAGACATAGACATAGAAGAAGAATAACAAACACAAGCAATCGAAACAATACAACCGGGTAGTAATAGGAAAACTAGAGGGGAAACTAGTGATGGGCACAAACTTTATGATTATGTTCCCGACGAAGAAAATCTGGGTGTAGGTATAAAAATTTGTAAAACTTATTCGAAAGCATACAAATGGAAGAAGGATGAGGGGACGGGTACAATAAAACGACACATCCAAAATGTACACAAGGAACTTCTTGTAGACTTACCCTGCCAACAAAAAATCCACCCTAGGACCGGTCTAGTTGATAGCCACCCTTATGATCCCGAACTTGTTCGTCGGGAAATGACACGACTAGTAATTAAGGAAGAGTTACCATTATCCTGTTCCGAGAGTAGGAACTTAGAAACTTTTTATCAAATCACATTAAACCCGCATTTTAAAAGAATCTCTAGGAATACTTTGAAGTCTGATTGTTTTAAAATGTATAATGAAATGAGAGAAGCTTTGATTGCCATTTTATGGAGTTTAACTTGTAAAGTTTCTTTAACTTCCGATTGTTGGACGGATTGCAACAATATTTCAATGATGAGAATAACTTGTCATTGGATCGACAGTGATTGGATTATTCAAAAAAGGATAATATCACTTGTCGCGTTGCCCTATTCCCATAGTGGTAATGAAATTGCAAATCGTATTTTAGAAATTTGTGATGTTTTTCCATATTCGTGATAAAATTATGTGTATAAGTTTTGATAACACATTTAACAACAATGCATCAATTAGTATATTAAAAACCGCATTAAACTCTCCATCTAACAATATTTTTCATGTTAGATGTGCATGTCATATTTTAAATTTATTTGTTCAAGATGCATTAAAAATAGCCGACCATATATAGTGAACATTAAAAATTGTGTACATTTTATTGCATTAAGTGGCCCTATATTTCAAGAATGGAAAGCTTAGTGTAGGCTTAAAAATGTACATTTTAGAAAAATTTCAAAGAATGTTAAACACCAATGGAAATCTACTTTTGATTTGCTACATGTTGTTACTGAATATAAAGCATGTATAAATAATTTTTGTATGGTAAAAAATATGCCAAATTTTAAAATGACTCCGAAACTTGGTTTTATGCCGAATCTTTGTTAAAATTTTTAGAACCTTTTAAAACCACAACTTTCAAATTTTCAATATCTTATGAATCTACTTCTAATAGGATTTTTATTTCAATTGTTACTATGATGCAAATTTTCAAAGAAATGATCGATGATGCTTTTATTGGTCATATTGTGAAACCTGCATACACCAAAATTTTGAACTATTTTAATCCTCCTCCTATGTTGTATTGTATTGCTGCTGTGATGGATTCTCGTATCAAATTAGAAGGTACGAAGGGTTTGATTGAAATATTTTTTAATTTACTTGGGGAAGATGATTCTGAAATTGATTTGGAAACATTCTAGCTAAATTTGAAGCGACATTAAATAATTTGTATGATTTTTATGATAAAAGTTTTTAATCTAGTAGTACTACTACTTTAGTTAGTTCTTAATCTGCTACTTCTAGAGGTAAGTGTAAGAATAAATTAAATGATGCCACATTTAATTTATTTGCACAACTTGAATCAAAAAAACCTAGGACTAATCAACCAAATAAATTACATTGGTATAATCAACAAGATTTTGAAAGTTTTACCTACACTTGATATTTTACAAAGGTGGAAATACCATGAACATACTTATACTATTTTACATATATGGCTAAAGATCTACTAACTCTTCCTGTCTCTACAGTTGCTTCAGAAAGTGTATTTTCTACAAGTGGCAGGGTTCTAAGTGATTACAAGAATCGCTTGAAGCCCCAATCGTTGGAGACGCTCGTCTGCACAGAAGACTGGATGAAGGCCAAAGATAGGACTCAAGGAAAAGGGTTTGATACGACTACAAGTAGAAGCAACTCGCAGAAAGAACAACAACAACAATAGCAACCAACATGAAGAATTGAAGACCAACAACAACAACAACAAATTGAAGACCAACAAATTGAAGAAAATTATAAATGTATAAAAAATTGTATAAAATATTTGTTTGATATAAAAAATTAGGATAATTGAAGAAAATTGAAATTGTATCTAAGAAATTTGTGATTGTATAAAACAAAATTGTAGAAAATCATTGTTTCTTATTACAAATTAAGAAACTTGTATAAGTTGAAACCATATTAATAATATATACATTTTTTTGGAAATTTCACTCTTTGTTCTTAATATGATTATTAAAATTACATTTTTTTTAAAGCTAAAAAAAATTAGTCGGGCCAACTCGCGTCCCGACTCGACCCAACCCGACCTGGGTTGGACCCGAATGGGCAGGTGTCACGTCTCGCTTCCCAAAAATACGGAATACGAGCACGTAACAAAAGCCCAGCGAATGATTATTATCATCCTTAAGCTGTTTCAAGAAATCTTTACAACATGTCACAGTAAAATCAGAGTCGGAAGCCAGAAAAATCAACCACATGCACATATGAACCAATTACCAACAAGAATACTTGAAATGAAATATATTAATCTCAAATAATCATGATCTGAAATACACAAATATTCCTGGGTCACATTGCCCAGATACAGATTTAAATACAAGTCTCAAAATACGATATTGTCCAAAATAAGCAACAAGAATAGTAATAGAAAAATTTCAGCCTCTAGCCCATCATCTTGCCAATACCTTCAGGAATCTGTCCTCCAAAATCTGCAATACAACGAATGCAGAAAAGAGAAAAAGAGAAAACACAAGTACCCGTCAATGGCAAGTTCGGGTCACAAATAGAATAGGATACAAGCACATGGAAATAGGTGAATCTAAACCACAAACCTAGTATGGCATAATCATGATATACTAACAGGTACAGGTAACATGTGTCAAGTGTCAGGTAAACAGGTAAACATGTATCATATATCAGGTAATCAGGTAAACAAGTATACATGTATCAGGTGTTAAGTAATCAGGTAACATGTAGCAAGTATCAATCTCATGTATCAGGTCAAGTATCTTATTCAGGTATCATGTTCAAATGTCAGGTATTAAATATCTTGTATTATTACTATCTGGGTAACACTTCATGTGCCATCCTTTTATCACATGGTTGTTACAGTCAATGCAGTTTCGTTTTAGATTTCATAGTGGACCATAGAGGACAGTATACTCAGGTACAGGAAAACAGGTTCATGAATCAAAACAGGCACACGAATCATTCGATTCATGCATCAACGGGTTCATGAATCAACAGGTACACGACCAACAGGTACGTGCATCAACAGGTAACAGGTACACGACCAACAGGTACGTGCATCAACAGGTAACAGGTACACGACCAAAAGGTACGTGCATCAAAAGGTACATGAACCCAAAGGTATCATGCATCAACATGGGAAACACGGACCCCCTTCCGAGTACACGTTTCTGAATTATCCACTATCAATCTTTCCCTTAAACCCCGACTTGGTTACTTTTATTATTAAGATCATCAACAGGCATGAGAGTGTAATAAATAATATCAAACTAACAGGTTATAATCAGGTTTAGACTCAAGGAATTAAATCAGCAAGTATAGGTACCAAACATTCACAAATACGAGCAAAATAGTGTATGTTTGTAATCTGGACAGCAAGACCAATCTGCCCTAAAACAGTGATCCAAAGTTCTACAGGCATGCAAATCATGATCCGTCAAAGGATATGGAATTCAGACATCCACTCGCTTCTAACGAATATAATAAAGATACACACTAGTTCATAACATCTCAGCTTAAAAGTCATTTCAACACAGACTTCCGGTACAACCAGAAAACAGGGGAATAACTTAAACCACATGAAAACAGCAGGTAAAGTCATCAATTAAATCCACGAAAATTCTGGGGTAATCCCCTATATGTATAGTCTCAAAATATAAATTTTCATATCTTTCCAGAAAGTAAAGTTATGTTGTCAAAAATGAAAAATAACACAAAACACGGTTTTGATGGATCTGGAATTTCTCAACACTGCTGTACAAAATTAGACATATCTTGCAACTAGCGCATCGAAATTCACTTCTGCCAAAACAGGGTGAAAGTAGACAAAATTCTACAACTTTCATATCTCACACAAAATATCCATACAGTAATTAGAACTAGGGTGAAAACGGCATTCAACATAGGGCAACACGCAGTTTACAGAAAAAATGATCTATAGAAAAGTGTATGAATCATCACCCAAAACTTATCTTTAAAATACCACATAAATCTGGGAACTACCTAACATCATGGTGAAACACTGGACAAAATATCATGGCATGGTATCATATATAACTTGGATTTTGAAAATAAATAGATAACAAAGTCTACCCCTAACTGAATCTGGAAACTACCGATATACAGTCACTAAAATAATCATAACTAATTCATACGAACTCCAAACGGGATGAAACCAGTGGGGTTAGAAAATAGATTCAGTCCTCTACAAATTACTCAGTTGAGATTCGGACTCTAATCCAGGTAAAAATAGCAATCAATCCAGTACAACCCAAATTTCCAGATTTCTCAACTAAACTTCAAAGCGTCATAACTTCTACAAAAATGATCCAAACTCTTCCAAATTCAAAACGCAGCCTACCCATTATCTAAATATCATGTCTAAGGGTTTCTAACATGTCAAAATCTAATATTCTCATATGGGTGTTCAAACATACATCGGGTATACAATATGTCGCATAAGCGATCAAAATCGCGTTTGGGTGAATCCTAAGGCACAAACCTATCAAACTCCATGTCCTAAGTCATCTATGGCCTATTTTGAACAATAGAAACGAAACCCACAAATAAAATTATCATCTTTGGCCGTCTCTAGTCTCAAACTACCCTATGTGTGAACTTTCTACTTGTATCAACCTAATGAAATTATGTACAAGTTACTTGCTTGGATGAAGACGACGAATCCAACCAAAAGAAGAGAATAACGGGAACGGATTCCCGGGCATGAACTCAACAGCAACGAACCACGAACAAGATCACGAATCCAAAGAGCAATCGATCACGGGCACGATCGGACGATCCATAACAAAACACGATCAAGAATCAAGATCTACGAACGGCCAAGATTCAAAAGATTCAAACTCCAAGATGATGAGATAAGATCCAACGGTCCAAAAGGTGATCAACACACCATGATCAAGAATCCAATGGACTCACATCAAAACTAGCAACTCCATGATGATGATGATCAATCAAGCGAAATCAACGGTCCACAATAACACTAGATCCAACTCAATCAAACGGACGATTGACATCAACAAGATCAAAACTCTCCATACTCAACCCATATCAACTCAAGGCACTGGTTGCTCGGACGGGGAGTCACTGCGGCACGCACTGGATGGCGACGGCACACGGAAACAGCGCCGACGGCTGACCGCGCTGCGGGGTGGTGTGCGCACAGGAGGAGGGGCACGGCAGGGGACGTGAGAATAGGGGCTGGCGCGCAGGCGGGATGCAGTCGCAGGTGGCGTGGTGCTGCGTGGGGACTGCCGGCGATGCTGCTAGCTGCTGCGGGAGCGCTGGCTAAACGGGAGGCTGCGGTGGCGCGGGGAGTAGGGAAGAAGGGAAATGATGGTCAGGCTGTGCAGGGACGTGGAGAGGGAGAGGAGGAAGACGGGAGGTGCGGCTGACGTCGAAGGAGTCGCTGACTGGCGCAGGGAGGCGAACGGGCGGGCGCAGCGTCGACTGCGGGAGATTAAGTGTTGCAGGGTAGGGTTTAGCAGAGAAGGTGGCTGACGATTTCAAGGAAGATGAACAGGTTAGATGTTGGGTATATATATAGAGTATTAGGTCGGTTGGGGAAGGGATGTTTCGGGTTTTGGGTTAAATAGGATTTGTAACCGGGTATGGGTAGGATTAGGCTGTTGGGAAAGAGGTAGTAGTTTAGGAAATAAATAATTAAATACTAAGTTAAATAAAATAAATAAAATAGATAAATAACAAATAAAAATATTCTCTCTAATAAAATGCAATTTGCATTACAAAATATAATTTATGCAATTAGTCTATCAAATGAATTTTTAATAACTAGCCAAAAACAAAAATAATAACAATAATACTAATAGCAATAATAATAGAAATTGATAAAATAATGATAATACTACTAATACAGAAATCAGAGTATTGATAATAAAAATAAGATTTTTATAAAAAAATGTAAAAATTCATATAGAAATAGTTACAATAAAATTATTGATCGAAAAATTAAATTTTTAATAGAAGGGTTGATAATACATCTTGACAGAAGAATTTGAAAACCGAAAAGAAATAATTTGCGAAAATTTTTAAATACAGAAAATACATTAAAATACAATTTTGGAAAAACAGGGGTTACAGCGGGGGTTGGGCGGGTCGAGTTTTTTCAATTCCGACCTGGCCTGGCCCGACTCGGTTTCCACTCAGACCCGACCTGAACCCGCCTTAATTGGGTTCCAACCCGGACGGGTTCGACCCGACCCGGCCCGATCGACCCGTTTGCCAACCCTATGCATAACTAAAATGAAGGAGCTCTTATATTCAATGCAAGACAATATCAGAATTTTTTCTTTCAAAAAATATCTCTAATCTCTAGTCTCTAATATTTTAATTGGAGAGTTGGGTTGTGGAACCGAAGAAACACGTACACTGCAACCAAATAAACATGTGCAATGCACATGCATAACTAAAATATTTTTAAAAAGTATAAATACGTGCATCACACATGTAAATTACTAGTAATATTATAATGGGATAGTTGGGGTTGTGTCATTTTTAGACAAATTGTAATCTATAGACAATCAAACACCTAATCTCAACCACTCATTTTAAGTGGGAGTTATATTATCCATCAATTTACTCATATGATGTCAGTTATCATTATACCCTCAATTTTCAAATTTATTTATGACATAATTATTTACCAAAGTGTCACTCATATAAAATAAAAATTAGTGATACTAAGGGTAATTTGTAAAGATTTGGTAAGAATTTGGGATGAGTAAAAAAGTTCTTAGGTTTGAGGCCAGACTACGTCAGTCTTTACTTAAAAAATATATATATTAAGATGTGCATTGCACGTGTAGATTACTAGTAATCTAATAATCTCTAATACTATAATGTGAGAGTTGGGGTTGTGTAATTTGAAGAAAATTGTAATTTGTTGACAATCAACCATCTAATCTCAACCATTCATTTTTAAGTGGGAGTTATATAAACAATTTGTTTCCTCAACTGTTGTTAGTTACCACAATACCCTCAAAGTTCAAGTTTATTTACGACATAATTATTTACAAAAGTGTCACTCATATAAAATAAAAGTTGGTGCCACTAAGGGTAATTTGTAAAGAGTATGCGATGAGTGAAGAGAGGTCTCGAGTTCGAGGCCAGGTTACATCTTAGTATTTACTTTTAAAATGTATATATATGAGGATGTGCATGCACGTGCAGATTACTAGTAGTAGTAATAATCTCTAATATTTTAATGGGAGGGGGTTGTGTAACCAAATAAACATGTGAATTGTAACCAAACAAATATATGCAATGCGCGTGAATTACTAATATAAAGGTCTTATATTCCATGCAACACAATGTCGGTAATTTTACTTTACAAAAATATCTCTATTCTCTAATCTCTAATATTTTAATTGGAGAGTTGGGTTGTGTAACCAAACAAATACGTACACTGCAACCAAACAAACATGTGCAATGCACATGCATAACTAATATACTTAAATTTTTTTTATAAATACGTGCATCGCACGTGTAAATTACTGGTAATATTCTAATGGGAGAGTTGGGGTTGTGTCGTCTATATAATAAAACACAAAGAAAGCTATCCAATGGCTCTCCTTCAATCCCCCCAAAAGCAAAGGCCCACATCTAACCTCACAAAACACATTTCCCCCCCAAAAGTTTCCCCCCAAAACTCAAATTCAAATCCCCCCCCAAAACAACTCATTTATTTATTTAATTATCTCTCTCTCTCTCTCTCTCTCTCTCTCTCTCTCTCTCTCTATATATATATATATATATATATATATATATATATATATATGGAAAATGTTCCATTGAAAACGCAAATATTGTGAAAACATGTGAAAACCACCTAGGCCGCGTTGTTTCCAACAACGGCCTAGGCTTGCTTTCACGTTTTCCACGCTACAGTATGTTTTCAATGGAGCATTTTCCATATATATATATATATATATATATATATATATATATAAAACTTTTATACCCCCGTTTATAATTAATTTTCACCATATACTAATGGAAACATGGACTTTTATTTACAACTAATTATTGTCATACTATTGAAACTTCAGCTACATAATTGTTGATTTACTGTTTACAAGGCTTTTCATATATATCTGTTACCGCTGAATCTGGTGTGGGGGTAAACAGATAGAATTTCTGGGTTCGTGAAAAAACCTGAATAGCGAATCCAAGCTTGTTCGTTGGAATTGGGCTGCTGACTCCCGCCGTTCACCTGCAAGGAAGTGCGATACACCGGGGTTGATCCCGGCGACGCACCCTCCGATGCTCTTGTCAGTAACCAGTGATATGATTAAGAAAGAGCTTTAATTGGAAAAAGAGTGATTAGCTTGTAACAGTGGTAGGTTGGAGGTATTTATAGTCGCCATGGAGAGTTGATTAGGGATCTGATTTCCTGTGATTCTGTTAGGAGTAAAGTCCTCATAATCAGTTTAGGAAACTGATCCCTAATTTCCGGTGAGAGGATAACTGTGGATCAGGCCCGTTGATTTAGTTAAATCAGAGACCCTGATTTCCTCTTGCTGGTCTGGGTTTGTCTCGGGTCGGAATCCGTACCTAGTTGGAGTGGATCCGTTCGCGGGTTACTGGATCTGTGGAGGGGAGATCCAGTGCCCGCTTCAGACCCGTTGGTGGGTGCAATTACCGTTTTACCCCTGAGCTTCAAGATTCGTGCCCGATCTGGACGGTTCCGATTAAACCCCATTTTTAGCCATATCACGAGCCCCCCACTCATAAAGACTGAGTGTGATCAGCCTTTGAGGAGTAGTTTAACTGTTTTAGTGGCTAGTGGGGTTGTGTCGGAGTCCGAATGGAGAGTTTTGTATCTCGAAGGGGGTAGTGAGGTGATTTTTACTGCTGAATCTGAGCTTTGTTGAATATCCGACGGTTTTTATCTATTTTTTCGGATTATTTATTTAATTTTGAGATGTGTTAACCAGTCGTTCGCGGGCCTTAACAATACATTCTAGACAATAATTGTTCGTTCAGGGGCTCAAAAATATTCCCCCGAATTTATAATTATTTTCTAGAATTTCTAGTTAATTTTCCCGAATTTTTAGTAATTTTTTCGCAATTTTTAAATAAATAAAACGATTGAAATAAATAAAAACTGATTTTTAATACCTATTTATGGCGTGGCTTGATCTGGACCGTTGATCTCGAGCGAGCGCGAATTTTTGAGAGATCTGGCGGTTGTAGTCGCTCGACAGCCATTTTCTCGCTTTTGGAGCTCGGATGGACACTTGCTCGGTTGGCCGACCGGGGGTCTAAGGGTTCGGCTGTCCGAGCGACGTGGCGCGATCTGAGCCGTTGGATGGTGGCACGAATCTCGAGATGGGCTCAGTTCCCAAGAAAACGCTATCTTGTCGTTTAACGCACGTGGCACGATCTGGACCGTTCATCACCAGAAGCGCGAATTTCTGGAAGATCCAACGGTTGTGGTCGCTCGGCAGCTTTTTTCTCTGTTTTGGATCTCGGATGGGCACTTGCTCGGTTAGCCGACCGGACGTCTAAGGGTTCGGCTGTCTGAGCGACGTGGCACGATCTGAGCCGTTGGATGGTGGCGCGAATCTCGAGACGGGATCAGCTTCCAAGAAAAAGCTATCTTGTCGTGTAGCAATGCTGGCAAGATCTGAGCCGTCTGATTGAGATCTTACACGAATGTTAAGGAGAAAGTGAATTTTCTCCGTTTTGGGGCTCGGATGGGCATTTGCTCGGTTAGCCAACCGGAGGTCTAAGGGTTCGGCTGTCCGAGCGACGTGACACGATCTGAGCCGTTGGATGGTGGCACGAATCTCAAGACGGTTCAGTTTCCAAGAAAACGCTATCTTGTCGTTTAGCGACGCTGGCAAGATCTGGGCCGTCTGATCGAGATCTTACACGAATGTTGAGGAGAAAGTGAATTTTCTCCGTTTTGGGGCTCGGATGGGCACTTGCTCGGTTAGCCGACCGGAGGTCTAAGGGTTCGGTTGTCCAAGCGACGTGGCACGATCTGAGCCGTTGGATGGTGGCACGAATCTCGAGACGGCTCAGTTCCCAAGAAAACACTATCTTGTCGTTTAGCGACGCTGGCAAAATCTGGGCCGTCTGATCGAGATCTTACACGAATGTTGAGGAGAAAGTGAATTTTCTCCGTTTTGGGGCTCGGATGGGCACTTGCTCGGTTAGCTGACCGGAGGTCTAAGGGTTCGGCAGTCCGAGCATGGTGGCGCGATCTGAGCCGTTGGATGGTGGCACGAATCTCGAGACGGGCCCAGTTCCCAAGAGCATTAATGGCGCTCCCAGGATTTGTGAGGCGTTCCAACTTCCCAGGGTCATTAAGAATGGCGTCCTCTAATTAATGCGTGGCGCTTCAGCTCCCTAGGCGTGACTGCTGGGCTTCCGTCGCTTGGCCTCCCGAGGGCCATAATGGCTGGTCCTTGGGGGGAGGTTATAAATACCCCACTCCCCCTGTAGTTTCGATCACAGCAATGGTTGTTCATCGACCATCGGAGGTGTCTGCCTTGGACGGTTGCCTTTTTTTGAAAAATTCTAACCCGGAGAGCGTCGGATGGGTGGTCACTCTTCCGTCGTGATCTTCTCCTAACTCTGACGGCCCCGATGTGGATGTCAGGGCCAGGGGAGATCAGGGCAGAAGAGGTGACGACTGGAGTCCGGACCCGGGGGACAAGGTGCCTCGGACGGATGGGTCTTCTCCGATCTCTGTCTTCCTTTTAGGCTGACGGCTTCTGATGGTTGTCAGCCCGAAGGAGCTAGAGATGGGAGGTGGGCCGATCTGCCTTCTGACTGGGTCTCACGCGATGGTGGTTTTTCTCCCACCCTTGAACGATTCGTGGTTTCGGCTTCCGAGGCCGTAAGCCTCGAGTTGCTCACGAGTGAGAGGGGAACCGACCGAGTCCTGGGGCCCGGGGCACTCGCCGAGGGCGAGTGCCTTAAAACTTTTAATCCAAAATTTCTCTTGCTTCCTGGGACAGATGCGGGGTGCCGGGTTCGAAGGGCTTCATCCGGGCGATGTGGCGCGATCTGAGCCGGTGGATGGTGGCACGAATATCGAGACGGGCTCTTGTTCGGTAGCTGACCGGGCTCTTTGATGTTGGGGTCAGATCGCACGTCGCTCAAATTTTGATCCCGTGTGTGCCGAGCTATTTGACTTGTATCGAAACGTTTTGCGTTTTTGTCAACCGTTGCTGCTCGGGTACAAAGTCATTTGGGCTTTCGTAACGCTTCAAAAGCTGCTCAAGAGTCGCGCCCTTTAGTTAGGAAGCCCAAGAGACTTTCTCTTTTACTATAAATCTTCACTCCCCCACCCCAAATCTCATTATTCACTTTTACTTTCTCTCTCAAGTTTTTACTTTTCACCATCGAAGTTTTTAGCTCCTGGGTGGCGCTGCTAGCTGTTGCGGCAAGACGTTTCTTTGCTCCGGCGAACTTTTCCGACCATAACAGTCACTTTAAGGTCAGTCTCTCTCCTTTCTCTTTAGAAAAAATGGTTAAGATTACTTCTTCGGATGAGACCCCCGCCTTGGACCAAGTCGTTAGCCGAGCGGGTAAAGGAAAGGAGGTGGTAGAGCCGACTGAGCAGACCGTTGTTCGGCCGAGAAAGAGTGGCGAGGTCGCCGAGCCACTCCAGGAGGTTGTGGCGAAGTCCCAGAAGGGTAAGGGAGTGGTTACGATCATAGAGCAGCTGAAGACGGCAGGGGAGTTCGGTCGGCAGCCGATCGTTCTGTCGAGCGTGGGGGGTGTTCGGAGCTATTCCGAAGAGATGCTGGAGAAGGTGACCCAGGGCACCGCCAAGTCGGAAGAGGAGAACGAGCCGAGAGAGTTGTCCGAGGTGGATCATATCACTTCGGTTCTTACGGAGGCTGATTTGCATCAAATCCGGACTGGATTCCAGATCCTTGCCGAATATGGGCTGCTTCTCCCGGGGCCTGGTTTCCGAGTCTGCACGTCATCTTCAGCTGACGCGTGCGTTTTTTCGGTCGACTCCTTGGCTGCCGGGCTTCGCTTTCCGTTGCATCCGTTCATTGCCGAGGTCCTCAATTGGTACGGCCTGTGCCCCGCCCAGCTGATGCCGAACACTTGGAAGGCACGTTTTGTTGTTCTTCAGTGTCAAGAGATCGGCGCCGAGCCAAGTCTGTTCCTCCTTCGGAGCCTCTACCGCCCTTGTCAGCCGAACAGGAATGAGCAGAGGTTCTACCTTTTGCCGCGGACAGGCGTGAAGTTGATCGAGAACCCGGACTCGATCAAGCATTGGAAGGAGAAGTATTTCATTGTCCGAGCTCCCGAACCCTGGGCAATTCCGATAGCTTGGTCGAGGGAAGGCCTGCCCAAGCGAGCGAAGAAGGAGCCGGTGCTGAGTGACGAGGAGACGGAAGTCCTTGAGAAACTCCTCGGCCTGCCGACGCTAAGTTGGAAAGACATTACCGAGGAGGCTTTGTTCTGAGGGGGTCTCAGTCCGATCGACCCCAGTACGCTTTTGGTATTTTTACTTTTTGCTTGAAGTTCTTGAAAATTTTTCTAAGTTTTTTCATTCGGTTTGTGCAGAGTCTTCCAAGATGGACTATAGGGCGTTGATGGCAAAGGCTAAGGCGGCTAGGGAGCAGGAGGCGAAGAAGAAGAAGAGACCTTCGACGGGGCCTCAGGGTGGCCGAGCGCCAAAGATACCTTCCGTTCCAAAGACAGCCGACCTGCCGGTGGTCGAGGTCCTGGAAGCCGATCCCGAGCACGACCAGGTCGCGGCCTCCGATCTCCCTTCCTCGGATGCGCCGACTCCACCGGTGAAGATCGATGCTCCCGGCTCGTCGAGCGGCGCGTTCAACGTGAGCAAGGTGTTATCCCTCCAAGTTCCGCCCCTCACTGCCGAAGCAGAGAAGATTCTGACCGAGGAGCACAAGTAGATCTTCGTCCCTGACTGGCAAGTAATGAAGGTCGACGGTTTTTGGGGGACGGCAACATTTGTATGCAGGCGGTGAAGCACCTGCCGACCCCAAAGGACCGAGCGGCGCTTAAGTCCAGGGAGGTCGGGGACGCCACAATGCAGATTGCTCGGAACACGATGTCGGTAAGTGGACCGAACACTTTCTTCTTGAAGCATTTTTTCAAAATTTTCTAAGTTTCTAGGTCCGGATCTTAATTGTTTGTTCTCTTTTCAGACCCTCTGCCACTTCAACTTCTTGCTCGAAGAGTTCGCGAGCAAAGAACAAGAGCTGACGGCGCAGTACGACCGGGAGAGGTCGGAGCGTGCAAAAGCTGTGAAGCTGCTCGATGCTGAGCAACTCCTCTCGGCAAAACGCGGTGCCGAAGTGGCAGGGTTGGAGGCGCAGCTAACCGAAGCCAATCAGCGGTCGAAGGACGAGGCAGCCAAGCTGGAGGCCTCGGAGAAGGAGAATGCCGAGCTTAAGGAGGAGCTGGCCAAAGCCCGGTCGGAGGCGGAGAAAGCTCGGAAGGAGACCGAGAGGATCAGGGCAAAGCACCAGTCGAAGGTGGCGAAGGCGAAGAGGGCTGTCCAGCAAGAGGCCGAGGAGCACATGTTCAAGAACATGGAGGATGCGTACGGCCGAGCCCTGCTTCATATCGCAGCTCGGAACTCGGGGTTCGACACCTCCTCCTACCACTTCTACGACCCTGTGGACGGCGAGGAAGAGCTCCCTTCGGTAATGCTCGGCCCCGAGGGACAGACCGAGGGTGTCAAAGGCACGGGCGAGACCGAGGCCGAAGATAAAGAGGAGGACAGCTCCGAGGACGAGGACGTGGACGAGGACTTGGGAATCGTCGGGGGGTCGGCAGATCCGAGCGACAAAAAGGTCGACCCCTGACTTGGTTGCATCTTTAGTCCTCTTTTTTTTTCTTTTTATGTGTAAGCCTGACTGCGGACTGGCCACCGCTCTTGTAATGCGTTTTGAGTTTTGAATGAAAACACTTTTTGTTTGGCTAAAAATTCTCCAAGTGTTGGAGCTCGGATTTTATGTTTGACTAGTTGCAAAATTTCTCCAAGTGTTGGGCCTCGGATTTATCTTTGCTTTTCAGGTGAAGTTTGGTCCGATCACAGAGGTTTCGTATCTTCGTAAGGAGCTAAAAGAGACGAAGCGAGCGCTTTCTCATAGCCAAGAGAGGCGGTTTTATATGCTCTTGAAGCTGGAGAGGATAAAGGCGGCTGCGAGGGGGTATTGTCGTGAGTTGAAGCAACTACGGAAGCAACCCCAAGCTTCTCGTCTCGAAGGCGAGACAGTGGGGCTTCGCAGGGAGCTTTTGGTTGCCGAGCAAAAGAATATCGAGCTCTTGGCCGAGGTCCGTCACTTGGAGGTAACGGAGAAAGAACGTTCGGCGAAAGAAGAGGAGTTAGCCTCCGAGTTGGAGAAGTTGTCATCCGAGCGCCAAAAGTTGTTGGCGAAGGTCGAAAAGCTTAGAAGGATTACGATAGACAGGGGGATCGAGGTCACACATTATCGAGATCTTGCGACCGATAGTGCCGATGTGGCGGGCTCGTCGAGACCTCCTCGTTTGAAGATGTCGTCAAAGGATGATGTTCTGAGAGATAAGATTATCGAGCTGAAGGAAGAGATCGCGTCGCTCAAGCCTCTGCCTGAGAGGGCCAACGTTCGTAGTACGTCGTGTACTCGCGAAGAGAGCGAGAAAGGGATTACTTTCTACGAACTTGCGACTCGTTTGCCTGCGGTGAGGCGGAGTCCTGCTGACGCTCAGAGTATTGTAGCTGTCTCGTCTAGCGGCGCCTCAGTTGGCGCCGCAGTTAGAGTTAGCGGCGAAGGGGGATCTCGCTTCGCTGGTTTGGAGTCGAGCTCGGAGGTCAGGCATCGCCGACCCCGGGTTTCCTTGAACCGGAGCGTTCCCCTTCCGAAGAAGCGCTAAACATGTTGTATTATGTCTCTCTAAGTTATTGTAAAACCCTGTTGTAGCGTCAGTCTAGTTGTATGTAGGGCTACTTTATTTGAATAAAAACCTTTGCTTTGCTTCTGTGTAACTTCCGATCTCTGACAACTTACTCAAAGTTTGCAAGTCTGATTGAAAATTCTTGAAGTGTTGGGCTTCGGCAGTGTTTGAAATTTTGTTGTTTGACTCTTCTTCTTTTCAGCTTGTGGTGGTGGCCGAAGACGCCGAGCCTGCTCGGTCGGATGACAACCCTCGAGCTGAGGCTGTCTCAGGGGGGACGAGGCCGTGTTTGGGGAGGTGCCGAGAGCGGCTCTACGAAGTCGAGCTGGGATTGCGCCGAGCCGAAAGTGAGCGGAACCATCTTCAGCTCGTCCTTGGTCAGCGGGACATCGAGATACGGCGTCTGGAGAGCAGGATCGCCGAGATGACCCCCGTAGCAGAGGACGAAGGTTCGGAGACCGCCTTTAGCAACACTCTTCGGATCCAGTGTGTTCGGCACAATTTGTCAAAAATAACAGCGGAGAGGGACGATCTGCTTTTCGAGATCTGTTACCTGCAGACTGTAGAGGCGGAGCTTCGGATGGAGGGAGAGGGACTGGCGGCCGAGGTGACCAAACTGACGACCGAGCGGGACGAGCTGACGGCCGAGGTCGACGCACCGAAGTGTAGTGGGTCGGCATTGTAATTTTTGTACTTTAAGGCCTTGTGTCCTTGTTGTACGGAAGAGTCGCTTTGTACTGTATCCCAATTATTAATAACATTTCTTTTTCGAACTCGCATGTCCTTTGTAACTTTGTGTAGTCGTTTTGTTTGTGACTATATTCATCGCGCCGAGGTCTCTGAGCCGACCTCTTGCTCGCTCGGCCAGTGGTGCCGAGCGGCGCTTTGGTCTCCTAATCTTGTGAACTTGCGAGATGGGCCGAGCCTTACCTAATAATGGGCTCGCTGGCCACCATGAGAGTAGTCCGACGGCTGTGGGAGCAATTCCGAATGGCGACCCACTCCTAGCCCGCTTAGAAGCGAGCTTGCGGAGTAGAATCGAGCCAAGTGTTGGACTCCGGAACCATCGTTAGAGTTCAACGGTCGTGGGAGCAATTCCGAATGGCGACCCACTCCTAGCCCGCTTAGAAGCGAGCTTGCGGAGTAGAATCGAGCCAAGTGTTGGACTCCGGAACCATCGTTAGAGTTCAACGGTCGTGGGAGCAATTCCGAATGGCGACCCACTCCTAGCCCACTTAGAAGCGAGCTTGCGGAGTAGAATCGAGCCAAGTGTTGGACTTTGGAACCATCGTTAGAGTTCAACGGTCGTGGGAGCAATTCCGAATGGCGACCCACTCCTAGCCCGCTTAGAAGCGAGCTTGCAGAGTAGAATCGAGCCAGGTATTGGACTCCGAACCATTGATTGAATAAAGAATAAAGGCGGAGAGACACAAGCAATTTTATAAGTACGAAAACGCATTCTTTATTGATAATTGACGGCGAGCCTTACATATGACAACTTAAGAGAGGAATTACAAGTTAGAGGAGAGGAACGGTTCGACACCCTGTGATACTCAGAGAGGCATCGGGGCGCTTTCTTGGTATTTTAAAAGGTGGTCGGCATTCCAGGTCCTCGGAATCTCCCTGCCTTCAAGGTCTTCTAGACGATAAGCTCCGGGCCGAACTACCCTTGCGATCTTGTAAGGTCCTTCCCAATTCGGAGCTAGTTTGCTCTTCTGATTGGGGAAGGAGATGGCTAGTTTTCTGAGGACCAAGTCGCCCTCCTTGAGATCGGTGGGTTGGACTTTCTTGTTGTACGCCAACTCGATCCTCCTCCGGTAGTTCTGTTGGCGGATGGACTCTCTTTCCCTCAGTTCGTCCACCAGGTCTAAGTTCGCCCGGAGTTCTCTGGCGTTCTGTTCCTCGTTGTAGGCTGCCAGGCGAGGAGAAGGTATTCCGACTTCAAGAGGTATCACTGCCTCGGATCCATAGGTGAGGTTGAACGGGGACTCTCTTGTGGGGGTCCGTTTGTTCGTGCGGTAGTTCCACAGCACGTTGGGGAGCTGGTCGACCCACAAGCCTTTAGAACACCTGTCCAGTCTCTTCTTGATACCAGAGAGGATCTGTCGGTTAGCGTTCTCTGCCTGGCCATTCGACTGTGGGTGGGAGACGGAGGAGAAGCGTTGTTGGATGGCAAGGTCTTCACATAGAGTTCGGAACGCGGCCCCAGTCTACTGAGTTCCGTTGTCTGTTATGAGGACACGGGGGACGCCGAATCGGCAGATGACGTTCTTCCAAAAGAATTGAAGTACCTTGTTTTCGGTGATAGTGGCTAGGGGCTCGGCCTCAATCCACTTCGAAAAGTAGTCGATGGCTACAACCAACAACTTGAATTGGCCCGGAGCTGGAGGGAATGGCCCTAGTAAATCCATCCCCCACATTGCGAAGGGGATAGGACTTGATAGGGAGGCGAGGTTAGTTTGGGGGAGGCGACGAATGTTGGAATGTCTCTGACAAGAGCCACATTGCCGAACGTGTCGCTCGGCGTCTTGGAGGAGAGTCGGCCAGAAGTATCCGTAATTCAGAGCTTTCCGAGCTAAAGACCTAGACCCTAAATGTGCCCCGCCGATGCCTTCGTGGAGCTCCCGTAAGGCATAGTCGGCTTGTTCCGGGGAAAGGCATCTCAGGTATGGTCGGCCGTATATCTGTGAGAAGGAGCGCTTGTACAAGATCCCCTCGACCAGGACGTACCGCTCGGCCCTGGTTCTTATTCGACGCGCTTCCTTGGGGTCCTCGGGGAGGAGCCCGTCCCTTAGGAATTCCACTAACGGTTTCATCCAGTTGTCTTGCAGCAGGATCGGCAGCGACTCCACTGAGTCGGAGGCTTTGCCTTCGATGCTTGGTTTCAACAGGACCTCGATCAAGACGGTCTGCTCGAGACCTTGGAGGGAGGATGAGGCTAACTTGGAGAGGGCATCGGCTTGTGAATTCTCTTCTCGAGGGATTTGTTGGATGAGTTCCTCTTCGAACCGGGCCATGAGGGTTCGGAGTTTGGCGAGGTACTTCGTCATCCGTTCGTCTCGTGCCTCGTAATCGCCCAAGACTTGGTTCACAACCAGCTGAGAGTCACTATGGATTCGGAGGCGCTGCGCCCCGGCACTTCGGGCAAGTCCGAGGCCGGAAATTAGTGTTTCATACTCTGCTTCGTTGTTTGAGGCCTTGAAATTCATGCGGAGGGCATATTGGAGGACGAAGTCATCTGGAACCGTCAGGATGATACCGGCGCCGCTTCCCTCGTTGCAAGAGGAACCGTCCACAAAAACCGTCCAAATAGGAGGTCCGTTCGGGACATGGCTGACCTCGGGAATGGTGGTCTCGACGATGAAGTCCGCGAGAGATTGAGCTTTGATCGCAGTCCGGGGCTGGTAGGAGATGTCGTGTTGGCTCAGCTCGTAGACCATTTCATGAGCCGACCTGAGGTTTCCGGCTTGTGGAGGATCTGCTTCAGCGGTTGGTCGGTGAGGACCACAACCGAGTGGCACTGAAAGTATGGGCGGAGCTTCCTTGCCGCCATAATCAGGACGTAGGCCATCTTTTCTATCTTCGGGTAGCGGAGCTCGGCGTCCCGAAGCACCTTGCTAACATAGTAGATGGGCCTCTGAGCCCGGTCTTCTTCCCTCACCAAAACAGCACTTAGGATCTGCTCGGAAGTAGCTAAGTAGATGAAGAGGGTTTCCCCTGGAACGGGCTTGCTGAGCAGGGGAGGATTGACCAAGTAGGCTTTCAGTTGGTTGAACGACTCCTGTTGCGGTTCGCCCCACTCAAAACCCTTGGCTCCCCTGAGAGCCTTGAAGAAAGGGAGGCACTTTTCCCCAGACTTCGAAAGGAATCGCCCAATAGCGGCAAGGCGACCCGTAAGCCTCTGCACTTCCTTGACGTTCCGGGGTGGAGCCATGTCCAGTATGGCTTTAATTTTTTCAGGATTTGCTTCGATCCCTCGCTAGCTGACCATGAAGCTGAGAAACTTTCCTGACGAGACCCCGAACGCACACTTGTTCGGATTAAGCCTCATGTTGTGCCTTCTCAGTACGCCGAATGTCTCCTGGAGGTCGTCCACGTGGCCGGTACCTCGGATGCTCTTGACGAGCATGTCATCGACGTATACTTCCATGTTGCGGCCTATCTGGCTTTGGAAGACTTTATTGACGAGGCGCTGGTAGGTGGATCCAGCATTCTTCAATCTGAACGGAATAACTTTATAACAGTAGAGGCCCTGGTCGGTAATGAAGGAAGTCTTCGGAATATCCGGGAGGAACATTCGGATCTGGTTGTAGCCGGAGAAGGCGTCCATGAAGCTGAGGAGCTCATGGCTTGAGGTGGCATCGATGAGGGTGTCGATATTCAGGAGAGGGAACGGATCCTTCGGACACGCCTTATTCAAGTCTGTGAAGTCGATGAATATCCTCCAGGAACCATTGGACTTCTTAACCATGACGACGTTGGAGAGCCACTCGGGGTAGTTCACCTCTTGTATGAACCGAGCTTTTAGGAGCTTGTCCACCTCCTCCTTGATGGCTTGTTGTCGCTCGGGAGCGAATTTACGCCTCTTCTGCTGAACCAGTCTGCACCCCGGTTCGACGCTGAGGCGGTGCACTAGAAGTTCCTCGGAAATCCCGGGCATATCCGCGGCGGACCAAGAAAATAGGTCGCGGTTCTTCCGGATGCACTGCACCAAGTCGGAACATAGGGCAGTCGGTAGGGACTTGCTGATGAGGAACTTTCGGCTCGGGTCCTCGTCCGAGAAGAGTACTTCTTCCAATTTGTCTGCCGGCTCGGACGTTGGTCGGACGTTCGGCTCGGGGATCTCTAGAGTCTCGAGGGAGAGCACCGGACCCCCAGTGGAAGTCATGTAGCATTTCCGAGCCATCTCTTGGCTGCCCTTGACTTCTCCCACTCCCGCCCGGGTGGGGAACTTCATCTTGAGGTGGTACGCCGAAGGAACGGCTTCCAGGGCAGCTAGGCCAGGTCGGCCCAAGATGACATTGTATGCAGCTGGGACATCGACGACCATAAAGTCCATCGGCTCTGTCCGGGTAGTAGGGGTCTTTCCAGCAATTACGTCCAGGGTGATAACCTCTTCGACAGTTACTAGCACCCCCGTGAACCCATGGAGCGTGTAGCCGACCGGTTTGAGGCGATCCCGGGATAGTTGCAGCCTTCGAAAGGCCGAGAAGAAGAGGATGTTCACGGAGCTCCCGTTGTCTACCAGGATCCTCTGCACTTTGAAGTTCGCCATGCGGAGGTCGATAACAAGTGCGTCGCAGTGGGGAGTGCGGACCCCCTCGAGGTCTTCATCAGAGAAAGTTACTGGAACGCCGAGGCCTTTGGGGGGAGGGGCGCCGTGAACTGAATTGACCTCTCGGACGAAGGCCTTCCGAGAGGAGTTGGAAGAGCCCCCCATGGGACCTCCGTGGATAAGGTGCAGAACACGCTCCTCTCGAACTCGGGGGTTTCATCGCGTCGCTCGGAGCGCTTGTTAGCCCCCCGAGGCGGAGGGGTGGTGCGATCTCCCCGATCATTTGTTCTCACAAACTTAACCAACTGCCCCCTCTGGATGATGGCCTCTATCTCGTTCTTCAACGCCCGGCAGTCGTTGGTGTCGTGGCCATGATCTCGGTGGTAACGGCACCACTTCTCCTTGTTCCCTTCTTGGCTGGGGTGTTCATCCTCGGAGCGGGAGGTATAACTCCCTCCTTCTTGACTTCCATCAGGATGGTGGAGACGTTGGTAGTGAGAGGAGTAAATTTTTCAAACCTGGGAGGAGGACGGCGTTGACCGCTATTATCCTTCTATAGCTTCTTGGCCCCTTCCTCTTCCATTGTCTTTCTCTTTGACCCGGAAGCGGATCCCCCGAAACCCGGGAAGCACTCGGCTTCCTCCGCCCGAATATATTTCTCGCATCTAAGGAGAAGGTTGGCGAAGTTGTGTGGGGGCTTTTTGGCGAGGGACGACCGAAGGTTAGAGTTGAGGACATTGGATTGGAATGCGACGGTCGCCACTGACTGGTCGAGGGAGGCGATGGACCTGACCTCCGCAGTAAACCTCCTCACATAATCCCTTAACTTTTCTCCCCTCTCCTGTCGGAGGTGGAGTAGAGAGAGGCTGGTCTTCTCCGTTCATCTGCTGCTCACAAAGTGGGTTATGAAGAGCGTTTCGAACTGCTCAAAAGAGAAGATGGAAGAGGGAGCAAGCCGGGAGTACCATTCCCGCGCCGAACCCTTGAGAGTGGCGGGGAAAGTTTTACAAAGCATGGCGTCGGAAGCTTGGTGGATTAGCATCAAGGTCTTGAAGCTCTCAACATGATCAACAGGGTCCGACTCCCCCGAGTACGTTTCAAATTGCGGAGGCTTGAAACCCCTCGGGATGGGAGCCTCCATGATAGTTCGAGAGAAGGAGGGTCTGCTGGGGCGGACGGTCCTTCCTCTCGACTCCTCCTCCTTGTCGATTCGACCGAGGCGCCTCTCCATCTCGTGGAGATGGTAGTAGAGGGCATCGTCCCTCCGGTGGTAGTCAAACGATCCCCTGGACTCGTCTTCAAAGGAAGGGGAGCGGGGACTGCGACGACGATAGTCCTGGGATCGGCAAGGACTATGATTGTGTTGCTGATGACTAGGAGCCGAGGGAGGAGTAATGGATCGGTGGCGAGGACTTGGGACCCTTGGGGGTGTTGAAACCCTTAGGGCATTATTGTTGTTCGGGCGAAGGTTGAGGGCTTGCAACACCGTTGCCTGGAATTGTTGGAACTCGGCACGAGTGATGGGTGCCTCATCGTTCCTCGGATGATGTCAATCAGTAGGGGAATGTGGTCTCCTTCTACGACGCTCGGGAGATTCCCTCCGTCCTCTTCGGTCCGGAGAACTCCTGCCTTCTCGGCGATGAGGAGATCGCTCACCTTGATGTTGGCAGGAGACTCCCTCTCGGGCCCGCTTCTCATCTAGGCGGCAGCGAAGGTCCTCATCCTTCTGCCGATTTAGAACGGTGTTGCGAAGGTCAGAAGCTCGGGGATTATGGGAGGCCATAGAATCCGAGAAGGCATTATGCACTGAGACATGGTCTGGGTGGAGAGGCTGCTTCTGCTTCTGCTGGTTCTGACCAGTGGGGTCATTAGGGGGTTGTTGATTCAGTAGAGGGTGCTGACCCTGTTGGAAATGGTCTTGGACCGGGGGAGGAAGTTGCTCGGGCTGCGGAGCAGGATGCACGGGGACTTCCTCTTGCTGATCGGCGGGGTTGGGTCCACGGTTGGACCCCCTAGACCTGACCTTTCTGGGAGGCATGGCTGGAGAAGAGCTAGTCGACGAGAAAGAGGCGGGGGCTATTCGTATGGCTTCCCACAGACGGCGCCAATCTGTTACCGCTGAATCTGGTGTGGGGGTAAACAGATAGAATTTGTGGGTTCGTGGAAAAACCTGAATAGCGAATCCAAACCTGTTCGTTGGAATTGGGCTGCTGACTCCCGCCGTTCACCTGCAAGGAAGTGCGATACACCGGGGTTGATCCCGGCGACGCACCCTCCGACGCTCTTGTCAGTAACCAGTGATATGATTAAGAAAGAGCTTTAATTGGAAAAAGAGTGATTACCTTGTAACAGTGGTAGGTTGGAGGTATTTATAGTCGCCATGGGGAGTTGATTAGGGATCTGATTTCCTGTGATTCTGTTAGGAGTAAAGTCCTCATAATCAGTTTAGAAAACTGATCCCTAATTCCCGGTGAGAGGATAACTGTGGATCAGGCCCGTTGATTTAGTCAAATCAGAGACCCTGATTTCCTCTTGCTGGTCTGAGTTTGTCTCGGGTCGGAACCCGTACCCAGTTGGAGTGGATCCGTTCGTGGGTTAATGGATCTGTGGAGGGGAGATCCAATGCCCGCTTCAGACCCGTTGGTGAGTGCAATTACCGTTTTATCCCTGAGCTTCAAGATTCGTGCCCGATCTGGACGGTTCCGATTAAACCCCATTTTTAGCCATATCAATATCGTTCTGAAGATGTGCCGTAGGCACGTGGCCACGATCAAATCTAGTTTGTAGACAAATTGTGATGTGTAGACAATCAACCGTTTAATCTCAACCACTCATTTTGAGTGAGAGTTATATTAACCATCATTTTACTCATATGTTGCCAGTTACCATAACACCCTCAAAATTTAAATTTATTTACGACATAATTATTTACAAAAGTGCTACTCATATAAAATAAAATTTGTGTCATTAAGTGTAATTTATAACGAGTATGGTAAGGATTTGGAATGGGTATAGGCAGATCTAAGGTTCGAGGCCAGACAACAAAAGTTTAAAATGTCGAGGCCAGACGACAAGAGTTTAAAATGACCATATAATGGTTTATTCTAGCGTTTCGCCATTAATCTCGTCTTCTTCCTTCTTCTTCCCCTCTCTTCTCTACTGATCTGTGATCTTATTTCTGGTGTGGGCCTGTTATTCTTTTGGCCCATGGCCCTATCATGGGTTGAGGTAGTTAATAAAAAAAAAAACAACAGATCAATGCTAATGATATCCCTCTATCCGTTCCTGAGCCCACTAAGTATTCAGGTTTGGGCCTAGCCCATCCTATGAGGAGCTTCCTCGCGAAGCTTCCTTCTTACTCGTCCACTTCAATCTCCCGCTCTCCTCACCTCACCTGTTCATCTTCCTCAACTTTCTCCTCTCTCTCTTTCCGATCCTGGCCTACTTGTTTCCGTTGCCTTGAGCGTGGACACATCAAAGCCTTTTGTCCCAACAAAATGAAATGTCTCTTCTGTCTCAAAGATGGGCATGCGCAACAGCATTGTTTTGCTCTTCAAAAAATCTTGGGCCTTTCTATTGGTGCTCCGATCTCTGATCAAGTTATCAATGCTGTGGATCTCCCTTCTCTTCGCAACAAGATTCCTCCTTCTGCTCCTCCTAAACCTCATAAGCAGTTTGCTTCCCCCAAACCCCCTCTGCTACCCACGCCTTCTTCAACCCTCCACATCCCCGACCGTTCTCAGGATCTGAAGAAGTCTCTGCCAGTTTCTTCTCTTCCTCATCCCGTTCAGCAAGTCACCAGTGTCTTCGTTCCTAAATCAGTGCTTTCGGATCGTCTGAAGTCATTCAGTACGTATGGAGCGATTTCGTTCTCTGGAGGTGTGGTTCCCTTCTTTACTCTCAATTCCTTCCTTAGCAACTTCTGTAATATCAAGGATTGGGAGTGGGTTCTTTACAACTGCTCCAATGGTGACATGGTGATCCGTTGCCCCTCACCTAAATTATTGGAAGATTTGATCGCGTCTCCCTCTCTATCTATCGGTTCTATCAATCTCTCTGTTCGCCAATGGGTGAATATCCCTTCCCTATCTCAGGGTTCTGATTGGGTGGATACCAAAGTTTCTTTAGTGGGATTGCCTCCTTTCTGTGACTCTTCCCACTTGGTTGGTGAGATGGCCAAATGCATTGGTGATTTAGTCAGCATTTCTTCCAAAGCGTGGTTAGCCTCTGGTTCTGTTCAAATTGAAGCGATCTTCCGTTGTAACAAATCCCTTCCCCGTATTGAGGCATTTTGCTTATCAGACGGTTGCTCTTCTTATTCCGTGTCAGCTCATTACCACGAGACTGCGATATCCACTTCTGCTCCCCCCTCTTCCTTATCTGAGGACATTGCTCCGAGATTTGCAGCTGATCCTAAAGCCTCTTTTCATCCGGGTCATGACTCTCCTGCAATTTCTTCTTCTCCTGCGATGAAAGCTCCCCGCGGGGGCTCAGCGCGCAGCAAATTCCCTCACCACCACAGGCCTGTTTCTCTCCCATCAGCCCCTAAGATTTCTCCTTCCAAAGAGCCTAATCTAGTGTGGATCAACCCTGATATTCTCCCCGCAAAAGGTTCCTCTTCCTCCACCCTTGCTACTCCGAATAAATCGTCTATCTCTACTTCTCCCCCTAAAATCTTCCAGTCTACTGCCCCTTCCTCGGCGACTCCTCCTGCCACCTCTTCTTATATTGCTAAAGGCAAGTCGTCTTCCTTTCCTTGGCCTGCGTGGGAGGTCAATCCCAACTTTGCATCGGATTGGGAGCAATTTATACAGATTGCCCATTTCCCACTCCCAAGCGTGCCGAGCCAGCTTTCGAACAGGCCATTCTCAAGTCTTCGAAGTCTTCCAAAGCTCCATCTTGGATTGATAAGGATCCCCTGCTACTGGAAGAGGAAGAGGATCTTAATAGAGCGTCGAAAGATAAACATGTATGTTTTTTTCCTTTAACCAATCGTTCTGATTATTTCATTCTTGCCTATGGTTTTTGCTTATTTAAATTACTTCATCTGGCTGTGTTAGTCCATTTAGTGAACATGTCCCACCGGGACATTGTCCTTAGTATCCCTGCTCGTCTTGGATCTTTGTATCGTTTGTGGTATTCTCCGCCCACCGATATTAAGACTCTAAGCTCCTTAGAGTCTCAGACTCAATTCTCTCCTCTATCTCAATCTCTTCGCAGAGCTACATTTTTAGCATCGGATTCTACCCCAGTCACTTCTCGCCTCTCCACTTCGAACTCCTCCTCCTCTCTCTCCTCGCTTTCTTTACAGTCTAGCAGCTCTGTTATTGAGGTTAGTTATCCCTCAAAGTCTTCCCAACGCTTCATTAGAGCCAGCGCCCGGCTGCTGGCCTTAAAAAAGAAAAATTCGCCGAAACCCATTGAACCATACTCAAGTGAGTATTACCCAGGTGGAGCTCTCTCCTCTCCTTCTCCTACATCATCGGTCTAATTCCCTAATACCAATAATCAGTTCGGATCTCTTTATCTCCCCATTTTCGACTCTCTCTCTGATTGTAAAATTGCTTCCCTAGCTCGTGATATGGGCTTTCTCCTCAACCCTACCGACACTCATAGTATCTGTACCATTAGAAAATTGGAACGTCGTAGAGTCATGGAGCATAGTCAGCCCCATGATTAGCGTCTCATGGAATATTCGTGGTTTGAATTGTCCGTCTAAACAACGGGCAATTTTTGACCTTATATCATCTTCCCGTTGCGATTTAATCGCCATTCAAGAATCTAAATTGGATTCTCCCTCCACCCCTATCTATCGGAATCTTGGCGGTTCCATTATTTCGAAGTGGATTTCGCTAGATGCCATTGGATCGAGAGGAGGTATACTCGTCGGTCTCAAAGAATCGACCTTGTCCCTTGTCGCAACTCATCGCCTTAACTTTTTTCTCATTGTTCAACTTCATTGGTCCCGGTTCAATTGTCCTCTCAATGTTATTTCGGTTTACGGACCTTCTTCCGCGGAGAGACGGCCTTTATTCTGGGATGAATTTCTATCTTTACAACCCTTCTTATCTGATCTCTGTTTCTTATGCGGTGATTTTAACGTCACCCGTTTCGCTTCCGAAAGATCTACCCCGGGATTCTCTTTTCACCAATCTTGCCTTTTCAACGATTGTATCCGCTCCCTACAATTAGCCGATCTGCCGATTTCTGGTAGATCTTTTACTTGGTCCAACCAGCGTCAACCTCCCTCCCTAGCCAAGCTTGATCGTTTTCTTGTATCTCTATCTTAGTTTAACCGCTTCCCCCAGACTTCAGCTCAGGCACTCCCTAATCCTGCTTCTGACCATTGCCCGATCTCACTGTCGTCCCATTTCCCTTTCCAACACCAGCACAAATTTCGTTTCGAAAAATTTTGGTTGCAGGACCAGGTTTTTGTTAGTCTGGTGGGGGAATGTCTTGCTTCGATCACAGGCTCCTCTGGTCTGGGTAACATTCTTCTCAAACTCCATGCTATCAAGCACGGATGCAAAATCTGGCATTCTGAGAGGCATCAAAATACTGTTTTCCTCAAAAATTTTCTTCTCCATTCTATAGAGTCCTATGACAAAATGGAAGAATCTCATCCTTTATCGGAAGCCGCCCGTGCCGAGCGTCTTTCTTGCAAGCAGGGCTATGCTAATATTCTCCAGCAAGATCACTCTAAATGGGCTCAAAGAGCTCGTATTAAATGGCTGAAAGAGGGCGATGCTAACACCGCTTTCTTCCATAACTTTGCTTCCCATAGGCAACGTAGTAATCACATTTCCTCTCTCTCGGTTCAAGGGAGAGAGGTGTCTACCGATGGATAAATCCATAGGGAATTCCTTAACTTCTATAAAAATCTCATTGGTTCTAATAAACCTCGTTCTCTTGAACTTGATTGGTTCCATCTTTATGGCAATCAATCTCACGATCTATCATCCCTCGAAGCTCCTTTCTCTATAGAAGAGATTCATTCGGCGGTTTTTGCCTTAATAAGCGATTCCACCCCGGGACCTGATGGTTTCCCTGCCTTTTTCTTTCAAAAATTCTGGAATTGGCTCAAAGATGACCTTTTCAAATTATTTCAGGATCTCCATCGGGGTCACTTCTCATTTGACCGCATTAATTACGCTCACATTGTTCTTATCCCTAAAATCGCGGGAGCTCATTTTTTGACCAATTTTAGGCCGATCAGTCTGATCAACACTTCCTTTAAAATTATTATGAAAGTTCTTTCGACTAGGCTAAGTGCCATCATTTCTCCCCTAATTGACCCTGCACAGTCGGGCTTCATCAAGGACCGCTTCATCCTTGATAGCGTTGCCTCAGCTCAGGAAATTATTTCCCATTGTCACAGATCTCGAGAGGAGGGTATCCTTCTGAAGCTTGATTTTCAAAAAGCTTATGACAATGTCAATTGGGACTTCCTTTTAGATATTCTTTCCTTTCGGGGTTTTGGCCCCAAATGGATTGCCTGGATCAAATCCAGCCTTTACTCTGGCACCTCTGCCATCTATATCAACGGCTCAGAGGGACACCAATTCAAAGTGAAATGCGGTCTCCGTCAAGGAGACCCCCTCTCCTCCCTTCTTTTTTCCCTTGTTGCGGATGTTTTTAGCAGACTTCTCAGGAATGCTTGGAACACGCATATGATTGAGGGCCTGGGTTCCTCTCCCCATTTCGAGGGCGTTCTAAACCTTCAATACGCTGATGACACTATTATTTTCTCCAAACCTAACCTTCACTCTCTTCGTAACCTGAAATTGCTCCTTTATTGTTTTGAATTGGCATCAGGTTTATCTATCAATTTCCAAAAATCATCAGTGATTTGGCTGAGCGGTTCACCCAATCATCAGACAGAAGTTTCCAATGTCTTTAACTGCCCCATTGCCAACTTCCCAATCTCTTACCTGGGTATCCCTCTCAGATGGGGTAAGCTCTTCAGAGCTGACTGGATTCCACTGATCGACAAAGTCGAGTCTAGACTTTCTGTCTGGTCAGGAAAAGTCCTCTCTCGGGGTGGTAGATTAATACTCATCAATTCTGTTCTTTCAGCGATGCCCCAATATATGATGTCTTTCTTTTTCCTCCCCTCCTGGGTGATCAAAAGGATTGATCAGATCAGGAGTAACTTCCTCTGGTCGGGATTCGCTTCCTATAATCCCGGCTCGCATCTAGCCAATTGGAAACTCATCTGCTCTCCTAGAGAGGAGGGAGGGCTCGGAGTTCTGAACCTTAGAGATCATAATATCGCCCTTCTCGGCAAGTGGTTATGGAGACTCCACAACCTTAATTACCTCCCTTGGATTCAATGTATCAAAAATTACCGATCCTCTTCTAATTGGTGGGATTTTCCTCCTTCGACCTCTCGTTACGCCTCTCCTTTTTGGAATGGTGTTTGGAAAGCGTCTAATGCTTTCCTTTGTAGCATTTCCCGATTGTGCTCCGAAGGGAGATCAGCGCACCTTTGGTCCGACTTGTGGATCGGTAACATTAAACTGTCTTCGGCTTTCCCTTCTTTATTTCGATTGGCGGTGCGCCCAGAGGCCACTGTAGCAGAATCCTTTATTGTTATTGATAATGTGAGACACTGGTCGATTCCTTTCATTTCTGATATCCCCATTCCTCTCATTGATCAATTCAATAATCTCTTAAGTCTCCTCAATGGCTACGATTGGTTCCCTCTTGAAGGGATCTCCTGGCGCTGGACTGCGTCGAGAGTCTTCACGGTTCACTCCTTTTATCGTTTCCTCAATTCAAGAGGAATGCGTTCTTCGTTATCGCAGTTCATTTGGGAATCTAGTGTTCCTATTAAAGTCAAAATTAATACTTGGTTAGCCTTTAACAACAAACTTCTCACTGTCGAGATCCTCAACAAAAGAAATCTCACCTGGGGCCAACTTTGCCCGCTGTGCGATCAATTCCCAGAGGACATCCATCACCTTTTCACCCTGTGCGCTTTCATTCTCCCGCTTTGGAAGATTGTCACTTTAGCTTGGAATTCGAGAGTGATTCCTCAATTATTATCTTCTGTTTGGACCCTCACGCCTTCGAACAGCATGTTTCGAAGTGCGTGGATTTTAACTATTCACATCATTATTTGGATTACTTGGAAGGAAAGAAATAGTAGGCTGTTCCGTCATCATCGCAAGCCGATAGCTGCTATTATCGACGAGTTCTTTTTTCTTTTTAATCTCTGGGCTTCTAGCCCAACCTTCAAAGAGAACGCCGCATCGGCGTCTGATAAACTACTGCAATCTTTTAATTGTCTTAAAAATCTTCAAGCTTTATAGTTCTTCTTATAGCTTTCTTTCGCTCATGTTACTTTCTTTCTTACATACTTCTTTTATGTTCTCTTGTTATGGTTTGCAGGGTTGACTCCGTTCTGGTCTGTGGTGGCCCTTGCTGTTGTTGTGACTGGCTGATCTCCAGCTTTGTCTTTTTGATCCCTCTATGGACTTGTGTCTTTCTGATGGGATGGGGTTTGTTTTGGCTGGTATCGGTGGTGGTGGCTGTTTATATTTCTTCTGCTTTTCTGGCTCTGATTGTATAGTCTAGTTGGGATACTTTTGCTACCTTCTGCTATCCCTATCTCTGTTTTTACTGGAGTTTATTAGTTCTCTTCACTTCTATGTTATTTAGCTTTTTGCTGTGTATTGCGTTTGGTCTGCTTGGTTTATTTTTCGGTCTGTGCAGTTAGGTTCTTTTGGATGAATTCATTGCAGCTTCGTTTGTGTTTAGTTGTGCGCATCATCTCTATGCACTGCCATTAGCTTTGGTTTTCAGGGTGATTCCCTGGAGCTGTTGTGGTTTTTCGTGTATGGGCTTCGAACCCATCTTGGCTCTGGGTTTTGTTTCGTTCACTGTGTGTCTTTGCGAAGCACCGGTGGAGGGGTTCCTCTTCGTCGATTCGCATTTCTTTTCCCTTCTTCGCTTAGCTGTTAGCGAGTGGGTTTTATATTGCTCTTGCTTTAGCTTTTGTACTTCACTGGTCTGTGTTTTTTGGTGGTCTGCTCTTTCGTCCTCAGTCGATTGGTTGGCGGGCTCCGAGCAGGCTAGGTGGATCTATTGGTCAGTGTGCGGTTTCCTCCAGCCCGTGGCCTCAGGCTTGCCTTCCTCTTGCGCAGCTAGTGGGGCGTGCTGCTCTTGCGGTCACTCTCTTGCGGGCGTCCCCTCTGATGTTTAGTTTACTTATTTGTATTCTCTGTTTGTTGTGTTCATACTGCTAGCTGTATATAGTCCTTTCTTACTGTCTCTTTTGTTTTACCGCTGGTAAAACCCTATTTGTAAACTATTATTTATTTATTTGATCGTTTGGCTGGAGTCTCTAGACTCTATCCGTTTCATCAAAAACTTTTGTTGAAAATACACTTACTTTGAGATCGTATGATCAATTAATAACATAGCATTCGAATAAAACAATTTCCAACCACAGAATGAGCCAATTACGGTTGGTCATACACAAAATCCCTTGTTGCGCTTGCCTCTCTCGGTTGTTGTGCACTTTTAAAAAAAAAAATCAACATCCTGTTTTTTTTAATCTCAAAATTGGCAAAACGTCATCCTTTTTATCTTTTCATGCTGTGATAAGGTTGCATCTTCTGAGGTTAATTATCCGTGTCCTTAAATTCCTTCCTTAAGCATATGCCTGTCTAATTAGGTTAGTCAAACATTTTCGTGTTCTCCATCTTCATATTCCTAAATTCTACCTAAAGCTTAGGGTTCATTGAAATATTTACAAGTTGTGTCAGGGTTGGGATGGCGTCCACCTCGATGTCGTGCCATTGATGAGAAGAAGAAGGTTCGAGGTTGAGAGATTGAAGAAGAAGGAGGATTAACAAGTTTTTATTGATTCTTTCCCAAGGAGATACAGCTCATTATAAGGGAAGGGGGAATGGAACAGTTATGCTAGGCGACAAAATTGGATTACGCGCGCAGCGCACTGTTTCAATACCGCCCTTTTTACAATTTAAAGGAATTAAAGAAAAAAACGTGCAGACTATGTAAAACCCTGATACAGAACAGATACGACCCAAACTGACACTTCTAATAACACTATGGCTATGTTATCTTCTCCGATCTACCAACCTAACATCCTGATGCTACTCCGGTGATGGCTGACATCCTGATACTACTCCGGTCACCCTGACAATTCCACCCCTCTTAGCAGCGAGCTTGTCCCAAGCTCGAAGGTTGGAAATTTTTCACGAAAGTCATCAATATCCATCCACGAAGTGTGCTCATAGCTTGAATTCTTCCACTTAATCAACAGTTGGACCCCTGCCCTGTTGTTCTTCCTATACATACGCCTTTCTAATACCAATTCTGGTTCATCAATGTCGCGGCTGTCAACCCACCAGTGAGGGAGTTCTGGAGCAACATTTACTGTGTGTGTACCATAGCATTTCTTCAATTTTGAGACATGGAAAACGGGGTGAATGGAAGCAGTAGGGGGCAATTCAAGGCGATAGGCTACTGTGCCCACCTTCTCTACAATTTTATAAGGACCAAAAAACTTCAACGATAGCTTTTGGGGAGAAGGGTGTCGTAAGGAGACCTGTCTATAGGGTTGCAACCTGAGGAAAACAAGGTCACCCACTTCAAACTGCCGCTCACTCCTTCTTTTATCCGCAAAGCGCTTCATGCGTTCTTGAGCCAACGCAATGTTATCTTTCAGCAGCTTCACTATCGCATCTCTAGACAATAAAGCTTCTTCAACTGTGGGAAGACTTGATGTTCCACAAACATAGTGTATCAATGCTGGGGGAGGTCTTTCATACACCGCTTCAAATGGAGTGAGATTGGTCGAAACATGCCAGTTAGTATTATACCAAAATTCCGCCCATGCCAGCCAGTTACTCCAATCCGATGGTTTCTGACCACAGAAGCAACGCAGATACATCTCCAAAGCTTTATTCACTATCTCCGTTTGGCCGTCGCTTTGGGGGTGGTAGGCTGTTGAATGATGAAGCTTGCAGTTCTGCTGGCTAAAAAACTCCTTCCAGAATTTGCTAAGGAAGACGGGGTCTCGATCACTTACTATAGATTTGGGCATTCCATGCAATTTGTACACATTCTCCACAAAAGCATGAGCAACTGATTGAGAGGTGTATGGGTGTGAAAGAGCTATGAAATGGGCATATTTGGAGAGGCGATCCACGACTACCATCACCACATTCTTGTTTCCACTCTTCGGAAGGCCTTCAATGAAGTCCATGGACAATTCTTCCCATATCATGTTGGGTATCGGCAAGGGTTGAAGAAGCCCTGTGGGTAGCATAGTTTCGTTCTTGTTCTGTTGGCAACGCAGGCATTCCTTTATCATAAGCTTGACATCCCTACTAGCCCCTTCCCAAGTAAAGGTTCTTCTGATTCTGTGCAATGTCTTGTGGAAGCCCGAATGTCCACCTTCATTAGATGAATGGTGATCAAGAAAAATGATCTTCCTCAAATCTGCAGTAGGACTAATTAAAATCCTTCCTTTATAATACCAAATCCCCCCCACATTCTTGTACAGGTTGGAGTCTAGCTTCCCTTCTTGAATCTTCTCTCGCACCCCAGCAAAGTAGGGGTCGTGTGTCACCATTTTTTTCACCTCTTCTAGCCATCGTGGGATCACAAAGGTCATCACCTTGCAGTATTCTTGCACTTCTCTTCTTCTAGATAACCCATCAGCAACCCCATTATCACTCCCCTTTTTATACTCAACCTTGAAGGTTAAACCAAGTAACTTCCATAGCCATTTCTCTTGGAACTCAGTGTTTATTCTTTGCTCCAAAATGTACTTGATACTTTGTTGATCGGTGCGGATAGTGAAGGTGTTTCCAAGCAAGTACTGGCGCCATTGTTTCACAGCTTGGAGAATAGCCATGACTTCTTTCTCATAGATGGATAAAGCCAGGTTCCTTCCTTTGAGTCCCTTGCTCATGAAAGCTATCGGATGTGAGTCGTGGAGAAGAACAGCTCCTATACCCTGCTGAGATGCATCTGTATCAACCACAAAGGGCTTGGAGAAATCGGGAGCTTTGAGGACTGGGGTTGTAGTCATAGCATTTTTCAATGCTGTAAATGTTGTCGCGGCCTCCTTCGACCACTTGAAAGAGTTCTTCTTCAGTAACTGAGTGAGTGGTTGAGCGATGCCCCCATAATCCTTGACAAATTTGCGATAGTAACCAGTTAACCCAAGGAATCCCCTCAATTCCTTCACCGTTCTTGGCTCTGGCCACGTTTGTACTGCTTGAATCTTGCTTGAGTCGACCGCTATTCCCTCCCCACTAATCACATGGCCCAAATATTTCACATTCATTTGGCCAAATTCACACTTGCTCATCTTAGCCATTAGCTTGTTGGCTCTCAGTACTTCCAGCGTCAGCTTCAAGTGTTCGAGGTGGCTCTCCCATGTTGAACTATAGACCAAAATGTCATCGAAGAATACAAGAACAAACCTGCGCAAGTACTCCTTGAAGACTTCATTCATTAGGCCTTGGAAGGTTGCTGGCGCATTAGTTAAGCCAAAAGGCATGACTACGAATACAAAGTGGCCGTGGTGAGTTCGAAAAGCTGTCTTTGGAATGTCACTTTCCTTCACCCTTATCTGATGGTATCCTGACCTCAAATCGATCTTAGAGAAGAATTTTGCTCCATGCAGCTCATCTAAAAGATCATCTATGAGAGGAATGGGGAACTTGGCTTTAACAGTCTGGTTGTTCAACGCACGATAATCAACACACAGCCTCCAACTTCCATCTCCCTTCTTCACAAGTATGATGGGGGATGTGTAGGGACTATTACTTGGTCGAATCAATCCGGAAGTGAGCATTTCTTCTATTTGTTTCTCAATCTCCTTCTTGTAGTAGTAGGGTTGTTTATAAGGTTTGAGGCATACTGGTTTGGATCCTTCAAGCACCGGAATTTGATGATCTATGGCTCTATGTGGAGGTAGATTAACTTGCTCAGCGAATACATCACTATAGTCTGTTAGTAGCTGCTGGAGATGTACTTCTTCCCTACTCTTCTGGTCTATAGCCCTCAGCTGTTTCTCCCCTTCAAAGACCTCTTCAACTTGAATTAAAAAAAATTGGCAAGAGTGGTTTCCCAATCTGATCAGCTCATTTACTTCCATGCTCTGTAGTTGAGGGGTAGTAATACCCTGCAATCTCTTCACTTGACCTCCTACTGTAAAATCCATGGTCATCTGATTGAAGTCCATCGTCACTGGGCCTAGAGTCCTCAGCCAATGAGCTCCCAATACCATTTGTGCTGGGCCTAAGGGTAGAAGTAGCAATTCAGCTTGGAGGTTTATACCCTGAACTACAAAATTCATGTTGGTAACTTTGCCCTCGCTGTACATGCACTCCCCATTAGCTACCGTTACCTTGTACCTGGGTTCTTTCATGATTGATAAATTGGCCTTCTCCGCAGTTGTTGGATCCAAATAGTTATGTGTTGAACCAGTATCGATTAGTATGTTTACTTCCTTGCCGTTGATCTTTCCCTTAACCCTCATGGTTTGGGGATACAACTGAGAGCCCACTAGAGCATGGAGGGATATCTCTGGTTGAATGGATGTAGACGAAGATGTTGGGTAGTTGGTTGATTGTAGTACCATGTTAGGGGGCATCGGGTGGTTATCAGCTAACTGAGGAGTTTCTTCAACATGAATAGCTTCATAGTGCATTTCTTCACTCGACTCCTCTTCTTCCCAACAATCTAGATAGTAAAACTTCTGGCTCTTGCACAGATGCCCCTGAACATACTTCTCGTCACAATTAAAACACAGCCCCTTGGCTCTTCTTTCTTTCATCTCTTGATAATTCAACCTTCTTGGAACAATGTTAGATGTGGGTGCAGTAGGAGATGGGATGGTAGGCAGTCGGGGTACATTTTGATGTTGATACTGGGAAACAGGGGATGTTTTGGGAATGTAAGGGGTTCGGAAACTCTTCTTTAGACAAGCAATCTTCTCTTCAAAACCTCTTGCTAACCCCATTGCTTCATTCACCTTCCTTGGTCTCTTAGATCGCACATCCCAACGGATCTCGTCTCTCAAGCCGCTAATAAATGTACTAAGGAAGTGTGATTCGGTCCAATCCTTCACAAAGTTAGAGAGTCGATCAAACTCTTGTATGTATTGTTCTAACTCACCCTTCTGCTGCAATTTGGAGAGCATTCCCTCGTAGTCTTGAAACTCCGTCGGTCCAAACCTGGTAATCAACTCTTCAATGAATCTCGACCAGTTTACTTCGTGGATTTTGGGTTTAAGGTGTCGACGGAACCACTGAGCAGCCCTTCCTCTCAGATTCAATGCCGCATATCGTAGTTTTGGGATTCGGGTACCTCATAGAACTCGAGGAATTGCTCTATTCCACAGATCCACTCCGTTGGATCACCCTCTTCAAATATGGGAAACTCGACTTTGAACGGAGTTTTAAAAGAATTGGGAGGGGGTGGGTTTACCTCAGAGTTTGGTGCTTGAAGATGTGGGTTAGGCAACAGTGGTATATGTGCGAGCCTGGACTGAGTTTGTTGCATCAAAGTCATCATCGTCTCCATCCGAGCCTCTAATGACGAAAGCCTCTCTCCGATCGTCTCCACCTTCTGCGTGAGGAGCTCATTGCACAACTGTGTTGCTGCCATCTGACTCTTCAAATTCGCTACATCTCCTTCAATGGTGGTGCTGCCCTCGTCACGCCCGTCGCCATCGGAGCCGCTTGGCTCTGATACCAAATTGTCAGGGTTGGGATGGTGTCCACCTCGATGTCGTGCCATTGATGAGAAGAAGAAGGTTCGAGGTTGAGAGATTGAAGAAGAAGGAGGATTAACAACTTTTTATTGATTCTTTCCCAAGGAGATACAGCTCATTATAAGGGAAGGGGGAATGGAACAGTTATGCTAGGCGACAAAATTGGATTACGCGCGCAGCGCACTGTTTCAATACCGCCCTTTTTACAATTTAAAGGAATTAAAGAAAAAAACGTGCAGACTATGTAAAACCCTGATACAAACAGATACGACCCAAACTGACACTTCTAATAACACTATGGCTATGTTATCTTCTCCGATCTACCAACCTAACATCCTGATGCTACTCCGGTGATGGCTGACATCCTGATACTACTCCGGTCACCCTGACAAGTTGCCTAAATTAAAATTATTTTCATTACAAGCTTGAATTCGAATTCAATAATTTTGCATCGGTTACAAATTAAGCATTCGTCTAGAACATATGATTAATTTTATACATATCAAGATATCAAGTGAAGGTAATTCTTATTGAACTACGAACAAGGAAGCTGAAACTAACCCTGGAAGCTGAAACTAACCCTAGGGGGGGAGTGAATATACTTATATGCCCAATTAATATCAAATTAGCTTAAACATTAAAATTTTAGGAATTCTACTTGAATCTCACTATACAATAATCACTAGTAAATTAAAGCAATTAAAATATACAAGTAAGGAAGGGTAGAATTTACCCCCCCCCCCCCCCCCCCCCCCCCCCCCCCCGCTCAGTATCCCCATGTGGTGCCAGGGAACATGAGTGTTGCGCGTGTTGCGCTTCTTGGAGGAACACTAAGCTATTCTCAGTGCGAGCTTGGGCCCATTGAGGGGTCCAAATCCACATTATTGCTGAACAAGTCTTTGGATGGGTCGGCTGCTGTTGGGCTCAGAACGGGGTCCAACACTAATAATTTGGTTTTGGCCTTGAGCATTATTAAATCGCCTATGGGGTTGTTTGTGAATTCTAGCTGCTCTCAAGAACACTCAAATGGGCCCATGTTGGGGGTCCATAGAGGGGTTGGGGATTGATTTAGGCTTGCATACTAGATATGAGGATGATGAGGCGCACCTTAATTTAGCGGACAACGTTCCATACTGGGAGAACGACTCGGATTCAGAGGAGATGGTAGAGGACACACAACAGATTAGTGTTCTCACTCCAGACATAGTTCCCTCCACCTTCCCTTTGTATGCATCACAGTCTAACTTGGAGGCGCAACAGAAGAACATAGGTTTTCCTGTGGATAAGTTGCAAAGAGGACTCATGAGGAGACCTTAGATGTCTACATGGAAATTGTAGACACAGCCAGGATGGTTAAGCTCGACGATAGAGGTACGCGTAATATGCTAGCTTCCATTTGATGCTGAAATATTTACTCTTGCTAAAAAATGTGGTCTGGCTGTTAACGATATTGAACGAAATGTGTTTTTCCTTAATAAGATTAGATGATGGGAGATGGCGAGAAAGCGGTTAGGCTCACTCCCTGAAGCCATCCCGAAATGTTACCCCGTTCCTGTTATTAGTGATTGTTCTTCTTTGGAACATTAGAGGTTTGGGGTTTGGAGGGTGGGAGGCAAACAAGAGATGGTCAGGGACCTCATCTCAACCACGAAGATAGACATTGTGGGTCTCCAAGAGACCAAACTAGTCCATGTAGCCAAACTTAGGAGTTTGGGTGGTAGTAGAATCAAGGAATGGAGAATCTGCCCATCCGTTGAGGCTTCAGGAAGTATCACTATTGGCTTTAATCCTGAGAATTTCAATTTCTTAGATGAATTCTGGGGAAATTTTTCATTATCAGTTCTGCTCCAACGCCAAATAGATAGTTAAACTCAATTAATCACAGTTTTTTATGGGCCTAATAACGCCGCAACCAGAGCAACATTTTGGAATGAACTCTAGTCCATCCGTTTAAGATGGCAACAGCCATGGATCGTGCGAGGAGATTTTAATATCACTAGATTGGCTTTTGAACACCCGGCTAGAGGTTTGAGTGACGCGAATAGAGAAGAATTCTACCGTGTTATTACTAGCCTGTAACTAGTTGACATTCCGGTTCCAGACAGGATCTTCATATGGTCCAATATGCAAGCTGCCCCAATTATGACAAAGCTGGATAGAGTTTTGGTTTGGGAGGCAAAATTCACATTATCCTATACTAAGTCCCTGCCAAGACCAACGTCGAATCATGTACCTATAGTTCTATCGTCAGGCAAATTAAATGGTAATAGACCTAAGAAATTTAGGTTTGAAAAAGCTTGGCTGGAAATCCAGGGTTTTCACAACATGGTCATGGAAAGTTGGGCCCTTCCAACTCGGGGAACCGAGGCAGCAGCAGTTTGGTGCAAAAAAATACGCAGATTGCGCACCAGACTGCAAAAATGGATTCGGACGAGATTCACACATATTTGGAGAGCTAAATAGTCTATCCTGGAAGGAATCGATGAGCTAGAGAAATTAGAGAAAACCAGAGACATATCTCAAGACGAGTGGAATAAGCTGTTAATGCTAAGGGAGGACATTGCCCAGTTGTATAAACTAAAAGAAATGAAATGGTGACAATGATCCTAAATCTCCTGACTCAAGAAGGGAGATGTGAATACCTCATTCTTCCACAGGGTTGCCAGTGCAAGAAGATGATCTAACTTGACCCACTCCGTCCATACAGATAATGGGGTGACACATGACGAAGGGGAAGTCAAAAGGGCATCTCAGACCTATTACAAGGAACTTCTTCGGCGTAAGGCTGATTTTAAAGTTCCGCTTAGAACAGATTTTTGTCAGGATAGCTCCGACAACCTGGGAAATGTGTTGTGGTCGCTTGAAGGAGTGTTCATGGATAAGGATTTAAAGGAGGTAATTACATAGATAGGGAGGGAGAAAGCACATGGTCCGAACAGATTTCCGATCATGTTCTACTAAACCTTCTGGGGGAAAATCAAAGATGATTTGCTTGTCGTATTGGCAAAGTTCCATGATTACAGACTCAAACGGGTCAAACTTAACTATGCTGAAGTCGTTCCTATTCCCCAAAAAGAAGAAGCAACTCGGGTAGGGGAGTTTCGCCCTATTAGTTTACTTAATTGTCGGTGAAAATAATTACTAAGATCCTCTCCAATCAATTAGGATAGGCCAATAGACAAGTTGATCCGTAGGGAAGATACAAGCTTCATCAAAGTCCGTTGTATCTTGGACTATGTTGTTACGACAGAGGAAACCATTCACCAATGCCACATATCTAATGATAAGAGTTACCTTCTCAAGTTGGATTTTAAGAAAGCCTACGATTCGGTGGAATGTGCCTTCTAGAAGCACTTAAATGTTACAGCTTTGGGGACAAATGGAGTAAGTGGATCCTACAATTTTACACCACTAGTAAAACAACCATTGTCCATAATGGTTCAAAGAGGCAACTATTCTCGTGTAAAATAGGGTTACGAAAAAGGGGACCCCATTGTCCCCTCTCCTTTTTACCATTGTGGCGGATGCACTTACAATCATGTTAGATAATTGTAGGCGGGTGGGGTGGATCACTCTGGTGGAAATGGAAGAAATTGCCTTTGTTGTACCATCCTGCAGTATGCTAACGATATGCTATTGTTTGGTAATGGAGATATGGAGGAGTCAATCGTTTTTAAAGGTGTGCTCTACAGTTTTGAAGCTTGGTCTGGACTAAATGTGAACTTCCACAAGTGTGCACTAGTACCTATTGCCTTGTCTGCAGATGAGACTGGGGTACTTGCAACCATCCTAAACTGCCAGGTTGATAGTTTTTCTATCAAATACTTAAGCTTACCTTTCTGACCAAGAAATTTAAGGAAAATAGATTGGTTCACAAACATCGACCAGGTGGAGAATAGGCTAGCCAGTTGGAAAGCAAAAGCCCTCTCCCTGGGTGGGAGATTCACCGTCATCAACTCGGTAATCTCTAATCTGCCAACATATTATCTGTCATTCTTTGAAATGGAAAGATGGGTTATTCATAGGATCGATTAGATTCGGAAACGTTTCTTATGGAAGGGAGTTGAAGCCAGGGTAGTTACCATCTATTTAGATAGGGAAAAGCTTGTATGAAGAAACTTTATGGAGGATTGGGAATTATCGATCTGCTAGACATTAACTTGGCCCTCCTCAGGAAATAGTGGTGGAAAATATACTAGCTCGATGGCGAAGGATCGCAGGAATTCGTTCAGTCCTATTTACATGGGAAAGGAATGCGATACCTGGGTTTCAGGGTTGGACCAAGAGTTTTCTGGTTCTGGAGAGCCATTTCTACGGCCTTTGACCAATTTAATAGTTGTGTATCATCGTTCATTGGTAATGGTCATCTAATAAAATTTTGATGGGACAAATGGTATGGCGACCACCCACTAAAATATTTGTTCTCGGATCTTTATGACCTAACTACACAACCACACATCACGGTGGCTAAAGCATGGAAAAGGGGATCATGGAAACCTGGGTTTAAACCGCGTCTGAATCAGGCAACCCAAATAAGACTGGAGAAGCTACAAAATCTTGTAGAACTAGCAGGGGTTAAATGCTCAACTGGCCCAGATCAGAAAGTTTTGGGGCTAAAAAAAGATGAGAAATTCTCGATACGGTCAATGTAAAATCGTTTACACTTTCGAAGGTGAAGAACGAAGTGGTCAACGATAATTTGGAAAGCCAAAGCACCCCTAAAGGTTAAAATTCTCATCTGGCTTGTGCTTAATGATCCTATATTGACTAGGGAAAATTTGGCTAAACGACAACCAAATTTGCTGACATCATGCGTTTTCTGTAACACTAATATGGAGTCCAGAGAACACATTTTCCAGGAATGTCATAAAACATAGCAGTTTTAGTCGAAGTTTTCAGGCCACTTGGCATACATGTGTATCCGCTAGTTTATGAGAATCTATGGATTGGTCCAAAGTTCTTTGCCAAGAGAAGGGAGATGAATGACGCCTGGTATATTGATATTGCCACCACAACCTGGGTTCTTTGGCTCGATAGGAATAAATTTTACTTTCGTGGGACTAGTAATAATATTTCTAGCAATTTAACTCATATTATGCATCTCATCACTTTTTGGGCCACCACAGCAGCTTCGGGTTCGGAAGGAAGGATTGCTAGAGCCTTCTACGTAGAGGAGTACGATGATGAGGAGGCTATGATTGGGCCGACCCTAAGTGAGCTCCAATGTTCGAAGACCCCACCGTCTGACCCCAGAGTGAGCTCCAGTGTCCGAAGACCCCAACCTCCAGGGATTTGTTGGAGGGACCTCACATATATTGATTATACTCCCTTTATTCTATGTTCTGTTGCCTTTGTTCCCACCCTCCTATGTTAGTTGGAAGTTCAATGTGTTATTTTCCGTATTATTTTCTTAGCTATTGTACTTTGCTCAATCCTTTGGTTTGTTTGTTAACTTCTTATTAATGAAACATGGTGGCTATACTCAACATTTTCCCTCCAAAAAATTATATATCTACAAGCATAGTAGAAAGAGAATTAGAGAGTGAGAGGCAAATCACAATGACAACAAGATTTTTAGGTTGTTCGGGAACCCTTCCCTACTCCACCGCTTAGAACCTTCAACCTTATTCTTCCACTAAAATTATCTTGCTAAACCCTGCAAAAGGCACAATATGTTGAAGATTTTATACCACATATAACACCCCGAGCCTGAGCACACAAAATAGGGGACATTAACCAACAAATTATAAGAAATCATCCTATAAATTATCTTCTCAAATGATCTCTACTACAACTATTTCACAAATAACATATACTCTATAAGAATATTCCCGTAAGGTATGAACTATAATCAATACATAATTGTGTCATATGAAAATAGTAGCAACAAGCTAGGCCTTGATAAGGATGTGGACTCTAGTCAAGATGGACCTGTTAGCCTTACTCTTAATGGGCATTGGACATGCTTGGTGGAATCAAGTTAATGGGTAAGTAAGGTCCATATCCATTAGAGTTAGGTTTTCTTTATGGTACAAACCTTATATTAGGAGGATTGAGTGCTCTCCCTACCACTGTCAGATCTTGATACACAGTAACTTAGTACCATAGAGAGATTCTCCTCTGGCTGGAACGTAGTTGGAATAGGGAATACGTCGCCTTTAATCATATGGCATCTGGTATGTGTTTTAAATCATAATGACTTCCAGTAAGTGATTTATTGTTTTATATGTTGATCTACAATTTTAAGTTTACATTTGGTATCAGATATTGGTCATAGAAGACTTAGAATCAATTGATTAATCATTGATGATTGTCATTGATTTGTTGTAAAGGTCTTTATTTAATAATCAGATTAATATGTATTAATTTCAGATTAATTATTTTGATTTGTTAATAATTTTTTTTTGTAAAATAATTTGGATTTTATTATGTGCGATTTTCAGAACAGTAATCAATAAAATAAAATAATTTAGTTTTGGATCTCAACCGTTGCTTGTCACCATTGACCGACAATGGGTGTGCGCCTCCACCTAGGTCAACCCACCACCTTTTCTGTGGGGCCATGGGGTCCCGTTTGCTTTTGGGTTCTAAACCCAAAAGGGGACAACAAGAAGAAGAAAGAAGAATGGGAGATCGAGAGATGGGATCATCGGATGGCTCATCACTGTTTCCGAAGTGGCCCGTGCATTACCGTCACCTTGGTGGGACACGCATGCGCTACCATCTCCATGGTGGCACCTACATGCGCCGCCGTCCCTCCTCCATGCAGTCATCTCTGCTGCCATATAGGGTTAAGAGAAACCCACACCATAATGGGTATGGAAAAGTAAGGATTATGGAATTTTCCTTCAAATACTTGGTTTGTTTGTGTGTAAGTGGTGAAGGAACTCACTTCCACCACTGACGTCATCCTTAGGTGGCAGAGAATTCGTGCCAATTTATTTTCCATCTCAAAAGCTCGGACTACAACGAATGATTATTGTAGCTCATTTTTATATCATTCATCTCATCTCTGTTACTCATTCTGGATTCTAGTTGCATTCAGCAATTGGTATAGTCACCGATGCTCTGCCCATTTCCCCTGCTTTCGTAGTTCTCATTCGGCCATCAATTTCCATTTCTCATCATGGGTCGTCTTTAAGCATGAATCTGAAATAGTTCATAATTTATGTTTGGGTTTTGATCTCCAAAATCAGGTCTTTCTATTTGGGTTGCAATCTTGACTTCCGCCACTCGCAAAGGTGGGATCTTTACCCTATACTTTTGATAGAATCCTTTGTTAACTATAATTCTTTGTTGTGATTGATCTTTTGGAATAGCTTTTGTGCTTATTAAACATGTAATCTGAAAGTGGGATGTGTCAAATTTTAGTCATTGTGATTAATTTTAAGTATTCTATCTACAGGGTTTATAATGTTATTAGTGAAGATGTTAGATACTTAATTCTCAAAAATACTGCAATTCAAATAAAGTTTGTATAGAGAAACAAAGACCAGTAGAAAGGGAACATCAATTCTAGTAAATTGTGCAATTCATTGACTGATCATACATATTCAAACACATTGGTACATAAAATTTGATACATACATAGTTGTACATGAATCTTTGACAAATGCATGACATAGGATACATTCATTTTAAGCAAATGTATAGCAATAATATTTTTTGAATTACTAATTTGGTCTTAAGCCCCTAGGGTGTATAGAAGCTTAGAAGAGCGGATGAAAATGGGAGGATGAGATTTGAGGTGAGGGGTGGGAGAAGGGTGCAACGAGACAGAGGTGTACGCCGATAAGGGAACGATGATGGCCAGAGAGGACTGGTAATGGTGGAAGTGGTGTTGATGGGTGAAGAAAGCGTCCTCAAAGGGGTAGTATAAGGTTTCATAGGGGGTTTGGTTGATGACCTACATCTACTATGGTGGGAGTACAAACGAGAACAAGAGAGGATCCAAGGTCAACAATGGCTTATGGTTAGATGAGGCATTGTTGATCTTTTGAAATGTTTGGCCATGTTTGTGCAATAACCCCCAATTAAGCTATTCTCCTCTTCTAGCGCCCCAAATTTTCAATAAATAAAATTTGAAATACATGGCACAAATTATAGAATCAACTTCAATTGTAACCATAAACATAGCAACCGAATACAAGGAAAATTAAAATTTTTTATTACATCAACTCTTTTACAAAGCACAACAGAATTTAAACACCTTGAATTACAATTCTTTTTACAACACAATACCATAAATGTAAATTTTCTCTTTACGATCAATCTTTTTACAAAATATGCATAAACATATAAACATTCTACCGCATGCTCCCAATTCCATGCTAATGGTGCCTACCTGTAAAAAATAAGGCTAGAGATATTCCTAACCCCCAAAACAACACGGGTGAGCCATAACGGTATGAGTGATATTCTAGAAAATACAAACTTAAATGGAAACATAAGGAATAAAATTATAAGTCAACAAGTGATACATAATAACGCGGTAATAACAGATGGAACATGAAATAACAATAAATGAAACATAAATCATCAAGTGAAACTAGGCTAAGGGTCAAGTGTAAGAAAACAGAAAACAAGCATGCATAATACAAGTCAAGAAAACACAAATGCACATGATGATTATGTTGGATCCTATAGGCAAGGCAAATAACACTAGAAGGGGGGGTGGGGGTGGGGGGTGAATAGTATTGTATAAAAATTAATTCAAAACTTGAACTTTTCGTACTGTTCAGTCGACTGAAAATAGATATACAGTCAACTGTTGCGTCAGATAAGAAGTGTATTTTACTGAAGAGTTACAAGTCGATCAGTCGACTTATAGCGAAAAACCAGTCGACTTACCAGACAAGTTTTTGAAATAAAATCAGAGAAATTGAAATTGCAAGTTGAGAGAATACAACCACAGAGAGTCAATCACAACCAAACAAAGCGATATATCCTGGTTCGGTCCTCCCGACCTACATCCAGTCCCTAAGCAACTCACTTGAGATTTTTCACTATTCTTAAAAAAAGTACAAGAATACTCTACAGCCTTTGACAACAACAATGTCAAATCCGTAGACCTCTCTCACCACTAAAGAGAGCAAACCCACTCTACACCCTAGAGTGAAACCAACTCTAAAACCAAGAGTCAAACTCTCAACCGAGAGGACCACTCTCACAACCCGAGAGTGAAAACAACAACAAAAGTTGAGTTTACAACAACCTATAGCCTTGTATGTGATAGTGCTTTTGTATAGTGGCTATTAGGTCAACTTCTGAATTCAGTTTAAAACGAAATTAATGTTATATTAAACTGAAATTCAGAGAACCAAGTCTTAGGGAGTTTGTATGCTTTTGAAACACTTGAAAACAAAAGACTTGAGAGTTTAAAGAATGCTTGGAATTGAGTAACCTTTGCCAAATGAGTTCTATACTCTTTTTATAAAGTTAGAAACATTTGGACATTGAGAGAAAGAATCCCAACTGTCATACAATGGCAGTAAAAAGGTCTGAATTTGAAAAAACAAGTTTTAAATTCAGAAAACTGTCGAAACGACTTGAACATTCGACTGAGTTACCATAATGAGTCGACTGGCCCGAACTTGTATGAGTTCAGGTAGTTTCGTACTATGACAGTCGACTGGTTCCAAGGAGTAGTCGACTGGTACTCATACAGCTGAACTTATTCAAGCTTGTTTTGACATTTTGATTTTGTAAAACACTCAGATTATTTAAAGTATATGTGAGTGTGTGTGACATGACTATTACAAGTTTTAAAGACTCCAAGAATTAAAAATACAATATTACAAGACACTTTGTTTAAATATTTAAAGCACTTTGAAACTTGTCTTGAACTTGAGTCTTTGTCTTGAGCTTGAGCCTTTGTCAAGATGTCTTGAAGCTTGATCAATTACTCTTGAAAGCTTGATCAGATTATGTTGCTTTTGTGTATTTTACCATGGTATTGACTTTGATACACTCTGCAAGAGATATGTGGTAGACAAACTTTATATGGTGTTGTAGTCATCAAAACCAAGAATCAACAGATTACTAATGCATACTTGTCGGATTATATGCATCCCACTCTACATAGGTCCGGTACAAGCCCTTATCGTTCTCCACTTTATAGGGTTCAATCTCTCTTAGGCAACTAATCCTACTACGGTGATAGAAACAAGATCTAGAATACTTCATTAATAGGCCAATCGACAATCAACGCGCGAGCATCATATAAGTATTGCTCTGACCCCATAGAATCACCTCTCTACTGTGCACCCCGCGAATAGGCCTACCGACCATTAACGCGCGGATACACTGTACATTCTGTGAATAGGCCTGCCGACCATGGACGCATGAATATACCGTACGTTCCGTGAATAGGCCTGCTGACCATCGATACGCGAACATACCAAAACCGTCTCTCTTCTAGACATTTCGTGAATTAGCCTGCCGACCATTGACACACGACCATACTAGAGAGACACTACAAACGTACAGCCCCGGAATACATCAGTGCGGCTGGCAACATAGTCCATACTTACATTTCCCAAGATCTATCACATCTGTCCTTATGTTTATTATGTTTAATTAATTAATTAGAACACTGTCCCCCTATAGTTGAAGTACCCAACCAGACTTAACACAACTAAAACAAGATCAAAGACCCCAACTAGTCAACTTCCACAAAATCTCATCTGTCGGTATTACAAGGGTCCCACTCAACCTCTGGAGTCTCACAATCCAAAGTATCATTAATAATCTTTCTAGGCTCCACATCATAACCCTAAGTCTCAAATAAAACCCATCTTGGTTTTCATTATACAAAAATACTCTTCATTAATCACATCCCTTTTAATCAACCAATATTGCCATGAGAACTCGTTTATATGTATGGAAGCACATTTCATTTGTGAAAATATAGGCTTTTACAAAATCTGAAAATTATACGATTTCGTTACTTAAAACAGTGCACTCTAAAATCAATATTAAATTCTGAACAAATTCACTTAAATCTAGCACATAACAAGGAATCCACCATAAAAATCTGGGCTTAAATACATTAGTTTAAAGGGTTGATAGTCAATAAATTCTGAAAACTATCTTTCATTCAAAAAAATCTGAAAGTTACATGATTTCGTTCCTCAAAACAATACATTCTAAAATCAATATTAAGTTCTAGAAAAATAAAATTAAACTTAGTACATAACGAGGAGTTCACCATAAAATTCTGGAATCAAATAAATTATATTAAAGGGTTCATATTCGATAAATTCTCAAACTAACTTTTATCAAAAAATTTGAAAGTTACATGATTTCGTTCCTCAAAATAGTATATTCCAAAATCGATATCAAATTCTGGAAAAATCAATTTAAATTCATCACATAACAATGAATCCACAATAAAAATCTAGAATCAAATAAATTAGTTTAAGGGGTTCATATTCGATAAATTCTGAAAACTAACCGTCATTTTAAAAATCTAAAACTATGACAGTACGGTGGTAGAAATTACATATATTACAATCTATAAGTCGGATTGAGGATCCGTCAGATTTTCTGAAAACTAGACACAGTGATCTACAATTTCTATTTGATAAGTTTTTGATAATTCCATCAGCAACTAGGTCAAAATCTCGTTCCAAACTGAAACAGATAACAGTCCAGACCATACAATGTCTTCAAAATCTCATCTTTTAATCATTCAACACATGTTTCTTGAATCATACACCAAGATCTAACATCTACAATCACATATAATCTCATTAGATTTATTTCTTTAAGGAAGAATATTAATCATTTATGTATAAGCCACTTCAAAATAAATTACTTATGATCCATACAATAGTTATTCAAACTCTAAAGTTTAGTTTCAGTTTTTGATGATTAAAAACAACAAATAACATGAAAATATCTCAACTTGATAATCAATCAAGCGTGAATTCAAGGGTATGGAGAAAATTCTAATTATTTCTACATATATTTATTAACTACAATTAAATTCATAGATCCCAAGTTAGATTATTCTTCCATCATCAATATTTAACATTCAAAATTAATAAACCATGATCATCTACTATAAAAATTGCATCTTTAGTTCATGTAACATCTATGCGTTCATTCATCATGATAACACGAGTAAAAGACATCAAAAGACTAGAAGTATCACCCACCTCAAAGAAGAATCGATAACGACGAAGAAAATAATAATAGAAAAGCTCCTTAGTAAATAATCTAAGATCCAAGCTTCGAAACTCCGAGAAATCAATTAATAAAAAAATACTTTTGTTTGTGTACAGAAAAGAAAGTGGCTGTAGCAGCCCCTAAATAGGACGGGATCAGGAGAAATTAGGGTTTTGCAACTCTTATAGAATTATCCTTCAATAATTTATTTATTTACATATATGAACTTTCTTTAATAATTTAGTTAAATAAGTCAAATCAATTAAAATAAAACCAAATCCCTTTACTACTGAGTTGGCCGGCCATCAAGCATAGCCCAAAAATTGGAAATTTTTGGATTTGTACTCCAAGTGGCTATTTTGCACAAAAATCTTTCTTTTTGTAATATTTGCAAATATGTCATAAAATATCCGTAAAAATACAGAAATTTTGTAAATAATCTTTACTAATAAATGTTAGATTTTCCAAATAGATTTTCTGACTTTTACTCTCCAGGAAGAATATCTGCAATAAAGTCCCCAATAATCCCAAAATTGCACAATTATATATTTATTCAATTAAATCAATAAAAAAAACCAAATATGGAAATAATCTAATTCCTTAGAGCCCAAGACTGAATATTCGATCCCAAAATGCAGTAAAACAACAATTTTCATCTTTAAACCACTTTTTACAAAGAGACCCCTTCTTCGAAGTATTTATAAAATAGTTTCTTTATTCAGAAAAATTCCAAAATTTAGAAAATACTCAATTATAAATAGGATAATTTGTTTAGCAATTCAAAAGTGAAAATTTGCACTTGAAAAAAAATTTCATGCATTTTGCATGTGTGAAAAATGACAAATTCATAAAATAGCCAAATCAATTTAAAAAATTTAAAAATTTAAAATATCATAAATAAATGAGGAAAAATTAATTATTGACAATAAAATTTTAAGAATTCAAAATTGTCTAACTTTGCACGTGTGTTGCACGTGCAAAATTGCAATTTGAAGAAAACAATCAAAATACTCAACTTTACCCATTTAATATTATTTAATAATGAAAAATAAATTATTTTATTTTGCGGGGTGTTACACTTCTACCCCTCACATTGATCTCATGAAATGTCTGGTATTAGATTTAATATTTGGCGATCTAGCACTCTTTTGAATCAACATGTCTATAGTTTCTAGTGGACATAAGCAATATCATGACTTTTATTTTGTTTGTTGAAATCAAAACACTTTTTTTTTTCTTTTTTTTTCTTTTCTTCTATTTTGGTTGAATAAGCAATTGCTTGCTACATTTTTGGTATTTGTAGACTGTATTACCCTCATTTCTCTTAACCATGGTTAGCTTATGCACCCTCTTGTTTTCGGTTGTGGTTAGTTGGTTTCTGGATAGGGAATTAATTAATGAATGCTTGGCTATATAGGGTAGCTGCAATAAACTTATAGCTTGAGTTACGTTGGGATGCTTTAAATTGCTGGTTGTCAGATCTTCCAACCAAATGTTTGTTTAATTCCAATATGGGTTCTAAGCCCCTATGGAGGATAGGGGATTAGAAGGATGTAGGAAGATGTTGAGGGAGAAGGTGGAGGGATGTATGGATGGGATACAAATTGGGAAAAGTAGGGGAGAGGGGTGCAACCAGGGTAGGGGTGGAGCACCGAGAAGGTAGTGATGAGTTCGAGGCTACTTTGTAGGAAGATGACGATACGCGTACATGTACCATTATGTTTGTACAAATAAGACCAAAGGATATCCAAGATCAACTGAGGGTTTATGATTGAATGACCCATGTTGATCGTTTGAAATATCTGGTCTTTTATGTATAAGCACCCTCCTATTTAGCCCCCCTCTTCTACCCCTCATTTTGATATCATGAAATATCTGGTATTGGATTTACTTGGCAAAGCTCCAGGTTTGGTATGAACAACCATGCATGTAGTTATTGTTGGACATAAGAACTATCCTCACACTCATTCTTTCTATTGAGTTAAATTTACCGTCAGGTTTGTTTTTTTGTCCTTTGCATGAAGAATTGCTTGTTGCATGGTTGGTATTTATAGACTAATATGGAGCAATGTTATTTGCCCATGGGTTGATTAATCACCCTCTGGTATTAGGTTAAGTTAACTTGTCACGGGTTGAGTATTGCTTGCTTGGTTAATTAGGGTGGCTGCCATAGACCTCTAGCATGTTGCCCTATTTTGAGAAAGAACATGCCTAGCACCAAATCTCCATGCAGTCAATATAAACCACATAACTTAGTTGGTTAAAAGATAGGTGTAGCCCTATTTTGTAGTGGCATGACAGTGAGCACTTTCTACAATTCATTGGTACTCACCTCTTTCTTTTTTTAACATATACGAAAGTGTCTTTAAGTAGGGTAGAATCAGCTACTTAAAGACATAAGTTGTCAAAACTGTATTCCTAGCTTTTGTTACAACACTCTTCCACTGTAATCCTAGCTTTTGAGATGGAATATCCAATTTGTTATGCAATTCCTGATCAGGAATTGTTAGGATTTGCGGGCATGTTTATTTTGCATTGTGGAAGTAAATTTTTTTTGGAGGGGAAGTGATGAGAAATGAGATATATGAGATTTGATAGTGTTTATGCAACATTTCCAAGGGGAGATTATCTAATTGCCAATCTTGTTGGCATGCAGTAGAAGGCTACAATGTTCTAATTTTACAGATTCTTCCACTATTTCAAACAGATACTTAGGATAAATGTGAATGTCACTGTATTTTAGTTGGCTGGATTCTTTTGATCTACACCATTTGTTCATCATGTGCTCCCCAACTGCTGCCACTTAATCAGAGAATTTTGAGTTTATATGTTTGTTCAGTGAGGCATTACTTTATAAATGAATAATGGAATGGAGGAGGAATTAGAATATTGAGATTACTTTGTATTGTTTTTGTATCATACCATTTTTAAATGGTACAATATTGAAGTCATTAAATTCAAAGCTAATGAATTTTATACGAAAATGGATGTAAATGCTTGTTTTTAGAACAATTTATCTGGAATACCTACTCATGATCTGATCCAACCACATTCGGAAGTAATAATTTATTCTTGCATAAGTAGAAAATTTTGCATTGATTTGAAAAATTAGATGCATACAAGAGATTTTTTGTCACGCCCCGCTTCCCAAAAAAATACGGAATACGAGCGTGTGACAAAGCCCTGCGAATGATTTTCATCATTCATAAATTGTAAGGATCAACTCAACAACATAACAGGAAATATAAAAGATATACAACCACGCATGAAACATATAAATTCCTCAAATAAATATAAGATCTGGATCAAAAATTAAACTTCGGGACAATAAGCCCATTACAAGTTTAAGTAGCAACATGGAATAAATAAACTCAAAGCACAAATAACTAAAGCATGATTTTCCGGGCGAAGCTTAAAATGTTTTCTCACCAACTCCTGTAGGTAGTTGATCTCCAAAATCTGTATTTTATCATGTAGAAGAAAATAGAGAAATAAGAGACAGACGCCCGTTAGTGCAAGTTACGGGCCGCAAGTAGTACAAGAAATGGGTATAGGAGCAAGTGCAAGAAAGTAGGAAACAGAGGTTTGGAATCAAGAGTATACAACATGACATGACAGGGATGCAACAAGTAATAAAGTTCAAAGAGACTAGCAAACAAGTAAATCGAGTCAAGTAACAGGAACAGGTAACAAGTAAACAAGTAAATTTGTAACATGTATCAAGTACAGAAGTGAACATGTAAACTTTAATGGGTATCAAGTAGCATACGAGACAGGTAACAAGTGTGTACAAGTAACAGGGTAGCCAGATTCCACCTTTTACTTCAAAAAAAAAAAAAAAAAGTGTGTATAAGTAAACATGATATTCTTAAGTTTATTGTTTAATTCTATCTAGGTAGCACTTCATGCGTCCCAATTATCTACCACATGGTTGCTACATACAAACAAGTTGCGTTTAGACCTACTGGGGGATTCTATAGGACTGTGTACTCAGGTATCATGTGAAAAGGAACATGCAAGAATCATGTATTCATAAAATTGTGGTATCATGTAATCAAGAACATGCATGAATCATGTAATCATGAAATCATTGCATCATATAGTCATATTCCAGTAACATGCATGAATCATATAATCATGAAGTCATGGCATCATATAATCAGGTAGCAATACTAGGCATGAATCATGTAATCAGGAAATCATGGCATCAAGTAATGGGAAACATGGACCCCCTTCCAAGTAAACTTACCTATATTATCCACTACTATGGTATTTTCCTTAAACATCGGCTTGTTAATTATTATTATTATCAAAACAGATATGAAAGTGTGCAAATAGGGCAAGTAAACATGGTAGAAAACAGGAAACAAGTTCAGGCTAGGTAGAAAGCATATTCGAGTGTCAACATAATTTATAATTATCAAAACGACGAGAATTCCAATTCTGGATAGCAGGGCATTACTGCACCAAAACTGAGATTTCCATTGCTACAGAGATGCAAATCTAGATCCATCAGACAGTTCTAGAACTAGACTCTCCTCCAGTTCCAGCGCATATAAACAATATATATAAAAGTTGTAGCAACTGGCGTCAAAACAGCATTCTACACAGATTTCATGTTCAGCCAGAATTCTCAAAGTTGTGTTTACAAGCATGAAACGGGTCTGAAACTTCATCAAATAATTCCAAGAAAATTAGGAAAGGTTCTCTAGCATGTCTAGTCTCATCATGTTAAATTTCATGTTAATATTACAGGTAGCATGCTCAAATTAAATTGTAAAATAAGGTGATGCTGCGAAATTATGAATCTGGAAATCCAGACCCAGAAGCACTAAAACAACCACAACTCACAAAATATAATTCGGAATTTGATTCCTTCAAAAGATCTATAAACTAGACATCTGGGGCTACATTTCATATTAAGAACTTAATCCAAAATTTAGTCATTAACAGGGTCGAAATAAACATACAAAATCAAGAAAGCAACATATAAAGTTACTTTTAGCATGGATTATAACATGATTAGTATTTCTGATGGATTCGGGTTGAAGCATGGTGTAAATCAGCATTTAACAAGTATCAAATTAGCAAGACACATGTATTTTCAACTCATTAACAAAGGAGACAACATTCACATGCTCAAAACCCAAATGAACATCTATAACATGCATCCATATAAATAAATCTTTTAGATCTACATAGTGTTTGTGTGACGGATATATTAATGGATTGTTTGGGAAACTCATTTTGACTATAGAGTTGATAGAAATCAAACGACGAATAGAATCAAGATCATCAAGGAGTAAGAATATGAAAAACAAGTTATAGTGAGATCTTTTGCGGTATTTATGCTTGCACGAGGAACAAGAAATTTTATACAAGTACTTGCCTTGATTGGATGATGATCGTGATGATCCCGATGATCACGATCGATGGATCCGAATCCCAATGATCACGATTAATGAATCTGACTCCCGATGATCACGATCGATGAATCTGATGATCTGATCTGCGGCAGATCCTGATAAAATAGAATCTGATCTAATCGATGCTCCCCTTGATGATCGATCAAGATGAGGATCAGACGGCTGATGATGTACTTGATGATGATCAAGATCTGATCGAACGGATTGGCACGGATCTTTATGATGATGATCAAGAAAGATCAGACGGCTGGAGATCACTTTCTTGATGATGATGATCACAACGGGGATCGGACAACTGAGATTCAAAGGCGCTGCAAGAGGAGTGTGGCAAGGATGGCAGCTGAGGCTGGTGACGGATGGCAGACTGTGGGTGGCATGCTGACGGTGAGCGGTGGTGTGCGGTCAACGGGGATCAGCTGTCGACTAAGGGCGAGGGAAAGCAGGCAACCCGACGGTAGTGGAAGTCGACTGGCATTCTGGGTCGACAATGGAGGGTGATGGGTGCACAGAGGAGGGAGGTCAGGGCACAGCAAAGGCTGAGGTCGTCAGGGAGTGGTCGAGCGGTCGAAGGAGGGGGCTGATGAGGACTGGGTTCGGAGTGGTGATTTGCGATAATGGGTTCAGGCGGAGCAAAGCCGAAGTTGATGATGGGGCAATGGTGCAGTCGATGATGGAGGGTGAGTTTCGGTGGGTGGTTGCGACTGGGGAAGATGATGGTGGTTGGCGGCAGTGGAGGATGACAGGGAGCAACGATGGAAGTGGGTTTCGGCTGGATGGGTTCGGAGGAAGTTAGAGGAGGCGGGAGGTAGGGAGATGAGGACGATGGGTTTCGGAGGAAGGAAATGGAGGAGGAGAAGGGTGGACGAGGGGTGAGAGTGAAGACGATGATGAACATGGGATGAGGGGGGTATAAGGCGACTAGGGTACATAGTAGAATTAGGGTTAGGGTAGGGTAGGATAGGTTAGGGTTATATATGAATAGGGTTGCGGGTTCGAGTTAAAGGGTAAGCGAGTTTGGGTTAAAGGGTAAGCGGTTTGGGTTTTAAAATCCAATAGGAGATGATATACAATTAGGATTTAAAGATTTAGATCAATAAATAAATACATAAATAGATGGTACTATAATAGCACAATAAATCAAATGGTATACATTAGGTTAATACTCAAATACTAACAAATACAATATGATTTAATTGGAATAACAATAATAATAAGCATAATATGTATCAAAGTCATAATAATAAAAATAATAAGATTCATATTACAATATAAAAATCATTGGAAACTAGTTACAAATAAAATCATTGATTAAAAATAGACTTTAATAGAATATACAACAATACATTTTAACAAAAAGAATTTGAAAGCAGAAAAATAATTTGCAAACATCGAAATACCGAAAATACACAAAAAATACGTATTGGTGGGAACGGGGGTTAGATTTTTCATTACAGCTTTCTACACATTATATTCTTACTTTTTTATTGCATAAATTATAAGAAGGACTATGATGATCTTCAAAAATGAATACACATTGTCTAAGCATTTTTGTCTTATGCAGATGAAACATTAGAGTGGAAATATTTCCCTCTGTTGCATCTGGGTGTTCAACTTCTCATTCCTCAGTGAACTGCAAAGTTGTAACCCACTAGAAGTAGTTGCAAACAGGGTCTTTGGGGCCATGATAGTTTGCCCAGCCGAAGAATTGCTTGCATTTGTTCAAAGATGCCTTCTTAACTATTCACACTTCCGCCGCCTTCTTGCAAGCACACAACACCGTGGAAATGCAGGAATACAGGACCGCGTGCGATTCCATCAATAGCCTTGCAAAAGTTTGATAAAAATTGTAAAGAAAATGATTCAAATGTCAAGTATGTGCAATTCAACCCTAAATTTATAAGCTCACATTGTGGCAATTACTTTCATGACCATTGGATTTGGTTTTTTTTTTTGGTGGTGTACCGTTGGAGTTGGAGAGGGTGTGATAGATTGGATGGTGGAACACTCGAAAAAATGGGGTGGGTAACCTCACGTGGTGTTCTTATCTTCATCTTCAATACTTATTACTTGGAAACAAACTTGGAAAATATGGATTTTGACAATTATATATATTATTTTTTGTTTTTACATTGAGTTATTATATGGTTGATCAAACAAGAATTTTGGGGAAAGTGGTATATTACTACATACAAACAAATATGGCGCGGAGAAGTTAAATTCCTTATTTTGCATGGAAATCTTTGGATTACAACTATGTTATTGAGTTATATACAACCAAACCACCCATAATTGTTTTGAGTTTCAGGAACAGTAAGGTAGTGGTAGAAGGGGATGAACGGGCCGGGTTTCAGTTTGTTGGGTTTGAAAATGGAAGCCTACAATCCATATCTCTGATTTCATATATTTATTTTTGGCCTTGAAGTTCCAGCCCAAATATTTTATTTAGTTTAGCAAACTATGAGATTATTGGGAAATATGTTATCAGGTTTTGGGTTTGAGAGTAGGAATCCAATTCCAGCATTAACACATTGATTTTTCTATTTTGTAAAATTTCTTAATTTATTATTATTTCATTTTGAGCCTTGAGGCTCGAGCCTAAAATCGTATTCGTTGTTTTATTAAAATGATTTGTGATTTGGGCTTAAAGCCGACTTACTAAAGATATTTTGGGATAAATGTTAGGATTATGTCTTGCATACTCGTTGTTCAATTAGAAGAAGAGACGAAAAAGTACAATGTTCGAAGCGTTGAAGAGAGACGAAGATGGAAACAAGAGCAGAAACAGCAACTGAGGCATGTACAATTGACTGTATAGTCAACTGTACACCCCTCGGGTCCAGGCACATTGAGTTGCAATCAACTGCTTGGGTGCAGTCGACCGCCTGCGGTTGCTGTAATGTTTTGGGCTTTTTTATCTTTGTAATATTTTTCGCCTATCTTCAACTCCAAGTCTGATCGTACGGCTCCTATTCAATGTCTTCTTCTACAGGATATATCGGACGACTGAGATATCATAACTAACATAGAGTTCTCTTTATTCTTCTTCTATTTATTGTAATGACTTCCAATATCAGAGGTCAAGTACTTCATTGATATTATTCTCCATTGCAAGTGAGGCTTGAGAGATAGTTCTTGGTGAGTGAGTTTAATTCCTTTTATAGAGTGAATTTGTAACTTCCTGTAATCCTCTCTAGTTGAATATTATATCTCCCTATATTTCTCTCCGAATTAAGCGAAAGCTAACCTGGATAAATTCCTCGTGCGTTTTGTGTTGGATTGATGGATCTACTTGTTTGGTTGTTCAATTAATTCGTCTCATCTACCTCACCACCATCATTGCTCTGATAAGTTCCGCTGTGCCACAGTTATTCGACGTAATTCCCCAACGAAAGGTGTAGTGAGATTCCTTTCCCTATCACAACACCCCAACAAAGTGGTATCAGAGCTTCAGGTTGCTGATTCTCTTGGTGAAGATGACATGCCACAGTCTTTTGAGAATCAAGTAGTTTGATGGAAATATCAACTCCAATCTTTGGAAGGTAGACATGTTTTATGTCCTAGTTCAAGAACATTTACAATTTGTCGTCAAGAAGAAAAATGCATCTGATATGAAGGAGGATGTTTAGGATGATATTTGTGAAAGAGCCGTAAGTTTAATCTTATTATCATTGGCAGACGAGGTCAAGTGCAAATTTCTTGAAGAAACTAAAGCGGCGAGTTTGTGAGAAAATCTCATAGCTGACTACTCTGGTTCGTTGTTATTAGATTGGATGCATTGAAAGTGAAAGTTATTTTGTTTATCAATGAAGGAAGGTATCAATCTTCAAGATCACATCACAGAGTTCAACAAGGTGTTATCTAAACTCAAGGCGATAAACGCAGATGTGAGTGAAGAAGATAATGCTTTAAACTTGATACATTCATTGTCGGATTCAAACGAGCATTTGATGACTACCATGCTACACGGTACATCTTCCAATGAGAGTATTACGGTGGATGATGTGATCAATGCCTTGAAGGAAAATCAACTTAGGTAGGAAACTCAGAAATCATTGTCTACTCCCACAGGTTGTCTTGCAGTGGGAGGTCCTTCAATTGGAACTCAAAGTGCATTGCAAAAGGAATCGATCTGTTGCTGATACTACAAGAGGTCAAGGCATATCAAGAAAGACTATTAGAAATTGCTGAAGCAGAAGAGCATCAAGGACATTACTACCACAAATGTGGTTTACCATACTGAATCAGATGATTTATGTCTTCTTGTTTCAAATTCTTTAGAAGTGGATTCTGATTGGTTTCTTGAATCAGGGAGTTTTACTCATATTTGTTGTTTTCGACTTAAAAGTCTATTACAGGGCATTGTGTGAGAACAAGAATTGGCGAGATTTATGAAGTATTAGGTGATGGGACATTTGAGTTAGAGATGCTAGGTAGGAATAGTTACACTCTAAGGGAAGTCTTACATATTCCTCTGCTGAAACGAAATATATTTTCTTGGAAACTCTTGAAGCACGCGACTGCAGGCACACACCTCATGGTGCAGTTCTGTCTATTTTTCAGGGTCTTCGTAAGATGATTAAAGATATGAGAGTTTTTGGGCCAAGCCAATCTCTACAAGCTTTGGGGATCCAAAATACCTGTGAAGGTGTTGTTTTCTTCCACGATATCCCTGCATGTTCATCTAGTCAACCACAACTATCATCATCAATGCGAGACCACAACATTCGAATATCATTGAGAGGTGGAGAGTGTCTCGGGGTAGGTGGAGCTCATGCGGAGGTTGGAAACTCTGTGTAATGCCTACTTAGGTTTTTTCTTAAGAGGGTATACTGATCGGTGAGATTGTGTAGAAGATTTGTTCAACTAGCTGAAGAAACTATCGTTCCAAGTGGAGATTAGTAGAGTTTAGAGATGATCAATCACATTGTATTGATAACACTCGTATGCAATCCAATGTGGAGATTGTTAGGATTATGTCTTGCATACTCATTGTTCAATTAGATCAAGAGCAGCAACAACGACCGAGACATATACAGTCGACTGTACACTCCTCGGGTCTAGGCATGTTGAGTTGCGGTCGATTGGACTTGGGTGCAGTCGACCGCCCGCAGCTGTTGATTTATTTTGGGCTTTTATCTTGGTGATATTTTTGGCCCATCTTCAACTACAAGTCAAATCGTACTGCTCCTATTCAGTGTGTTCTTCTACAAGATATATCGGACGACTGAGATATCAAGACTAACCTAGGATTCTCACTATTCTTTTTCTATTTATTGTAATGGCCTCCAATATGAAAGGTCAAGTACTTCATTGATATTATTCTCCATTGTAAGTGAGGCTTGAGAGATATTTCTTAATGAGTGAGTTTAGTTCCTTGTATTGAGTGAATTTGTAACTCCTTGTAATCTTCTCTATTATTATATCTCCCTATATTTTTCTCCGAATTACGAGAAAGCTGACTCTGATAAATTCCTCGTGTGTTTTGTGTTGGATTGGTGCATTTACTTGTTTGGTTGTTCGATTGATTCGTCTCATCTATCTCCCCACCCTCATTGCTCTAATCAGTTTCCCTACGTCACAGGTGTTTGACCAAATTCCTCAACAAGAGTTATGGTGAGATTTCTCTCCCTATCACACCGGACCAACACTAAATACTAAGAAATTAAATATTTGCTTCTCTTTGTAATTGATTTGGGCCATACAACAGAGCCGAATGAAGTTATTGTTTAACCGTGGAATATATTTATTACTTGGTTTTTTTGTGAATAATGAGAAACTAATTATGTTTATGGTCTGGGTCTTTCTATTAAAATTCTGGAATTATGATCAAAACTAGTTGGGCCTCTAATGATAGGCTGAGGTTGCGTTTGGTTTGTTGTTTTGAAAACAGTTTTCTGAAAACAGTTTTCTAAAAATAGTTTTCTGAAAACAGTTTTTTAAAAAATGAGAGTGTAAAAGCTGTTTGGTAATATTTTTTTATGAAAACAGTTTTTTGAAAATGAGAGTATAAAATACGTTTGGTAAACAAAAAAATCTAAAATTTTCATAAAAATAGTTATTGGGAAATGAGCTTATAAAAGGCGTTTGGTTATAAAATTAAATTCTCAAATTTATAGAAAAACAGTTTTTTTGACAATGAGATTATAGAAGGCATTTGTTTAATCAATTTGCATTAGATTTCTTCTGAAGTTTTTTTCCCTACAGTTACAGAGCACAGTTCTACAAGTATACGAATAAGAAGTCTGAGAAAGAGCGAATCGAGCAATTCTTATCAATATGAGGAGTTGTATTAATGTGATATACCTTAAGCTTGTTCATATGAACTAATATGCGACTATGCTTTTTCCAATGAAGATGTTGTATTGGTATTGTATTAAGAACCTTCCATCAACTGATATGCGATATGCAAAAGACTAATATGAAAAATCATTTGAATATAATATAATGAAAATTCTTATATCGCATCCCTTGTTTTGTAACTCGTTACACTTGCTTCAATCTCTAGTCACATAATAAGAATAAAGCTGAAATACATTATATTACATTGCAACTCTCTGTTTGTTAAGCTCTAATACATTATATTATATGTACTTGAAACCTGGATTCCCAAATGAGCTGAATTACACTGATGCAACATACATTGGATTATGCTTGTTTTTATGTGGCTTTTGTGGTATCTTTCGCTTCAACTTCTTTTTGTTTCTTCTTTGTATCTCCCCATCACTGGCAAGCTTATCAACTATGCTCGAGCTTATCTGAATTGTGTAATTGTCGGCCATTACACCAATTGTATTCTGCAAATTTTGATAGGAACAAAATTAGCGGTTAATAAATGAATTTGAAACTTCATCCTTTAATCCCTTATAAAGCATCAGAAGCCATCAGAATCCATCAGAACATCAGAAGCCATGAGCAGCATCAGAACCTATCACAGGAAGAAAATTGTACATAGTATGGAAATTTGTTAAAGAAAGAAATCAATAGTTTAGTTAAATTGGATCAGAATCCATCATCTCCAAATTCATCAGAGGCACATGAAGAAAATTTATTACAAATCCTTGTGTTAACAAACTGATTTTGCCAAAAGCATGAGAAGCCCTCACAAGCATCCCAAGTCAGTCCAAATTTTTCAGAAGCCTTCACAGTTATAACATATCAACAAGAACGTAATTTTGAAAGTGAAACTCAGACCTTAATCCCTTATAAAGCATCAGAAGGATTCACAATCCATCAGAAGCATCAAAAGCCATGAGCAGCATTAGAACCCAAGCCAGTTTGGTGACTTGTTTTTAAATATATATCAGTCTGTTTTATAAAAAAGCAAAACTGGGGGAATTTGTGTTTGGTTACCTTCATTTCACAAACTGGTTTAGTTCAAGCATCAGAAGCCATCATAAGCATCAGTAGCATCACAAACATCACAACCTTTCCCTTAAATGAAAGCACTGATCAATTGATTCAAATGATAGTGCAAACGAATAAAATTGAAAAAAAAAGCACTGATCCAATGAATACAGAAATTCTTCCCTCTGAAGGATTCAGCATCACAAGCATCTGAAGGATTCAGGATCACAAGCATTATATAATGCACATAAGAAATTCTTGCATAAAGTGTGTGTCACTCCAAAGGAGCCCGGTACATAAAATTCTTAAGGAAAATAAGAGAAGAAAACCCAATTAAGAAGTGTAGGATATCAATACCCAATTGCGCAACAGTGTCACAGTTGTAAAAAAGATGTTCAGCTGCTATTTCTGATACCACTCTTCATCTTGGTAAGGATTGAAACAATTTTGTAAAAAATAAATCACGAAATGAAATACTAGGAAATATTTACAAGGATTCAATTAGTTGTATGCTCAGAACACTTATGGACAAGAAAAAATGTTTGAATAAAACATGATGATTAGTATATGGCTGCATTTGAATGCCATGCCAACTAGTTCTAATCATGCATTTTAATGCATTTCAATGCCATGCCAAGTATTTAAAATGATCAATGTGGATATGATGACTTTTATTCCCTTATAAAGCATCAGATGCTTTCATTACCAATCACAAGCATCATAAGCTTTCATTATCCATCACAAAATTATTGGTTAATAAAATATGGATGATTTTGACACGAAAAATATATTGGCATGGATGAAATCAGGACAACTTTTATTCCCTTATGACTTTTTATTGCAGAAGGGGGGGGGGGGATACATTTTATAAATTAGTCCATTTCATCATTACCTAGACCGATAGAAATTAAAAAGAGTTAAGGGTGATTTAAAAGGATTAAATGAAGCACTTCTTGTTAGATGGAGACTGACAACAAACAAATGATAAGAAGCACTTCCACCGAAACTGCATGCATCCAAGTGTACCGCATGAGCATCCAAGTACAACTTGCAAACATGAAGAAGACCATGGAAACAAAACATCAAAACCCATTACATATCCCACAATCAGTATGGAAATATATAAGTTAGGGTTTGACTACAAGTGTACAATAAAGATATTTTAAAGCAGGGTAAAATACGTACCATCTTTCATTGATGAGGTCAATGCACTTAGCTCCATCACAAGCATCAGAAGCCTTCACAGTTATAACATAGTAACAAGAATTCAATTTTGAAAGTGAAAAGCATACCTTAATCCCTTATAAAGCAAGAAGAAGCCATCATAATCCATCAGAAGCCACGAGCATCATCAGAACCCATCACAGGAAGGTAATTGTACACAGTATGGAAATTTTACAAAGGAAGAAATCAATAGTTTAGTTAAATAGAATCACAAGACATCATCTCCAGATTCATCAGAGGCACATGTACAAAACATTTTAGAAATTTTGTATTTAGTAACTAGTATTTCACAATCTGATTTTGCGCAAACACGAAAAGCCATCACAATCATCAGGAGCCTTGATAGTTATAAGGGATGTAACAAGAAAATAATTTTGAAAGAGAAACTCAAACCTTAATCCCTTATAAAGCAAGAAGAAGCCATCACAGTCCATCAGTAGCCATCACAAGCCATGAGCAGCATCAGAACCCATCACAGGAAGGTTAATTTAACACAGTGAGAAACTCTTAAAAAGGAAGAAATCAATAGTCTAGTTAAATAGGATCAGAAGCCATCATCTCCAGATTCATCAGAGGGACATGTACAAAATTTAGTAGATATTTGTGTTTGGTTACTACCATCACAACCCAAGCACGTTTGTGGTTACTTATATTTCATATATTTCAATACTCTAAAGGTTATATAGGATCAGAATATATCATCATCATCTCCGAATTGTGAAATACTACTAACCAAACACAAAATTGTACATGTGCCTGAGATGAATCCAGAGATGATGGCTTCTGATGCTATTTAATTAAACCATTGATTTCTTCCTTTGTAAAATTTCCATACTATGTACAATTACCTTCCTGTGATGGGTTCTGCTGCTACTCATGGCTTCTGATGGATTGTGATCACTAGCATCACTAGCATCACTAGAATCACTAACATCACAATCTTTCCCTAAAAAAATAGCACTGATCAATTGAAATTCAAATCCTTCAGTTCTACAACTGTAGATAATGTTTGTAAATGTGCAGATGATTGGTTGGACATGAAGACATGTTTCATGAAAGTACAAATGAATGGTTGGACATGTATACAACTGTCCAGTACTCTAGAGGATCCAAATCTAGTCAGAAACTTTCTCTTCAATTTATTGCAGTAAGGAAATATGGACAAGGACAATAATTTCAGTCCTTGTGATAAAGGATTAGAATATATCATTATCATCTCCAGATTCTTCAAATGCACATGTTCATATTGAATTTGAAATTCCTTTTCAATAATGTGTCCTAAGTCAATTCAGAAGCCATGCCAAGCATCAGAATCCTAAACTGGGGAAACATAGTATGAAGTAGGTAATTTTCACAGGAACAGAAAATCAGTTTAGTTATATAGGATTAGAATACATCACCTCCAAAGAGGATCATAAAAACAAATTAATGTTTCCTCCAAAGCGGATCATGAAATCAAATACTAGAACAAAGCAATGTCAATATATAAAAGGATCAAATTAGTCGTAGGCTCAGAACACAGTTATATAGAACAATTGTTCAAATAAATCATAAAAACATCAGTCTAGGGCTGCATTTTTTACAATGCCATGCCTACTAGTACTAATTAAAGTGTCCAGCCCCTTGACATCAAGAAATGAATTCATCAATCATACCCTCAGTACAATGAAAAAAGTCCACATATTAACCTCTCTGACTTCACATAATGCCATCATTCTGACTGCACACAATCCAAAACAGAAACCATAGATCAGCTTAAAGACTATCACATCATTTCCATGAATATTCACTCATAGTTTTGATATTTTCAATTTCTGCAATATACAATACAACCAGGCAGAAAGGGGGGGGGGGGGGTGGGTGGGATACACATTCAAAAATGAGTTTTGCATTTCATCATTGCCTATACCGACATCATCTTGTTGAGTAAAACATCATCTTGTTGAGTAAAAAAATAGATAATAAGCACTTCCTGTTATTGACAACTCCATTCATTCTTTTGACCATACACAAATATTCAGAATACGAACTAACTCATACACAAATATTAATAAATTGTTAAACAAATAACCAATTTGGATATGATGGATCCACTCAAACAAATGAGATCCCTAGTCACCACGACTCTTCACCCACATACCCCTAACCTCCGGGTTCATACTAATGAAGGCACGACGCCATCTAGGGCTATCAACTAACACATCAAGTGCCTTCCTAACCTATTTGTAATCAATCCCACTCATCGAATTAATCATATCAATGCACTCATCAATGGAGAAAGGATCTTATTCATCCGAGGGATTACTTTGTTCGCCCATTTTCTTCCTATACACATCTTTTTTTGCCACCTGAGCATCGATAATCGGATCAATAGCCATCTCCATCTTCGACCTTTTTGTTGCTCGACCACTTGACGCACCAGATCGCCTCTTGCGAGACCCCGAACCTATCAGTGCATCATCATCCCCATCATCCACATCTACATATGGTACATTAGGGTGGGCAAACTCATAATTGACCATCTGTTCCTCATCGGAGTCATACACCTTTTGTGTTGAAGCCCTAGAAAGAAAGCCTTGGGCAGTAGACCCCTGAAAAATTTTGGTCAAAGCATCATAATTTGCCAATCCATTCGACTGAAATATTTTGCCCCAGGGTGTGCCTAACCAAAAATTTTGTGTTGTTAATTTACAAGTAGTAAAGTCATGGTTAAGTATAATAAAATCAGAATCACACACTCTTATAAAAATAAAGTTATATATGAACCTTAACATATGTGTCCCAAAAATCCTGCTCGCGAGTGATTGTTTGGTTCTCTTCATCCCAACCCAAACCACTCTTCTTCTTCAAAGTCTCAAACTCCCTCCATTTAATTCTAAGTCTAGAATGTTTGTCCTTTAATTGTTTAACCGTGAATGTACTATTACACATGTATTTCATATGTGTAACAAATTGTTGCCAAACTTTGGCTTCGAATGTCGAACTTTTCAGGCCTATTTTGGTCTACCTTTTCCTCCATCTGGTGCACAAATACCCGCTCAACAGCTGGACTCCATAACCCAACATCAGCATCCACCTCCATCTCCTTCCCCTTCCCCTTACTAGTCATCTATATTAGGAAAAGAAACGGTAAATAATAAACAACAATGGTAAATTGCTGCACTTAAAGAATGATCCGAACTTATTTTCGGAAGGCTGGAAATTTGTAAATGATGACTTCTTGTCGTGCCAATGTTTCACACAATTTTTTTTTCACTGGAACAAAATGAACCCTCATTTTAATCAAATAATTAGAAATATAGTCGATGATAGGATCATAAATCATCATTTCCAAATCCATCTAATGCACATTCTTCGCATCCCTCAAAGTAGTCAATTTATTAAAAAAAGGAAAAAAAAAAACCTTATTTTGCCTCAGGGATTTGGATTATCTCCTTATAAACCAAAATCATAGTCTTGTAACAAGGGGGAAAATGGGTTCCAATTAAATCATACCTTCATTTGCTTGGTTTGAAGACTAAAGAAGTTGTCTGGAACAGATTCAAGCTTCAGTCGTCGTTTGATTCGACTAGCCCTTTGTCGAGTACACCTTCTCTTTAAGCAGATCGGGTCTCGCAAACCATCAACCCTAAATTGATGTACACCCCACCAAATTCGACCTTCTCGACCGCTGTATGCTCTCAGCGAACGACGCTGCTGTTAAGGTGGAGTAGATTTGGGGCAAAATTTGTCCAAAATTGTTGATTTTAGGTAGATTTGGCAAGATCTGGTATTGAGCGTGGTTGTCGAGAAGGGAGGAAGCAGGTGAAGGAAGTAAAGGAGAGATGGGAGTAAAGAGTGAGTAAGCTCTCGTGTAGAGAGAGAAGGTGTAAAGGAAAATGACTGGTTGGAGTTTTGTCAAAACTCTTTTCAAAAAACACCCTAACCAAACACGTTTTGGGGTTTTGAATTTTTTTTTAAAACCTAACCAAACAAACTTTGAATCTTTTTGGTGATTTCGAATAATTATAAATCATTATAATCATCTTAATATTAATACAATTTTGCATTCAAGTCCTTACAATTTTTTATTCAAGTTCCTATATAATTATTATTTAAATTTTGACATCAGTTTTAATTACTTACTTGCCTACAAATTTTACTATTTAGTCCCTGAACAGTTATAAATTAGTACATGATTCTTATTTCATGCTCAAGTTATTTCCCACTACAAACAACATCTTCTATAACAACATATCTATCTCGGCGTTCGTATAAGAACGCTGGGATAGCTGGCGGTTCTATTGTTTTTCTAAATTTCGTATACATATGCCTGCATTTGAATACAACGCCGGTATATGTATAATATATCACAACGTTTATACAAGAAACATCGTTAATATAATATACAACGACGTTTTTTTAGTTTCAACGCCGGCACAGACTCTCCGCATATAGGGATAGAGTAATTTTTTTAATTTTTATATTGTTATAATTTTTAATAATTTTTATTTATTTATTTTATTTTATACGCATATAGCGCAAATGTTTTTTTCTGATAATTATGATGAATAATGCAAATTATTCTGAAATATGAATTTGATAAACTAGGATTATTATTACTAAATATATCTCCCTAATACACATTTATTAAATCAATATTCTCTTCTTTTGATTATATATTTATCATCTAATTATCAATAACAGTGTTCTACATTTCTTGAACAAAGATTGTACTCTTTTATAATTAGTTATAATTATTATCTTTACTTTTACTAGTTAGTATTGCCTATGAAATGTTTTTATGTTTAACCCTGTGCCAACAAGATGATTACAATCAGATTCAGTTATTGATGTATATAAAATTAAACCAGTTAGCAATTTGATATAACAACAAACGGAGGATTGTAAAATCATGAAGACATAGAGAATGAGCAAGGAAGTGATATCTTAGAGGTCAGGCTGAAAAAGGAAGATCTAGTTTATTAAAAATGTTATATCACCGGATGTATAAACACCAAGTACCAGAGTTTGTTTGCTGTTACTGGAATTAATAAATCTCATTTAATTTGATTCACCAAGAATTAGATGCAGATTGTCCTTATATAATATAAGTAATATTGGTGAAAATTGTTTATTCGAATTTTGAAGAATTAAGGAAAAATTTTGGTTTGTTCAATCGTGAAAATAAAGTTATTATTGACTAGAGGCAACTAATGTTTGCTTTTTCATAGTAGAGTAATTACATTCCAAGCTAAATTGAAGAGTTTGAATTTTTCATATGCAGCCGATAATTAAAATTGAGAGGGAAACGATTGGAAAGTGCACAAACAACATCCAAAAAATATAAAACTTTGTGGCAATCAAGATTCACCATACACAACATAACGCAAACTTGTAGATATGAATTTCGACTCACAGTCGGCAAGATACAACTAAAAGTGCAATAATAATAATAAATTACATATATATTAAAATACATATCACGACATTTTTGTCAAATAAACGTCGGGATATGGTATTTTTTCATCTTTCTCGCCCTCCCTTTTCATTTCCCCCAAATCTACCCTATCTAACCCCAAATCTCTCTCTCTCTCTCTCTCTCTCTCTCTCTCTCTCTCTCTCTCTCTCGCCATCAAGTATCTCTGCCTTGCTACTTGTTGTCGCCCGCTCCCTTGATGCCGCCCCTCCTACCTTCACCGTTGGGCCTTCCTTACCGCCGCTATTCCATCACCGACGCTAGAACCTCGCCGCCTCTTATTCCTTCGCCGCCGCCCCTCCCTCCAAGCCCCTCTCTTGCCGTCGCCGCCGGAACAATTTTCCTCCGTCGTCATTATCTCTCCCTCCGTCCCCCGCTTGCTGCTCCCGACACTCTCTACCATCACCACCGCTTTACCCTCGCTGCCTTTTGTTCTCTCGCCGCCGCCCCTCCACCGCAGCTATCTCACTCCGCTGACACTCTCTCCCTCAGTTCTCGACGCCAGCGCTCTCAATCCACCACAACTATTTCAAATTTCCCCTAATTATTTGCTGCTAATTGAGAAGGAAACTCTATCTTGCAGTTTGATTATTGAGGTAATTTTCAGCGATTTGTGATTAGTAGATTTACCCTGCTTTGTTTTGATTATTGTGTTCTAATTATTAATTTGTTCAATTTACTAGCTTTAGTTTTTTTTTCTACCTATTCTTCCTTTTTAGGCTAAATCATATGAAGATACGGAGTGAGAATTGTTTTGTAATATCAAAATTGTAGCTTGAAGTATATGCTGATTTGAATTAGTAGATGTTAATTATAATAGATGGTAATTAGTTAACGTTCATGCAGTAGAACAATATTTTATTGTTTTGAGTAATTGGTGGTAGATCTTAGGGGGGTTGGAGTTAATTTTGATTTACTTGGAATGTTTTTAAGGGGGGTTCGTTTAGGTGTTTAAGGTGTCTTCTCACTTCTAGTAGTGGTTGTTGTTTGAATTTGGCGTTTGAGGTGTCAACGTCGTCATCTTTGTAATCTCTTTCTTACTATTAGAAAACATGAACTTAATCGTGGAAAGAGTAAAATTGGAATAAGAAAAGAATTTAAATTTCTTTTTAGTGTTTAAAAAGGACAAATATGGGTTTTCGGAAGATGGAGAGTAGTGATATTTTATTTTCGTCATACTCATTGGTGTTAGTCACGTGTGTTAATTCAAATTTGAGATTGGTTGATGTTATCTGGATTTGATATTGGTTGATGTATGCTAAGTATATGAATGCATATGTTGAGAATATGCATGTGTTTGCCTAATTCACTAAAGTAGATGAATACATATGTTGTATGCTTAGTTAGATATTTTTGTATATTTTAAAATTGATCTATATATGTTAGTCAATTTAATGAAAGAATATGAGTTTTAATTTTTATGAAACTTAAATTTCAGATTGACTCCTACTTATCAAAATGGATAAAAGTTGGATTAATAAGTCATGATTATCCAAGGCGTATCGGGATGGTGTTAAAGATTTTATTAACTTTGTAAAAAGTAATTCTCCTGATACGACCATGATTTTGTGTCCATGTGTCCGATGTTCCAATTGTAATTTGAGGGCGTGTGATGTAGTTGAGACACACTTGATTTGCAGTAGTTTTCTACTAGGGTATACACATTGGTTTATTCATGGAGAGTATGCTCGTTTAGTTTCTACTGGTCCGGTTGTGCAGGAAGATGGGTCTTTATTTACAAATGATCCAAGTATTGCTAATGAAATGCACTCTTTAGTGCTGAATGGTTTAGGATTCCATAAATTTGAAACTCATATAAACAATCCAATCAATCAAGTCCATAACGGTCAGCAGAAACATCAAATCAAGGTGGTGGGGTGGCAGAAGAAATGCACGGTCGAGAAAGTAATAAGGAATATGAAGACTTTAATAAGTTGTTGAAAGATGCAAATACTCCTCTATATCGTAATTGTCCCAAGTGAATCTCTAAGTTTGGTTTAGGGTATGAGAAGATAGCATCATGCCCATATGATTGTATGCTATTCCGGGGGATAATGAGACTCTCGAAGAATGTCAAGTATGTGGTACTTCAAAATTGGTAAAAGCACCGAATGAGGATGAGCAAACTGATGAGCTAGTCACAACAAGTAGAAGAAAGAAGCCTGCAAAACTACTACGTTACTTTCCTTTAATTCCTAGGTTGCGAAGACTATTCATGTCCTTTAAAACATCTTTTAATATGAGGTGGCATGCAGAAGGTTGCAATAATGATTGAATTCTTAGGTACCCAATTGATTCCGAATTATGAAAATAAATTGATAAAAGATATCCTGATTTTGATGAAGATCCTCAGAATGTGAGATTTAGATTGACCAATGATGTTTAACCCATTTAGGTAAAAGAGCAGCACCTACATCATATGGCCTGTTGTGTTAATTATATACAATCTGCCCCCTTAGTACTGTATGAAGCAGTCATCCTTCATTTTTTCCATGATAATTCATGGACCAAAATATCCAGGAAATGATATAGATGTGTATCTACAGCCGTTGATTGATGAACTGCAACAATTGTAGGAGGGTGTTCGAACATATGATGCAACATCTAAAGAAACTTTCCGTCTCTGGGTTGCGTTGACTTGGACAATCAATGATTTCTCTGCATATGCAAGTTTATCTGGTTATAGCATGAAAGAAGGTTATGTTTGTCTTTATTGTGCTGAGAAAACTATTTCAAAGTGGTTGTATAAAGGAAGAAAGTTTTGCTACATGGGTCATAGGAGATGGTTGTCCACCACACATATTCTCAAAGCTGAAACAACGACATTTGATGGTACCAATGAGTGGAGACATGCTCCTACAGTTATTTCTGTGTCTGTTAATAAAAATGGGTTAAACCTGAGTGCACCAAATGAACCTTCTGAGAATGGCTCTGGAGTTGATCTGCAAAAGGAAGAAAGTGAGAAGTGGCTCGAGGCGTGGGTTGCATTTTCTTTAAGAAGCTATTTGGCCGATTTTGGAGATGAATCGTTGATCACCAAACACTTCTCCCGGGATACTACGAGCTTCTGTCTACAGTGCTGCCAATGCTCCAATAGCAGCACGTACCAACTTGCACCACCCAAATCAAAGCAAAAACCGCTCAAAAAATAGATTAGAAGATGAGAATGACTGGTTGTTTTTCTATCCTCTTCTTCCCAAAAAAATGATTCCTTCTTATAACTTGTAACCAGGGAGAAATAAAAACTATGTGCAATTAATCAAAAAAAAACGGCTATATCAGAAAGATCCTTTAATTCTTGAAACGACTATAACATAAAGCACATTTACTTCTTGAAACAGCCATATTATTAATTGGGAAAAAAACGTTTTTGATATGTTCGAAATTCGAAAGTAAAAAAAAAAATAAAAAGTTCCTTTTTTTAAGAGACCCCAACACCCTAAGGCCCGGCCCGGTATATATATATATATATATATATATATATATATATATATATATATATATATATATATATATATATATATATATATATATAATGTGGAATGTAGGAATTGAACCCCCCAACCTCATGTGAACTCAAAACTTTAACCGTTGGGCCATATAAAACAATGTTGTCAACAAGAGAAGTGTTTTAAATGTATACTCAACCCCCCCACTTATATATTTAAAACACTAATTTGAAAAGAAGCGTTTTTTTTGTTTTTCTTAAGTATAGAACCAAGCATAAGTAAGGTGTCCGAAGACTTGAACCTTACATAGTGGGAAATCCCCAAAATGCAAGAATAATGACTGATCTTAAGTCTTGAACGCATTACCCATTTTTACATAGTGAAGGAAAACCACACGTGATTCTACCAGGTGCAAGTTCTAAATGCCAACACATTCCGGCCTTGTGCTTATCCCAGTATAGGTGAATGTTTTAGAGAATCATCCCCATTCTCATAGAAGCAGCCACACTTCACAATCACCCCGGTGAGTCTTTCAAGAGTGCTCTTGTATCTAGGCACTCCTCTCATTTAGAGATATAGAGCTCATTAAGAGCCAAGATCATCCTTACTAACGCTACAAGACATCATGCACATACACATCAGGATGGACTAAGGAGTTGTAAACTCCTAGGTTGCATGATTTCAATCAAAGTATGGCTTGTTTTTCCCATTGAACCTATGTCTTGGGATCTCTAGTCGTATAGGTTGGGTTCCCACCAATTGTGATCCTAAATGGGCTTCAGTCTCATCCTTATCGATGTGTTCCAAACTTTGTCTCGAGACAGTCCTTTCGTCAAAAGATATGTAAGGTTACTTTTCGATCTCACAAAGTCCACAGTAACAGCACCAGACGTGAGGAGCTCTCTCACCGTACTGTGCTTGCGACGAATCGCTAATCTCTTACCGTTATAGTAAGCATTTTGTACTTTAGCTATGGCAACAATACTATTTGAGTGGATTAAGATCAGAGGTATAAGCCTACTCCATGAAGGAATGTAAGGCAAGAGGTTCCTCAACCAGCTTACCTCCTCACTAGCCGCAGCTAGAGCAACTAACTCAGACTTCATAGTAAAGTAAGTTAAAATAGTATGTTTATTGGACCTCCAGGAAACAACACCACCAGCGATACTAAAAATTTATCCACCTGTGGCCTTGGAATCATCTGAAAATGAATTTCAATCTGCATCGCTGAATCCCTCAAGGACAGCGGGAAACCTCTCATAATGTAGTCCTAAGTTCAGGGTCTTTTTCAAGTACCTCATGACTCTTTCAATAGCATTCCAATGCTCAGAACTAGGACAAATCGTAAATCTACATAATACCCCTACAACATATGCAATGTCAGGTCTAATGTAGTCAGTATCATAGCGAAGGCTACCAATGATACTAGCATATTCTTTTTGTCAGCAGCACCAGAATTTTTCAAAAGTTTAACATGAGGGTCACTGGGTGTACATGCAGGTCTACGGTCAAAGTAATTGTATTTCTTCAAGATCTTCTCAATGTAATGAGATTGATCAAGAGTAATACCAGTCTCAGTACGTGTGATTTTGATGCCTAAAATAACATTGGCCTCACCTAGGTCCTTCATATCAAAATTTTGAAGCAGTAAATCGAATCTCGAAAAAATCAGGTCCCGAACTCTACTTCTCGCAATCCGTGCTTTTTTTTCTTCTCCTTCATCTTCTTTCTTTTCTGATTTCGGTTCCAACAACCCTTGGGTTTTTTAAATTATTTTTTTGTTCTGGATTTGGGAACCGTGCCCTCCTCCCTTTGGTATTCCGCCGCCACCTACCGCCTTGATTTCTGTCTTTATATAGGGGAGCAGTATGATTATAGGGTTAGTTAAATATAATTAGGATTAGGTAAGTAATGAATTAACTAGTTAAAGTCACAAGATTAATAATAATCTATTAGATTATAAATTAATCATTTACCTAACTATATCCAACAATCAATTCCACTGGTACTTTTTTTTATAAAATATTTTATTCCAAAATTTCATTCTACCCCTAACTGACCTTTTTTTTAAAAAAAATTCTTGAAAGGGCCAATTAGTAAAAATGTGTGATTTTGAGTGCTCAAACTTTTCAGAAATCTTCATATAAAATCAATTTTACAATTTGAAATCTGTATCCTTATTTTTTCCCTTGATTTTACCAAAACGTACACCTTTTGCACTTATCCCTCTCATTCTTTCAAAATCAAATAAATAAATAAAAATAAGTTGAAAGGAGATAAATTGTAAATAAATAAACGCGAACTCGCAACTTTAATGCATAAAAGAGTAATAAAAATTATATAAAATTACACTTATTAAATACTCTCAAACTTAAGATTTTGCTTGTCCTTGAGCAAAAAGTAAAACCATAAATTAAATAATAATAATCATAATTAGGCTTAACTCATCACACCAAAAGGCATTTTCATGCAAGCATCAAATCTTCAACTTAATACATAAACAATAGCAAATAAAGAAAAATTAAGCATACTCACTTTCTCCAGTGCAATTATTTATACATAATTCTCAATCCAATCATATTTTTCATGCAATTAATGCAATTATATCATGTAACAACTCCATCCGTGATCACTGATCCACACTACTAAAAACCGAGTAGCAAACTAGAGAGTTTTTTTTTGTTTTTTATTTTTTGTTTTTTATTTTGAATCTCTCTATCTAAGTTGTTACTTGCTTTTTGACGCAAATGCAAACATTTATGATGCATTGACCTAGTTACTCAACAAGTCACACACTTAGAATGCTTTCTCATACTCATATTTCAAGTTTTCGTTTGATGTAAAAGTAAACATTGTTGATGAATACCCCTAGTTACTAAGCACCTTAAAACAGTGGAGTAGATAAATCTTTATTTATTCAATTATTTAATCATTATCACTCTATTTACTCAAACTCTGTTTAGGACTAGATCAAATGGGATAATCACAAGAAAAATCATCACATTTTTTTTTATGTATAATCACACGACTCTCACAATTCTGTAAGGAATTTTGAACTTTAATAATTTTAAAGAAAATAAGTATGCTTAATCTTGCTTTATAAGGTATTGTCCATCCTTTAAAAAAATCTAGTAATTTACACGTGTGATGCACGTTTTAATAATTTCAAAAAATAAAAATTAAAACTCTGACGTAGGGAGTATTTGAACTGGAAACCTCCTTTATATTAGTTATGTACGTGTGTTTCACATGTTGGTAGAATGAAAAAATGACAAATGACACTAAGGCCTTCTCCCATTATAATATTAGAGATATGCAATGCTTTAGCACAATAAAGAACTCCAAAGTGTAATGGTAATTAAAAAAAAATTAGCCGCTTCCCCCAAACTTAAATATCACATTGTTCTCAATTGGGAAAAGAAAGGGAAAAACCAAAATAATGAGAAAAGTTCAGAATTACTCCCTTAATTCATGTTGAAATTCTGGATAAGTGACATTCATTTTTCAGTCATATCTGGAGTTGTAGATGTCCAAATCCCCTGATTCTTTTTGCATTGGCTAAGAATTTTTCATTCAGTCCCTCTTTGAAACACTTTTCCAAATTCGGACTTAAACCTGCCCAAAATCAACCATCAATGTAGGTATAGAAAACAGCTCCGCCGGAAACCCCCAAACGTATGCAATCCTATAAAATAAAATCAAAAATTAAAATTAAAGTAAACTAAAAGAAAATAATTCTAAAGACAAGAAAAAGAAAAGATGGGTTGCCTCACAAGAAGTGTTAAGTTTTAAGTCTTCAGACGGACATGGTAGCTACGATGGGTTATGTGATGCCAAGATCCAACAAGATAAGAGCCTTTTTTCCAATAATTTTCTTCATGTGTGGAATAGGTTTTCTCTGTGCATCTTGCAAATTAGATGGCAACAGTTTATGCTTGAGTTTGATTCTTTTCTTTCTTGAAAATGCTGTTTTTGATATCCCCACCTCTTTGAATTCTAATTGAGAAGAAAGCTGAACAGATGGTGCAACATCCAAATATATAACATTTTCCAAAATATTTTCTTTCTCAGATTCAAGAGTTGCTGAATATGTTAGACATACTTCAATTGGTAACTTTTCAACATTGGCCTTATGTTTCTCGCTTACAATTAAATCAGTTTCACTAACTTTAAAATACGAGTGAACTTCGGCAGGAAAATCCATTGATTTAAAAACATCAAAAGTAACTTGCTCATCCTTAACTCTTAAAATAAGTTTTCCTTGTTGGACATCAATCAAAGATCTCCCTATAGCTAGAAAAGGTCGCCCCAAAAACAACAAAATTTGTTTATTTTCCTCCATGTCAAGCACTATGAAATCAGCTGGGAATATGAACTTGTCTACCTTTACCAAAACATCTTTAATTATTTCTCTTGGGTACGTGATAGATCTGTCTGCCAATTGCAAAGAAATTTTAGTGGGTTTTGCTTCTCCAAGGCCTAGTTTCATGAAAACCAAACAAGGCATAAGATTAATACTTGCCCCCTAAATCACACAAAGCTTTATGAAAAGATGAGTTTCCAATAGTGCAAGGAAAAGAATCGTAAAACTCCCTAGTTCTTTAAGCTTAGGAGGCAGTTTCTTTTGTAAAATTGCACTACTTTCCTCAGTTAGCATTACCATCTCATGCTCCCCTAACTTCCTCTTGTTTGATAAAATATCCTTAAAAAATTTAGCATATTTAGGCATTTATACAAAAGCTTCAATAAAAGGAATATTAATATGCAGTTGCTTAAAAATACTTAAAACTTTAGAGAATTTATTATCAAGATTATTCTTTTTAAGTCTTTGCGGAAAATGAATAAGTGGATCATAAGATGAATAAGGATAAGTTTCAGAATTAAACTCCCTAGAACCCGTGGGGGTTTGAAGCTCCTTTATTCTTCTTAAAATGGTGGTTGGCCACCTGTTGCGTTTGTTCCTCCAAAATTGGCTCGAAATCATCTTACTTTTCAACCACATTTTGTTATGCAGTTTGTGCTTGTGACTGCTCAATTGTTCTCCCGCTTCTTAGTGTTATTGCTTTGACATGCTCCTTTGGATTGGTCGCGATGTTACTGGGTAAGGTTCATGTTGTCCTCTATATAAGAATATATTTGACTAATCTGAGCCTTAAGGTTATGAATTGAAGCCTGTATTATTTTGTATCGCCAAATCTGTCATCTGTATGTATTGCATGAACATCTCTTCAAGTGTTGGCTTCTTTTCTTGCGGTAGAAAATTCTGAGGTGGTCTAATTGCTCCTTGATTGTTGTTGTAACCCCCATTCTCGACAATAGATATTTTTTCGTGTATTTTCTATAATATGATTTTTTGTAAATTTATTTTGTGCTAAATTTTTTCGGATCTCTATTAAAGTGATTTCTAATCGAAAATTTTATTCATTTCGAATAACAGGGTATTTTGATCTTATTTCTATATCTTATTGATCGAGTATTTATATTTGAGCCTAAAACAAATATAATATTGTTATTGGATTATTTTAATAAAATTGTTAAACCCGAATATTATTGTGTTGTATGATTTTATTATTTTCATAATCATAATAATTAATTGTTATTTCCATGATTATCTATTTAAAATCCATCTATCTAATTGTTTTATTATTGTACTTGATCTAAATTTCGTGGTGAACTCAAATATATTTTTCAAACCCAATTGATATTCTCTTTATTTGTATTAATCATTTATCTATTTGAATTTAAAATTTTGTTCACAAAATTCTTTGTTCTTCTCGATGAACTATTTTCTTGTTGATCATATTTTTCTGTTGTTTAATTGTGAGTATTTTTATTTGAACCTTATTGATTTAGATCTACCTCTTATGGAACCCTAAAACCCAATTTCATTTATTCTTGACACAAAACCGCTTTTACCCTAAACCGCTAACCCAACATCCTAATTGTGCCCTATAAATACAACCCTAATGCAAACTCTAAAAATTGCTCAATTTTGAAACCCTAGCCGTCTATTCTCTCTCCTATCTCCTCTCTCCTCGTCATTCTCTATCTCTCCCCGAGTTTTCGCCCAAACAGCCAACCTCTACTGTTCATCTTCCCCACTCAGACCCATCTTCTCCTGGTGCTGCCCCCGGCCTCCGGCAACCACCCCTTCGTCGTCGCCACTTCTCGTCGATGCCTGTGCCACCCTGACCCCCCCCTCTTCCTCTGGTTCTCGTCGATAGCAGCCGAACCCCCGCTGCTTCTTGCGCCAGCCATCAACCCCTCACCCTGTCACTCCCCTAGTCCCCTGATCGACACCGCAATCTAGTCGCCGTCGACGTCGCACCTCCAACCACCGCCGCCAGGCCGTCGACCCTAAGCCCCCTTGCCACTGTTGCTGCTTTGTCTCTTTGTGTGCTGTGTTTTGCTTGATTCTCTTTGTGTGCACGTATATTGCACGTGTTCTCTTGTGTGTTCGTGGGTTCGTTGCTTCGGGATCCTTATCCTGTTATTCTTGATATTCATTTTCACCGTCCTCTTGAATTGTTAATTGTATCAAATTCAAGTTTCGTTGATACTCTTGCAAGTAGATCTCTTTGTTATTGTATTATCCATTGTTCATCTCTTCGTTCGGTCTACTGAGGGTTTACACGAGCTAACCTCAATATTCTTGACATCGTACCACTTTTGACTCTAAAGTTTGGATCTTTCATGAGTGCATATAGAATTGATAATAGGGTGGTTCATATAATCGTCACACAAATAAATTATTGTAGATACAATTGCTAGGTTGTATGTTGTTTGATCGATTGGTGATTGATTGAAGATAAATTGATGTATGAGTATGTTCTAATTTTATTCATCATGTTATTGCACCCATCATGTTGATTACACAATTTATTGACTAAAGAATCGATACCCATCATATTTGAATTAATTTATTTTCAAGAAATCTACCCAAAACCTATATCTTGCTTGCTGGCTGTATGTGGTCTGCTATTTTCGACCCAGTAAATGATCTCAAAATAAATAATTTTCTGAATAAGAGTTGTAGCCTTATCTTCCTAGTTTCCAGAAAATCATGAATTTTTGAATTCTGAGTTGTGTAGCAAAAGTTATGCTCGTTTTACTATAGCTGTGTTTTTACTTTCAGATTTTCAAATTCTTGTATCTTGCATGCTTAAACAGTGAAAAGGCTAATTTAATGTTAAAATTTTGTTCTGATAATTTCCAGATTTTTAGTAATCATGTTTAGGAGCCCAAGAATTATTTTTAATGAATTGAGTTTTTGCTGATTCTAAAATTATAATAACATAATGTCAAATTTCTTCCTGAACATGAAATCTGTAAAGAATGATATGTTTGACCTAGCTACTGTTGTCGGATTTTGAACTTTAAATATGAGTTGGAAACGTGTGGAAGTCTAGTTTCTAGAACTTCTGACGGATTCATTTTTTGAGTTCTGGAACAGTGGGAAACTGTATTTTTGTACAGACTGCTTTTGCTGTCCAGAATTTTATATTTCAGTATTTAATAGTTTAAATATTTCTATATCGTATTATTGCATGAATTAATGTATGTGTGTTGTATTGCATGATCCTAGTGTCCTATTGTCATCATTCTAATTGTCCTATCTAAGTTATCGTCCTATTGTTTCCCTATTGATACTATTATTTATCTCATATCTCTTAATTGCATATTGTATTGTTGCATTGAGAAAATAATTAACAAGTCGGGGTTTAAGGGATTGACTGGAGTAGTTGATGATATAGTGACTGTACTTGGAGGAGGGGCTCATGTTTCCCTAAATATTGTTCTAGCTATTTTTATTGATTGATTGTGGAGCGCTGACTACGACACCCCAATCTATCGTGTATTGTATCGTTGCCGAAGACCGTTACCGTGCATTGAATATTGATTATCGTTGCCGAGTACATGATCTATAGAATCTTCCACTTAAGTCTAAAACGAAATTGATTGTATGCATCGAACCTGTAGAATGAGATGCAGTAGTACATGCATTAGTTAGGATTAAGATGATTAATAGACTTAAGGATTGACACATCACCAACACTTCATATTGTTCCCATTGTTCCTATTGATATCGAATATTGTCTAAGTGTTATTGTTATTGATCATTGATTATTGTTACCGAATATTGAATCATTGTTTATAGCCATTACATCGATTACCGTGAAATTGATTATTGATTATCGTGCCATGTTATTGATTCCTATTGATCCATTGATTCATTATTATACCGTTATTCCATTGTTCCTTGTTTTTTCTACTTGATGTCCATGACTTGCTCTAAGGACAATTTTTCTCCTTTTTTTAGATGAAGTGTTTACAAGTGTTGATGGAGAATTGCCTAACGGATTGGGAGAACAACATTGGTGAAGGAAATTGATAGCATCACCGCTTAATAAATTATTGCTTTGTCGTGAGGACTTAATTATTGAACTATTGTTATTTCATTGTATTGTGGGCTTTTGACCCGAATATTGCTATTATTTGTTTTCAGATGTTGGATTATTATTGTATTTGGATACTTCTAATTGTTTATTTCAAGTATTATTGTTTATTAGATTATTATTATTGCCTGCGCAATTGTTCTGTATTGATTATATTGTTGAGTTGATCGGATAAACAGCTTATGGGTGATATTATCCATTCGCTGGGCCAATGTCATGTACTCATGTTCCGTATTTTTTGAAGCGGGGCGTGACAGTTGTTCCAAGAAAAATTGGGGTGATTTCTCCATCCTGGATTATATATGTTCAAATACAGATTGTTTTGATGTTGGAAGTTTGACACGTAATGTGTTTGATAGGAATGTGGTTGAGAAAATGAATTTTTCACTTGGAAATCAATACTTGAGTGATTTCTTGCACAATGATCACAAATAATATAAATCTAAATTGCATTAACATTCATATTACTTAATTATTTAGATAAAATATCAATTTGTGCGATCAATGTGGTAATAGGATCAAGCTAAAAAACTCCAGCCACTTTTCTTGGCATTTCTCTTTCTGAAAACTATTTGTTACTGTTGGACGTCATCTCCTCTAAAAGCTCATAAGTGCTTCATGAGTTTTTCTCTTAAGAGCACCTCCAGCTGCTGCATCTTCCATTGATCAATTTGTAACTCCCAAATCATTATAGAATATTTGGATTTGCAGTCATTTTGGTAGTTCATGATGATGACACTTTCTCAATAAATCTTTATACCTCTCCCACACATAATACAAAGATTCATTCTCAAATTGAGTAAATGTGATCATGTCATTCCTTAATTTCGCTGTCATTGCCAGCGGAAAGTTTTTAGCTAGAAATTTTTGTGCAAGTCCCTTCCAAGTAGTAGTTACTCCCGGCGGAAGAAAATTTAGCCAAGCCTTCGCTTTATCTCTTAGTGAAAAAGAAAATAGTCTCAATCGCATTGCATCATCTGATACTCCACTGTGCTTGAAAGTGTCACAAATTTCTAAAAAATTTGCATTGTGAACATTAGGATCCTCATGCGATAGTACCCCAAATTGAACAGTTTGTTGAATCATTTAAATGATCACCGGTTTAATCTCAAAATTGTTAGCTTGTATAGCCAGCCGCTTTATGTTTGATGTTGTTCCATTAACCGAGGGCATAGTGTAGTCTCTCAAAGCCTTATTCTCCCCTCCATTACCCTCGTTTCTCATGGTGATACACTTATATGTCCAAAAAAATAGCTATTAAATAACAGAAAAAAACTAAAAGACCAAAAAATAAGAAAAATAATAAGAAAAATCCAAATGACTAACAATCTAGTAATTATCAATATCAGTAAAAGAATAATTAGTCCCCGGCAGCGGCGCCAAAAACTTGAGGGGATTATTTGCAAGTGTACAAAATCGCAATAAGTAGTATAGTTTAAGTGAAAAGAGTGTCGAACCCACAAGGGCTAATTATTTTATAGAGTACCGAATTTCACTAGAGTAACTACTATTTGGAAAATCGAAAATATGATAAAAATAGCAACTAAACAAAATTAAACTAAGGAAAGAACTAAACTAATTAAGAAGAACAAAATCTGAAAATTTATTGTTTATTAATAGAAAAACTAAATTTAAGGCTTTTGATTTCACCTAGTTAATCCCACATAATTCATAATTTCATGTAACAATAAATTATACTTTTCCAAGTTGTAGACCAAAATTTTCTAATTATTCAGTGTTTTCTCTCGAACAACACCAAAAATATTCTCTTTTTCACTAAAAGTTTATCATATCTCTATGCACAATTAATTAATTGCAGGCTCATTAAGTTCTATACATTTCTTTATAGTCACATTAACCACAGTAAATCACAAGTTACCCCTCGGTCTCCACATGACTCAATAAATCATTGGTGTTTAATTCTATAATTCTAAATCACAAATTACCTTCGGTCTCTCCATGATTCAATAAATCAAACAATAGTTGGCCAAACAATTGTAAGCATTAAGATTAAACACACAACCATGAAAAAAGTAGAAGAATAAAATAACATGAAATTAGAATTGTGTTCTCAAAACTAGGCTACATCGAAGCCCTAGAAAAATAAATTTAGTTCATAATAAATTTGCAACTAACAAACATGTTTTTGGATTGTATAATAATAATAAAAATTATAAAAGAAAAAAAGAACTCGTGGTTGCTTGAAGCCGTAAATCAAATCTTGAAAAATTCAATTCCCAAGCTCTACAATACGTGCTCTTTTTCTTCTCCTTCTTCTTCTTTCTTTTGTAATTTTGGCGCCAGCAACCCTTGGGTTTTTTTATATATTTCTTCTGGCTTTGGGAACTATGCCCTCCTCCCTTTCTTTTCTGCTGCCACCTACTGCCTTGGTTTCTGTCTTTATATAGGGGAGCACTAAGATTATAGGGTTAGTTAAATATAATTACGATTAGGTAAGTAATGAATTAATTAGTTAAAGTCACAAGATTAATAATAATTTATTAGATTATAAATTAGTCATTTACCTAACTATATACAACAGTCAATTCACTATTGCTTTATTTTTTTAAAATTATTTTATTCCAAAATTTCATTCTACCCCCTAGTTGCCCAATATATATATTTTTAATTCTTGAAAGGGCCAATTATTAAAAATGTGCGATTTTGAGTGCTCAAATTCTCCAGAAATCTTCATATAAAATAAATTTTGAATTTTGAAATCTTTATCCTTGTTTTCTTCATTGATTTTACCATTTCTTCCTTGATTTTACTGAAACGTACACCTTTCGCACTTATCCCTCTCATTCTTTCAAAATCAAACAAATAAATAAAAATAAGTTAAGAAAAATAAAATTTAAAGAAATAAACGCGAACCCGCAACTTTAATGCATAAAAGAATAATAAAAATTATATAAAAATTACACTCATCATTAATGTTGGATTCTAAGGTTAGGGGTTTGATACGCAAAAATGGAGATGTTGGGAGTTCTCATGGGTTAATGTCATCCTTCCTTTCTTCATAGGGATTGGAATTAGCACAAGGGTTTGAAAGATCTGCATATGTTGTTGCTTCCATGAAACAACCAAAAATTAGGAATTGTAATGCAATCAGTAGTTCAGCAGAATGAGTTGATTGTTGAAATGCTATTGTTGTTCAAGGTTTAGATATTCACCTGGTGTTATGGATTTTGACATGCTAATGTTGATGCTTGCTTTGTTGAGCCACTGCAACCTTGTGAAAGAAGAACAATAGTTGATTTTAACTTGTACATATTTTTCTTACAGGGAATAGGGTTTGAGTTTTAATACTTCTTTATAGGTAAGGAATTCTCACATTAGTTTAATTGCAACACAGGCTGTAGCTGGACTCTTAAAAAAACTTCATTGATGCAAACTATGTCAATCTCGAGGTTGAATAACAATCATAAGGTTGAACTAAACTCTAAAGCTTAAAATTAATATTAATAACCGAATGATAGCTTACCACTTATAGCTAGGGGCTATGTTTTTTTGTGTGGCATTCGGCCGTAGGCGCCTACATTGGGAGAGAGATTTTTCAACATTCAAAATTAATGCCGTCTAAGACCAAAATCGAACATGCGACCTTTCACTTAAGAGTGGGAAACTTGCCACTTGCACTACATGTGTTTGGTGCCTAAACTGGACTTATAGCACATGAAATAAACTTGAAGTATCAAAGTTCAGTCTTCATGTATATATATATATATATATATATATATATATCTCTTTCTCTCTCTCCTCCCCCCCCCCCCCCATCTCTCCATATCCCAACTCTTTTTCTCCCGGCCCTTGTCTGCCTCCCTCAGTCTCCTGCTCTTCTCCAATGCCCAATTCCTTTACTCTCGCCCTTTTCCTTCGCCCGAGTCCTCGTCCCCCAACCCTCTCCTCCACCCGCGCCATTCCCCTTCGAGTAGTGACCGGCATGAATCCATCTGCAAGGAAGATTTAATGGCAGCAAGGACACAATAGCAAGAAAAAATTAAGAAAAACTAAAGGCTAAGTTTCATTAAATTCCAAAATCAAAGATGCAGAACAACAGAGTACAATTGGAGGTTTTATGAGCGAGCGCAACACATGTAAAAGAAATAAATACCTATACTGTTTATACCGTAGGTGGGACCCACTGATCCTATCCCTCCACTCATAGGTCGCCACGTTAGCACATGCTTAACCCGTGAGGAATTAAGAACGGGTGATTATTACAAGGTTTCCACTACATTTGCAAATAACACCACTGAAGAATTATATTCACCGAAGGACTGATATGCAACAACTTGGATTGATGCACAAGAGTTTCCTTCCTTCTTCTCAGATACTGATAGATGTTGTATCAATTCTTCCCCCATAAAAAGGAGCTTCAATTTTTTTTTGAAATTTAGGGAAGCGACTATGAAGATCCCAGAACTCCTCCCACAGTGCATCTTCTTTTTCCCCACCATTCCCTTGAACTCAAACTTCGGTCACTGCAATTTCCTTCTTTCCCACCATTCTTTTACTAAAAATTTTGATGGGTTCAACTACATCCTTTTGGAAATATGAGGGGCGATAAGGCTGCAGTTTGCTACTATCCCCTAAATGCTTTTTTAGTTGCGAAGCATGAAAAATGTCTTGTATCTTAGTTGCGGGAGGTAACTGCAGCTTGTAAGCAACGGTGCCCACCTTTTCTACCACTGCATAAGGGCCAACAAATACAATTTATGAATGCGCTTACCCCCAATTGACAGCTGCATGTAAGGCTGAAGCTTCAGATAGACAAAATCCCTAACTTGGAATTCTTTCTTAGCCCTACTCTTATTGTTGATATCCTTCATCCTCAATTGAGCCTTCTTCAAGTTATCCCTGCATAATTTGAGAGTAATATCCCTTTCAATGAGGCATTGATCTACCTCTAGTGACTTGCCAGTCTTTAGCGTATATGGAAGAAGGGTTGGGAGTGGTCTTCCATACAAGAGGTGGTAAGGAGATAATTTAGTAGAGCTGTGAACACTAGTATTGTACCAAAACTCCACCCAAGGTAGCACATTAGCCCATATTGCAAATTTGTAAGCACAAAAGCATCTCAAGTAGGTTTCCAGAGTTCTATTTACTACCTCTGTCTACCCGTCGCTTTGAAGATGAAATGAAGTACTCATACACAACCGACTGCCGTGCAAATTGAAGATTTCATGCCAAAAATTGCTTGTGAAGATCGCATTCCGGTCACTTACAATAGTAGCAGGGACTCCATACAACTTGACCACATGTTGAACAAATAATCCAGCCACTTGTTTAGCATTGTAAGGGTGAGTGAGGGGAATAAAATGGTTGTACTTTGACAAACGATCAACCACCACCAGCATGATAGTTTCCCCCCAACTCTTAGGTAAACCCTCCACGAAATCCATACTAATATCTTCACATACCTTATTAGGGATTGGTAGAGGTTGTAGTTGTCTTGCAAGTGATTGAGTGGAGTACTTGCATCTTTGACAAATATCACACTCTTTAACATAACTTTTTGCAGGCCTTTCATTCCTTTCCACTATGTTACACTTTTGAGCCTCAACCAAGTTTTATCTTAGTATGATTGTCCACCTTGAAGGGTATTATGGTGCAGGTCCATGAGAGTAGCAGTAAGGGGAGATGAAGAATTTATCAATGTCTTCCCCTTATAAATACAGACCACTCTGATATTCATACTTCGAATTGGAGGGTCCTGCCTGATCAATAATGGTTTGAATTGCCTTATAGAAGGGATCACAGAAGGGATCACTCTCTACTTTTTTCTTCAACTCCAACACCCATGAAAGTTGTATTATAGATATAGCTTGAATTTGCTTATCTTCAAAGATCCGAGAGAACCCATCTGCACCTATATTCTCTTTTACCTTCTTGTATTCAACAATAAACTGATACCCATGCAATTTCCAAAGCCAAGTGTGTTGAGCCTCCGTTTCTAACCTTTGTTCCAGTAAATGCTTGAGGGGTTTGAGGTCTGTCCTTATGATAAACTCCTTGCCTAACAGATAGTGCGTCCATTTTTTCACTACATGCAATATGCCCAACATTTTCTTCTCATATGAGAACAGATATTTGCTCCTCCCTTGCAATTTCTTGCTAAAAAAAGCTATGGGATGCTGCTGCTGAATTAATATGGCCCCAAATCCCGAACTTGAAGCATCACACTCTAGAATAAAGTCTCTAAAAATTTGGGGAGTTGCAGGACTGGAGGAGTAGTGAGGGCCTTTTTGAGAGCATCAAAAGCACTTTGAGTTGTGGAGGACCATTGGAAAGCACCTTTTTTTGTTAGAGCCACCAGAGGTGCTAATATAGAAGCATATTTGTTGAAGTATCCTGTCAATCCCAAAAATTCCCTCAGAGCTCTAAGGGTTTTGGGCACTGGCCAAGCATTAATAGCAGCTATCTTACTAAGATCCACCTCCACACCTTGATCCGATACAATATGGCCTAGATAAGCTACCTTGTGAACTCCAACGACACATTTACTAAGCTTAGCATGCAGGGAATTGCTCTTTAGCAGCTGCAACACCAACCTTAAGTGTTCTTCATGCTCCTTCATGGATTTTCTACAGATAAGAATATCATCAAAGAAGACAAGCACAAACTTTCAGAGATAGGGCTTGAACACTGCATTCATGAAGGATTGGATTATAGAAGGAGCATTGGTTAAGCCAAAGGGCATCACAACATATTCGTAGCGGCCTTCATGTGTTTTGAATGCTGTCTTTGGGATATCCTTTTCACTCATTATGACTTAGTGGTAACCACTTAGCAGGTCTAACTTGCTAAAGACCTTTGAACCTTGCGATTCATCTAGTAACTCATCAATGACGGGTATGGAAAATTTGTCTTTGAGTATCACCTTGTTGAGAGCCCTGAATTCCGCACACATTTGACATGTACCATCAGCTTTTTTCACCATATCTATGGGTGAAGCAAAGGAGCTAGAGCTTGGTCGTATGACTCCAGATTGCAGCATTTCGTTTACCAGTTTCTCAATCTCATTTTTCTGATGCCATGGATGCTTGTAAGGTCTTAAACTAATTGGTTGTGTATTAGGACACAGAGGTATCTTGTGATCACAAGCCCTCTTTGGAAGTAATTTGAAGTTCTCGAAAGATATCTTGATACTCATGGATAATTTCAGTTAACTCATCAATATAGCTCAGGATAGCTCAGGTCTTAATGAATTGAATTAGGGATGGAAGTTACTTATAGTATCAATCTTTCCTTCATGTATTGGAGTGTCTTCAGTGTGGACTTGGTTGTGGCTATGTCAATTGGTTTATTGTTCAGGCCCTTCAACACCTGCACCTTTCCTCCCTGCTCAAAATGTAGAGAAAAGCTCTTAAAGATGAGCCAAACCCCTTCCAAGGTCTTGATCCATTCAACCCCTAGCACCACCTGACTAATTCTCAGAGGAAGTACATAAAAATTAGCCTTAATAACAACCCCTTGGCAGACAAATTCAACTCCCTCCCACAACCCTTCACATTGCAATTTCTCTACCCCTGCAACTATTACCTCAAACTGTATACCTCTTGTTATTGGAAGCTTAACTCTCCTAACTACTTGCACATCTATAAAATTATGGGTAGGCCCCGTATCAAACAAAGCATACACCTCTTGTTTACAGATAGTACCTCTCAATCTCAGAGTTTTGGGAGTGTCAACTCCTAAAATGGCTTCTAGAGAAATGGCAGGTTGGGGGTTGGAAGAACTCAGAGTTTGAATGCATTGTAACCCCTTTTTAGTGCTTGTATCAGTATCAGCAATACCAGGTATGGGTTGGGCCTGTTCTTTAACTCCTTCGGTGTCAAACTCCTTTTCAATTTGCAGCAATGATCTTCCTTTACACTTGTGACCTTTCACCCATTTCTCATCACATCCAAAACACAAACCTTGTGATCTCTTCTAAGGAAAAATTCTGCCGAATTCAATTTGCTTTGGAGCTACCAAGGTCTGAGGTTTACTGGGATGGAGAGGTGGTGTATGTGCAGGTTTATTAACTTGCAGAGATTAGGGTGGATTTGCAAGTTTGGCAGTGAAACTATGAAATTTCGCAGCTTTACCTTTGACACATTAGTATGGTTTCTCTCGCATGAGCTTCTCTATAAGCACTAGTCAAAGTGGTTGGACGCTTGAGAATCACTTCTTATTGGATCTCCTCTTTTAACCCAGAGATAAAATAATCGACTAGAACTGACATCTATAAAGTCTTACTCAAATGACTATATCGAATAAACTCCTTATGGTAATCAACCATATACCAGATTGACGAAGTTTAAACAGGGTTGTAGTTTGATTTTGAAGCTCAACAGGCCCAAATTGCAACAATAGCTCCCTCTTGAGGATCTCCTAGTTAATTACAGGTCCATTCTGACCCTTGAACCACCACCACCATAACAAAGCATCTTCGCCCAAGTAGTATACACTGAAATCCACATGGTATCTGGCCTCAATCCTACGCGTATCAAAGTGGTGTTCTAGATGGACCAACCAATTAGTGATGTCCCCACTGCCATCAAAAGTTAGGATATCTAGTTTGGTGTGCTTTGGGAAAACGGAATGGAACCTATCAAAATCCTCCCCCCATCTTCGACCCCCCTCCGATCATCATAGCCCCCCCCCCCCCCATCGACCAACTGGGTTTTGTTCTGAAGATGGAATATGTGGATTTGGGTGAACTACAATAGGACCCAGTGTAGGAATCACCTAGTTTGCACCACCACACTCTCCTCGAATTGTCATTCTCTCCATCAAGCCCTGGAGTTGCACGATCTGATGCTGCATCCGGCTACCCATTGTCTTGATGTCATCAGAAAAGTTTCCCATCAATACCTTAATACCCTCCATCCTATTCTCGAGATTGGTCAGCTTTTGAGCAACGACACCCCTAGGGGTGGACACTCACATTGACTGGCTCGAAGGGCTCAGCCCAGAGCTGGATCCAGACTCAAGGATCGGTAAGCGCTCGATCAGATTGATTAGATTTGTGGGTTACTCAGGAGCCACCAGCTCTGATACCATTGATATATCCCTGAAGATGATCGCAGGTTAATCGTGACCACTTCGAGTAGTGACCGACATGAATCCACCAACAAGGAAGATTCAATGGCGGCAAAGACACAATAGCAAGAAGAAAATAAGAAAAACTAAAGGCTAAGTTTCATTAAATTTCAAAATCAAAAACGAAGAACAACATAGTACAATTGGGGGTGAGCGAGCTCTCCCCTAATTTTGATCTGCCAATCGCTTGTCGACACGTCAGCACACACAATTCACGTAAAAGAAATAACTACCTATGTCGTTTATATTGTAGGTGGGATCCAATGATCCTATTCCTCCACTCATAGGTCGCCACGTTAACAATCGCTTAATCTGTAAGGAATTAAGAGTGGGTGATCATTACAAGGTTTCCGCTATATTTGCAAATACCACTGAAGAACTATATTCACCGAAGGAATGATATGCAACAACTTGGGCTAATGCGCAAGAGTTTCCTTCCTTCTTCTCAGATACAGAAAAAGGTTGTATCACTCTCAGATCAACTCCCGCCCAATTCTCAATACCTAAGTACCCTCCCGTACTCTCAAAACCTCCTTTCTTTAGATTCTGATTTATTTTTCTTTCTTTTTTCCACATATATATAAAGATCAGTCTTTATAAACCATAAAAAATTCAATCTTTATAAGCCCTTATTTTTTTGGAGAAAGGAATTACTAATTTGTTCATCTCTTATCTCTTAAATAGGTAAAGTTGGGGCTTTGAGGATTTCTTGAACGCTTGCAAAAAGGTTAGATGTTATACACTTTGGTATTTCTTTGGTATTTATTGCATTTTTATTAGTAAGGTTAAATTATCTTAGACATGGAAGTAAACATCTATTCTGTTGTTAATGGTATTGTGATTGATTGGAAGATAGATTAATAGTAGATGAAATGGTCAAACGGGGTTTTGAAAAATACTTCATGCACACACATAAACATTTCTTCATCAAATATAGAACAAGAATTAAAAAAACAAAGCTCATATTCATTTATGCACTGAATGTATCCACAAGGACAAGGCAAGCATCTAGGACTATCAATCCTTGCACATTTTTTTGAATGCAAATCCATGCACATTGTGAATTACAAATTGCTGCAACACATGTACATGAAGGAAGGTACTTCTCGTCATATGTTGTTGCATTAAGGATAGGATTCCTGTTAGAGAAATTAACTTGTTTCAATTCAAAGGTAGAATAGACAGTGGGGATTATGGGATAATTCTCTTGACAAGGGATGTGGTGAAACCCTAATGTGTACTATAGATCAGTGTCTTGATTCTCTGTACAGTGAACCCGAGTTAATGTCTGTAACACTAGAGTAAAGTAGTTGTGACTAAATTAAAATTTGATGTAAAGAATTAACTATGAATTTTCCTCCTTGACCATGTAGCAAGAATGTCATCATCATGGCTTTGATATGTGATGAGGACATCGGTTCTGTTTTGTTTTATTTTGATATTTAGCCATATGTAGTTTGTTTGAGAGATTTGTTTTACATTTGTTTGAGATTTGTTTTGGATTTTTTTTGAGCCTATATATATGCCTTGAAAATAATGAAAATGTATGCTATTATTGATTAAAAAAAATTATTGTGTGTTGAGTTGTTGCTCTTTATTCTCCTCTTGTGTGTATGAGACCATAAGAGAACATTAGGGTTTGTGAGAAATCCTAAGAAACTATTAGGGTTTGAATCCAAAGCTACACCCCTAAATCCCCAAATTACTACATAACCCTAACCCTAATCCATTACTTTCTTCAACCGCCAACCACTTCTCCTCTCTCCTACTTCCTCTTTACCCCCCTTCCTAAATGCCCCAGTGCCCCTCTCTTCCCATCTCCAAACCCTGACCTCCCCTCCAACTACCCCCGACTGTCCATCCTTCATCTCAACACCCCCCGATCTCCATCGACAACCGCCACCATCCCCTCCATCAACCCCGACTACTTCTCCCACATCTAAACCCGTATCTACCTCTCCCTCTTCAGTCGACCAGTACTAAAATCCCAAACTGCCTCTCCCTCTTCAATTGATCACCCCGAGCTCTATCGTCGTCATTCCCTGCCAGTGCAGCCACTGCCACTGGCACGACTGTGGTTGCTAGCACCACTGTGGTCGCTGGCACCGCCACGAGCCACCAGCGCACCCTCATTGCAAGTCGCAGCCCAAACATCAATCCCCATCTCCTTCCTCCCAAGTGCACAGTAACAATAAGAACATAACATATCTGATCTTGTTTTGATTGTTTCGTTATTCAGTGTTTGGTATTTATGCAAGACCCAGATTCAGATCCAAAAACATCCTGTCTACGAACTTGGTAATTTCTTTCCACTCTTCAGTTATTTGTGATACTGCCAATCATTTCTAGAATATTATCTGAATTTTCTGCTGTCCACAAATATTGAGTGTGTGTGCTTCTACTTATTAATTAGAGTACGAATCATTATTCCATATCTTACATGCTAAGAACGGTTAAGTATAATTGTTGATTATTAGGCATGAATCTTTAATCGAGCTTGTTAACTTTTTTCGTTTCTTGAAAATCCATCAACCTGACTTTAGTTTTAATTTCTGACTTGATCTGGGTTACATGTTGGTAAACTTAATCTTTCAATATTCTTGAAAATTATCTACTTAGGGTGAAGTTTACATCATTTTGGTATCAGAGCAAAGATTTTAAAACCCTAGTTCTTGCATCATTTAGTCGTAATTTTTCCATTCATTTAGGATCATTTTATGGTTACTAGTTTAGATTATTTCAGTTAAAATAATCATTTTAGGTGCACTTAGGTCACGTTTCCCAAATTTTCATCAAATACATGTCCCCACAATTCCTAGTTTTTCGCCTTTGGTGAATGCATCTTCGCAGCACCATCACAAATCCTGAATAACCTTTCTTATCCCTCCCAACTTAACCAATCAGGAATCCAAGAGATCTGCGAGCCCCTCCTCGCACTAAAATGGAAAACTCTGACATTTCCACTATCCTCGCTGTCATTCAAGCAACTCTTTCTAATATCAATCAGAGGTTTGAGCAAGTGGAATTAAATCAAAATATTGTCTTTGAGCTTCATCATCAGATCCCCCAAGGGAATGATCGTCACGACCGATGCCAAGATCGTGACCGTAACGAACAATACAAGAAGAATGTTAAGCCTGACATTCTCCACTTTGAAGGCCATATGGAGCCCCAATCTTATCTCAATTGGATCTGTGCCATGGACTACTACTTTGTGTGGTTTGACATGAGCGAAGCCCTGAAGGTCAAATTTGTCATGATAAAATTGACTGGTAAAGCTCAACAATACTGGACCAATCTTGAACATGCCCACAGAGGCAGAGGCGTGGCACCCATAACCACTTGGGAGGCCATGAAAGAGAAGCTCACTGAGAGATATGTGCCTTTATCGTTCCACACCCGATTGCTAGATTCGTGAAACCAATTCTATCAAAGAAGCAAATCCACCAAAGAGTATGTGGATAAGTTTGACGACTTCCTCATTCAGTGCAGTGCCTTAGGTAAAGAGAGCGAAGAACAAACTCTCTAGGTTCATAGCTAGACTATGAGCCAATCTTAGGAACTAGCTAATTCAAGAAATGTGACTCATTGGCAGCAGCTTATGCATTGATCCTCGATATGGATTCCCTTAAAGCAGGTTCCCCCTACAAGTCCAGCGATTCGAGAGATCATTCCTCTATAATGACCTCCACTAACCCCTCTAGACCTGAGCCTCCCTCTTCTCAGTATCCCCAACAAGTCTTACCTAAGCAAGCCTACTTCATTTTTCTATCCACTTAGAAATGAGAACACAGGTAAGAACACTGAAAGAGACTACTCTGAGATTGATTCTCTCACTAAGTGCTATAAATTCAAGGGATACGAAAATGTTGCTGGCAACTGTCCTAGCCCCAGTAGGATCAACATTGTAGAAGGTACCGCTGTCATTGCTGATGAGCTCGACAATGAGTTTTCCTATGAACCTAATGGAAGTGATGACTTCGATGAAGAAGAGGACAACCAGTATCTCAACTGTATTCGGTCAAGCCATTCATCCCCATTGAATGTAATCAGATGTGCTTTGTCTCAAACAAATGAAGAAGATGATTAGAAGCGCACTGCTATATTTCACAACTTTATGAAAATTGTGCATGGTTATCGTCCTAGGAAGCTCATAGATCTTGTCCTCGTGTTAGAACATCATAGAGTCTCAGAGTCTGCAACCACATTTGCATCCTGGATTCATGATTTGCATAAAGAAATTTCTAAGAAAATTAATAAGAATAATGTTAACTACAAGATAAGAGCAGATACTATAAGGAAATTTAAAACTCTTGATGTTGGTGATGAAATGATGGTTTGGATTCGTCCGGAACAGTTTCCAGCTGGATCCGTTAAGAAATTGAATACACGTGCTGTAGGCTCATTTAAAATTCTACATAAAATTGATGATAATGCCTATACTGTTGACCTTCCTGAAGGTTTTGGCATAAGTAAGACTTTCAATATTGAGGATCTAGTACCCTATGAAGGTCGAGAATTTAACCCAAGAAATTTTCTTATAGATGAGCCTACCATGCAGCCTACTGGTAAGCTTACTACATTTCCCCCTCTACCTAATACCATTTACCCACCGACAAAAAATTTGATAATATTTTAGTTGATCAGGTAATCTCTACTAGAAATTGTGGTATTTATATGTATTTGGTGAGATGGAAGAACTAGCCGAAGTCGAAGGATACTTGGATTGATCGTGAAGAGTTCCAGCGCTTGGATCCAGACCTTTTGAAGCACGATGACATTATCACTGGTTTTGACTCGACTGGGTCGAGCTCTCTCCCACTCGGAGAGAATGATGAGGACATCGATTCTGTTTTATTTTATTTCGATATTAGCCATATGTGGTTTGTTTGAGAGATTTGTTTTAGATTTGTTTTGAATTGTTTTGAGCCTATATATAGGCATTGAGAATAATGAGAATGTATGTTATTATTGATTAAAAAAATTATTGATTGTTCAGTTGTTGCTCTTCATTATTCTCTTGTGTGTGTGAGACCATAAGAGAACATTAGGGTTAGTGAGAAATCCTAAGAAAGTATTAGAGTTTGTGAGAAATCCTAAGCTACACCCTCAAATCCTCAAATTACTTCATATCCCTAACACTAATCCATTCCTTTCTTCACCCGCCATCCACTTCTCCTCTAACCTGCTTCCTCTTTCCCCTCCTTCCTGAACGCCCCGATGCCCCTCTCCACCCATCTCCAAACCCCGAACTCCCCTCCAACTACCCCCGACTGCCCCTCCTTCATTTCAAGACCCCCCGACCTCCATCGATAGTAGCCACTATCCCCTTCATCAACCACGAATGCTCCTCCCTCATCTAAACTGTAACCCCCGTTCCCTCCAATACGTATTTTTTGTGTATTTTCAGTATTTCGATTCTTTATAAATTATTTTTCGCTTTTTAATTCTTTTTGTTGAAACTTATTGTTGGATCCCCTAATAAAGTCCATTTCTATTCATTAAGTGTAGTTGTCGCTATTTTTAAATGACTATATATTTTAATACAAATCTTATTTCCATTCTGTAAGTTTATTTTCTTATTCGGTTAATTATTTAACCCAAATGAAATATATTGTTATTATTGGACTATTTCAATAAACGTGTTCAGCCCAAATCTTATTATTACTATTATTCCTTCTTTAATTGTTTATTAAATTGTGAAACCTATAGATCTTAACATATATTTTTATTATTATTATTGGAGTACAAATTTTATGTACACTATTTGATTTAATTAATTAATATGTACTACTATATTGCTCTTTATTATATTTTAGTCCAAATCAAACACAGTTTTAATTATTTTGGGAGATCCATACATCCTATTGTATTTATTAGTATTTGAGTATTAACTTGATGCATACTATTTGATTTATTTTTACTATGGTATTATTATTGATTTATTTATTATTGTTTCAATCTAGAACCCATTGTTGGATCCTGTATGCAAGACAGATAACACTAGAGGGGGGTGAATAGTGTTATTAAAAATTATTAAATTATTCAACTTGAAAACACCTTTTATGTCGACTGGGACAAAGACACCAGTCGACTGACTCGACAGAAATAAGAGACTTGATAAATTTGAAGAGCAACGAGTCTATAAGTCGACTTAATAGGGCTACCAGTCGACTGATCAGACACAGACAGAAATAAAATGCAGCGAAATTAAATTTACAAGTTAGAAAGATCAAACCACAGAGAATCAGCAATGCAAATACAACGATATATCCTGGTTCGGTCCTCCCGACCTACGTCCAGTCCCTAAGCAACTCACTTGAAATTTTTCACTATTCTTGAAAAGATTTACAAGAATACCCTACGACCTTTGATAACAACTATGCCAAACCCGTAGACCTCTCTCACCACTAGAGAGAGCAAGACCCCACTCTACAACCTAGAGTGAACACGAACTCTACACCATGAGCCCTTCTCTCCAACCGAGAGGATCACTCCCAAAATCCGAGAGTGAACAATAAGGAAATCGAAAATTACAACACCTAAACCCTTGATTTTTGAATGTGTTTTTTTGTATTGAGGCTATAGGTCAACTTCTAATCGCAGTCTTGAACTTAATCGTTGTTATACAAGACTGAGATTAGAGAACCAAGTCTAAGAGAGTGAGAGTTCTTTGAAAACTTTGAGTTCTTTTCACAAACACTTGAACAAAAAGTAAAGACTTGTTTAATGCAATAAGTAACCTTTTCCAAGTGAAATCTGGACTCTATTTATACAGTGGACACTCCAGAGTCGTTAGAAAACAGTTAACAAACTGCCATCAAATGGCAGAGAAGATTTGAATTCGAAAATCAAATTTAAATACTCAGAAAACTGTCAAAGCTGCTCGAAACAGTTGACTGGGTTGCCAAAAGAGTCGACTGGTCAGAGCTTGAGTAAGTTCAGATTGTTTCGTACTTGAACGGTCGACTGCTTAGCAATGTAAGTCGACTGGTACTCGATAGCTGAACTCATACAAGCTTGAAATTGATATTTTTGATTTTTTAATAAACTTTATTTTAGACCTAGGGGATGTGTGTATGTGTTGCATCAAGGCTTTTACAAGATTTCTAAGCAAACTTATCAAAGATAACAATTTTGTACATCAATTTACATATACACTCTTTTGATCTTGAGTTTATCACTTTGAAGATGTTTTGAAGGTTGGAGTGAAACTTGTCTTGTAGCTTGATCTTGAACCTTGAAAGCTTTGGGTACACACTGCAAGAGACATGTTGAATTGAACGAATGTGTATCGTGCTGTAGTCATCAAAATCAAGAAGCTACATTCTCCCCCTTTATGATGATGACAACATAATAACTAAACAATATAATAGTGATTTTAAGCAATATGCTTCTCCTGAACATAACACACCTATAGAGATGCAAAAGGAAATTTTCTCCCCCTAAAGAAGATAGAACATGCACACATGCACTCAACAATAACATCATAAATATTCTACCCCTTTAATGTAGCTTCTTAATTTTGATGACTACAACACGATACACATACGTTCTATTCAACATGTCTCTTGCAGTGTGTACCCAAAGCTTTTAAGGATCCAGATCAAGCTACAAGACAAGTGTCACTCCAAGCTTCAAAACATCTTCAAAGTGATCAGCTCAAGATCAAAAGAGTGTCTATGTAAATTGATGTACAAAATTGTAATTTTTGATATGTTTGCTTAGAAATTTTGTAAAAGCCTTGATGCAACACACACACATCCCCTAGGTCTAAAATAAAGTTTATTAAAAAATCAAAAATGTCAAATTCAAGCTTGTATGAGTTCAGATGTCAAGTACCTGTCGACTTATATTACTAAGCAGTCGTCTGTTCAAGTACGAAACAATCTGAACTTACTCAAGCTCTGACCAGTCGACTCTTTTGGAAACTCAGTCCACTGTTCGAGCAGCTTTGATAATTTTCTGAGTATTTAAATTTGATTTTCGAATTCAAATCTTCTCTGCCGTTTGATGGCAGTTTGTTACGACTCTGGAGTGTCTACTCTATAAATAGAGTCCAGATTTCACTTGGAAAAGGCTACCGATTGCATTAAACAAGTCTTTACTTTTTGTTCAAGTGTTTGTGAAAAAGAACTCAAAGTTTTCAAAGAACTCTTACTCTCTTAGACTTGGTTCTCCAATCTCAGTCTTGTATAACAAAGATTAAGTTCAAGACTATGATTAGAAGTTGATCTATAGCCTCAATACAAAAGGCACATTCAAAAATCAAGGCTTTAGATGTTGTAATTTTCGATTTCCTTGTTGTTCACTCTCGGATTGTGAGAGCGGTCCTCTCGTTTGGAGAGAAGGGCTCTTGGTGTAGAGTTAGTGTTCACTCTAAGTTGTAGAGTGGGGTCTTGCTCTCTCTAGTGGTGAGAGAGTTCTACGGGTTTTGCATAGTTGTTACCAAAGGTCGTAGGGTATTCTTATAAATCTTTTCAAGAATAGTGGAAAATCTCAAGTGGGTTGCTTGAGAACTGGACGTAGGTCGGGAGGACCGAACTAGGATATATCATTGTGTTTGCATTGCTGATTCTCTGTGGTTTGATCTTTCTAACTTGTAAATTTAATTTCGCTGCATTTTATTTCTGTCTGTGTCTAATCAGTCGACTGGTAGCCCTATTCAATCGACTTACAGACTCGTTGTTCTTCAAATTGATCAAGTCTCTTATTTCTGTCGAGTCAGTCGACTGGTGTCTTTGTCCCAGTCGACTTAACAGGTGTTTTCAAGTTGAATAATTTTTAATAATTTTTAATAACACAATTCACCCCCCTAGTGTTATCTGCCTTGCATACAGGATCCAACACCCATTATTAAACCTTATAATCTAAACCCGTACCCGTTAACCTGAAACCCATTAACCCGTTAGCTTAACCCTCAGTTAACCCTATTTAAACCCTGTTAACCCCCTTAACCTAATTATCTCTTCTAATATCCCTGCCGCCTAAACCCCCCCCCTCCCCCCCCCCCAAGCCTGTTCATCTTCTTCCCCTCGTCAACCCTAGCCCTACCCCCTACAGCCATCACCACTAACTCCCGTCTTTCTCTCCTTGAAGTCTCCTGCAACTCTACCGCTGCCATCGACCATCACCCCACTGCCTGCGCTCGCTAGTCCCCCTACCATCCATCCCATTGCCATCGCCCTCCTCTATCATCTCTCCACCCCTGTTCTCGATGTCCTCGGACCCCCGTCGCTGCTTCTCGACCACCAGTCGAGCAGCCTCTTCCACATCCCAACGACAATAGAGCCACCTCGCGCGTGCCCCCTTGCTGCATCTGCTGTCGCAGCCACCACAGTCCACCCTGCACCCCTATGCACCGACGCCTCGAGCACCGCTACTCCCCGTCGCACTTGCTGTCGTTGTTGTTGTCTGCTGTTGGCTGAGATCGACTGTGGGAATCACCATTGCTGTTCGACTTGCTTGCTATCTGATGTTGTGTGGCCCTCTTGCTGTTTGTTATTGCATTGGATTGATTGCTATTTGCTGGTTGCTGTTTTGGTGTTTGTTGTTTGTTCGTTGTTTGCTGTTCTTGTTCTTGCCATTCTCGCTCTTGCTTTTGCTGTCTCATGCTGTTCTCGTTGTTGCACGTGTGTTCCAACGTGTTGTTGCCGTCGCTCGTCTTGCTTCCGTTCATCGTCACATAAGGCAAGTACCTTGTACATTTTTATTGTTCCATACAATATTTTTATTTGACCTCCCGCAATTAGTAATTTTGCTTGTTTATCGTGTTTTGAAACTCGTCCATGTTCATGAAAAATATCTATACAAATTTCAATTGATTAAACCGTCGGTTTGTTTATGCCTTGAAATCATTCCATGATTAAATCACTCGATATGTATGTTGAATCGAATGAGTCTATTTGCCTCTGTGATTCGATGCCCATCAAAAGATCTTAGATATCAAATTGTATATTTCTGCCCTGCTATCTTTTCTGACTTATAATCAGATTTTGACCCAGTTACATTTTGAATCTGTTAGAACTTTCTAAATAAGAGTTTTAGCCCCATGTTTCCAATTTCCAAAACTTTTGACGAATCTGAAATCCAATGTGCAGATTACAAGATATGCTATTTTTAGTGTTGTGACGTTTTCAATTCCAGATTTCTATTTTGAAGTACATTTCATCGATTAACTAATTTGAATATCATGTTAAAGGTATAATAAAGACCTAATAAATTCCAGTATGTTGCTTAACATGATTAAGAGCCTGATTATGAATTTTATAGAATTTTTAAATGAGTTCTTTACTGATTTATGAGTATAAGAAATTTACCCTAAGTTTCTACCTGAACATCTATATAATAAAACACAAAGAAAGCTATCAAGTGGCTCTCCTTCAATCCCCAAAAAAATCAAATGCCCAGATCTAACCTCACAAAACATATTTTTTCCCCCAAAAGTTTCCCCCCAAAACTCAAATTCAAATCCCCCACCCAAAACAACTCCTATATTTATTTAATTATTTTTCACTCACTCTCTCTCTCCCTCCCTCCCTCCCTCTTCTATTCAAAAAATTAAGAAAAATAAAAATTTTAAAAATTTTTACAAGATTAAAAATTTAAAACCTAAAAAAAAAACTAAAAATTTAAAAACTTTAAAAATAATTCAAAAAATAAAAAAAATTTATATAATATGTTTTTTGCTGGACCCAAAAAAGTTTCTCATATAATATGTTTACTACTTCAGTTAATTTGCTGGACCTCCAAAACTATTTTATATGATCAAACAAGGTACACCGTTCCGAAGACGTGCCGTAGGCACGTGTAAACGGGCAAACCTAGTAAAATCTATAAAGAATAAAAATTTGAACCTAGTTTCTGTGAATTTCATATATCGTGTGTATATGCACTGGAACCAGTAAGGAGTCTAGTTTCTGGAACTACTGACCGATCTTGAATTGCTTTTCTGTAGCATCGAGAATTTCAGTTTTGGTTCAGTAGCGTCCTGCTGTCCAAAATTGGAGTTCTTGTTGTTTCAATATTTATAAGTTTGTTTATGGCTCCCGAACATGTTTTCCGCCTAGTCTGAACCTGGTTTCTGTCCCTGTCATGTTTACCTGTCCCTAAAATTTTACATTCATGATTGTTTTAGTAAAAAGAATAAGTATCAAGCCAGGGTTTAAGGGAAAGACATAGTAGTGGACAATATAGAAGACTGTACTCGGAGGGGGCCCATATTTTCCGTGTTACATGTTTACCAACCAAGTTACTGATCGAGTTTACCGATCGAGTTACCGACCAAGTTACCGACTATGTTACCGACGATGTTTACCGACCATGATTTATAGTCATGAGAAGACCCGAGTACATGAACCTGTAGAATTCACCACTAAATCTAAACGTAACTTGTTTGTATGCAGTAACCATGTGGAATGGTACGGGGTGATGCATTAAATAGGATTGAATAAAAGACTTAAGAACAATATGTTTCATCTGCATATTCTTGTCACAAGATTACATGTTTATCTGTTATCTGTTACCTGTTACCGGTTACCTGTTACTAGTTCAAATGACTCCCGTTATAAGTTTGCATGACTTTCGTTTATATGTCATATTTCCTATTACATGATTCCTAGTTACAAGTTACATGTTACATGTTTATAAGTTACAAGATACATGTTTACATGTTACATGCTCAGTTTACCTGCTTCATGATTTCCTGTTTATGAGTCAAGTTTACATGATCATCGGTTACATGTTGTATTTTCTGTTACATGACTTGCCTCCTATATACATGCTTTGTTGTTCTTACTATATTCCTGTCTTTGTTCATTTGCTTTTACTACTTGCGCCCCGTAGCTTACTCTAACAGGTACTCAATCTATCTTTCTTTGAGTTATGTTATACAGGTACAGACGATGGATTAGTTAAAGAACTCGTCGAGCTGTTATTGTATTGCATATTCTCTGGCTATTAAGTTCATATATCTCATATATTGGTTATTGCATTATATCCTTGTCTATGTGATTATTATTGTACTGTTGAGTTGACTGGTATTGTACAGCCTATAGATGATATAAGTTGGCATACTTATATCATTTGTTGGGCCTCAGTTACTGTCACGCCCTGCTTCCCAAAAGAGAATACGGAATACGAATACGTGACAAAAGCCCAGCGAATGATTCTCCAAAAGCTGTTCAAGAATCTTTACAACATTTCACAAGAATAACCAGTGTCGGAAGCAAGAAAAGTCAACCAGCATGCACATATAAATCAAAATACCAAAAAGAATACTTGAAATCAAAATATATTAATCTCAAATAATCTCAATCTGAATAAGTCAAATATCCTGAGTCATATTGCCCAAATACAAAATAAATTCAAGTACAAGATACAATTGTTCAAAGAAAGTAACAAGAAATAATAATAATAGCAGGAAAAACATGATAGCAAAACTCCAGCATCTAGTATCAAAATTGTTTAGTCATCGAAATCATCAAGAAACGAAATCTGGAAATGAAATACACCTCTATAGTAAAACAATCATATCTCACACATACGAAAACGAAATCGATCAAGGTCAGAAAGTTTGGAAAGAAGATGGATTTCTCTAAAAATCATGCTCAATACTGAAGTTAAGATACTGACCTTAATATGGTCTAAAATAGCAATCAAAATTGATCATCGAAAAAATACAGATTTTTCTTTTAACAACAAATCAACATACATCATACGAAACTCGTTCCAAACATAACCAAACATGTTATAGAGTCTACTAAGTGTCCAAACATCATGAAATAGGGTATAGAGCATGTCCACAACAAGTATATCACATGGATCTAAACAAACACACGATTTCTCATAATTATCCCACAAATGTAATCACACCAAGAACGGTCAAAACCTAAGTTATTTCATGTCAAATTTGTGTCGTGAAGCAACTATGGTCAATAGCACTATAGAGACAATACTCATCAAACATACATCACACACGAGTTGTCTCTAGAACCCAACTACACTACAAGCGGTATTTATGACCTGTATCATACGAAGGAATTGAGTACAAGTTACTTGCCTTAACCGAACACGAAAATGACTCCAAGCAAGAATAACGGGAACGGATTCCCGGCCAACGAACTCAACGAACCACGAACGAAAACCTACTAACAAAAACCCACAAACTACGAGAACCACAAGTAAACGACCACAAACCAACAATTACACGTGCAACTCCGTGCACACGCAACCCAAGAGAGAGAGAAAGAGAGCGGGCGTGGGAATGATGGCAACGACAGTGGAGGGGGCTGCGGTCTTGCTGTCACGCGCCGGAGGGGGCAACGAAGGGTGATGGGCATCGGGGGAGTGCTGCACCGAGAGGACCGACAACTGGCCAGCGGCTGGAGTCAACGCAGGGGAGGGAACGGGAGAGGTGAGGGATGTAGGCCGAGAGATTGGGAGAGATGAGGGTGGATGGCATGGCGATGGACAGGGTTGCAGGGGCGACTAGGGGCTACGGCAGTTGAGCAGAGGGTGAGCGGGTGAGAGACACAGGAGGTCGGGAGCAAGGGTTCACACGGGTGAGGGAAGAAGGATCGGGAGAGGGGTGCAGTAGGGCGTGGAGGTCGAGAGCAGAAGAGAAGGAGATGAGCAAGAGCAGGGTTCGAGAGGGAGAGAGATGGATGGGAGATGGAGGGATCGGGATAAGGTTGAAGATGGCGGCTAGGTGACGGGAAGATGAACAGGTAAATATGGGTTATATATAGGTTAAGAGAAATAGGGTTAGGGGGGTTGCTGACGGGTTGGGGATAGGGTATCGGGTAGTTGGGTAAGTATACGGGTAGGGTATCATGGTTTAGTGTAAAAGGGTTTGGTTAACTGTGTAATAGGGTTTGGGTTATAAACAGGGTAATGGGTTTGGGGAATTAAAAATGAGTTGTGGATGTTTGGGTTAAAGGGTTTAGATGAAGTGGTTTTCGGGTAGGGGAAAACAGAGAATAGGATTTGGGTTCAAGGTAGATGTTTAGGGTATTGGGTTTAGGGTTTAACGGGTCTGGGTAATTTAATAAAGGGGTATGGGTTTATTAGGTTTAAGAAAAATCCAATAAGTAAAAATGGGTATTGGGTAAAATCCAATGGGGGAAAATAGGGTTTATAAACAAAATATAATTTGCATTAAAATATAGAATTTATTTGAAATAAGTACAAATATAATTAATACATAGAACCAGGTTTTTAATAACCAATCAAAGTAATAATAATAATAATAATAAGATTTGTAATACAATATAAGAATCATTGAAAACTAGTTACAATTATTGATTAAAAAAATAGACTTTAAAAGAAGATCCAAGAATACATTTTATCAAAAAAAGAATATGAAAAAAAAAATAATAATACATAAATTTTAAATACATAAAATACACAGAAAATACGGATTTGGGGAAACATGGGTTACAGTTACGCGCCTGTGTTCCCGTATAATGGGAAGCAAGGCGTGACATAAACCTCTATTCGCCTCTCCCTCTTCAGTCGACCACCCCCGAAACCCTAAACCGCCACTCCCTCTTCAGTCGACCATCTCGAGCCCCCTTCTCCTCACTGTGGTCGACCTTCTCGCCGTTGTCGATCCCCACAGGTGCAGCCGCTGTTGTTAGTGCCACCACGAGCCACCAGTGAACTCCCATCGCAAGCCGCAGCCCCAACATCGACCACATCTCCTTCCTCTCAAGCGCATAGCAACAATAAGAACAGAACATATCTGATCTTGTTTTGATTGGGTTGTTATTTGCTATTTGGTATTTGGGCAAGATCCAACAACATCGCCACACTGTTTACGGACCCGGTAGTTTTTTTCCACTATTCAATTATTTGTGATACTGCCAATCATCTCAGGAATATTATCTGAATAATTTGTTGTCCACAAATATTGTGTGTGTTCTTCTACTTACTAATTAGAGTATAAATCATTATTGCGTGAATATTTAATTGAACTTGTTAACTTATTTCATTTCTTGAAAATCTATCAACCAATCATTAGTTTTAATTTCTGACTTAATTCACATTACATGTTTTTTTTTTTGAGTAAAAATGTGGAATAAAGCCACCCTGTTTCATTAATAAGAAGTTAATAAAACAACCCCGGAGAACCGGGGGGAGTACAAAAGAGCATAGCAGGAAACAAAATACAGTGCAGAAAATAAAACATACACCCCCAACAAAACCCTGGAGGGTGGGCAAAAGTACAGTAAGCCAAGAACAAACTCGTAAAGACTGTCGCTATTGGGAGTCTGAGATTGGTCTGTTGGTAAAGCCGTCCTTCAATCCAGTGTCGGCCCAAAGTCTACCTCCTCATCATCATAATCCTCAACCTGAAAGACTCTGGCGATCCTCCCTCTCGCTCCTGTGGCGGCAGCTGTAGCCCAAAAAGAGATAAGATGCATGGTATGAGTAAGGTTAGTAGAAATACTACTACATGAAGCGCGAAAGTAAAAGTTGTTTCTATCTAGCCATAACACCCATGTAGTTGCCGCAATGGCAATGTACCATGCATCCTTCATTTCGTGACGGATCGAAGCGAATTTGGGTCCTATCCACAAATCCTCGTAGTCATTGGAATAGTCACTTGTGCCTAGTGCATTACATGTTGGTGAACATAATCTTTGAATATCTTAAAAATTATATACTTAAAGTTAAGTTTACATCAATATGTCAACGAACCTCCTGCCCACTCTTATTATGTTCAGCGTAGTCAAATGTGGAAGTCCACATTTCTACACAAAATGAAAAGCAATGTGGAATAATCCTCTAGATATAACTAAGCTAGATTTTAAACAATGAATACAGCATGATTTTAGCTTAAGCACTATTGTGCCATCATATATATAATACACTTTGCATTTTCAAATTCAGTGTAACCTGTGGATTCCCGTTCAATAATTAATGTATGTTAAATTCTTCCTCTCTACATACAAATACGAAACAATTGTTGAATTTGAAAAAAATCGTGAGCTGAAAAAAGTATTCTGTTCTATGGACACAGGAAAACCTTAAGATACATTAATTATTGGATCTGTCCCTGCAACCGGGTATACACGTACATGTATCTTCATTTTTCAACTATTACGAGAAAATTTTGGCAGCATCCTCTTCATTGTTCTCCGTACGGGTGTACAAATATAAATGTGATGCATTTTTTTGTCTTTCGGTATAGACATGACATCAAATTTAGCCAGTGTACTCGGGGAACTATGGGTAGGTACCCGTAGGTGCTTCCAAAATTTTATCCAAATGGTTGAAAATGCAAGCGCATGTATATGTATATGCAATTGCATTCTTTTTGATGAATCGGATAGAGGCAAAAGGCTCCAGCCATCAAAAAATATATAAACCTCATAACAGTAATGCAATTGCATTCTTGATAGGATAGGACCAACTCTCCTTGACAGCCGATACAAGAAAAACAACAATTTTTTTTTTTTTTTTTTATTTTTTATTTTAAGAGAGAAAAGGTAGAATATGGCCACAATTTTTCGTTAATAAGAAATTAACAAAATAATCTCAGCATGCTGGGACAAATTAAAACCTACAGACGGGAAAAAGAACATGAAGCGACATAACTAGTACATATAATCAGCTCTCACTCTAAACTATGAGGATCAACTCATTGTATGTCCGTCAAGCAAGTTTTGTGCACCCACCTCCACGGCACGCACACACCCACCTGAAGCGAATCATGTGGGATTTAAAAATTTGCCGCTCTTATCCTTCTACCTCACCAAAGCAACTTCACATCTGGCCCAATCGGAGTAGCACCCAAAAGGAGAGCCGTTAAGAGGGTACTCACCTCTGTCACGCTATAGCTCTCACCAGCGATTTCTCACCAAACAAAACACTCGGTCACCCTAACCACGAACACAGACAATGAGAGAGCCGTGAAGAGGATACTTTCACCTCTCACACGCTTCTACTCTCTCTAGTGATTTCTCACAAACACTAACAGACACCAGTACAGAATAGAGAGAAGCAACATCTTTACTCTCTCACTCTCTCACTCTTCTCTCACACAAAACCCGAAACATTCACAACTAGCTGAAGCATCACCTTCCCCTCTCACCCCTACGGGCGATGGACGTTGTAGATTGCAGGTTCATTGATGAGGGCGTAGTGGCGGCGCTGTTGCAAAACCTGTGGCTGTTGGTTAACGGGTGTCGAATTCAGGGTACGACTACCTCACTACCAAACAAAAACAGATACATCTCCACCTCAACAATTTCTACAGCACACCTCATGGGGGAATCCCGTCTGCGGGCCCAAGCCATACCTAGTGATGTAACGATGCGCACCTCATGGGGGGACCCCGTCTTCGAGCCCTAGCCCCACAACCGTGCAACACCGATCCCATGCACCTCCTCCACACCTCCCTCACAAACAATAACCAAATCAAACTGCTGCCGTCTCTAACTCCGGCACTACCATCACACGTACTCTCTCTTCTTTGCATACACAATCAGCAGCTCAACTTTCAAATTGCAGCTGCAGATCACAGCGGTTTGCGTCGTGTGCGCGGACATGGTGGCAGTAGCGATGGAGCCGCAACCGGCGCCGAAGAAGGGGATGACAATAACAACAGCGGTGGATGGGTGAACTCCTCAATCCTCCGATTGAAAGGTAGGTCCCCTTCACACGAGCAGCAATGGCCTCCAGCGACTCATCGAACCTCGATCTCAGTCTTGGAGATGGAGGAGCTCGAACATTGGAGAGGGAGGAGCTCGGAAGGGGGGTGGGCGGTCGCACAGGGGGATCGCCGAGGACCCAGACTGGGCCCTTTCAAACTCATCGCCCGATGCCGAACCACCGACCTCAAACAATCAGATCTGGGTCGTCTGCGATGTGAGGGGGTTGGTGGGGGGAGGACGGCGCACCTCGCCATCGGCGGACCAAGGCGACCGCGACCCCCTCTCCAGATCCATGGCGCTCGCGTCGTCAGGTGTGGGAGGAAGCTCTGACGCAACTACGTCGCTCCGCAACTTGAGGAGACGAGACGGACGGGATCTGGAGAGGCGTGAGCGAATGGGCGTCGGCGACTTCATCAGGGGAGGAATGTCATGGAGCTCCGTCGATGCCTTGGAGGAAGGGAGGATGGGTCGCAGCGTAGGTGGAGGAGTGGTAAGGGGGGACGATGCGCGCGCGCGCGGGGGGGGGGGGGGGGGGGGGGGGATTGTAGATCTAGGGGTTTTTTTTGGATCTGTTTTTTCTTTTTTCAGATCTAGTTTCTCTCTCTAGAGTTTTCTAGAGAGAGAAACTCAATTTTTTTGCCTGAAGATGAAAACCAACATATTTTACTATTAAAATTTTGTATACATGACACGACCTTGTATTAAGCTTAGTTTTGTATCTATGTGCTAATTGCTGATATTTAGCAATATGTTTTTGAGGGAGGTTCTATAACCTACCTTTTTAGACACAAAAAAGAAAAAACCAAGGTATATTTCCTTATTATTAATAATATTATAAATCACTAATTTTGAACTTAGTCGACGATGATATTGGGCATGCCAAAACAAACTTCCAACTCATATAATATGATATATACATAAACAATTTATTTAATAAAAAACGCAGATGAGGAATGTTCCAGGTAAGTCTTTTATGTGCATACCAAAGTATCTTTGATGTCAGGATGATCAATACAAGGAGGGAGTTTCAGAACTTATTACTTATGTAATTGAAAATCCATATCGCCTGGAATTTAGGACAATTTACTGTCCCTACAAATTAAGTGAGAATAGATTTCTAAAATCAGAAGTCGAAGTACTTAAGAACCTAATGGGATTTGGATTTGATATAGATTATATGTATTGGAATTACCATGGTGAAGGGAGGGATGATCCTGACCCAATTATGAACGAGAATAAGGTGCATGGCGATGGTGGAAGAATATAGGACACACATATAATGTTGAATGACATATTAGGTGTCTCATAACCTTCTACATCAACTACTCCCAGTTGTACTCCGACATAACCTGAAATTGGAGGTAACGAAGGTGTTGATAGAGTTTTGTGGATTTTTCAATCAACTATGCTGATGTCCCTGAATTTGAGAAGTTGGAATCACAAATTATTGGAACATTGTGCAAGTTGGAGATTTTTTCCCCCTCCATCTTTCTTACCGCTCATATAGCTACGGAGGCAAGGATTGCTGGTCCAATCTCTTACAGATGGATGTATCCAATTGAGAGGTGAACCTAACATAATCCTACATGTTTCAGAATTTTCTTAATTTAAAGTTTCTCACATTCTCTTCAACTTATTTCACATCTATATATCTGGGCTTTATGAAGCACCAAGTGTAGAATCGGAAACACCCTGAAGGTTCAGTTGCTGTGAATTATATAGCCAATGAGTATTTAAACTCTGCTTCTCGTTATTTGCATGGTGTTGGTGTTAGGGTTTGTGGATCCAAATACATGATAATGATGTTGGAGAAGACAGACGAGAAAAAGAGTCGAAGATGGAGCAAGCAGCTCAGAGCAGCCAGTAGCTGCAGGCAAGTTATGGTCGAACGCACTTGAACAGTCGACCGCACACGTACAAGCAAATGTACAGTTGACCGTCACTCTCTCTGTTGGACCCTGCAGACTTAAAAGAATGACTGGTCGACCGGGCAGTCGACCGACCCACTTTCTGTTGGACCATGTACAGTCGAAGGCATGAACCGGTCGACCATTACTCTGCTGCGGTCGACCGTCGTGATGCTGATTGATGAGCGGCTAAGATTAGAAATTGTGTAAACCTATATATATTGTGAACGATTTTGGGGTTAAGTGAAAAGGGAAAAGAAAGATCTAACAACCGTCATTGAGAGAGAGAGAGATATAGAGAGAAACCCTACACTTTGGTGGTGAGTTCTTGAGGGATTTGTAAACTTGTTCTTCATATTTCAGTGGAAATCACAGGAGTGCCTCTGCACGGGGAAGTAGCCATTGCATTGGGTGAACCTCGAAAAAATCTCGTGTATTCTTGTGTGTTGCTTTTGGTTGTTTTTGTTCTCTTGCTTTTGATTCTATTGTTCTTGCATCTTTGTTGGTGAGTTATTCCACAGTTAAAAGTCAACAGAGTGGTATCAGAGCACCAGGTTGGTAGCGTTGATTAAGATGGGGGACAAGAGTAGAGTTAAAGAGTTCGATGGAACAGATTTCACAATGTAGATGATCCAAATGATTGCATATCTCTGACAGAAGGATCAAGATGATCCATTGTTTAGCGCGAAGCTAGAAGGGGCGGAGGTCGATCCGGTTCCATTGGTGGCTTGGAATAGATTGGATCAGAAAGTGCTTGGACAGATTTAGTTGTCGCTGAGTAGGAAGTCACTATTTCACATCGAGAACGCAAAGACCGCAAATGAGGCAATAGAGATCTTGACAGATATGTTTGAGAAACTGAATGCAGCGAACCAGATCCTACACCTAAAGAAGTTGGTCAACTTGAAGTTGTCTGAAAGGGGTTTGATTGAAGAGCACATCAACAATTTCTGTATGGTTTACAATCAGATGGAATCGTCGGATTTGAATTTTTAGGAAAGGTCACAATCATTGTTATTGCTATCCAGTCTTCTCGATAGTTATGTCACAGTAGAGTAGATAGTTACGAGCACCATGACTGATACAACAACTCTAAAGAATGTTATAAGCAGCATTATGAATGAAGATGAAAGGAGGAAGAGACATGGAGAGACTTCGGTATCATATCCTAGTAATGTCGCGCTGTCGGTTGATAACCGTGGTAGAAGTAACAATAGAGGAAGGTCGCAAAGCATGAATCACAGGTCCAAGCCAAGAAGTGAACATCACAAAGGTGAGTGTTGGTACTGCAAGAAGCCAGGACACAGGAGAGAAATGCGAGGAGTATAAGAAAGCACAAGCAGGGTCACAGGTAGCCAATGTGGTAAGTATTGAACACCATCTAGATTAATTGTGTTTATCTACTGGATTTAATATTATGCAAGATGATTGGTGTATAGACTCAGGTGCCTCTTATCATTGTACACCCATGATGGATGTTTTTAGAATTACAGTACAGGTGATTTTGGTGCAGTTTCAGTTGACAATGGACAAATATGTCCAGTTCTAGGTAGAGACACAGTCAGAGTGAAGACTCATAATGGTGGGCAATTGGTCTTGAATGACACAAGACATATTCCAAGTTTGAAGTAGAACTTAATCTCAACTAGTAAACTAGACAAAGAATGATTCACAACAACTTTTGGGCATGGAGAATGGAAGTTGACTACAGGTGCTAGGTTAGTGGCAAAAGAAAAGCGTGGTGACATGTTGTACTTACTCAGAGGAGGTGATTCAAGTGATATCATTGCTACAGTATCAGTAGGTAGTTCCTCTTCAATTTTATGGCATGCTAGGTTGGGGCACATGTTGATTCTTGGTTTTTATGACTACAACACAATGCAAAGTCGTGTTATCACTTATATATTGCAGGGTGTATCAAGATCAATACCATGATGTAATACACAAAGCCAGTGATGATTCAATGAAGCTTTCAAAAAGAATTGTTCAAGTCACAAAGAACTTAGTTCAAGCCACATTGATCAAGCAAGCTTCAAGATATAAAGACATTGGCTTAAGCTCTAGTCAAAGACTCAAGTTCAAGACAAGACTCAAGTGCTTCAAATGTGTTGTATTAAATGTCTTGTAACAATTGTAATTTTTTATTCTTTGAGTCTTAGAATGTTGTAATAGCCTTGTCACACACACTCACACATATCTTTTAATAATTGAGTGTTTTACAAACTTAAAAAGATCGAAAAAAGCTTGAATAAGTTCAGCTGTTAAGTACCACCCGACTGCTATTTGGCACTAGTCGACTGTCCTAGTACGAAACTGTCTGAACTCATTCAAACTCTGACCAATCGACTCAATATGGCAACCCAGTCGACTGTTCAAGACGTTTCGATAGTTTTCTGATTTCAAAACTTGTTTTTCAAATTTAAAATAATTTCTATCTATTTTAATTCAGTTTTAGGAACTGTTCTTCAAAGTTCCTATGATTCCTCTCTATAAATAGAGCATAGGAATCACCATGAAAATGTTCCAAGCATTTGTTTCTTAAGTTTTCAAGCTTTTGGTTTTGAAAAGAACAAGCATTCTAAAAGCATTTTTTTCTCTAAGTCTTGGTTCTCTAAAATCAGTCTAGTATATCGTTTTAGACTGATTTCAGAAGTTGACATATTAGCCACCAGACAAAAATCACAAATCACAAACAAGGCTATAGGTTGTTGTAACTCTTTTGTTGTTGTTCTTCACTCTCGTGTTGTGAGAGTGGTCCTCTCGGTTGGAGAGTAGGGCTCTAGGTTGTAGAGTCGGGTTTTCACTCTAGGTTGTAAAGTGTGTGTGCTCTCTAGTGATGAGAGAGGTCTACGAGCTTGGCAAGGTGGTTGTCAAACGTCGTAGGGTATTCTTGTATTTGTTTCAAGAATAGTGGAAAATCTCAAGTGGGTTGCTTGGGGACTGGATGTTGGTCAGGAGGACCAAACCAGGATACATCGTTGTGTACTCTGTGGTTGACTCTCTCTGTGGTTGTATTTTCTTCACTTGCATTTCAATTTCTCTGTGTTTTATTCGAAAACTTGTCTGGCAAGTTGACCGAGTCTCTTCTATAAGTCGACTGATCAGACTTGTATAAATACTCTTCGAACACTTGTCTGATAAGTCGACTGAGTTTTCGCTATAAGTCGACTGATCAGACTTGTATAAAATACTCTTCTTATCTGACTTCCCAGTCGACTGTATTCTCTTTTTAAGTCGACTGGAGAGAACGAAAAGTTCAATTTCTTAATTAAATTTTATACAACACTATTTACCCCCTCAAATGTTATTTGCCTTGCTTAGAGGATCCAACACTTGGTATCAGAGCCTGGTTGAGTGCAATGGCATCTACTTCAAATGCGAACCAATACCATAAAGGCCAATCCACACAAAGGCCAACCCTATTCGATGGAACCAACTACAACTATTGGAAGTGTAGAATGAAGATCTACCTTCAGTCCATGAACTATGAGATATGAAACATGACGGGGACCGAGTACACCGCTCCTACAATTCCTTATGCACAATGGAACGATGACATGAAGAGTGAAATAATGAACAATGCAAAGGCGATGAACGCTCTATTTTGTGCTCTTACCAAGGAGAAGTTCAATCGTGTGTCCAATGCAACAACGGCATATTAAATTTGGCACACACTCGAGGTAACTCATGAAGGTACCAATAAAGTAAAAGAATCTAAGAAATCTGTTCTTGTTCACAGGTTCGAGATGTTTGGCATGAAGGAGAACGAGAATGTGTCATATATGATCACAAGGTTCACAGATATTACAAATTCTCTTGTGGCTCTTGAAAAAACGTACACTCAAGCCGAAATGGTGAGGAAAGTTCTTCGTGTCTTAACTCCCGAATGGTAGAAGAAAACCACTGCCATAGAAGAGGCCAACGATTTAACACAACTTTCTCTTGAGAATCTTGTGAGAAATCTTATGGCATATGAAGTACAACTTGAAGAACGCAAGAGGGATCTAGAACCTCAACAATCAAAGAAAAAGACACTCGATTTCAAGGCCATGTTGGACACCGAAGATGAAGAAGAAGATGAGGAAGAGATAGCCATGTTCACGAGAAAGTTCAAAAAAATTCTAATGAAAGGCGAAATCTAAAGAAAAGGCTTCCAATTTCAAGAAAGATAAGTACACAAAGAACAAGTACATGAAGAACAAGAAGGCATATCAAGCAACTTGGGACAATAGAAACTCTTCATCAGAAGAAGAAAATGAAGAGACAAACGAAGTTGCGAATATATGCTTCATGGCTACACAAAACGAGGTAAGTGATAATTTTGATTCAAATGACTTATTAGATGCTTTTAACGAGATTTTTCAAGAACTTAAGAAAGAGAAAATTAGAGTAAAAAACTTAAAGAAAGTTAATCAAACACCTTCTCAAGAGAATCTTGACTTAGATAAAGAAGTCAAGTCTTTAAATTCTCGACTTTCTAATTTGGATATAGATCTTGTATCTCTTAAGAAAAATTATGAAGAGATATCCAAGAATTTATCTAAATTTAATAAAGGAAAGGAGAATTTAGATGAAATTCTCCAAAATCAAGTTCAAACTAGTAAGAGATTTGGACTTAGTTTCCAAAAGTCTCTTGAAAAACATCATGTTACTAAGAACACTAGTGGTAATAAGTCTGAATCTATTTCTAGTGTTATGAATAAATTATATAAGTTTTTTGAAAAACCAAAAACTATTGTTTTCAATGAAAAGAGTAATTCTGTAGTTCAGACTAGTCGATTGAACCCCAATTTCAGTCGTCTGTCCAGAGGTTCAGAGTCTTATTCAAATAGACGAAAACCTCATATAAGTCGACCTATTTCACCTTCCAATCGAATGGATTTCAGTAACGGTCGACTAAAATATTCAATTAAGTCGAATGGACAGATTAAGAATATTTGGGTTCCAGTCAACCTGAGTCAGAAAGATAGAATTACATATATAAATTCATATGTTCTTAATGTATGTAATTTAGTAGATTATATTCCTGCTTTTGGTAGAAAATCAAACTCACTTTGGGTTTGGTTTCCCAAAAATTAATCCCTTTCGGACCCAATAAAAAGGGTACCATATTCACAATGATTATTTTTAGGTACCTAAAAGAGAACGGTGGATACTTGACAGCGGATGCTCCAAGTATATGACTGGTCATGCTAACCTCCTGTCTTCTATTCAAGAGCTTGATGGAGGAACAGTCACAATAGGTGACAACAACAAAGGAAGGTTATTGGTTTAGGCAGGGTCGGTAAGAACACTACCCCTAATATAGAATAAGTTTTTCTTGTTAGTGGTCTTAAGCATAATCTGTTAAGTATAAGCCAATTGTGTAATAAGGGATATAAAATTATTTTTGAAAAAGATGCATGTTTAATATATGACTCTACCATGCAAAATGTATTTTTTCAAGGTTTTCGGAAGAATAATATTTATGAGTTATGTTTAAAATTAAATGATTTTTCGAATGATTTTTCTTAGTAGCTTCTAATAATGATTATTGGCTTTAGCATAAGCGATTTGGCCATGTGAATATGAAAAATATTACTAAATTGTCTAAGTAGTTAAAGGGCTGCCAAGACTGTCCTATAAAAAGGATAAGTTATGTGATGCATGTCAGCTAGGTAAACAAATCAAATCTACTTTTAAAATAAAAGAAATGAGTTCTACTAGTAGGCCTCTCGAATTAATCCACATGGATTTATTTGGCCCTACTATAGTTGCTTCTTTAAATAAAAGTAGGTATGTATTTGTTTTAGTAGATGATTTTTCAAGATTCACATGAGTTTTCTTTTTAAAACATAAGAATGATGCTTTTGATGAATTTGCAAATTTTTGTAAACGGATTCAAAATCAAAAGTCTCTAACCATAGTCACTATTAGAAGTGATCATGGTGGAGAATTTAAGAATAAAATATTTTCAGAATATTGCAACAAGAATGTTATAACACATTCATTTGCATTTCCTAGAACTTCACCACAAAATGGAGTGGTCGAAAGAAAGAATAGAACTTTGCAAGAATGTGCACGTACCATGCTTGTTGAAAGCAATTTTCCTAAGTACTTCTGGGCTGAAGTTATTGCTACAGCATGTTATATTTTAAATAGAATTTTGATTAGACCTAAGCTTAAGAAGACATGTTATGAACTATTTTTTGATGGAATTCCTAACGTATCTTATTTTAAAGTATTTGGATGTAAGTGTTTCATTTTAAATACTAAAGATAATTTAGATAAGTTTGATCCTAGATCTAATGAAGGTATCTTCATTGGATACTCAAATAGGAGTAAGGCATATAGGATCTTCAATAAGTCAACTTTGACTATTGAAGAATACATTAATGTTTCATTTGATGAATCTCCGACTTCATCTACTGTTATTGAAGATAATGAAACTGATTCATCACCTTTAAATAACGTAATTAAATCACTAGAGCAAACTATCCTAGCGGATAAGTCGACCAATAAGGAAATCAAGTCAACTGATGTAAATCAGCCGGCTGATGGACTAGTCAAGTCGACTGATCCTGTTGTGATGACTCAAACTTTACCAAAATTATTTGATGAAGTTAGAGATCATCCTCATGACCTAATAATTGGTGACATCTCACGTGGTATTCAAACAAGATCTCATGTTAACATGATTTCTCATACGGACTTCTTGTCGGATTTTGAACCAAAGAATATACAAAAAACTTGTGAGAATGAATTTTGGATGAATGCCATGCAAGATGAGTTAAATCAATTTATAAGAAATGATGTATGGGATTTAGTTACACGGCCTCCTGTCCATACTATAATTGGTATCAAATGGGTATTCAAAAACAAGTTAGATGAATCAGGACAAGTCGTTAAGAACAAGGCTAGATTAGTTGCTCAATGATATAATCAAGAAGAAGACATAGATTTCGATGAAGCATATGCTCATGTTGCTAGACTAGAATCAATTAGGATCTTATTATCTTTTGCATGTTTTATGAACTTTACACTTTTCCAAATGGATGTTAAAAGTGCTTTTCTTAATGGTTTTATTAAGAAAGATGTTTATGTTAAGCAACCATCCGGTTTCGAACATGAACAATTTCCAAACCACGTTTTTAAGTTGAAAAAGACTTTATATGGTCTTAAACAAGCACCTCGTGCTCGGTATGACCGATTGAAGACTTTTTTTTTAGAAACTGGTTTTGAAATAGGTAAAGTAGATACTACCTTGTTTATTAGGAGAATAGAGACCGATATCCTAATCATACAAATATATGTAGATGACATAATTTTTGGCTTTACTAATAGTAATCTCTGTCAAGAGTTTGCTAATACCATGAAAAATGAGTTTGAGATGAGTCACATGGGTGAACTCAATTATTTCCTTAAACTTCAAATAAAGCAATCACATAATAGCATATTTATCAATCAAGGAAAATATGCTAAGGAATTACTCAAACAGTTTGGCATGGATAGCACTAGTAGTAAGACCACACCTATGGCTACTACTACTACACTTGACAAAGATGAATTAGGTAAGAATGTCGATCAAAAACTCTACCGAGGAATGATTGGCTCACTCTTATATATAACTGCTAATAGACCAGACATTATGTTTAGTGTATGTTTGTGTGCTAGATATCAGTCAAGTCCTAAAGATTCTCACTTAAAAGCTGTGAAACGTATTTTAAGATACATTAAAGGCACATCTGAGTATGGTTTATTTTATCCACGCATCGATAATTTTCAACTTTTGTCGTATAGTGATGCGGATTTTGCTGGTAGTAAAACTGACCGGAAAAGTACTAGCAGTACTTGTCACTTTTTGGGACATTCACTAGTATCTTGGTGCAGTAAAAAGAAAAATTCAGTATCCCTATCTACAATAGAAGCTGAATATATTGCTGCAAGTTTGGCTTGTGCCCAAATTTTTTGGATGAAACAAACCCTATTAGATTATGGTATTTCATTTTCAAACTTGCTATTATGTGTGATAATACTAGTGCCATTAATTTTATCTAAAAATCTGATTCAACACTCACGTACGAAAGACATTGATATTAGACATCATTTTCTACGTTATCATGTTTTAAAGGGAGATATATCTTTATACTTTATTTCAACTGATAAACAAGTAACTGATATCTTTACTAAACCACTTAAGGAAGACACTTTATCACCTTAAGAAGAGAACTAGGAATATGCAGTTTTCATGATATTTCTTGAATTTTTATCTTGTATAAGTCGACTTAAAACTAGTTTTCAGTCGACTGACCAAGTATTTTTCGTAATCTATTTTTGACTAAATTTTTGTTCTGGAAAGTCGACTGTGCATAGTACCTAGTCGACTGACAGAAGTATTACAATATTTTTTTTTGTTTTATTTTGGTCTCGACTAAGTGGAATGATCTAAAATCCCAGTCGACTGTCGCGACATCAGTCTGTCTTTCTGCATCGAAACGGCGCTCTTTTTGCGGCAACTTTCTTTACCTTTTCTTACCCGTTGGCTGATCCCAACCTTTGATTCTCTCCAACTTTGATCTCAGCCCTCTATTCTAAAGTTAACCCTAGTTGTTTACTTCTCTCTTTCACTTTCCCCTCTTTTCATTCTCTCTCTTTGAAGGCTTAGACCAGTCGGCTGCTCCTCAACCTGATGATTTCAGCGATTTGAAGCTCAAAAATTGAAGATTTCATTCAGATTTTGAGTACATTTCCTTGCCGAAGTCCATTTTCGAGATCTCTTGAAGCTTAGTGCCTCTCTTTCAATCTCCATTGTTAGGTATAATTGCTTGTCCTCTTTTCTTTTCTTTTTTCTAGAGTTGAATCATGCCTCCAAAGAGAGCTCGTGGTTCTAATGTTGAGGAAGGACAATCCTCTAGAAATTACCTTCAATATTTGAGAAGTCCAAACGTAGTTGAAATTTTTTTCATTATCTGTCAATTTTCCTGATCTAGATAGGTTTCCCATCGCCCCATTGTTTGAACAATGTGGGTTGTTTGACTTGCTTTCCTTGGTGAATCAACCTCCTTATTATACACAGCTTATATATTTGTTTTATACAAATATGAAATTTGTTACTTCTGAGGATGGTAGAAAAATATTTTTACTCACTTCAGTGAAAAATATTCGCATGAAACTCACCTTTGTAAAATTAGGAGTTATTTTGAATATTCCTAATGAAGGGATGGACTTAAGAGAGATTGAAATGGATGACCACTCTGTCTTGTCTAAACTTTATTTGCCAAATCGTGGTCCCCCTATGACAAACAAGTCAATTACACCGCTTGCTAAACTTGTTGCAAGAATTTTGTCGTATTATATTATCCCTAAAACAGGTAGCTACGACCAATTTTCTTTTGAATTGCAACAAGCAGTGTATGCCATTTTTGGCAACATCCAAATAAATTGGAGTCGAGTCATTTTCAGTCGTCTCCAAAAGGCTCATACTTCTTTTCTTCCTTTTGGTGCTTTACTTACTTATGTCTTTAACTTCTATGAAGTTAATCTTGCTTCTGAGTCGAGTGTTGTCACTCATTATGAGTCTTTTGATCATGCGAGTTTAGCTCGTATGAAGATTCTAAACTCTCCTCCTAGATCTCCTCATAGGAATGTTTCTATTCCTTTAGCCACTTCAGGTCGTAGGTCTTCTGCATCTAGTTCGTCTCGTCCTCGAGCTGTTTTTGCCGATCTTGGGAGTCTTTATCATTCTGTCAACTATCTAATGGATCGTCAGGATACCCTTGAAGATAGTATTTCTCATCTTACCCACTTGTTCACCCAACAATTTCCACCTCCTGCCTTTCAAGGTGCTGATGACGAAGAAGAAGACTGATTTGATGTATTTTCTATTTTTTTGTAATTTTTCGTTATGTTTTATGTATTTCACTTTTATGTAGTATTTGGAACCATGTACTTCTTTTCCAATATATAAATTTAAACTGTGTTATGCTTTCCATTATGTTATTGTTTCTTTCCTCCTTCAATTTTTTGTTGCTGACAAAGAGGGAGAAAAGAATGTGTATGTTATGTAAGGATGTGTATGTTATGTGCATATTTTGTGGTTTTGGTGCATATTTTGGATGTGCATGTTTTTGTGCATTTTTTTTAACTTGTCATGTTGTACATTAGTTAGGGGGAGCATCTTTAATTACTATTATTATTGTTAGCTATTGTGTTGTCATCATTAAAAAAGGGGAGAATGTTGATTCTTAGTTTTGATGACTACAACACAATGCAAAGTTGTGCTATCACTTATATATTGCAGGGTGTATCAAGATCAATACCATGATGTAATACACAAAGGCAATGATGATTCAATGAAGCTTTCCAAAAGAATTGATCAAGCCACAATGAACTTAGTTCAAGCTACATTGATCAAGCAAGCTTCAAGATATAAAGACATTGGCTCAAGCTCTTGTCAAAGACTCAAGTTCAAGACAAGACTCATGTGCTTCAAATGTGTTGTATTGAGTGTCTTGTAACAATTGTAACTTTTTATTCTTTGAGCCTTAGAATGCTGTAATAGCATTGTCACACACACTCACACATATCTTTTAATAATTGAGTATTTTACAAACTTAAAAAGATTGAAACAAGCTTGAATAAGTTCAGCTGTTAAGTACCAGTCGACCGCTATTTGGCACCAGTCGACTGTCCTAGTATGAAACTGTCTGAACTCATTCAAACTTTGACCAGTCGACTCATTTTGGCAACCCAATCGACTGTTCAAGACGTTTCGACAGTTTTCTAATTTCAAAACTTGTTTTTCAAATTTAAAACAATTTCTATCCATTTTAATTTAGTTTTAGGAACTATTTTTCAATATTCCTATGATTCCTCTCTATAAATAAAGCATAGGAATCACCATGAAAATGTTCCAAGCATTTGTTTCTTAAGTTTTCAAGCTTTTGGTTTTGAAAAGAACAAGCATTCTAAAAGCATTCTTTTCTCTAAGTCTTGGTTCTCTGAAAATCAGTCTAGTATAATATTGAATTCGTTTTAGACTGATTTTAGAAGTTGACCTATTAGCCACTGTTGCCGTTGATATCGGTGTGGGGGCAAACAGATAGATTTGTGGATTCGAGGGAAGTTGAATAGTCAAACCTGAACACACCTTCACCGGAGTTTGACTGTGATCTCCCACCGTTGACCTGCAAAAAGTGCGAAACACCGGGTTATTCCGGCGACGCACCCTCCGACGCTCTAGTCAGTAATCAGAAAGATTATGAAAGAGCTTTGATTGGCAAAAGATTGATTACCTGGTAATAGTGGGGGATGGGGAGTATTTATAGCCGCCTTAAGAACCAGTTTCGGGATAAGATCAAATCCCTACTTTCCAGTGAATGAATAGAAGTGATCAGGACCGTTGATTAAGGTTAATCAGAAACCCTAATTTTCCTATCAAGCTGGACTGGGCTTCTTGCGGGTTGGAATCCGCGCCCAGTGAGATGGACCCGTTTATGGGTTATTGGGCCTTTGGAAAAAGGCCCAGTTCCCATTTCAGACCTGTTTGTAGGTGAAATTACCATTTTACCCCCGAGCTTTAAGATTCCTGCCAGATTCGGACGGTTCCGATTTAACCCTATTTTTAGCCATATCACGAGCCCCCTACTCCTGAAGACTGAGTTTGATCAACCTTTGAGGAGTAGTTTTATTGTTTTGATGGCATGCGGAGTTGTATCGGAGTCCAAATGAGGGGTGTCGAATCTTTATATAAGGGATTATGGTGATTTTTGGTGTTGGTTGCACGCTCAAGGTTGTTCTTGAGCTCTCCTGGACTTTTGGTGACTTTTCTTAATTTTTATTTATTTTCCGGATCAGTCATTTAATGTTGCGAAGCGGTGATTTATCGTTCGGGGGCATTAATTAACTAATCTAAGCAATAATTATTTATCCGGGGGTTCAAAAATATTTCCCCAAATTTATAATTATTTTTTAGAATTTTTAATTAATTTTTCTGAATTTTTAAATATTTTTTCGCAATTTTTAAATAAATAATTCGAATTTAATAAATAAAAAATTAATTTTTAATACCATTTATGACGTGGCGCAATCTGGGCCGTTCATCAGCCAACAGCGCGAATATCTGAGCGATCGGACGGTCAGAGTGGCTCGGCGGCACTTTTCTCCGCTTGCGAAGGTCGGTGCCTCGGTAGCTCGGCCATAGCTCCTCGGTAGCTCGATAGCTCGGCGCTGCATGAGCTGCCAAGCTACGTGGCTGAATCTAGAGCGTCCATTATGGCACGAATCACGAGGTAGGAGGCACAGATCACGAGAAAACGTGATCTTGTCGTTTTGTAGGCGTGGAGTGATCTGAGCCGCTCATTATCTTTTGGCACGAATTTTGAGACAATCTGACGGTTTGAGTAGCTCGGCAGTATTTTTCTTCAAATGTGGAGGTCGGTGCCTCGGTAGCTTGGCCATAGCTCCTCGGTAGGTCGGTAGCTCGGCGCTGCATGAGCTGCCGAGCTACGTGGCTGAATTTGGAGCATCCATCATGGCGCGAATCACGAGGTAGGAGGCTCAGATCACGTGAAAACGTGATTTGGTCATTTTGTGGGCATGCCTGAATCTGAGCCGTTCATCAACTTTGGGCACGAATCTTGGGACAATCAGACGTCCCATAGAGTTCGGCAGCATTTTTCTCCAAATGTGGAGGTCGGTGCCTCGGTAGCTCGGCAGAGTGCCTCGGTGGCTCGGCCCGTCATGAGTCATTGAGCCACGTGGCAACATCTGGAGCGTTCATCATGGCACAAATCACGAGGTTGGAGGCTTAGATCACGAGAAAACGTGGTTTTGTCATTTTGTGGGCATATCTGAATCTGAGCCGCTCATCAACTTTGGGTGCGAATCTTGGGACAATCAGACGTCCCACAGAGTTCGGCAGCATTTTTCTCCAAATGTGGGGATCGGTGCCTCGGTAGCTCGGCAGAGTGCCTCGGTGGCTTGGCCCGTCATGAGTCGTTGAGCCACGTGGCGACATCTGGAGCGTTCATCACGACACGAATCACGATGCAGGCTGCTCAAATCACGAGAAAATGTGATTTTTTCGTTTTGCGGGCATGTCTGAATCTGAGCCGCTCATCATCTTTGGGCACGAATCTTGGGACAATCAGACGCCCCACAGAGTTCGACAGCATTTTTCTCCAAATGTGGAGGTCGGTGCCTCGGTAGCTCGGCAGAGTGCCTTGGTGGCTCGGTGTCTCGTGGATTGCCGAGCTGGGTGGCTAAGACCAAACCATCGCCGCCCTTCTCTGAATCGTCACTGCCCTTCTTTATTTTGTCGTTTAGCCTTCCTTAACGGGCTAGAGGGGGGCCCAAGAGTCGCCGCACTTCGTTACAAAGCCCAAGAGTCACTTCTTTTACTATAAGTTTTCACCCCCCCCCCTCACTCTTTCTCTCATTCTTTCACTTTTCACTCTCAGATCATTTTTGCTCTTGAGTTGCTCTGCTAGCAGAGATTTGAGCTCAAGGGCGGTTGTGTTAGCTATCGCGGCAGGCCAGGCGATTTTCGGCGAGCTTTTTTCGACCGTAAACGTCACGTCAAGGTTAGTATATATATCCTTAATCTCATATATATATACTACGAGATGTCACGAGTATCCTCGGGTAGTGAGGCTTCTTCCTCGCGGGGTTGGAGCGACGAGCGGTTAGTTCATGAGGAAAGGGGAGAAGTGGTGAGCAGACGGAAAGGGAAAGAGATAGTAGGGTCATCGACGGTCGAGGAGAATGGGAAGGAAGTGGCCCGGTCTTCGGTTGTTGAAACGGTGGTGGAGATGGTGAGACAAGCAGGTGAACTGGGTCGGCTACCGACCGTAAAATCCGGTCACGGGGGGATCAGGCAGTACTCCGGCGAGCTGTTGACTAAGGCCGTCTACGGACGCTCGGAGACATATAAGGAGAACGAATCGAGGTAGGTTACTGAAGTCGAAGATATCCCCTCGGTTCTAACCAAACGAGATCTGCTTCGGATTCGGAAGAGCTTCGTCATTCCTCCGGAGTACACCCTGATTCTCCCCGGTCCCAGGGTGCGAGCGTGCACAGCCTTCACGCCAGATACTTGCATCTTCGCGTACGATGCGTTGAACGTCGGACTGCGTCTCCCCCTCCATCTCTTTGTGACTGAAGTTCTCCAGTGGTATGGGTTGAGCCCTATTCAGTTCATGCCGAACATGTGGTGACATGTGCTCGGATTTCTGCTCCAATGCTGAACAACAAAGGTGGAGCCCCAGCTCGTCGTCCTCCGGAGTTTGTACCGGATCAATAGGATGAGCAAGACTGAACACCGGTACTACCTGTCGCCTCGGAAAGGCGTTAAGCTGATAGAGAACCCTGACTCGATCAAGTCATGGAAGGGTAAGTACTTCTTGATCCGAGGCCCTTCGGCGTGGGACTTCCCGATCTGATGGAAGGAGGACGTGCCGAAGTATGCAAAGGCCGAGCCGGTGTTGATTCCGGCTGAAGCAGAGGTCGCGGCACAGCTAGTTGGTCTTCCGCTGTTGAGTTGGAGAAACATGACCGAGGAGGTGCTTCACAGGTCGGGCCTTAGTCCGATCGACCCGAGTACGCTCCGGACATCTATTTTTCTTGTTTACTTTCTGTTATGCCTTGTATTTTCTAACTTTGTTTTCTTTATCTGACAGAGGCTCCGAGCATGGACCTCCGATCGATTATGGCCGAGCGGAACAAGGCCTCGGATGCTAAGAAGAGGAAGAGCATGAGCGCGGGGCCTTCGTCCGGCCGACCAGCCAAGGTCCCTTCGGCTGCTGTTGTAGATCTGGCCTCTCCTCGCCGATCGGCCTCGGCTGTGGGTCTTGTTCAGCCGACCCCCACTGGTCCTGAAGGCTTCTCTGTCTCGGAGGCTCTGGCGCTCGAGGCCCCACCCCTTACCGAGCAGGCAGAGGCCATTCTAACCGGGGCCCACAAGAAGCTATTCGTCCCCGATTGGCGGATGATAAACCATGAAGGTTTCTTGGGGGACTCGGCGATGAGTATGTAGGCCCTTCGTCACCTTCCGACCCCAAAAGACCGAGCCGCACTGAAGGCAGGGACAACAGGTGATGACGCTCTAGAGGTAGCTCGGTTACTTATGTCGGTAAGTCTTCTTAGTTAATTTCGATAATGTTTTGAAAATTTTCTAAGTTTTTAGCTCGGCTCTAATTGCTTTTTCTTGCAGGCCACATGCCACTTCAGCCACCTTCTCGAGTAGTACGCCAAGTAAGAGTGGGAGTTGAAGGTCGCTTGCGACAAAGACTGAGCGGAGAGGGCATGGGCCGTGAAGCAGTTCGAGGCGGAGCAGCACCGCTCGGATGCTTTGGCGGCACAGGTCGCCGACTTGGAGGCGGCCTTGGTGCAGGTGAGGTAGAAGCTCGCCTCGGAGGTGGCCAAGGCAGCCGAGGAGAAGGCCGAGGCGAAGAGGGCCCTGGGGGCGATGATGCGGCAACAAGCCGAGGCCGTGGAGGCGGCAAGGGCAGAGATTGAGGCCGAGGCCAAGAAGCATATGATGGCCAACATGGAGCAATCTTATGCCACGGCGCTCGAGCACGTCGAGGCTCGGGTCCCCGACTTCGACAGGTCGAGGTACGGGCTGTGGGGTCCGGTCGGCATGGAGGACCCGGACGCCGAGGAAGAGGCCAAAGGAGAGGAAGGGGATGAGCCACGAGGCAACGAGGTTGTGGTGGTCGAGGGAGGGTGCGACGAGGCTACGGCCGACCCCCCAGCCATAGTGGCAGAGGAAGGGGAGCCATCTACCGAGGTGCCCGTCGCCGAGCTACCACCTAAGGTGGCCCCTTGATCTTTGTTGTTTTGTACTTTTCTTCTTCTTCGTGTATTGCCTTGTAGCGGACTGGCCACCGCTTTTTTTTATAAATGAAATTTTTCTTTCTTTGACTAAGTGTTGTGGTTGGTCTTGATTTGAAGTCTTTCTGAAAATAATTCTGTCTTGAAATCGACCTAAGTTTTGAGCATTGTTCACTTTAAAATCTAGCTAACTATTGAGAACAACTCGCTTTGACATCTTGCTAAGTATTGGTAACAACTTTGCTTTGAAATTTAGCCATGTGTTGCTCGAGCTTAGTGTTGTTGTGTTCTTCCAGGTCGCCGAGATGCGTCTAGCGGAGGCATCGCCAAACACGGTAGCGGCTGAGGTCTCCCGTCTTCGAGCTGACTTAGGAGCGACGAAGTTGGCCCTTTCTCGCAGTCGAGAGTGTTTTCTTAAGAGCGAGTTGGATTTGGACCGCCACAAGCTAAAGCTGTCGAAGCGTCTTTCTGAGCTGAAGCAACTAAAGAAGGCGCTATCTGATGTCTCAGTGGAGAGAGACGAACTGTTAGCTGAGGTCCACGAATTGTCGATAGCTGAAGACGAGCTTTTCGCAGGAGAGAGAAGAATTAACAGCGGCAATGGGCAAGTTGACGGCTGAGCGAGATGAGCTGTTAGCAACCGTGAGCAAGGCGACGGTGGAGGTTGATGAGCTGAAGAGGGTTACGGTCGATAAGAGCATCGAAGTTACTCATCTCCATCGAATTATTGCCGACAACTCTGGTGCTGCAGGCTCCGCTCGGCTCCCTCGCTTCGAGATAGCCATGAAGAAAGACTCTCTGAAGGATCGAATCGTCGAGCTCGAGGAGGAGGTCGCTCGGCTCAAACCCAAACCTGAACGGATTAACGTCAGAAGCACGTCGTGTACTCGTGAAGAGAGCGAGAGAGGGATTTCCTTTTACGAGCTTGCGACTCGCTCGCCTGCTGCTTGGCAGAGCCCTGTTGACACACAAAGTGGGGTGGCTGCTTCATCAGCGGAGCCTCTGTTGGGGCCACCTGTTAGAGGCAGTGCTGAAGATGCATTTCAGTTTGTTGGTCTAGAGACGAGCTCCGAGGTTAGGTGCCGCCGTCCCCGGGTGTCTTTAAACCGGAACATCTCTGTCCCGAAGAAGCGTTGAAAGACTTGTTGTAATTTTGGCTTTTTCGAACTTTGTTAATCGATGTAGAGAACTGAGTAGCAGGTCTTGTAATCTGGGTTTCCCCGAACTTTAATCTTTATGGAAGTGAAAGCTTTGTTTATTCTTTTGCGCTTGTGTGTTCGCATGTTTGGTTAATCATCTATGGCTGTAAGAGTACTTCTAAAGGGCGGACCACTTCTTACTCGCTTATGAACGAGGAGTAGAAGCGCAGTCGAGCCAAGCTTTGAACTCCGAACTCGTCGTTTGGGCATGTTTCAACGGTTGTGGGAGCAGTTTCGAATGGTGAACCACTTCTAGCTCGCTTAAAAGCGAGCCTGCGAAGCGGAATCGAGCCAAGTTTTGGACTCCGAACACGTCGTTTGAGTAAGTTTCAACGGTTGTGGGAGCAGTTCCAAATGGCGAACCACTTCTAGCTCGCTTAAGAGCGAGCCTGCGAAGCGGAATCGAGCCAAGTTTTGAACTCCGAACACGTTGTTTGAGTAAGTTTCAATGGTTGTGGGAGCAGTTCCGAATGGCGAACCACTTCTAGCTCGCTTAAGAGCGAGCCTGTGAAGCGGAATCGAGCCAAGTTTTGGACTCCGAACACGTCATTTGAGTAAGTTTCAACGGTTATGGGAGTAGTTCCGAATGGTGAACCACTTCTAGCTCACTTAAGAGCGAACCTGCGAAGCGGAATCGAGCAAGTTTTGGACTCCGAATACGTCGTTTGAGTAAGTTTCAACGATTGTGGGAGCAGTTCCGAATGGCGAACCACTTCTAGCTCACTTAAGAGCGAGCCTACGAAGCGGAATCGAGCCAAGTTTTGGACTCCGAACATGTCATTTGAGATAGCACAATTAGGATTTTAAACAGAGAGATAAAACAATCACAAGAGAATTACCGGGCGAGAAAAGTTCTTTATTGATAACTGCTAATCGGCCGCTTCTAAGTTGCAAGCCATTATTTCAATGGGAAAATAAAGAAGCAACTACAAATAAAAAGTAGATAGGAATGGCTTGACATTTTAAGGTACTCGGAGAGGCATTCAAACACCCTCTTGGTACTTCAGTAAGTGGTCGGCGTTCCAAGTTCTTGGTATCTCTCTGCCTTCGAGGTCTTCAAGACGATATGCTCCTGGCAGAACTACTTTGGAGACCTTTTATGGTCCTTCCCAATTTGGGGCTAGATTGCTCTTTTGGCTGGGGAACGAGATGGCTAGCTTTCTGAGGACTAAGTCCCCCCCTTTTTGAGATCTGTGGGACGGACCCTTTTGTTGTAGGCCTGCTTGATTCTTCTCCGATAATTTTGCTAGCGAATTGAAGCTCTTTCACGGAGCTCATTGATCAGGTCCAAGTTTGCTCAGAGCTCTTTTTCGTTCTGCTCTTCATCATAGGTAATAAGGTGAGGGGATGGCAAACCAACTTCAAAGGGGATTACGGCCTCGGACCCGTAGGTGAGATTGAAGGGCGACTCTCCTGTAGGGGTCCTTTTTGTAGTACGGTGGTTCCACAATACGTTAGGAAGTTGATCTACCCATAAGCCTTTGGATGATTTGTTTAATCTCTTCTTGATGCCTGAGAGGATCTGCCTGTTGGCATTCTCTACTTGACCATTGGACTGAGGATGGGAGACAAAGGAGAAGCATTGCTAAATGCCGAGGTCTTCACATAAAGAGCGGAATGCTGCCCCTATAAATTGTGTTCCGTTATCTGTTACTAGGACTCGAGGTATGCCGAACCTACAAATTACATTTTTCCAGAAGAACTACAGCACTTTGTTCTCGGTAATGGTAGCCAGTGGTTCGGCCTCGATCCATTTGGAAAAATAGTCGATCGCCACGACTAGGAACTTGAGCTGGCCTGGAGCTGGTGGGAATGGACCTAGCAAGTCCACCCCCCACATTGCTAAGGGAATTGGACTCGAGAGGGATGTGAGTTGTGCTTGGGGTAGGCGGCAGATGTTAGAGAATTGTTGACAGGGGATGCATTGCCGGACATGCTGCTCGGCATCCCGAAGTAAGGTAGGCCAGAAGTACCCGTAATTCAAAACTTTCCTAGCGAGGGATCTTGATCGTGAATGGGCCTCGCCTACCTTCGTGAAGTTCTTTCAAGGCATACAAGGCCTCTTTTGGAGAGAGACATCTCAAGTAGGGTCTGCCATCTACTTGGGTATAGGAGCGTTTGTACAAGATTCCCTCAACGAGGGTGTACCACTCCGCAGTCGTTCGGATTCGACGGGCTTCTTTAGGATCTTAGGGGAGGCCCCCATCCCTGAGGAACTCAATCAAAGGCTTCATCCAGTTATCCTTGAGTTGGACCAGTAGCGACTCCATCGAGTCGGGGGCTTCTTCTTCTATGCTTGGTCTTAAGAGTACTTCGATTAGGACGGTCTTCTCGAGACCTTGGAGGGAGGAGGAGGCCAACTTCGAGAGAGCATCTGCTTGGGAGTTCTATTCTCTAAGGATCCTCTGGAGTTAAAGCCTCTTCGAACGAAGCCATGAGACTTTGGACCTTGGCTAGTTGGCCATTCGGTCGTCTCGCACCTCGTAGTCTCCTAAGACCTGATTCACCACCAGCTGCGAGTCACTGAATACTCAGACACATTGCACTCCTGCCTTGCGAGCCATACCCAGGCCTGCTATTAGGGCTTCATACTGAGCTTCGTTTTTGGAAGCTTTGAAGTTGATGCGGAGGGAGTATTGGAGAACGAAGTCGTCTGGGCCTGCTAGAATGACTTCGGCTCCGCTCCCTTCGATGCAAGAAGACCCATCTACATACACTGTCTAGATGGGCGGCCCATTTGCTGCTTGACTCACTTCTAGGATGGTGCTTTCCACTATAAACTCGGCCAGGGCTTATGCTTTGATAGCGGTCCGAGGCTGATAAGATATGGCATGTTGACTTAGCTCGATCGACCACTTCATCAGACCCCCGGAGGTCTTGGGCTTGTGCAGGACTTGCTTGAGCAGCTGGTCGGTAAGGATGACCACCAAGTGGGATTGAAAATAGGGGCGGAGCTTCCTGGCTGCCATAACCAAGGTGTATGCTATCTTTTCCAATCTCGGATAGCGGAGCTCGGCATCTCTAATGACCTTGCTCACATAATAGATAGTCTTCTGAGCCTTGTCTTCTTCCCTCACTAGGACAGCACTGAGGGTTTGCTCGGAGGCGGCAAGGTAGAGGTAGAGTGTTTCTCCGGAAGTAGGCTTGCTGAGGAGTGGGGGGGTTGACCAGATAGGCTTTCAGTTGGTCAAACGATTCTTGCTGTTGCGAGCCCCACTCAAAGCCCTTAGCCCCCCTGAGGGCTTTGAAGAAAGGAAGACACTTCTCCCCTGACTTGGACAGGAAGCGCCCTATAGCTGCGAGGCGTCCTATGAGCTTCTGAACTTCTTTCATATTTGTAGGAGGAGCCATGTTGAGAATGGCTTTTATCTTCTCGGGATTGGCCTCGATCCCCCTTTGACTGACCATATAGCCCAGGAATTTACCCGATGAGACCCCTAATGCATACTTATTCGGGTTCAGTCTCATGTTATGCTTCTCAGCACGTCGAAGGCTTCTTATAGGTCGGCAACATGGTTGGACCCATGGATACTTTTTACTAGCATATCATCGACGTACACTTCCATATTTCGGCTGATCTGATTTTGGAAGACCTTATTGACGAGGCGCTGGTAGGTGGCACCGGTATTTTTGAGCCTGAAGGGCATTACTCTATAGCAATAGAGACCTTGATCGGTGACGAAGGAGGTCTTCGACATATCTGGGGGGAACATGCAGATTTAGTTGTAACCGGAGAAGGCATCCATGAAGCTCAAAAGTTCATGGCCTGAAGTGGCATCGATCAAGGTGTCAATGCTGGAGAGTGGGAAAGGATCCTTGGGGCATGCCTTGTTCAAGTTCGTGAAGTCGATGCAAATCCTTCAACTTCCATTGTCCTTCTTAACCATAACAACATTAGAGAGCCACTCGGGATAATTGACCTCTTGGATGAACCGGATTTTGAGGAGCTTCTCTACTTCTTCCTTTATGGCTTGCTGGCACTCAGGGGCAACTTTACGCCTCTTCTGCTGGACCGGTTTGAACCCCAGAGCAACACTTAAGTGATGGACGAGGAGGTCTTCGGAAATCCCTGGCATGTCGGCAGCAGTCCATGCAAAGAGGTCACGGTTCTTCTTGATACACTGGACTATGTCAGAACAGAGGGCAAAGGGGAGGGTCTTACTGATGATGAATTTGCGGTTCGGATCTTGCTCCGAGAAGAGCACTTCCTCCAGCTCATCTACCGGTTCTGACATAGGCTAGGTATTCCCCTGGTGAATTTCAAGAGTCTCAAGGGAAAGGACGGGTCCTCCGATCGAGGTCATGTACCATTTGCGGGCCATCTCCTGACTTCCCCTTCCCCTACACCTGCCTTGGTGGGGAACTTCATTTTCAGATGGTAAGCTTAAGGGACATCTTCTAAAGCAGCTAGGCCAGGTCGACCTAGGATCACATTGTAAGCGGCTGGGACGTCGACAATCATGAATTCCATTGGCTTCGTTCGGGTAGTAGGAGTTTTGCCAGTGGTTACGTTGAGGGTTATGACTCCTTCGATCGTCACTGGCACTCCCGTGAACCCATGGAGAGTGTAGCCAGCGGGCTTTAACCTGTCCTGCGATAATTTGATTCCTCGGAAATGCCGCTAGGAAGAGAATGTTGACAGAACTGCCATTATCCACTAGAATCTTTTCTACTTTGAAGTTAGCCATATGGAGATTAATCACCAGTGCATCACAATGGGGGGTTCGGATACCCTTTAGATCTTCATCCAAGAAAGTAACCGGGACTCCAAGACCTTTGGGAGGGGATAGGCTGTGCACCGAATTAACTTCCCTGATGAAAGCCTTTCGAGACGAGTTAGAGGTTCCTCCCATTGGACCTCCGTGGATGAGGTGAAAGAAGCGTTCTTTTTCGAATTCGGGAGTCTCGTCATGCCTCTCGGGATGCTTGTTAGTCCCCCTGGGGGGTGGAGGAAGATCGATCCGGTCCTTTGTTACAAATTTGGACAGCTGCCCTCTCTGAATGAGGGCTTCAATTTCATTCTTCAAGGCCTGACATTCATTGGTGTCATGGTCATGGTCCCGATGATAGCGGCACCACTTCTCCTTATCCCTCTTCTTCCGGGAGTGTTCATCTTCGGGGCAGGAGGCAGGATCCCTTCTTTCTCTACCTTCATGAGAATGGTTGAAACATTGGTGTTGAGAGGGATAAACTTTTCAAATCTGGGAGGTGGACGACGCTGACCCCCATTGTCCTTCTGGAGCTTTTTAGCTCCCTCGTCTTCAGCAGCCTTTCTCTAATTTCCAGAAGAGGATCCCTCGAATGAGGGGCGATGTTCAGCCTCCTCCGCACTGGATGTACTTCTCGCTTATGAGAAGAAGGTTGGAGAAATCCCGCGGGGGCTTTTTGGCTAGGGAGGACCGGAGGTTGGAGTTGAGGACATTGGACTGGAAGGCGGTTGCAAAGACCGATTGGTCGAGGGAGGTTATGGATCTGGCTTCCGCGGTAATCCGCTTGACATAATCGCTCAACTTCTCACCCTTCTTCTGATTGAGGAAGAGTAGTGAAATACTCGTCTTTTCGGAGCGGCGGCTGCTCACGAAGTGAGTTATGAAGAGGGTCTCGAACTGTTCAAAAGAGAATATGGAGGATGGAGCGAGGCGGGAGTACCATTTCCGAGCTGGGCCGTTGAGAGTGACTGGGAAGGTCTTGCATAGGAGGGCATCGGAAGCTTGATGAATCATCATAAGAGTCTTGAAACTCTCGATGTGATCCATGGGATCTGACTCCCCCGTATATGTCTCGAACTGCGGGGGCTTGAAGTTTACCGGAACGGGTGCCACCACGATGGTTCGAGAAAATGGGGGTCTGCTCGGACGGAGGGTGCTTCCTCTCAGTTTCTCTTCTCTGTCCAGTTGGCCGAGGCGCCTCTCCATCTCGTGGAGACGGCAGTAGACAGCATCATCCCTTCGACGGTACTCAGGTGAGCCTCTGGACTCGTCTTCATATGAAGGGGAGCGTGGGGTTCGGCGATGATATCTCGGAGAATGACGAGGACTTGGAATGTGACTGTAGCGGCTCGGAGCTTGAGGAGGACTTAGGGACTAGTGGCGAGGGCTTTGGACCGGCGGAGGAGTGAGAACCCTCTGAACATTGTTGTTGTTGTTTGGTGGGAGATTGAGGGCCTGCAAGATTGTTGCTTAGAACTCTTGGAATTCTGCTCGGGTTATAGGTCCGTTCTGGTCCCCCTGATCCCTTTGGGGCTGTCGACCAGCAGGAGAATGATGCCTTCTTCGATGGTACTCTGGGGACTCTCTCCGCCTCCTATGAAGAGAGGACCTCCTGTAATTGCGGCCGCGAGGGGATCGCGCATTTGGACGTTCTGAGCAGGAGGTTCCCTCTCGAACCTGCCTTTCATCCAAACGGTGGCGAAGGTCCTTCTCTTTCTGTCGGTTGATGAGGATGTTGCGGAGGTCTACGAAAGGCCGAGGGTTATGAGATGCCATTGAGTCGGTTGAAGGGTTATGTATAGAGATATGGTCGCGGTGAAGAGGTTGCTTCTGAGGATGAGGACGAGAGGTCCCAATACCGGTGTTCTGGGGCCCGAGTAGAGCCTGCTAGTGTTGAAGATTTTGGAGAGGAGGCTACAACCGCTGTAGTGGCTGATCGGGTTGAGGAGGGAGCTGTCCCTGAGGCTGGATGGGTTGGAGGGGAGCCTCTAGTTGTGGTTGAGAAGGAGTGGGTTCACGGTTGGACCCTCTAGATCTCATCTTCTTTGGTGGCATGGCTGGAGGCGGTGTTGACCGGTGGAAGAGGTTGGACTGCTATTCGTGATTCCCACAGACGGTGCCAATCTGTGGCCACTGAAATCGGTGTGGGGGCAAACAGATAGATTTGTGGATTCGAGGGAAGATGAATAGTCAAACCTGAACACACCTTCACCGGAGTTTGGCTGTGATCTCCCGCCGTTGACCTGCAAAAAGTGCGAAACACCGGGGTTGATTCTGGAGATGCACCCTTCGATGCTCTAGTCAGTAATCAGAAAGATTATGAAAGAGCTTTGATTGGCAAAAGATTGATTACATGGTAACAGTGGGGATGGGGGGTATTTATAGCCGCCTTAAGAACCAGTTTCGGGATAAGATCAAATCCCTACTTTCCAGTGAATAGATATAAGTGATCAGGACCGTTGATTAAGGTTAATCATAAACCCTAATTTTCCTATCCAGCTGGACTGGGCTTCTAGCGGGTTGGAATGCCGCGCCCAGTGAGATGGACCCGTTTATGGGTTATTGGGCCTTTGGAAAAAGGCCCAGTTTCCATTTCAGACCCGTTTGTAGGTGAAATTACCATTTTACTCTCGACCTTTAAGATTCGTGCACAATTTGGACGGTTCCGATTTAACCCTATTTTTAGCCATATCAGCCACCATACAAAAATCACAAATCACAAACAAGGTTATAGGTTGTTGTAACTCTTTTGTTGTTGTTCTTCACTCTCGGGTTATGAGAGTGGTCCTCTCGGTTGGAGAGTAGGGCTCTTGGTTGTAGAGTCGGGTTTTCACTCTAGGTTGTAGAGTGTGTGTGCTCTCTCTACTGGCGGGAGATGTCTACGGGCTTGGCAAGGTTGTTGTCAAACGCCGTAGGGTATTCTTGTATTTGTTTCAAGAATAGTGGAAAATCTTAAGTTGGTTGCTTGGGGACTGGATGTAGGTCGGGAGGATCAAACCAGGAGATATCGCTGTGTACTCTGTGGTTGACTCTCTCCGTGGTTGTATTTTCTTCACTTGCATTTCAATTTTTCTGTATTTTATTCGAAAACTTGTCTGGGAAGTCGACTGAGTCTCCTCTATAAGTCGACTGATCAGACTTGTATAAAATACTCTTCGAACACTTGTCTGGTAAGTCGAATGAGTTTCTGCTATAAGTCGACTGATTAGACTTGTATAAAATACTCTTTTATCTGACCCCCCCAGTCGACTGTATTCTCATTTTAAGTCGACTGGACATAACGAAAAGTTCAATTTCTTAATTAAATTTTATACAACATTATTCCTCCCCCCTCCTCTAGTGTTATTTACCTTGCCTACAGGATCCAACAGCACCTTGGTAAAAAAGGTGTCAAGCAGCTTTGTTCTAGCGATCTTTTGCCGAGTTAAGAAGGTTGAGATGGATTTCTGTGAGAATTGCATGATGGGCAAACAAAAGATAATTAGCTTTCAGTTGAGTGGGCATGAGAAGAAGTTTAGAAAGCTAGAGTTGGTACATACAGATGTGTGGGGTTCAGCTCAGGAATACTCTTATGGTGGTAAGAGATACTTCGTTACATTCATTGATGAGGCTATAAGAAAAGTTTGGGTTCAAGCAATTCGCGAGAAATCAGAGGTGTTTGATGCATTCAAAGCTTGGAAGGCTAGAGTTGAGAATGAGACGGGTTGCAAAGTAAAAGCAATAAGTCAGACAATGGAGGTGAGTACACAAGCAAAGAGTTTGTTGACTATCTGGCAAAGGAAGGTATCAAAGGAATCAAGACAGTTACTAAGACTCCACAGGAGAATGGTGTAGCAGAAAGAATGAACTGCACGATACTCGGAAGGGCGAGATGCATGAGACTTCATGCGGGTCTTCTGATCCATCTTTGGGTCGCTACAGTGGATATGGCTGTGTACTTGATTAACCGTTGCTTGTCTTGTGCCCTTGATGAGGTCATTCCGCAAGAACTATGGTCAGGTAAAACTGTCAATTATTCGCATTTGAAAGTTTATGGTTGTATTGCATATTAACTAATTGACAGGGAAGAAAGGAAGCAACTGGATTCTAAGTCCAAGAGGTTTGCATTCATTGGCTATGGTGGCGATCAATATGATTACAGACTTTGGGATTTTGTAGATAACAAGGTCATTCGCAGCAAGAATGTAGTGTTCAATGAAGATGTACTATACAAGAACAGACACACAGGTCAAGACAGTACAACCAGTTCAGAGTCAGATTGTGGTTCAGACAAGATTCAGATTCTGACTCTGAAGGTGGCCCTAATGGTAGGGAATCATGCCCCGCTTCCCAAAAAGGAATACGGAATATGGATATGCGACAAAGTCCAGTGAATGGATTTCACCATTCATGAGTTGTAAGGATCCTTTCAACAGTTCACAAGAAATAACAAGAAGTAAACAAGAAAGAATCATCTACGCATGCATGAAACAAAATAATATAACCAAAGGAATTACTTGAAAACAAAATACATGATTCTCAATTAACTAGATTTGGAAACAACAAGTTACATGTTCTGGGACAAGGTGCCCAATACACGATCCAAGTAGCAATAAATACAATTTATTCAAAACGTGAAAATAATTCAAGCAGGAACTCTAGCCAAGCCTAGAACACTTGGTTACTTACTCTTTCGGGCAGCTGGTCACCAAAGTCTACAGATTTAACAATTTGCAAAAAAAAAAAAAGGGAAACAGGAAACAACACGCCCGTTAGTGCAAATTACAAGCCGCATGTAGTTCAGGCAACAAGTACAGGAAAACAAATAAACAAAAATACAGAGTTACAACAGGAAACAAGTACTGAAGTAAGTATGGAAGGGATGTGACAACAAAATAGAGTAATTGTCATGCCCCGCTTTCCAAAAATACGGAATACGAGCACGTAACATTGGCCCAGCGAATCATTTTCATCATCCATAAGCTGTTCAGGAATCATTACAACATCTCACAAAATAATCAGAGTCTGAAGCAAAAGAGTCAACCACACATGCATAATTGAATCAATATACCAACAGAATACTTGAAACCAAAATATATTAATCTCAAATAAATCAGATCTGAACAAGTCAAAAATCCTGGGTCATACTGCTCCAAACACAAAGAATCCAAGTAACAGATACATTGTTTAAAATGAGCAATAGGAAATAAATGAAGATAGCAAAAGCTCCAGCCAACTAGAACTTTAGATCACATACTCTATCGGGCAGTTGATCACCAAAATCTGCAATTTGACAAATAGCAGGAGAAGAAAAAAGAAAACAAGTACCCGTCAATTGCAGGTTACGGACCACTTATAATGCAGGATACAAGTACATGGGAAACTAACAAATCTAAAGTAATAATAGAACAAACATAGCATGGTATAAGCGTGTCAACAGAAATGTAATATCTAACATAAATCAAGAAACAAATCAGATAACATGGTATGTCAACAGATACAGATAACATGTGTCAAGTGTCAAAGTCAAATAGCATGCAGACAGATGTACAGATAGTGTCCAATAATAATGTCAAGTGATAGTGTCAGACAGATAACAGATAATCAGATAATCAGATAACAGATAGCCAGATAGCAGTTACAGATAACAGATTCAGATATCAGATACAGATTCAGATTTTTATAAGTCTTGTATTAATTACTAACTAGGTAGCACTTCATGCAGCCCACCTTACATGGTTGCTACATTCAAACAGTTTCGTTTGTAGATTTCGTAGGGGATTATATAGGGCCGTGTACTCAGGGTTCAGACAGATATTAGATAACAGATCAGACAGATAGAACCTAGTGGTTCTCTTCTTCCCTACACCTTTCTATAAGAAGTAATGTGGACAGGGTCAGATAACAGATCCAGACAGACAGATAGAACCTAGTGGTTCTCTTCTTCTCTACACCTTCCTATAGGGAAGTAATGAAGACAGGGTCAGATAACAGATCCAGATAGACAGATAGAACCTAGTGGTTCTCTTCTTCTCTATAACTTCCTATAGGGAAGTAATGTAGACAGGGTCAGATAACAGATAATCATATGGAAAACACAGGCCCCCTTCTAAGTACACATTTCTATGCTTTCGCACTACTAGATCTTTTCCTTAAATCCGGCTTGATTACTTTTATTATTATTAGCAGACAGACGTGTATGTGCAGAAAACAAAGTGATAATAGCATGGTATAAATATGTAATAGGTTCAGGATGATAGATAAACATGTACAGATGATATACAGTTCATAAAGGAATAGAATCATGCAAATGTTAATCCAGGACAGCAAGACACTACTGTACTAAAACAGGGAATCCCGTTGCTACAGAAATGCAAATCTGGATCCGTCAAAGAATCTCGAAAAAAGACTCCCAACCGAATCCAGCGAATATAAATACGTCATATAGTAATTCACAACATCATAGCTCAAAATAGGTTTGAATCCAGTAAACATGTTCAGTCAGAAATTAGTAAATCGAATTCTCAGTCAGAAAAACAGCATCAAAACTCCTCAAATAAATTCAAAAAAAAATATGAGTTATTCCCCTATATGTCTAGAATCATAATATAAAGTTTCATAATTTTCCAGTAAAATTAGTTTAGCCAACAAAAATAAGAAAACATCAAAAAATAATAGTTTGGCAAATTTGGAATTCCCAACACTGCTGTACGAAAACTGAAATATCTCGCAAGTCGTGAAACAAAATTCAAATCCGCTAATGGGAGATGAAAACAGAAAAATTAATCTTTCATATTTCATAAATATTTTTCATACAGTAACAGGAAATAGGGTAAAAATATGATTCTTTACAGAAGAGCGAGCAAAATACAGCAAGTATAGCTTTCATGAAACGGCGTATAAACTCATCAATAAAATCCACCAAAATCCTGGATAATCCCTAAATAGATATAGAAGTACTGACCAAAGTTTTAGATCAAAATAATATGTGTAGCACAAGTGTCAAAATAATTTAGTCATCAAAATCATCAAGAAACGAAATCTGAAATTGATCTACACCTCTGTAGTAAAACAGTCATAACTCACACATACAAAAACGAAATTGAGCAAGGTCAGAGGGGTTGGAAAGAAGACGAATTTCTCTAAAACTCATGTTTTATACTGAAATTAAGATTCTGACCTTAATATGGTCTAAATTACTGATCAAGACAGAATATCGGCAAAATCAGAATTTCCTCAAAAACCAAAATCAATATAGATTCAACGAAACTTGATCCAAACATAAACAAACATGAAATCGAGTCTACCAAGTGTCCAAACATCATGAAATAGGGTAATTAATATATATAAAAGAAGTCTATCACATGGTTCACAACAAATACCCAAATTATCACCAGAAGTCTCATATACATGATTAAATCAAGAACGGGCAAAACCTAAGTTAATTCATGTCAATATTGTATCGTGAGGCAACTATGGTCAAGTTTTCACAATTGAGACAAAACCCATCAAACATAACACACACACGAGTTGTCTCTAGAACCCAACTACACTATAAGCGGTATTTTTGACTTGTATGATACAAAGAAATTTGAGTACAAATTACTTGTCTTAACCGAGATGAAACAAACACCAAGAATAACAGGAACGGATCTCGGCAACGAACAAAACTCACGAATGAGAAATCAACGAATCCACGAACGATCTACATAGGCACTCGAGTACGTGCAAGAAAAACCCAAGAGCAAGAGAGCGAGAGATGGCGGATGGAGAGAAGACGGGAGAGAGCGAGCATGGGATAGGGGCGCAGTGGTTCGCGGCTGGACGTGAGGGAGAGAAGACAGGGCATGCAATAGGGTATATATAATAGGGAGTTAGGGTTAGGTTGAGAAGAGATCGGGTGGGCTTTGGTTTTGGGTGCAAACAGGTAGGTAACTATATATGGTAGTTAGGATATTATTAGGTGGGTTATGGTAGGTAATTAAGGATATGAAAAAAAATGGGTAGTGGGGAAAGATCTGATGGGTAGTTAAATATAGGATAAAAATGATGGGTAGTGGTTAATGAGATAGGAGTTGCATATAGGTAAAAATATATAGGATTTGAGTTGGTAGTGGCTTAAAAAAAATCAACAGGGCCTGGGGGGGTGGGGGGGTGGTAATTAACAGGGATATTAGCACAAATTGGGTTCAAGTATCAATGAGCGTTGGCTTAAGAGATCCAAAATGATAGGGCAACATGAATAATTTTAAAGCGCAAGATGGAAATAAAAATAAATTTAACAGTGAAATCAAAAATAATGGCACGACCAAAAAGAGACAAATTAAAGGTAGACAACCGAATCAAAAATTCAAAATATAAAGATGACAAAAATAACAAAATGAATTTATTGAAAATAAAACCAATATACGGTCAAAAGAATTACAAGAGGGATACAAAGAGAGAAAATACACCAAAACGAAAACTACACTCAAAATACACAAAATGAAAAACAGAGGTTACAGTATATAACTGTAACACCCCGGATTGTATTATGCTTGTATATATATGTATGTATATTGACTGTATGCATGCACACGATTGCAGTGTTTTGCTTGATTTTGATATCGTGGTGGATGGTTAGGAATACGGGACGGTTCTTGGGAGAGTTGCATTCTAAAGATGCACGAGAATGAGACTGACCAATACTAGTATAACTGCTAGTTTTCGGCACAACGCACATGCAAATATAACACGGTATGATACTACAGTGAATATAGGTTGCGTGCGCTCGTTAAAACACTCGTCTCACACTCGTTAGAACTCGTTAAGGGCTATGTTGGGCAGCCAACATAACCAACACAAAACCAATGGGCTTAAGCCATGGTTTTGGTCTACAAACCACCTATAGCCTAAACCTACCCCCCCCCCCCCCCCCCCCCCCCCCCGTCAAATCCGGCCTATACCCTCCCATCACCTTCATTTCCCACTTCATTTCCCCCCATTTTCTCTGGAATTTTCAGAAAGAGAACACCACAAGAGAAGGAGGAGAGAAAGAAGAAGGAAGTGAAGGAGAAGGATCAAAAGGAGATTTCCAAAGAAGAAGCTTGAAGAGATCCCTTCTACTACTACAACCTAAGGTGGGAAGTTTCTCTAAACTTGAAATTCTTGTATTTTAATTAAATTTGGTTGCATGCATGTGTGCTAAAATGCATAGGATTGCTCTTCTAAAGGTTAGAAGTAGAAGTCAGAATGGAACTAGAGAAAAGCTGGTTCGGAGTACCATTTTGTGGATTTAGCCGAGAGCACAATATGTTGAATTGGACCACAAAATTAAAATGATTTGTTCATTTATGTGTTAGGATGATGCATGATTTATTTCAGATTTTTCTATGATCATTTGATATGCTAATAAAATTGTGAGATGGATATGTGTCGTAAGACAGACTTAGGAAAAGAAAAACAGGATGGTTGATATTGTAGGAATGTTCGTGATTTATTGAGGCATGATATTGATCTGAAAATTTTACTCAATGTTCCCAAATACATATTGATCATGTAAAAAAATCAGTAAATTATTTGGATGATTTTAGAGGCATGAGAAAAATCTATCTATAACCAGTATCTGATGTTGAATTAGAAAACTTGATGGTTTCTGTGCTAACTTGAAATAGCTATTACTCGCGGTATAATTGGAATTTTGACATGTGGTCTTTTGCATAAAGTTGGGTATGATGTCTAGTTTCACCACCATAAATTTTAGGTCATTTGGACAAGTGTACAACTTACTGTGATTTTATGATTAAGCACTGTGCTGTTTTCAGCTAGTTTTGACACTCTGTAAAGATTGGAAAATTGAGACCTGTTAGAGGCATATTTTGATGATCATGACCCAGTCGAGAGTTGTAGTGGACACCTAGACCTTTCCAACAAAACTAATTTGAGTCAATTCCAGTAAACGGTTGAATTATTATGATTTTTGTAAGACTGGACAGAGGACTAGAGTAGGGACTGAGTGCTCTGAAATGGAGAGACCAATTGTGTGAATTGGTGTATCGATGATAGATGAGTGTATTAGGGTGACTTAATGGTATAATTTATACTCATGACCAACTAGAGAGTTGTTGAGAACACCCACACCCTTCTACAGAATTTAATGGTATAATTTGTACTCATGACCAACTAGAGAGTTTGTGGTTCTGATGAACGAGTAGGTTTGTGTGTTAATGGTAAGGTGCAGCCCTTGCGCATGAAGCACGCAGGTTGGAGCTTGAGAAGCTATTTCGAGAACTTAGATGGTTGAATTTAAGGTCGTGATCAACTAGGAAATTGTAGCCTAGGATCGGACCTTTCCAGGTTGGACCCATACACTCCAATCGGAGTTGTATTGAGAGAGTTATGACCATTTTATGATTTGGGCAGAAACCCGTAGGTCGATTAGTCTGGGTTTTGACTAAGTATTGTGAGGACATTTTCCCGTGTGTGTTATCTGAGTCGATGACTCGTGTCTAGGAATGGTTGATCTCTGTTATTGAGGTTGTTGACTCCTCGAGTGGGATGTGTGGCTCAAGTTAGTCACTAGGGTAAAGGATACCCTGCACCTATCAAGCCTATATTATTAAACTTCTGCCGAGCGTAGGACGTCCGAGCATTCCAGTGAGTGGAGCTCACGGGGCAATTATATATTTACTACCGGAGTAGCAGCAGGCGTAGTCCATTATGCTGGACGAGTCCAAGCAGGGGAAGTGGCGAACCGGATCGGTATCGCCAGGGGCCAGAGGCTAATAGGCAAGTGTGGAAGCAGTTAATTCTTACCCGAATAATTAGAGTAAGGTAGGGGTTAGAATGGATTATTAAGGGGATGGGAAATTGCATTAGTCCTAGTAAACCATAGTCGGTGTTGTATCTTCCAGTCGTAGGGATACATTCTCGGCCACAAAGGATTGCGTCCCCGGCTCGTATCTCGATCTGTCGATTCCCAAAGTTCTGCCAAAGTAAGGTGCGGGAGGCCCGAAGGATTTGACCTCCCGTGGTGCTCACGTCCCTAAAGCGGGGGTTTTGCGTTTTTTGGTTTTTTTGGTATATATCAGTTCATTACCCGATGAGGGGTGAACACGCATGCGTCAGTCCATCGGTGGACATGTGGAACCAAGGGTCGTAAGGACCAGGTTCAACGCGGTTTCTAAGGAGGTCCGTACGCGGGTACCAACTGGCGGTGACCTACTTGGGCACTGCAGGGCAGAATTAGACCGACCACTGCAATCTCCTTGGGCGACGGATTGTCTATTGGGAACTGGAGTGCGTACAAGAGTAGGGTGCATGGCGAGGGTTCGAATCCCTAAATTGTGGAGAAAGACGGCTAGATTTGGGGGCGTATGTAGTATGGGATGCATTCGTGCTCCAAAGTCTTGCTTGCATTAGAAGTTAGGCATGTGAGTTTGCTGCATCTAGTCATAGGGTCATGTCATAACACTGCACTAGAACCCGAATCCACTAAACCCTTGTTTTGGCACAACACTTTTCCTTTTTTGCATAAATTATTGGTTGTGATTGAATTTTAGAGGATCGCTGTTATCACCAGCTTTGAGTCAGTCGAAGTACTGACGTTCCCTACCTTTTAGGTATCGGTTATGCCTTCCGAACAGGTGCAGAGATATCAGAGTCGCGCAGCAGAAGCCTGAAGTTGAGGAGCAAGTCCTGGGGGAGCCGATGGGCTGCTCAATGTTATTACTGTGTTGAGATGCATTTGAAGGTAAAGATTCTGGAAGGTGTCACGGATGTCTGGTAACGGGGATCCGGGGCGCTACAGAGTTGGTATCAGAGCTGAATTCAAATTGCAGTCTAACACGGTAGGAAATTAGACTTGAAGGCCAGATAAAATGATTCTAGTTGACAAATAGGATTATTATAAATCATATGGTAGCGCTACAACTTATGATTATGATCTTCCCTATATGTGAACCATTCTCAGATTACTTCATTTTTACTAACATGCTTGGAGCAGTCAAGTCCAAATTGTGGCTAGTCTGTTACCAGACATTAGTGGAGGAAAACAGAACAAGATGTGTCTGTGATTCCGAAACTAAATCCTGTTTATGTTTTGCCGATGGTGTTCAAAGATATCTTCATCCAGGATGGGTCAGTAGGTAAGCCAATACCTACAAGGAAAATGATAACGATGGAGGAAGAAATGAAGAAAGTGCTACAGGAGACCGAAGGTGATGAGGACTCTCCTCCACCATCGCTAGACCCAACGGCAGAGCAGCAGAGGATAGCCATCGGGTATCTGGAAATGAAAAGGGCAACGGGATGCTCATCAAGCAAGTAATCGGATAAATAACAAGGACATATATATATAAATGGAATTTTGGCAACAGTCTTGTTTGATAGTGGATGGACTCATTCTTTTGTGTCAAAATCTTTTTGAGAAAATTAAGATGCACACAAAGGGCAATCCCAAAGTTAGCTTTGACGGTAGCTACGCCGTCAGGGGCAACCCTTACTACAAATCTATGCTATAGGGGATGTAAGCTCCAGATTAGCAGAGAAACCCCAAGTATTGATTTGTTGGAGTTGGGTTTTGCCGGGACCGATGTCACTATTGGCATGGATTGGAGGTCGAGGCACATGGCAAGCATTGACTGCAAGGAGAAGAAGGTAGTTATTTCAGCTGAAGGAGTGGAACTTGTATTCCACGGGGAGCAGTGATCGGAGGCAATGACTTTCGCAACTGCTAGTGAAGTACGTGTACCAGAAGAGGTGAGCAAGATACCAATAATGAGGAATTTTCCACTTGTATTCTTAGAGGATTTACCTGGAATTCCCCCACACCGTGATGTCGAGTTTAGCATCACAATTCAACCAGAAAGCGCTCTAGTATCCAAAGCGCCCTATCGAATGGCACCAGTAGAGCAGAATGAGATCAGGATGCAGATTGAAGAATACTTGCAGAAAGGATTTATCAGACCAAGTGCATTGCCTTGGGAAGCACCAGTATTACTGGTTAAGAAGAAGGACGGGTCATCCAGGATGTGTATCGATTATCGGGAATTGAATAAAGTCACTATTCGGAACAAGTACCCAATTCCCAGGATCGACGATTTATTCGATCAGCTTCATGGAGCAGCGGTATTTTCCAAGATTGATCTATGGTCTGGATATCATCAGGTACGAGTCAAGAAAGAGGATGTACCTAAGACAGCTTTTCGAACTCAACATGGACACTACGAGTTCTTGGTAATGCCGTTTGGAGTGACTAACGCTCCAGCTATTTTCATGGACTTAATGAACAGAATTCTACGGTCGTTTATCGACTCATTTGTCGTGGTCTTCATCGATGACATTTTGGTATATTCAAGGACGGAAGAGGATCATGCTGAACATCTAACAACAGTCTTGAGCAAGTTACAAGAGCATCAGTTGTATGCCAAATTATCTAAGTGTGAGTTCTGGAAATCGGAAGTTGCATTCCTAGGCCATATCCTTTTTAAGGAGGGAGTGGCAACGGATCCTCAGAAGATAGAAGCAGTCAAGGAATGGCCACAACCAAAGACGATGAAGGAAGTAAGGAGTTTTCTGGGTATGACGGGATATTACCGAAGGTTTATCCAGAATTATGCAAGGATAGTTGTACCCCTTACAGCTTTGACCAAAAAGAACCAAAGTTTCGACTGGACGGAGAAGTGTGAAGAAGGTTTTCAGGAACTGAAGAACCGTTTGATCTCCGCACCTGTATTGGTTTTACCTCAGGAGGATAAGGACTACGTCATCCACAGTGATGCGTCGTATTTGGGGTTCAGATGTGTGTTGATGCAAGAAGGCAAGGTTATAGCTTATGGTTCAAGACAGCTACGAGCACACGAGAAGAACTATCCAACTCATGATTTGGAACTTGCAGCGATAATTTTTGCTTTGAAATCATGGAGGCATTATATCTACGAAGCAAAGGTGGAAATCTACACTGACCACAAGAGCTTAAAGTATATCTACCAATAGAAGGATCTCAACTTAGGCAGAGGAGATGGTTGGAAGTACTCAAAGACATCAGGCCGGAGATTATATATCATCTGGGAAAAGCCAACGTGGTAGCAGACGCACTCAGCAGGAAGAGAAGTGTGGCAACATTGATAGCGACCCGGAGGGAGCTAGATTAAGAGATCAGGCAGGCAGGCATCGAAGTGGTTACACAACACATAAGTGCAGTTCTGGCACAGTTAGTGTTACGACCAAGCTTGGATGAGTGAGTAAAAGAGGCTCAGACCAAAGATCCATAGATGGAAGACATGAAGAAGCAAGTACATGAAGGAAAATCGGCGGAATTCAGTATAAGAGAGGGTTCACTATGGTTTGGTAAACGACTATGTGTACCAAAGGACGAGGAGTTGAGGGAAGACATCATGAAGGAAGCTCACTCCACATTACTCTCGATTCACCCCGGACGCACCAAGATGTATCGCAATGTGAAGCAGCACTATTGGTGGTCAGGGATGAAGCGAGATATAGCAGAGTTTGTCGCCAAATGTTTGACGTGCCAACAAGTTAAGGCCAAAAACCAGAAACCAGGAGGATTGTTACAGTCTTTACCCATTCCAGAATGGAAATGGGAGAACATCAGTATGGATTTTTCACTGGGTTACCCAGGAGCCCTAAAGGAAATGACTCACTATGGGTGATTGTGGATCGATTGACCAAGTCAGCACATTTTCTTCCAGTAAAGACGACCTGGACAGTCGAGAAGTTGGCCGAGGTCTACATTGAGAATATGGTGAAGGTACATGCAGTGCCAGTGTCGAGAGTATCCGACCGAGATGCAAAATTTACGTCTCGATTCTGACAAAGTCTACAGTCAGTGTTGGGAACTAGACAAACTTCAGCACAGCCTTTCATCCACAGACGGATGGACAGACGGAGAGAGTCAACAGGATTCTCGAGGACATGTTACGGGCATGCCTTTTAGACTACGGAGGAAGTTGGGAAAAGTACTTAGCCTTGGTAGAGTTTGTTTATAATGACAGCTATCAGGCAAGCATTGGCGTGACCCCATATGAAGCTTTGTATGGACGAAGATGCAGGATGCCGGTTTGTTGGTTCGAGGTAGGAGAGCGGTAGATGTATGGACAAGAAATCGTGCAACAGACGTCGGAGCAGATCGAGCTTATTCAGAAGAGGCTTCAAGGAGCACAAAGCAGGCAAAAGAGCTATGCGGACAACCGCCGAAGAGAGTTGGAATTTGAGGAAGGCGACTCCGTAGTTCTCAAGGTATCGCCGATCGAAGGAGTTATCAGGTTTGGGAAAGGCGGGAAGTTAGCTCCGAGATAAATTGGACCATACGAGATTCTGAAAAGGATTGGCAGGATGGCTTAAAGTTGGAGCTGCCGGCCGAGCTATCTCAAGTGCATGACGTGTTCCACGTCTCTATGCTACGGAAGTATGTGCCAGATTCGAGCCATCGGTTGCCAAAGGTTCCGAAAGATATACAGATAGATCTTTCCTATAGAGAGAAACCAGTCAGGATACTTGATCATCAGGACAAGGTACTGAGAAACAAGGTCATCCCGATGGTCAAAGTTCTCTGGAAGAAACAGTTCGTGGAAGAAGCCACGTGGGAGCCGGAAAGCCGCATGAAGGCTTTATGTCCGGATTTATTTTAAGTATTTCGGGTTTATCTTCTTTTGTTTGTTGTGTTCTTTTCTCCCACTAGGAACGTTCTGGGGACAGAACGACTCTAAGGAGGGAGTGATGTAACACCCCAGATTGTATTATGCTTGTATATATATGTATGTATATTGACTGTATGCGTGCACACGATTGCAGTGTTTTGCTTGATTTTGATATCGTGGTGGATGGTTAGGGCTACGGGACGGTTCTTGGGAGAGTTGCATTCCAAAGATGCACGAGAACGAGACGGACCGATACTAGTATAACCGCTAGTTTTCGGCATGACGCATATGCAAATATAACACGGTATGATACTACAGTGAATATAGGTTGCGTGCGCTCGTTAAAACACTCGTCTCACACTCATTGGAACTCGTTAAGGGCTATGTTGGGCAGCCAACATAACCAACACAAAACCAATGGGCTTAAGCCATGGTTTTGGTCTACAAATCACATATAGCCTAAACCTACCCCCCCCCCCCCCCCCCCCCACCCCCCGTCAAATCCGGCCTATAACCTCCCATCACCTTCATTTCCCACTATATTTCCCCCCATTTTCTCTGGAATTTTTAGAAAGAGAACACCACAAGAGAAGGAGGAGAGAAAGAAGAAGGAAGTGAAGGAGAAGGATCAAAAGGAGATTTCCAAAGAAGAAGCTTGAAGAGATCCCTTCTACTACTATAACCTAAGGTGGGAAGTTTCTCTAAACATTAAATTCTTGTCTTTTAATTAAATTTGGTTGCATGCATGTGTGCTAGAATGCATAGGATTGCTCTTCTAAAGGTTAGAAGTAGAAGTCAGAATGGAACTAAAGAAAACTGGTTCGGAGTACCATTTTGTGGATTTTGCCGAGAGCACAATATGTTGAATTAGACCACAAAATTAAAAGCGTTTGTTCATTTATGTGTTAGAATGATTCATGATGTATTTCAGATTTTTCTATGATCATTTGATATGCTAATAAAATCGTGAGATGGACATGTGTCGTAAGGCAGACTCAGGAAAAGAAAAACAGGATGGTTGATATTGTAGGAAGTTTCGTGATTTATTGAGGTATGATATTGATCTGAAAGTTTTACCCACTGTTCCTGAATGCATGTTGATCATGTAGAAAAATCAGTAAATTATTTGGATGATTTTAGAGGCATGAGAAAAATCTATCTATAACCAGTATCTGATGTTGAATTAGAAAACTTGATGGTTTCTATGCTAACTTGCAATAGCTATTACTCGCGGTATAATTGGAATTTTGACATGTGGTCTTTTGCATAAAGTTGGGTATGATGTCTAGTTTCACCACCATAAATTTTAGGTCATTTGGACAAGTGTGCAACTTACTGTGATTTTATGATTAAGCACTGTGCTGTTTTCAGCCAGTTTTGACACTCTGTAAAGATTGGAAAATTGAGACCTGTTAGAGGCATATTTTGATGATCATGACCCAGTCGAGAGTTGTAGTGGACACCTAGATCTTTCCAACAAAACTAATTTGAGTCAGTTCCAGTAAACGGTTGAATTATTATGATTTTTGTAAGACTGGACAGAGGACTAGAGTAGGGCTGAGTGCTCTGAATTGGAGAGACCAATTGTGTGAATTGGTGTATCGATGATAGATGAGTGTGTTAGGGTGACTTAATGGTATAATTTGTACTCATGACCAACTAGAGAGTTGTTGAGGACACCCACACCCTTGTACAGAATTTGAGTTTGTGTCGTTCATCAGAACGAGTAGGTTTGTGTGTTAATGGTAAGGTGCAGCCCGTGCGCATGAAGCACGTAGGTTGGAGCTTGAGAAGCTATTTCGAGGACTTAGATGGTTGAATTTAAGCTCGTGATCAACTACGAAATTGTAGCCTAGGATCGTACGTTTCCTGGTTGGGCCCATACACTCCAATCGGAGTTGTATCGAGAGAGTTATGACCATTTTATGATTCGGGTAGAAACCCGTAGGTCGCTTAGTCTAGGTTTTGACTAAGTATTGTGAGGACATTTTCCCGTGTGTGTTATCTGAGTCGATGACTCGTGTCTAGGAATGGTTGATCTCTGTTATTGAGGTTGTTGACTCCCCGAGTGGGATGTGTGGCTCAAGTTAGTCACTAGGGTAAAGGATACCCTGCACCTATCAAGCCTATATTATTAAACTTCTGCCGAGCGTAGGACGTCCGAGCATGCCAGTGAGTGGAGCTCACGGGGCAATTATATATTTACTACCGGAGTAGCAGCAGGCGTAGTCCATTATGCTGGACGAGTCCAAGCAGGGAAAGTGGCGAACCGGATCGGTATCGCCAGGGACCAGAGGCTAATAGGTAAGTGTAGAAGCAGTTAATTCTTACCCTAATAATTAGAGTAAGGTAGGGGTTAGAATGGATTATTAAGGGGATGGGAAATTTCATTAGTCCTAGTAAACCATAGTTGGTGTTGTATCTTCCAGTCGTAGGGATACATTCTCGGCCGCAAAGGATTGCGTCCCCGGCTCGTATCTCGATCTGTCGATTCCCAAAGTTCTGCCGAAGTAAGGTGCGGGAGGCCCGAAGGATTTGACTTCCCGTGGTGCTCACGTCCCTAAAGCGAGGGTTTTGTGTTTTGTGGTTTTTTTGGTATATATCAGTTCATTACTCGATGAGGGGTGAACACGCATGCATCAGTCCATGGGTGGACATGTGGAACCAAGGGTCGTAAGGACCAGGTTCAACGCGGTTTCTAAGGAGGTTCGTACGCGGGTACCAACTGGCGGTGACCACTTGGGCACTGCAGGGCAGAATTAGACCGACCACTGCAATCTCCTTGGGCGACGGATAGTCTATTGGGAACTGGAGTGTGTACAAGAGTAGGGTGCATGGCGAGGGTTCGAATCCCTAAATTGTGGAGAAAGACTGCTAGATTTGGGGGCGTATGTATTATGGGATGCATTCGTGCTCCAAAGTCTTGCTTGCATTAGAAGTTAGGCATGTGAGTTTGCTGCATCTAGTCATAGGGTCATGTCATAACACTGCACTAGAACCCGAATCCACTAAACCCTTGTTTTGGCACAACACTTTTCCTTTTTTGCATAAATTATTGGTTGTGATTGAATTTTAAAGGATCGCTGTTATCTCCAGCTTTGCGTCAGTCGAAGTACTGACGTTCCCCACCTTTTAGGTATCGGTTATGCCTTCCGAACAGGTGCAGAGATATCAGAATCGCGCAGCAGAAGCCTGAAGTTGAGGAGCAAGTCCTGGGGGAGCCGATGGGCCGCTCAGCGAAGTTCCGCAAGTAATCGGTCAATTACCATTCCAGGAGGCAGCTGATAGTTTTACACGAGGAGTCTGTAAATACTTGTAATAAGCTGTAATGAATTGATGTAATTTGTACTCCTTGTCCATGAACAAGTTATCGGTTGTAATCAATGATGTAATGACTTATTTGGCAATAAAGAAGTTTTTAAATTTCCATGTTATTACTGTGTTGAGATGCATTTGAAGGTAAAGATTCTGGAAGGTGTCACGGATGTCCGGTAACGGGGATCCAGGGTGCTACAATAACTCTTAATCAAGAACAGAATCAAGTAGCATGATAAGATAATAGGGTGCAGGTAGCATGTAACAAGTATCAAGTAGCATGCAAGAAAGTAACAAGTAACAGGTGTCGAGTAGCATGTACAAGTACGGGAGTGTGCAAGTGATCATGTTATTCTCAAGTCTTGTATCTAATCCGATCTCGGTAGCACTTCATGCGTCCTAAATTTTACCACATGGTTGCTACATTCAGACAAGTTGCGTTTAGATTTTGTAGTGGATTATATAGGGCCATGTACTCAGGTATCAAGTATCAAGTAGTCAAGTGTCAAGTAATCACGTGTCAAGTAGTCAAGTATCAAGTAGTCAAGTGTCTAGTAGGGGGGAGGCCGCGGAGGGGGGTTGCTGGGCGTCAGTGGCTCAGGGCGTCGGGGCAGTCGCGAGGGCGCGGTGCGACGACGAGGTTGCGAGGCTAGGTAAGCCGGCAGGAGGAGTTGGGTGCACAGGGAGGGGGTGAGAGAGAGTTAGAGAGAGAGATAAGGAGATTGTTGATTAGGGTTTATTTAGTAGATAATGACTATAAAGGAAAGAAAACAAATTTGGTTGGGATTATAATGGGGTTTTGGTGAGTTAAGATTTGAAGAATCAAGGGGAGATAATGGGGGAGAAAGATCTGCTTGTTTGAAAAATATGGAGAACATGAGGGAGAGATTTGAGGGAGGCTGGGTACAAGAGGGTATTGGGTAGCGGGTTTAGGATCCAATATGGTGGATTATAGGATTTAAATAGGGTAGACTTGGTCAGAAACCATATCCAACAAGGTAGAAAGTCAATAATAGACAATTAGGCCATGGAATAAATAAATTATAATTAAACAATTCATCTAGAGATTAATAATTGGCAGAAGAATTTGAATCAAGAAGATTGAAAAATCACATAACTGAATTGACGACAAAAAAGATGGATTTATTGAGAATGAGGAAATAATTACACGGTTCAGAACAAAGCCGAAGAATACAACCCAAACAAATAGATACCCAGGAAAAATAATTACATACAAAAATACATGAAAGGAAAATACAGGGGTTACAAATCCTACCCACCTAACAAGCAAAATTTCGTCCTTAAAATTCAAACAACAAGTAACCCTGAAAAAGAAAAGAAGGAACAACAACAATAACAAAAGCTACTCAATCAGATAAAGGAACTTCTGCTGGATCTCCTCCTCCAGTTCCCAAGTCGACTCACTCGGCGAGTGAGGATTCCAAGAAACCCTAACCAACTTGATGACCTTGTTTTTCAGCACCTTCTCCCGCCAGTCCAAAATAGCAACTAGCGGAATCTCACAAGACAGATCCGAGAGAACAGACAACTCTGAGTAGTCGATCACGTGGCTCTCATCGCGGATGTACCTCCTGGGTTGTGAGACATGGAAGATTTCATGCACCCCAGATAAAGCCGGTGGCAATGCAAGACGATAGGCCACCTTGCCTACTCGTTCTACGATATCAAACAGCCCGATGAACCTAGGGCTTAGCCTGCCCCCACCACCAAACTGAATGACACCTCTCCACGGCGATACCTTAAGGAAAACATGGTCACCCACCTCAAACTCCAAGGGTCTCCTATGGACATCTGCCCATCTCCTCTGCCTGTCTTGTGCTATCTGAAGATGCTTCCTGATCTGAGTCACCGCATCAACAATCCTGGTGATCAATTCCGGACCCAACAACTTTCTCTCACCAATTTCATCCCAGCACACTGGTGATCTGCACTTCCGACCATACAGTGCCTCGTACGGTGCCACTTTAAGACTGGTCTGATAGCTTTTATTGTAAGAGAACTCTACAAGATGCAAGTGGTCCTCCCAAGATCCTCCAAACTGTAGAACACAGGACCTCAACATGTCCTCTAGAGTCGGGATAGTCCACTCTGACTGTCCATCGGTCTGAGAATGAAAAGCCATGTTGTACTTTAGTTTACTCCCTAGACTGCTTTGAAGACTCTCCCAAAACTAAGATCTGAACCTCGTATCCCTGTCGGATACAATACTGACTGGAACCCCATGAAGCCTGACAATCTCTTGCATGTACTTCTCTGCTAGGCTCTCAGTTGACTGCCCAACTCTGAAGGGAATGAAGTGAGCACTCTTTGTCAATCTGTCCACAATCACCCAAATGGCATTGTGACCCTTGGGACTCCTCGACAAGGCGGTCACAAAATCCATCGTGATGTGTTCCCACTTCCACTCCGGAATGGGAAGAGGCTGAAGAAGTCCAGCGGTTCTTTGATGCTCTGCCTTCACCTGCTGGCAGATTAAGCACTGAGACACAAATCTTGCCACGGCCCTCTTCATACCATGCCACCAGAAGTGATGCTCCAGGTCTCGGTACATCTTAGTACCACCGGGATGAATAGAGTATGGTGACTGGTGGGCTTCCTCAAGCAACTTCTAACGAACTTCACCCTTCGAAACACACAACCTGAACCCAAAACGAAGCAATCCATCTTCATGAACAACCATATCTATTCTGGAACCTGCCTCAACCTCTGCTCTAAATCTCTGCAACTGCCCATCACCAGCCTGAGCCTCGTTAATCTACTCAACAAGAGACAACTGAAGTTGAAACATCATGCAACTCTGATCAGAACTTGGCAAGATCATATCCAATTCCAACCTCCTCATCTGCTCAACCAGTTCCCTCTGCTGAGTCAAGAACATGGCGACTGGTCTCCTACTCAAAGCATCCGGCACCAAGTTGATTTTACCGGGGTGATACTGCAGATTAATATCATAGTCAGCCATTAACTCCAACCAACTCCTCTGCCTCATGTTCAATTCCTTTTGGGTGAAAACATACTTGAGACTTTTGTGGTCGGTAAAGATTTCTACTCAGTCTCCAAGTAAATAGTGTCTCCACAGCTTCAAAGCAAAGATATCTGTTGCCAATTCCAAATAATGAGTCGGATAGTTCCTCTCATGAGGCCTCAACTGCCTCGATGCATAAGCAACAACTTGGCCCTTCTGCATCAATACTACACCAAGACCCTTGCCAGAAGCGTCACAGTGAACCATAAATCCACTTGAACCATCCGGAATAATCAACACTAGCGTTGATGTCAACCTGCTCTTCAACTCTGCAAAAGCTTCACTGCAATCCCCATCCCAGATGAACTTCTGATCCTTCCCTGTCAGCTTAGTCAGCGGTCTAGCTATCTTCGAAAAGTCTTGGATGAATTTCTAATAATATCCGGCTAGTCCAAGGAAATTTCTCACCTCAGAAACTGACTTAGGCACTGGCCAATCTTTCACTGCAGCAATCTTGGACGGATCAACTGAGATTCCTTCGCCCGAGATGATATGCCACAAAAAGGTAATTCGGTCAAGCCAGAACTCACATTTGCTGAGTTTCCCATAGAGCTGATTCTCCCTCAGAGGTTGTAGAACCAACCTTAGATGCTCAGCATGATTCTCCTGGTTCCGAGAATACACCAGAATATCATCTATGAAGACCACCACGAACTTGTCCAGAAATGGGGAAAAAATCCTGTTCATCAGACTCATGGACACAGCTGGTGCATTCGTGACTTCGAAAGGCATCACTAGGAACTCATAATGCTCGTACCTTGTCCTGAACATTGTCTTCTGCACATCAGCCGCTTTCACCTTGACTTGATGATACCCTGAACGAAGATCCAACTTCGAAAAGACAGCCGAAAGACAACCACACCACCCAACTGGTCAAATAAATCATCGATCCTAGGTAGCAGGTACCAATTCTTCATAGTAACACTGTTCAGTTCTCGGTAATCAATGAACATTCTACGGCTTCCGTCCTTCTTGCTGACAAATAGGACTGGAGCTCCCCACGGCCAAACACTGGGCCTAACGAATCCCAAATCTAGCAATCCTTGGATTTGCACCTTCAGCTCTGCTAGCTCAACTGGTACCATCCTGTAAGGACTCTTCGATATATCAGTGCAGTACCAGGCTGAACCTCAATACCGAATTCTACATCCCTATCTGGGGTTAGCCCAGGCAACTCCTCAGGAAACACATACAAAAATTTCCGCATTACTAGAGGTGCGGCCTCACAGCCTGTGTGCAACTCCATAGCACTAGTCTCCTGATCAACTGCAGTCTTAGCTCAGCCAAGGGGTGTCTCCCCAGCATGGAACTCAAAATCTGCACGACCTGAGATTCTGAATACAACTTTCTTGACTCTGCAATCTTTGACAGCATAGGACTCAACCAATCAATCCATACTGAGAATGACGTCAAACCCATAATTCCCAATTACGATCAGCTAGCCTTGAAATCTGCGCCACCAATAACCATGGGAATCTGCTTATACTCTCGGGAACAGACGACAATACCGCCACCTGTAGCAATGTTCCCAGCCATTGGCATGGCAATAACTGCAACTGATGTCGATCCATGAAGCGGGAAGAGACGAAGGAATGGATCGCCCCGAAATCAAAGAGAACATGAGCAGGAAAAGAACGAACTAATACCTAAGATAGAGTCAAAAGGCAAGGGAAGAAGAAATGACAATTAAGGAGTAAGGAATAACAATGCAAAAAAGATAATATGAATGAACATAGCAAGACAATGAAAGATGCAAAGTAAATAATAAAACAATAAAATGCAAAAATACCTGCAACAAATCCTTCTGTCGTCACAGCTTCTTCTACAATCAGGTTGTAAACCTGACCACTCGCGATGGTCGCGGTCCTCTGACTGACGATCTGATGCTGAGGAGGAAGCGGTGGCCTGAACGGACCACGATCTTGTGCTCCCAGCTGAGTCGGACCCCTGGATGGAAGAGCCATCCTCTGATGTGGGCAATCCCGCACTGAGTGGTCAGCAACGCCACAGCCAAAACAACAGCGATTTGCCTTCCTGCAGTACTTGCGCTCATGCCCATCTAGTCGGCAAAAGTCGCAAAAACCAACTCCCCTAGGAGCAACAGAAGAGTAGGGAGCCGCCCTGATCAGATGGGCTAGGACTGGCCTCCGAATAGGCCTACTAAAAGGCCTAATAGCAACAGCGAGGGGCTGAACAGTCTGCTAGGAAGGAGCCAATCTGTTGCGGGCCTATTCCTCGACCCGGGCTACCTCAAAAGCCTCAGCGTAAGTAAAAAGGCAAAGGGCAATGAGATGCATCTGAATATCTCGATCAAGTCCCAATAGGAATCTCTGGGCTCTATCTTCTTCCTTCGCCACCAAAGTGGCTGCGAAGTGTCTAAGCCTGGTGAATTTTGCCACGTACTCATCCACCGATCGGCACCCTATGTCAAGAGAGTCTCATGTTACAGTATCGCATGAACAATATGTAACAAAGTTCCAAAACACAGGACAAACCGACCAACCTGCTTCAGGGCAAGGAACTGCTACTCCATCTCAATCCGAGTGATGCTGGGAAAGAACTACTCTAAGAAGCTCCTGGTATACGTGGTCCAAGAAACGGGCTGCTCGAGCCTTTCGAACTCAGCCTTCAACCATTTGTGGGCAAGGTTCACCAACAGGATGCTTACCACATCCACACGATCAGCATTAGCAACTCTCGCTGCCTGCAGTAGCTGCTCCATCCTGATCAACCATTGTTCGGTCTCAAGCGACGTCTCAGTTCCAGAGAATTTTTCAGGGTGCAACCTCATGAAGTCTGCAACTGTACCCGGACGAGGAGGAAGAGCTGCCTGCGTGGGCATAGTGATAGTCGGGTTCCGGGAAGCTTCCAATGCGGCCATCACCAAATCACTGTGATTCTGCTGCATGTGGACTAGCTACTCCAACACATGCGTAACAGCCTCCAGCCCAGGCTGTTCCTCTTGAGGACGGGAAGTGGAAGGATCTCTGCGAGCCTTGGTCTGCACAAATTCAAAAACAATTAGCATCCAGATCAAGTTGATTATCATTTGTTCATGTTACTGCATGGTTTGTTTACTATTGAGCCAATCCCTGATCGAGCCAAACTTGTCTAATATATTAGTCAAACTAATATATTAGCCAAACCTGGGCTCTGATACCACTAAAAACTGTTACATACCGCTTTCCAAAAAGGAATACAGAATACAGATACACGACAATGTCCAGCGAATGGCTTTCACCATTCATGAGTTGTAAGGATCCTTTCAATAGTTCATAAGAAATAACAAGAAGTAAAAAAGAAAGAATCATCCATGCATGCATGAAACAAGGTAATATAACCAACCAAATTACTTGAAAACAAAATACATGATTCTCAATTAACCAGAACTGGAAACAACAAGTAACATGTTCTGGGACAAGGTGCCCAATACAAGATCCAAGTAGCAATAAATACAATTTATTCAAAACGGAAAAATAATTCAAGTAGGATCTCTAACCAAGCCTAGAACACTCGGTCACTTACTCCTTCAGAGCAGTTGCGAGGGTACGGCACGACGGCGAGGTTGCGACGGTGAGGTAGGTCGGTGGGGGGAGTTGGGTGAACAGGGAGGGGGTGAGACAGAGTTGGAGAGAAAGATAAGGAGATTGTTGATTAGGGTTTATTTAGAAGATAATGACTGTAGGAGAAAGAAAACAAATTTAGTTGGGATTATAATGGGGTTTTGGTGAGTTAAGCTTTGAAGAATCAAGGGGAGATAATAGGGGAGAAAGATCTGCTTGTTTGACAGATATGGAGAACGTGAGGGAGAGATTTGAGGGAGACTGGGTACAAGAGGGTATTGTGTAGCGGGTTTAGGATCCAAATGGCAGGTTATAGGGTTTAAATATGGTAGATTGGGTCAGAAACCGGATCCAACAAGGTAGAAAGTCAATAATAGACAATTAGGCCATGGAATAAATAAATTAGAATTAAACATTTCATCTAGAGATTAATAATTGGCAGAAGAATTTGAATCATGAAGATTGAAAAATCACATAACTGAATTGACGATAAAAAAGATAGATTTATTGAGAACGAGGAAATAATTACACGGTTCAGAAAGAAACCGAAGAATACTGCCAAAAAAAAAAGAACCCAGGAAAAATAATTACATACAAAAGTACAAGAAAGGGAAATACAGGGGTTAAATGGGGGCCCTACAGTGCAGCACCAGGTGCAGGTACCACATGCAGCACAGAAGGCTCATGGTGAGCCTATTGGGAATGATCAGGTTATCTAGGACGAACAGGTACAGCTAGAGAAGTTCGGGGAACCTTAATCGGTCGGTGAACCGGTACCCACATTAAGGAGATCGACACGAGAGAGAAAGCCAACTAAGATATTTGATCCATCAGCTTGTATTTTTCACGAGCATGTTCTGTACACGGATTCAGGAGAGCCACAGACTCATGAGGAGGCTTTGAGGGATGAGACTCGAATTCAGTAGGAGTTAGTCATGATGGATGTGTAACCCCTCGAATTCCATTTACATGTAATTCGTAGCATAACAGGATCTTTTACTTCAATTCGTACAATTTTACAAGGAAATTAAAACTTTTTATTATACAACACTGTTCTTCACATCAACGCATCGGAAATTACATGCTTGAAATATATAACTTTAACATCAACAATTTAAATATGAAGCTAATCTTTAGCATTAATTCATCTTTTGTCTTTTGCCAATCAAAGCCCTACACTGGAAAACTATGGGCACGTCAGTTGCATACAACTGACGCAATGCTATAAAACAGCAACTCATACTTTAGAAAACACAAACCTGAATGCATATTAAATGATAAAAGAGTGACTATCCTAAACATGTCAGTGTATGATATGACTTAATGCCTAATGCAGATGTTATACTACAATGACACTAATGCATACTTGTTCGGATTCTATACATTTCATGCTACATAGGTCCGAGGGTAAGCACCTACTTACTCCACATTAAAAGGTTTAATCCCTCGCCATGAAAACCTGTTCGGTAACAAAATCAAGTTTTAGGCATTCCACGAGTACGGACTTCAGCCCCAGAATCCACCGTCAGGTTATACGAAAATCCTTGTTGTGCGAACATCCCGCAAGTGCTCCTCTAGCCCCGGTATACGCATATACACTGGAGAACGACCTCCTATCCGCCCGACTATTAATTATCCTGGAGTCCTCCATCAAATCAATCATAATCCCGGGTTTAATTAAGGCTCATCTCCATCGCAAGCAACCACAGTCCCGGAGTCCACCGTCAAACTGGGTCTATGGTCCTGGAGTCCACCATCAGACTATATAGAGGCGCCACACTTACGTTTGCCCAAGTTTTATTACATCTTCTCTTAGTGCCTATCCTTAAATTTAAAACATGAATAATAATACCACCTAAAGCTAGATTACCCTCCAAACGGTCTTAAACAATACATCAAGAACGATAGCACATATTGGCCACTTCTCAAATCGATTAATCATTATCATTACTTTGCCGGTACCTGAGTCTCACTAAGCCTCTAGAATCAACATCTTTCCATGTTCAACATTATAGGGTACTTATACCCTCATTATTCATATTCTTTATTTCATTTATTCATATCTCAATCAATTCTTTCATCCATTCTCTTATTTAATCATCATGAAGTAAGCACTACTTGGTTAACTAACCAAACTATTCCTTTTAATAATTCACAATACTCTTTTGATCACAAAAATCCCTTTTTCATTTTCATCTACACTTCAAGTATGATTCTCAATTTAAAAAGTTGATTAAGATTAAAAACACAATTTCTTAAAGAAGTTCATTATTTAAATCTCATCAGACATCATGTATGAAACTTAATAGTATACCACTTCTACGAAGGGCACGTAATGCGGCATCCCTTCCGAGACCAGGATCCCCTTAAAATCTTAATCATATACATTCTTCTTGAATTTAATTCTCGTCTAATACAATAAACATGATCTTTATTTCTTAAAAATGTTTCTTAGATTGCTATAAAATAATTTCAAGTGATCTAATAATAGTTTAGAATATTTATATGATTTTTCCCAATTTTTAAAACATGAAAATCTTAATAAAATGAAATAAAATAATCCAAGAACCCCTCCCCCCCCCCCCCTCCCAGGCTCGAACCAGCGATCACTGAAACCCCCAACAATCACCCAACCAGTGAGCTACTCGCAAATTCTGATAAGGAAATGACTGAGTTGTTTTTATACTCAAATTGGTCTTCGATTTTTATTTTTTTTTAAATGAAAAGAAACAGATCCAACCAGGCTCGAACCCGCGACTAGAGAACCCCCAACCCCCAAGGGGCCATGTGGCAGTGCTTAGCCGCACACGCTAGCCAATAAGTGAAAGCATCATATGTGATATTTTAGGGGTTAAAATTCAAATAACTAAAATTCCAGAAGTCACACTTTGACAACTTGACATACAATTTCTGTTCTTGCAACTTCTTTAAGACCCCTGCTAAATGCCCAACATGCTCTTCCTCTGACTTGGAGTAGACCAAAATGTTTTTGATAAACACCACAACGAAAGAATCGATGAATGGTCGCAGGACCCTGTTCTTCATGTCCATGGAAAAAAGCCGGTGCATTTGTTACTCTAAATGGAATAACCAAGAACTCGTAATGCCCATGTCAATTTCGGAATGCAGTCTTATTCACATCCTCTTACTTAACATGAACTTGGTGGTAACCCGACCGAAGATCTATCTTGGAGAAAATAGCTGCTCCCTGTAGCCGGTCGAACAAATCATCAATTCGCGGAATTGGATACTTATTCTGGACGGTCACCTTATTCAGCTCCATATAATCGATGCACATCCTCATCGATCCATCCTTTTTCTTCACCAATAACACCGGCGCTCCCCAAGGCGATGCACTCGGCCTGATGAAACCCTTGCCCAACAGTTCTTCTATCTGCTTCTTGACCACATCTTGTTCTACTGGCGCCATTCTGTACGGTGACTTGGAAATTGGTGCACTCCCTAGCTGAATGGTAATGCTGAACTCTACATCCCGATGAGGTGGTAGCCCGGGTAGATCTTTCAAGAACACTGTCAGAAAATTCCAGACTACGGGAATCTGCTTAACTTCCTTAGGAATCTTCTTCTTGGTCATAGATGCCACCAACATCTTACACTTTCTCTTTCCTTGAAATGTAACTGATGGTCCTCCTGGAGCCTTCGTCATAACTTCCTTGCTTTTGCATTTGATACTGGCGCTGTAGATCGACATCCAGTCTATGCCAATGATTACATCGACTCCTAAAACTACCAACTCTATGAGATCGATCCCAAAGACTCTTCCTCCGATCTCGAGCTCACAACCAGTATAGTACCGATCGGTCGTCGATGTTTTCCCTGATGGTGTAGCTACTGCCAGAACCTTGCCAGGAAAAATTTTCGGCTCAACTCCCAATCGTTTTAAAAAAGTAGGAGACACAAAGTGTGAGACGGTCCAGTGTCAAACAAAACAGTAGCCTTTATTCCATTTATTAGAAGTTATCCTATTACGTAATGAATGCACTCGATACATAACGCTTTTCTAATACAAACTGGAAATAACATTAGTAAATTCTATTCAAGTGCTCTCATACCGGTGATGACATTGTCAACAGCATCTGCATCTGCTTCAGTCAGGGCGAACACTCATCCCTGCCGGTACGGCTTCTTCCCTGTCGGTATGGCTTCTTCCCTGGGTCGGCCTGCTTCTGATTTGGCCCTCCCCGCTAGAATTGAGGGCAGTCTGGCTTGATGTTACCCTCTTTGTCACAGTGGTAACAAGTCCTGACCCTCTGCGGTTTAGTGCACCCAGTTGCAATGTGGCCTATCTCTCCACATCTATAGCAAGTGCTTAACCGTCCAGTTACAGCAACAGCATTGGCTCTGATAGATTTGAACCTCAGTGCTTGGGGCTGTCCCCTGAAATTGCTTGGTGCTGCAGGCTTCTTACCAGCACTCCAGTTGGTCTTCTTGTTCTGCGCTGCCTGGTACTGTTCCATGTCTGCTTCTGTGGTTGCAGCTCTCCGTACCAGCTTGTCGAACCTCCTGATACCGAGGGGTATCATCTGAGACCTCAGACATAGCCTCGGTCCTTGCTCAAACTTTTGTGCCTTCTTATCCTCATCGACCACCAACTCTGGTGCATACCTTGAGAGTTGAGTGAACTTTGTCTCATACTTCCAAACTACAAGCTCCTCTGTTGCAAACTCATGAAATATATAGCCTTTTTCTCCTATACATCCATCGAAAAATAGTAATTGCGGAACTCCTCCAAAAATTCCTCCCAAGTGATAGGTCCATTCCCAGAGTTCTCTTCAAGGATTACCACCAGATCCCGGCATCCTTCTCTAGCTGAATAATGGCTAGCTGCACCTTGCTCGCCTCTGGAGTCTTCAGAACCTTGAACACTGTTTCTATCTACCTGATCCAGTCATCTGCTGCATAAGGAAATGACTGAGTTGTTTTTATACTCAAATTGCTCTTCGATTTTATTTTTAAATAATGAAAAGAAACAGAGCCAACCAGGCTCGAACCCGTAACCAGAGACCCCCCCCCCCCCCCCCCCCCCCGGCGACATGTGGCAACGCATAGGCACACACGCTAGCCAATAAGTCAAAGCATCATATCTGATATCTTAGGGGTAAAAATTCATATAACTCAACTTTATGATAAATCTCATTTTTTACTCTTTCAATTATTTTCGATTTCTATTCTTTTCTTTTAATATAATCTTTCATAAAATAAATTCTTAAACTTCCGGAGATGATTATCACTAATTTTATTCATATTAGAATTTAATTTTTTTACACAAAATAACTTTAAGTGGTAAATTTTAAGAGCTTCCATAAACACATTTTTATTTAGCACTAAAACAACTAATATGATTTTTTTTTCTTTTTAGCAATTCTAATCTCCCAAATGAATTTATAATTTACCCCAAATATTCACACGATTTCTTGTCCCAAGTTTAACAATTTTTATATACAGATAAATCTACAATTCCTATAACCCAATCATGGCATATTATTCGTGCCTAACCTCTTCAACATACTATTGAAATAGAATTTTAATTCAACAACCTAATTATGTCATGATGAAGTTTTCATTTAGCATGCAACAATTTTCTTGTTTCATTTCTACCAAACGTTCTAAATAGCAACATCGGATGCATCACAAAAATCAATTAAAACTCATACAAAATATCCATTTTAAACATCAATTTTTCCTACACATGCATACTACAATACTTAGAAGGCAAAAAAAAAAACACCCACCTTATTGATTCAAAATGAGAGAAAACTCCTAGAAAGATTGTTCCAAAGCTCCAACCAAAGCTAGCCTCCTCCTCCTTAAGCAAGCAAAACCGCAAGCCTTACTTCCTTGTACAAAATCGAAACCCTCTCTTTCTTTCTTTCTTTTGTTTCTTTTGATCTTTTGTGAAATACCCATACAATAGGAGGGGTATTTATAGGGTTATTGGGTGAATGAAAAGACTCATACTACCTACATAATTATCCACTCACACAAACTACTTCAAAATCCACTCTCCTCTTCTTAAATTGGACTGCCAAGTCTCTTGGGTGCACACACGTGCATGTGCACCCAACGTGCACACAATTCTCATTCTTTTAATTATTTGTTATTAATCTATTTGTAGGTGTTTGTTATATGACAAGTGTGTATGATTTAAAGTGTACATTTAAAATGTACAATATAATCATGGGCTTCTCTTTTTAATTAATTTTCTAATGGGCTTTAAAATAGACTTCAGGCCTATGGGTTTTAATTAAAATAAAATAATACAAATGTGACAAATAAAAGAGAAGAAAAATGTGCATAACTTTTAGAAAATTTTAGGGAAAAAATACATAAAATTTTACGTTCAATTGCACGTGCAAAAATATAAAAAATTATTTCATTTTCTCTGGGATGTTACAGAATGAGCTGAACTCCGTGGAACATAACCAAACTTGGGAGTTGACCAAGTTACCTGCAGGGAAACATGCTCTTATGAACAAATTGATTTTTGGAGTCAAGGATGAGGCGGATGGTAGTAATAGGTACAAGGCGAGGCTTTTTGTGAAAGAATTCTCTCAAAGAGAATGTGTTGATTACAGTGAGATCTTTGCACTGGCTGTGAAGATGGCTTTAATTAGGGTTCTGCTTAGTATTATGGCAGTTGAAAACTAGCACTTAGAGCAGTTGATGTGAAAACAGCATTTCTCTATGGTGATGTCGAAGAAGAGTTGTACATGAAACAACCCACAGGTTTTGAAGCAAAAGAAAAAGAAGACATGGTGTGTCAACTGAGGAAGAGTCTTTATAGGCTCAAACAAGCACTGCGGCAATGGTACTTGAAGTTTGATTGCTTTATGAGAGGAAAAAGTTTCCATAGATGCGAAACAGATCATTGTGTATATTTTCATAGATATGAGGACAATGATATAGTTACCTTGACGTTGTATGTGGACGACATGTTGTTAGTATGTGCATGTATGGAGAAGATCAAGGAAGTGAAGAAGTTACTAACTTCGAAATTTTCTATGAAGGACTTGGGTGAAGCAAAGCAAATCCTCGACATGAAGATTAGTAGAGACAGAAAAAGCAAGAAGCTTTGGTTTATCTCATGCGGACTATGTGAAGAAGGTATTGAAGAGATTCAATATGGATGGTGCGAGGCCAGTCAGTTGTCCCTTGGCTACTCATTTCAAGTTATCGATGGACTTGTGTCCTAAGACAGAGGCAGAGATGGAGGAACTGGCTATTGTTCCTTATGCCTCAGTCGTTGGAAGTTTGATGTATGCGATGGTATCTACAAGACTAGACATTGCACAAGCAGTGAGAGTTGTCAGCCGTTACATAAAGAATCCAAGTAAAACAGCATTGGAATGCAGTAAAGTGGATTCTTAGATATGTAGCAGGTACTTCATATTTGTTTTGGGGGAGATTCCTTACAAATACATGGTTATGTGGATGTAGACTTTTTGGGCAATCGTGATGGTTGCAGAAGTACTACAGGATATGTGTTTACAGCTGGAGGAACAACTGTCAGTTGGGCTTCGCAGTTACAAAAGGTTGTGGTACAATCAACCACGGAGTCAGAGTATATGGCACTTACAGAAATAACGAAAGACATGTTGTAGATTTCGGTGCTTATGAAACAGTTGGGTTGGGAGCAACCCATAAGTGAACTATGGTGTGACGGTCAAAGTACAGTTTTCTTGGCGAAAAACTCGACATATCACTCTAGGACTCAGAACATTCAAATGAGGTATCATTTTATTAGAATGGCGGTTGAGAAAAAAATGTTAAAGCTATCTAAGATTCTTGGGGCTAAGAATTCAACGAACATGCTCACAAAGGTAGTGGATAGCAGGAAACATCAGTTCTGCTATACCGCTTTTGGATTGTCTCCAGGTTAATTGATGAGGAGACTCGCAGAGGCACAGGTCTAGACTAGGCCAATGGAAGAATGAAGAACAGGTTAGAGACTTCGTGTAAATGTCTCCAAGTGGCAGATTGTTAGGATTTGTGAATCCAAATACACGATAATGGGGTTGGAGAAGACAGACGAGAAGATGAGTCGAAGATGGAGCAAGCAGCCAGTAGCTGCAGGTAAGTTGCGGTCGACTGCACTTGGACAGTCGATCGCACATGTACAAACAAATGTACGGTCGACCGTGCAGTCGACCTCATTCTCTCTGTTGGACCCTGCAGACTTGAAGAAATGACCGGTCAACCGGACAGTCGACCGACCCACTTTCTGTTGGACCCTGTACAGTCGAAGGCATGAACCAGTTGACCATTACTGTGTTACGGTTGACCGTCGCGACGCTGATTGATGAGCGGTTGAGATTAGAAGTTGTGTAAACCTATATATATTGTATTGTGTACGATTTTAGGGTTAAGTGAAAAAGGAAAAGAAATATCTAACAGCCGTCATTGAGGGATGGGGAGATAGAGAGAAATCCTACACCTTGGTGGTGAGTTCTTGAGAGATTTATAAACTTGTTTTTCATATTTCTAGTGGAAATCGCATGAGCACCTCTACACGGGGAAGTAGTCATTGCATTGGGTGAACCTCGAAAAAATCTCGTGGGTTCTTGTGTTGCTTTTGGTTGTTCTTTGTTCTCTTGCTTTTGATTCTATTGTTCTTGCATCTTTATTGGTGAGTTATTCCGTAGTTAAAACTCAACAGTTGGGACAAGGCTAAATCGTTCAGAACGTATCCCCGAGGGTAATCGAACCAGGGTGAGAAAAAGAATTACTCATGTGTATCATTGGATCAGGCTCATTTGTATGTTCTACACAATCTTGAACCTGTAGATGTTTATCGGCGGTAAGCGATATATTTTAAAATACTATCATACTTTAATATTAATTTCTTTTTTTTTTCAAAATTTATACTTATACTTAATAGTTGTTATTTATAGTCGACACATTAACGAATTGAAGAGGTCTATTAGAGGAAAAGCTACAAGTAGACAAGTTGATCATCATCTGCACAAAAAGAATTTCCACTACTGGTTTCAGAATCATGTAAGTAGCTTACAATTATCTATGGAGATAATGACGTTGTATAATACTTAAATACATTATCTTTTAAAGACTACTTCAAACGCATAAACTATCTTGCCATCCTTAACAAAGCCAAGGGGTTGCCCCATATAAACTTCCCTCAAGAATATTATTAAGAAAATGGTAGGGGGCTGATTGCAAGTAGTGGTGACGGAATTATGGAAAACAGCAATAGTCATATTTAAGTCAGGAACCTTTCTTTCAATAGACTCAAAAATAAGAGAAGGCTGTTAAAATTGGGGGATGAGTCTAACGGAACTATGATATACTCGGTCACTGGTATTTCAGGGACTTGGATCTCGAGACTAGTTGGTACAGAATCTGAAACAGGGAGGAATAATACTGTAGGGTTCATCTCGAGACTGATTAAATGTGCATGGGATAAGGAATTTTTTTCCCAAAATGACCCTTTTTGCAAAAGTATTGTCACAAACGACCTGTTTTTTTTTTTTTTTCCACAAACGCCCTACTCGCTTTTTGAAAAAGCGAGTGTGGTACAAACCACCCCGTTTTTTCGAAAAGCGAGTCTTAGGTTTCAGAAAATTGAAAACCTAAGACTCGCTTTTCGGAAAAGCGGGATGGTTTATACCACACTCGCTTTTTCAAAAGCGAGTCTTGGGCTTCTTTGCCCAGCAACACTCGCTTTTTGAAAAAGCGGGGGTAATTATACCACACTCACTTTTTCAAAAAGCGAGTGTCGTTTGGGACTTAAACCCCCCGCCCCCAAAACAGATCTCACTTCTCTCTCTATTCTTTCTCTTCCTCTTCGTTCGCGAAACCCTAACCCATCTCTCATATCAAATTCGTCAAAATACCCTCATAATTTGTTGAATAACCCACAAAATTGCTTTGGACAACTTAAACCCATCTTCCGTTAGAGGTTTAATTTGTTGGAATTTGGGTATACTTCAAAAGGGAAGCAACTTTATTGTGAAGGTATGTTGTTTATTCCCCCATTATTTTGTTAATTTAAATAGGTTTTCTTTATGGGTAGATAATAACTCGATTATTGGTATAAATTAACGTAGGTATGGATTTGGAGATTCCTATTTGGTTATATTTTGGTGGTGAAATAATTAGTGATCCAAGGATTGGTTGTTGTTATAGTCATTTGGATCCGGAAATAGTTTGGGTGCCCCGTACCATCACATTTGAAGAATTAGTTGGGAAAATCTATGAAGTTACTAATTGGGATAGGAATGAATGGAATTTGAAAATTTTAGCTCGATACGCAGCAGGAAGAGGAGATGGTCAGTATTTTATGACAGTGCCCGTACCTACTGATAATGCGCTGAAGTCATTGATTGCTAGGACATTTGATCCCAATTGTGCTTGGTCTGTAGTAGAGTTATATATTCAGCAAATCCGAGTTGTCAATGCCCAGCCACATGATATCCCCAGTGCAAGCTTCATACGAGTAGTACCTACACAGCAGTCGAGGCCTAACCCCGATCAATCTTCACAACCAAATCCGATATCCTCACAAGAAAACACCTTCGCCCATACTCCAATTTCGGATTCTGTAAATGTTGAGCTGCCACGCCAACCTAGCCCGGTTCCTGACTCTGTTCCAAATAACAGCATGTTTGAACTCTTTGAAAATGCAGTCTGTAACAACAGCTTATTAGAAGATGATGAAGAAGATGAAGAAACAGACGATGAAGATGTCGATAGTGGTGACACTGATGACGTAGACGATGATGAAGATGTTGACAGTGGTGCAAATGTAAATCCCACGAACAGCAGTTCTAATGAAGCCAGAGGTACTTATAGCTACGGCAATGTTGACGGTCATGTTACTGAGGAGATGGCTGAAGGTGCTAGAGTACACCTAGGTCCACAAGAGTCGTCTGGTTCGTCCAATGTAGACGAATTGTACGTTGGACAGGAGTTTATAAGCAGTCGATTCAACAGGTAGTGAAGTTGTATTCTATCAAAAAACATCGTGAATTCGTAACTTTGAAATCTACACCGTCACTGTACACTGTTAAATGCAAAATGGCACTTAGAAAACGTACCATTGAGGAGATCGTGCAGGGGCCCCAAGTGATGGTGGCTGCCCTTGGAGATTACGAGCAATGGTTCCAAAAGGCGGGACGAATTTTGTGGTGAAGAAGATAGTTGGGCCACACACTTGTACGAATCCAACGCTGAATCAAGATCACCTTAAAATTGATTACAATATTGTTTGTAATCTGATTGTTGATGTGGTGAAAAAAGATACCTCTTTATCACCGAGGTCAATTATTGAGATTGTTAAAATACAATATAATTATCAGATTTCCTATAAGAAAGCTTGGCGAGCAAAACAAAAAGGCGATCGAGTGGTTGTATGGTACCTTCGAAGAAGCATACACAAAGTTGCCTGCTCTACTCACAGCAATTCAAGCTGCAAATACAAGAACGAAGGTTCACTGGGATAAGTATGAGACTGGCCCTGGCGAGGAAACATTCAAGGGTGTATTCTGGGCATTTGGTCCTTCAATTGAAGGTTTCAAGTCCTGCAGACCGGTGATCAGTGTTGACGGAACTCACTTGTACGGTAAGTACAAGGGTTGCTTGCTAATTGCTATTTCCCCAGATGCGAATGATTGTTTATTTCCGTTTGCATTTGCATTGGTTGATGGAGAGAGTATAAATACGTGGACATGGTTCATGAGTTGCATCCGATATTATGTCACCGATCGCACTGAGTTGTGTGTTATTTCTGATCGTCACGCTGGTATAATGCATGCTATGGAGTTACAAAATGGAGCTTGGAACGAACCAAGTGGATATCACCGTTATTGTATGCGCCATTTTGCTACAAATTTCTTTACTAAATTTGGTAGCAAGGCATTGCGTAAGAAGGCGAAAATTATAGCGTGTGAACACCAACCCAAAAAGTTCATGGCCAAACTTGCTGAGCTTGAGAACGTAAATGTGGAGGCGGCTAATTGGTTAAAAGAGAAGCCGGTTGAGAAATGGGCACTTTATGCAGATGAAGGTCGTAGATACGGGATAATGACTACGAACTTGTCAGAAGTGTTCAACTCAGTCTTGAAAGGAGTCCGTAGTTTGCCAGTGACAGCGATTGTTGAGACGATCTTCGAACGTATGAACAATTATTTTACTACTCGTCGACAAGAAGCAACTCAACTTTTATCCGAAGAGAGGATTTTTTCTCGAAAAGTACATGAACTGCTTGATAGTTGCCGTGAGAGAGCTAACGGACATGGGGTGACAATGTTCCATCATCAACCAGGAGTTTTTTCCGTGAGAACGGGTATACGTATGGTGGGTGGAGAAAGGAAGGGTGGGAACTTGCACACTGTGAATTTGGGAACGAAGACGTGCACATGTATGAAATTTCATCTATACCATATCACATGTTCTCATGTACTGGCAGCTTGTGCATATCGTGCAATCGACCACAAGCATCTCGTTGATAAATTTTACACCGTTGCTTCATTAGCACAAACATACGGTCCAGTGTTTCAGCCTATACTAGATCCAGCATATTGGCCTATTATTGATGGACCAAAACTAGTACCCGATGCCAGTTTGCGACGTAAAAGGAAGGGCAGGCCTAGAACTACCAGATTCCGCAATGACATGGATGTGAGAGATAGGTCAAGTCGTGGTACGGGGATGAGATGTTCAAAATGTAGTTTACAAGGACACAATAAGCGACGATGCACTAATAGTGGAACTCAGCAAACTTAAATATTGTGTGCTTGTAATTATTAATTTGGACTTTGTTATTGTACTAGATTATGTCGATAAAAACGATGAAGTTTTATTTTGGAAATTTCGTTTTTTTTGTTTTTGATGTCCTTGTGTGTTTGTTGCGTTATGAGTATTGTTATCTAAAAAATAAATTTCATTAACATAGGTAAGAATCGCTTTCTCAGAAACCGACTCTTATACAAACTATCCCGCTTTCTCAGAAAGCGAGTCTTACACCTGGAGTTGTTTTTCAACAAGGCAAAGACTCGCTTTCTCAGAAAGCGAGTCTGGTGTAAATAACTGCGGTTTCTGAGAAAGCGTGTCTTCGATCTGTAGAAAACCAGAGAATCAAAATTCTCTGGTTTAACAGTCGCTTTTTCAGATCCCGTAGATGAAATTACTAGACTCGTCTGCTAGCTAAAAATGATACAGCTCCAAGACTCGCTTTCTCAGAAAGCGAGTCTGGTCTTAAACATCGCGATTTTTGAGAAAGCGTGTCTTCGATCTGTAGAAAACCAGAGAATCAAAATTCTCTGGTTTAACAGTCGCTTTTTCAGATCCCGTGGATGAAATTACTAGACTCGCTTTCTCAGAAAGCGAGTCTTGGATCTGCTAGATTAAAAAGATACAGAACGAAGACTCGCTTTCTCAGAAAGCGAGTTTAGTAATAACTATCCCGCTTTCTCAGAAAGCGACTGTTTATGCTGCTTGAATCCCAGAGGCTTCGACAGCTCTGAAATTCCCAAGTGATAGACTCGCTTTCTCAGAAAGCGAGTCTTGCTCTGTATGCAATAACAACCTGAAGCCATTAACATCTCCACCATCTCGGTGAGACAATTACATGACTTACATCTCCACCATCTCCATATTCATACCATTAACATTGAGGCCATTCAATATCACCACAATCCCAACCAAAATCACATTCAATCCATCTACATTCTCAAGAACACCACACGCACGAAAACAAAATAAAATCTAGCAACAAAACAAAAAAAAGAGTAAAACTTAAACAATCAAGATCACACCACGCACACACCCCATTCTAAAATATGAATTTCATTCATTGCACTATTCAAAAGTTAATTACAATAGTCGACTAACCAAAATCTAACAACATTCAAATACATTACACGCTCATCACGGGTCCGGTGTAAAAATATGGGTTCGTTTCCGTTGCCTCTTCGCTCGGGGAGATGGAGTTTTCTGTGTAATACCCTCTTCTGGCTCGCCCTCCTCTCCTTGCTCCTCCTCCTCTACTTGTTCCTCATCCGTTTCTTCAACTATGGTACGACGCGGTGGTTTACTAGCGGTTTTCTTTATTCGTCTGTTGCGTGTATTAGTCCGATGTGCGGGAGTGTTTAAGATTGCATCCAAGGTCGCCCCCTCCCCCACAGCATCTTCTTGTGCTCGACAGGACGTCAGCATTTCGCGCGCGAAGTCCTTCACCGCGTCGGCTACGTTACTACTCAATACCGCTGCACATTTCCTGACCATACTCCAAGTCTGGGCCAGCTACAAAATATAATAAGTTGTTTTTTGTAGTTAGAGTTCAAAAAAAATAAAAGACTTAAAAATTTCTAAAAAACTTACAATCGTCCGAAAAGCCGATGCCTTTGGTTGAAACATCGGCAAATGCATGGAGTGTAAATCTACCGGTTCTACTGCCGGTCGACGTATAGGCATCACCACACCGGCTGGAGTCTGCCCTGTCGGAGAGATGTACCGCCTTGTCATCCTCCGATACCAATTCATATAGTTCTCGTGGTTTGGTAATTCGAATGGAGGTATGTTGCAGATGATTTCATCAAACCTTTGTAAGTTCTATCTCTCGACATATGTGGAGAAGCTTTCCGCCCAATTGTGACCTGGCGTACGACCCATTCCGGTAATTTTATGGAGATCTGCATTAAAAGGCTCAGCTACTGGAATCAACTGCTGGAGACCAAACTGTCGTAGTACTCTGCTAACAAAATAGAACTCGACAGTGCTGAAGTTGATGAGCGGTGCTTTTGTCAGCCAAAGGTCTCGCCTATACAGGGCATTGGGCGGTAATCGAGCTAGACGCTCCTCCGTGTAGGGCATCCATACAACGCAGTTATCTGCCAACCTGTCCAACTCATCACGGTAGTAGGTCAGGCATCTGTTCAGGTTGGCAGTCTAGGTTAGGTTACCCGACCAGTACACACCTAGAGGAGGAAGCATGTACGGGTCTTCAGGGAGATGGATCCAGCTGGGTGATTGTTTTCTAACTACGGGACGCCCAACGTGGATACGCTCCCAGCTCCACACCTAAAGCAAAATCATCGGGCCATTCATCTGCACGGACCCAAGGGCACACAGGCACAAACTCCTGTAGAGGGCTGCTAGAGCAGCACTACCCCAACTATACTGGCCGACTCGTCCAAGATCAGCAATAAGCGGGAGGTACATGAGGGGGACGGAATGACCGCTTGAGTTAGAGAATAGTATCCCTCTAAAAAGAGTAAGGATGTACGCCCTGCAGTACATCTGGACCTCCTCTTCGGTCGAATCATCTGTCAGTCGGTCTTTAAATTTTTCCTTCAACCACTTCAGACGAATTTGTTTCCCAACTACTGCACCAGTCTCCACTTCGACACCTAGGTATTGTTCTACTAAGTATGGGGCGTCGAAGTCCATAGAGCCGGTCACCGCCTGCCCATCTACCGGAAGGCCTGTGATGACTGAAACGTCCTGCAACGTAACAGTCATCTCCCCAACTGACAAGTGGAAGATGTGGGTCTCAGGACGCCATCTCTCCAGATGTGCTGTTAGTAGAGGCCGATCGCACTTGATGCCGCTCATCAGTGCAATACCGTATAGACCGCAATCCCGTAGTATTTGGTGAATCCGTGGGTGCATAGGGAGTGGATGCCCCCCACGGAAGGTACACTCTTTCGAATCCCCCTCCCACACATCTTTGGAGCGATGGTGCGACTGAAGCGTTAGAACAGAGGGGTCGAGTGGACCTGGACCAACAAGGGGAAGCGTAGATGAAGAAGGGGCAGGCGACGAAGTACCAGCCACATTTTGGTTTGTTGGGACCTGCAAAACAGCATTTACATCAGCAAATAAATATATCAATCAATTATATGACAATGAAACAAATCGAATGCAAAAAAAAATATAACTTACATTACTTCGTTCGTTGCCACCACGACGACCACCAACACGTCCACTGCGTGGAGGTGGGCCAAAAGATGTACGTGGTCCATCGCCATGATTGGCTCTACTACTACTGCCAGCCTCCACACGTCCCTTATTCCGTGGCATTTTTTCAAAAAAAAAGAGTATCCTACAATGATGAACGAGCAATCATTATTAGCAATGCCAAAATCATTTTAGCAATTTAAATACTCACGGAAGCTAAAGAGAATTGAAATGCAAATACAACTCACAAAAATTCACAAATTATAGGTGGAGATATTACTAAATTACAAAATCTACAACTCACAAAATCTATAGGTGGAGATATTATCCTAATTTTACTCACAACATCTACAACTCACAAATACAACTCACATATCCTAAATTCAAATAGTTGGTCTGTGAATTGAAGTAAATATATAATTAGAATTGCAGTAAATTTCTCCTGATTACAAATCCCAACCTATATACTTAGAACTGCAGTAAATTTCTCCTGATCACAAATCCCAAACTCACAACTCACAAATACAACTCACATATGCACACATCTACAATTCTTGATTTAAGTAAAATCAAAAATTGGGTTCTAGAATCGTTCAAATCCCAAATTATACTTTCACAAAATCACATATGCACAATTGTACTTTTACTCACATATGCACATATGCACAAATACTACTCACATATGCACAATTACACTTTTACTCACAAATCCCCAAATTCTACACACATTACAAACAAATCGTTCAGATCAGAGATATAGAGTTATATATTCAGCAAATCGTTCACAAATTCTACACACACCATCACATATTACACACAATATATATACAACATTAGAAAATATTGAGTTCTAGAAATATACCTCAATCTTCACGCAAGAATTGAACCACCGCAATCACCACAAACCAAAAGAACCACCACCAAATCGCGAGCGTCACCGACCTCCACCCCTTGTTCTTCAATCCACCGCAATCAGCCGAAATTTCGAAAATGAAACTCAACCACAACGTGGGCAACTAGAATGGGATGAGAAAGCGAAGATTTTAGGAGCTAATCAACGGCTAATTTGATGAAATAGGCAAGGAATCGAAGAATACGCGGATTGGGTTAGGGTTTCGAAAGCGAGTCTTGAGGAAAAGAGAGAGAAGTGAGATCTGTTTTGGGGGCGGGGGGTTTAAGTCCCAAACGACACTCGCTTTTTGAAAAAGCGAGTGTGGTATAATTACCCCCGCTTTTTCAAAAAGCGAGTGTTGCTGGGCAAAGAAGCCCAAGACTCGCTTTTGGAAAAAGCGAGTGTGGTATAAACCATCCCGCTTTTTCGAAAAGCGAGTCTTAGGTTATCAATTTTCTGAAACCTAAGACTCGCTTTTCGAAAAAGCGGGATGGTTTGTACCACACTCGCTTTTTCAAAAAGCGAGTAGGGCGTTTGTGGAAATAAATAAAAAAAAACAGGTCGCAATACTTTTGCAAAAAGGGTCATTTTGGGAAAAAATTCTGGGATAAGTGGGTCATCTTACGTATCTGATGTTGGGGCCACCAATGGTGTAGAATTCGCGAGTGTATGAGCTGAGTTATCATGAATTTCTTTCTCAGAGAACATGGTCAAGTCAATTGGGTTCTTATTTAAACGATCATTAGGATGCGGAAAAAATTACAGATTGCTTGGAAATATAAGCAATGAAGAGAAATCATTTGAAAAACACATCGGTAGAGATGATTCAGTTGAAAAATAAGATTCTGATTATGTATAAGTCACGTAAGAAGAGATAAAGCATTCTGATTATGTATAAGTCACGTAAGAAGAGAAAGCATTTTCGTAATGTAGGATAACATGTGTACTATTTTATTAAAAATATAACCAAGAAATACATATTTCAGAGCACGGGAATCAAGTTTAAAAAGCCAGGATGATTATCATGCACAACCAAATACAGCCAAAATTTGGGGGAAAAGGAGAAAGGATTCTTTTGAAGGAAACATAACAGAAAAATGAGTTTTCCATTTCAATACAAAAGAAGGCATGCGAATATTCAAATAACAAGCAGTCATAACAACATCACTCCAAAATTTCTTAGGAACTTGTTCATGAATTATTATCGTTTACCAAGTCACTTGCCTCTACTTGCTTCCAGTTTCTTCTTTCCAGACTGAAGATGTTATCTAGGACCATCATAAGTTTGAAAGGGGGATTCGATAGTATTAACAGCAGGGAAAATACTTGCAAATAGTGTCGAGCACAAATAAATTGCTTAAAAACTACTGCAAAATTCAACCCCCAAAGTGGACTAACACTTATCTATGCATGTATTGGTTGCTAATGCCGGTCCAGACAGGTCCAAGAGAACAAGGAATCCAAGCAAACAAGCCTCACTCTCTTGGTGGAAGAGAAAGAGAGTCATCCTTAGATCCGGCAGTCATGTGTATGATTTAGTGTATAAATAGTAACCTGAGCATTGCATTCATGATTCATTCAGAAAGCAATCAAAGCTAGCTTCATTGCAATAGTTAATCTCTTGTTCTGTTTCTTGAAGTTCAACAGAAAGTAGTGCAAGGAATTCATATTTACATAGAAACAGCACCTCAAGGCTAGCTCGACCTATTCATTTTTTTTTCATGTAGAAGAATTTGAAGCAACATACTTCATACATCACTCAATTTACATGCTTACATATTTATTTAGTAACCCCCAATTCAAGAAAAAAGGGAAAAAAAAAGTATAAATCTCTACTATTATTTCACAAAGGGGTTGTGGCTTTCAGGTGTGGCTGTGCGGCCAATGTTGATCCAATTCTTTGCACGCGCCAAATGTCTTGTTACTAAACTGAAGAATCTATTATACACTAGCCGGCCTTCCATCTTTCCTAGGATCACTAACACCAGTGAGCTTTCCACGAAAGACTCCATTTCCGGTTTTGTTTCTTACGACATCAGCAGAAATTGGCTCTGCTAAATTTTGCACGATGAACTGGCACACTGCAGTGGCACCTGATATATTGACGAGCTTGTGATTCCTCTGCTCCAGAAACTCCTTTGCTGCTTCTGAGAACACGATAGGCTCCCCATCAAGAGCTGTCCAGTTCTCGTAGTGAACCACGTTTGGTATCAGCTGCATGCGTAGTTAGATAACAATATTGAACCTTTTAGTTCATTGTGTTGTGACACGCGAGAAATAGATAGAATAAATATGTAAGAAGAGATGGATTTTTAAGCGTAATTAAAGTTGAGATTACAGTCTGATTTAATTTGGTTTTCAACTCATTATCGAACTATATCCTCTATATAGTAGTTAGTTATAAGCGCAAGCAAATACCATCTATAACTAGTATCCCTGCTATTGTTCCCTGGTGTGAGAAAGGAAGGGAAGTTCATTACTGTTCAAAGCACAACTAAGACGATAAGGATTTACATTTTAGCATATTCAATCTCTAATTTATATAACATGTCCTACACAATTATCCAAAAAATAAAAATAAAAAATGACAGTCCTAAACAACTTGGTATCTCCTTATTCCTTCACAGTGTGGATTTTATGGAGTAATGTGTAACATGAAAAATAGCCCTATATGTGTTAAGGATTTCTACCGAAAACCCCTCTTAGGATCTTGTTGAGTTATTTGATGCAATCAACACAAACTATCGAGCACATATGAGATCATACCAAACACAGCACGCACAAATTTATCCCGGTTGGGGCTTTCGCCTTAATCCGGAGAAGAAAAATCCAAGATGGTATTCAACTAGAGAAGATACAAGAATATTACAATTCTCACCACGACCCTCTCTCAAGCCTCACCAGCAAGTACTAGTTGTTTTCAATTAGAGAATCAGTCAATCTCTCTTTCAATGAAGTACTCTCTCTCTTGGCTCTCAATGCAGGCCAATAACAACAATATATAGAGATCTAGAGAAAACATAGTTTGATATCTTGATACAATAACCATTGGATACTCCTGAAGAGATAACCCTACGATAAGAGCCGTCAGATCTGACATGAAGAGCAAGTTAGGCTTCTCACCCATCTGACTACGATAAGGCTTCTCACCAGACTCAAGCTCGAAACCCATCAGCGTCGCGCGGTCGACCGCACCAACAAGTCAGTCGATTGTCCCCCTCTCGGAAATTTCTGCATAGTAGGGTGGTCGACCGACCCCAAGTACGGTCAACCGCAACTCCAACAGCTGCTACTGCTGCTGACTGTTTCTATTGCTTCCACTCTGTCTCCGATCGTCTCGATTCCTCCATCATCCCATCGTCTTCGTATCCAACATAGTAAGCAAGATATAAACCTAACAATATGACAACTGACGGATAAGTTCTATTGTATAAGTGATTCGTATTTAAATAATGGCTAGTGAAGGCCTAATAGGCCTTTTGAGTTTTTGAACCAGTGTCATCCAAATTACTACATTTATTGATCCTGGGTTCCCAGTAGCAAGGAACCGTAGATTTAATCGGAATGTTTATTATACTTTAGAAGTTGTACGACTTCTGTAGGATAGAGTATAGATAAAATACTCAAAATTGTGTTTGACAGTGAAGTGGCTGATGAGACGAGGGTCGGAGACTCAGCGATATGGAAACAATAATAGGCTACTTGGGAATGGAGCAGATGCAATTACATTCTAACTCTTTGAAACTTGACTAATCTGGGGGAACCAGTGTTTCTGCCGTACATGTTAGGGATTTCTACCGAACCCCCCCTTAGGATCTTGTTGAGTTATTCGATGCAATCAATACAAAGTACCAAGCACATATGAGATCATACCAAACACACCAAAGCACACACAAATTTATCCCGGATGAGGCTTTCGCCTTAATCCGGGGATAAGAAACCCAAGATGTTATTCAACTAGAGATGATACAAGAATATTACAATTCTCACCACGACCCTCTCTCAAGCCTCACCAGCAAGTACTAGTTGTTTACAATTCGAGAAACTCTCAAGCTTCACCTTCAATAAAGTACTCTCTCTCTTGGCTCTCAATGGAGGCCAATAACAACAATATATAGAGATCTAGAAAAAACCTAGTTTGATATCTTTATACAATAGCCGTTAGATATTCCTGAAGAGATAATCCTATGATAAGAGCCTTCAGATCTGACTTGAAGAGCAAGTTGGACTTCTCACGAATCACCAAGATTCGACCCGAATAATCCATCAGCGCCGTGCGCGGTCGACCGCACCTCAAGGTCGGTCGACCGTCCCCTTCTCAGGAACTTCTGCAGAGTTGGGCGGTCGACCGCACCCCATGTACGTTCGACCATAACTCCATCTGCTGCTACAGTTGCTAACTGTTTTCCTTGCTTCCACTCTGTCTCCGATCGTCTCAATTCCTCCATCGTCTCATCATCTTCTTATCCAACATAGTATGCAAGACATAAACCCAACAATCTCCACCTTGGATTGCATACTCATGAATTCACACCTGTGTGATTTAAACCTTCTAAACTCTTTTTCTTCTCTTCTTGCAAACAACTCGTTTCAATGGCTTCCTCTGCTAGTTGAATCTATCTCCACCAGTTTTTCTCCCGTTGTATGCTCTCCTCAAGGGCACACCCCAGTAGATGTAATCATGGAGGTACCACCCTCCACACGAACTCCACCTACCTTAAGGCTTTCTCCACCTTCCGACGATATTCAAATGTCGCACTCTCACTCGGATGATTTTAGTGACGACATACTAGATGATGCTTTAGGAACAATGGGCTTCGAAACACTTGCGCAAGTTTTTCTGTTCCTCCAAAGCAGGTAGAGATTGTGCTGACCCTGATCAATCCCTCTCTCACCCTTCATTACCTCACAATAACTTTTCCAAACTGATCGAACTCCACCTGGATCTGTGTACCTGCAGTCCCAAGCTTCTAGAGTTCTCATGGAAATAAGGCTCCGCTTCATCAAAGGAATATACATGCTCTCCTCTAGTGTGTATCCCCTTCCGTTTATCATCTTCGACTCATTAGTTTTCTCACCCCTTACTTCACAAGTCTTATCAATCTTCGTTCCCACACGACGACATGAGGCAAACTTATAAGTAGAAACCATTACTTCACAAATCTTATCAACCTTCGTTCTCACACGTCGACATGATGCAAATTTGTAAGTAGAAACCATCTCCCTTTCGGAGCAAACCTGAGAAGAACTAACCGAATCAAAAGAACAACCGGAATTCACATCTAAAGAACTTGAAACAAAAGCACTGTTTAAACTATCACCTGATTCAGTGACACATGATTTGGCATCCCTCTGACTCAATCGCTTGCAACAGTCTCTCATGTAATGCTCAATCCCTTTGCACTGGTGGCCATGGACCTTACCCCTACATACACTTTTCCTTCTAATCAAAGTACAATCCACCTCCAAGCAACTCACAGAGGTTGACGCAAATTTCTGACTCTCCTTCCTAAGTGCATCCTTCTCCAACCCCTTGATCATACCTGCTATGAAAAACTTCTCCTTGGTAGATTTCTCATCTAGCATGGTTATCATGTTGGATGGATTTTGTGATGAATATATCAAGTTGGAAACCCTTAGATTATCTGTGTTGAATGCCTTCAGTTCAGATAACTCCATATTGAATTCCACATCATGATTTAGAAGAGCAGTACTTTCCTTCATTGAGAAATCCCACAACTTTCTTCACTGGTACATCCGACCCTGTGATGACGATCCCGAGTAGTTAGTTCTAAATCTTGCCTAAAGACTCGCCGTGCTTCTCCTATACCTAACATCGCTCGTTGATGACAACCGGATTAAACCCAAGGCTTCTGAATATATCTTCTTCCACTTCTCCTGCTTTGTGCCGATTGGTCTCCCTTTTTCTCCTTCTACGACTAGATCCAAGTCTTATTGAACCATTGCTTCATGCATGTCCACCTTCAAGAGACCAAAGTTGATCTTGCCTTTGAACCGCTTGATCTTCGTGATCTGATCTGCCATCATCTCCAAGGAACTCGAACAAATCCTTTAACCCGAAGATCTGATACCAATTGTTAGGGATTTCTACCAAAAACCACTTGTTGAGTTATTCGATGCAATCAATACAAAGTACCAAGCACATATGAGATCATACCAAATACACAAAGCACATACAAATTTGTCCCGGTTGGGGCTTTCGCCTTAATCCGGGGAAGAAGAAATCCAAGATGTTATTCAACTAGAGAAAATACAAGAATATTACAATTCTCACCACGACCCTTTCTCAAGCCTTACCAGCAAGTACTAGTTGTTTACAATTCGAGAAACTCTTAAGCTTTGCCTTCAATGAAGTACTCTCTCTCTCTTGGCTTTTAGTGGAGGCTAATAACAATAATATATAGAGATCTAGAGAAAACCTAATTTGATATCTTTATACAATAGCCGTTAGATATTCCTGAAGTGATAACCCTACAATAAGAGCCGTCAGATCTGACTTGAAGAGCAAGTTGGACTTCTAACGAATTACCAAGATTCGACCCAAATAATCCATCAGCGCCGCGCACGGTCGACCGCACCTCAAGGTCGGTCAACCATCCCCCTCTCGGGAACTTCTGCAGAGTTGGGCGGTCGACCGCAACTCCATCTGCTGCTACAGTTGCTGACTGTTTTTCCTTGCTTCCACTCCATCTCTGATCGTCTTGATTCTTCCATCATCTCATCGTCTTCTTATCCAACATATTATGCAAGACATAAACCCAACAGTACAAGTCATCGAGAGCTAGCTTGTGAAGAAATTTTGATATTTTATAAAAGATAAAGTGTAGTTTTTGCTAACATTGTTTATTATTTTCTTTTCCTGTTGTTCATCAAATATTAGTTTCTTGTGTGGTTCACAGTACGTAAAACTGTAATACTTGTTAGAAATATAATTGGTGTAGCTAGTTATACGCTATGTTAAGCCCATGCTTTTGTTTGCTATTTATATGTACTAGTAATATATATGTGCGATGCACGTTTTCAAAAAAAATTAAAGTAAGAACTATGATTTACACATGTGATGCATGCCTTAATAAATAGGATTATATATACTTAAAAGTAAATGTGAAGACTATAATGTGATAGTTGGAGTTGCACGTAAGTAGGTAGATTTACAACTCCAACTCTTCCATTATAATAGTTATTATATATTATATTATAGATAGATAGATAGATAGATAGATAGATAAATAGATAGATAGATAGTAATTTACACGTGTGATGCACATTTAGTTTATTAAAAAAATAAAAGTAAAAATTTGATGTAATCGAACGTGAGATCTCCTTGATATTAGTTATACACGTGCAATGCACGCGTTGGTAAATTTACAAATGACACTAAGGCCTTCTCCCATTATAATATTAGAGATTAGAGATTAGAGATTAGAGATGTAAGTTATTCAATAATGGTAGAAATACAATTTCTCCTATCAGAATCTTTCTCTTCTCTTATATTCTCTTATATGGTACCAAGGCACTAATTTTCAAATCGGACAAACCTAGCCACCTCGTCACGACCTTCTTCTCAATCACATCACCACCGTCACTCCCTCACCATCATCGCCGCCAGAAAGATCTCAACCCTCGTTCCTCTTTGATGTTGTAAATCCCAACTGAAGAAGGGCAATGGCTCAGATCCAACTGTACCAGAAGTCATCGGCCTAAGATCCATTTGTGCTCGACCTCGTCTACCTGATACTAACCCTGACGCATCTGATTCACACGAATATGACTACTCTCCCATGCCATTGCTCCCCTTTAGATTTGCATTGATTTCAACTTGACTGCACTGCAAGTTGGACCCGAAATCAGTCTGAGTCTGACCCGAATCCAATCTGAACCTGACCCGAATCCATCTAGAAACTAACCCAAATTCCTTTGAGTGATGTTTGTGATAAATGGTTACTTGTGTTTGCTAAGATGAGTGAAGAAGAGAAGGACACTGAAGTGAAGGAAACTAATCTTCCTCCCTACCCAACGAAGTTGCTCACTCAGAAACTAAGTAGCACAAAATGGCAACAATGACAAAAGATGGTGGTGGTCAAACTAAAACGTATTTGCCATTATCGTCACTTGACCGATAAGCCACCTGATCCCATGACATATGATTGGGATGCAGATGATAACTCAATCTTGGGCTCTATGTGGGGAGCTATGGAGCTCGGTATTATTGATACTGTGATTAGTGCAATACATCTAACGAGCTTTGAGAGCATCTTTAGTCACCCTACTACGGATTGACTAGTATGACACATGTCTATAGTGTTCAATAGGCATACTATCGTTGTGAGATGGGTAGTCAAAGTATCGATGAATATTATGCTATTTTCAAGAAAACATGTGATGAGTTGCATGAACTCTTTCCACTGAGCACTGATTTGGAGACGATGTAGGAGCATCAACAGTGGCTTCATGTTCACACCTTCCTTTAAGGGCTTCCAACATCTCATGGGACGGCATGTCCTTTAGTAATGGAAAACCCTACTTCCAAGAGTGAGTTAGAGGCCTACAAATTCGTTAATGAGATGTTTCCCCACCTTCCTCCAGTGACAAGTGGTGACACCACAGAAGAGAGGTCAACAATAGCTTCTTCTCATTCTCGATTTAGTTGATGAGGAGGACGACATGGTCGTGGTGGTGGTCGTACAGGTGATTCTAGTGATTGTAGTGCCACTAATGATAGTTCAGAGAGTGGTTTGAGGGCCTCACTAGCTAATACCATGTGCAATTATTGCAAGAAGCCTGGGTATTTGAAGTGGAACTGCCCTAACAAGCGTTCTTAGAACTCTCAGCCATGGCTCACTGCACATGTAGCATCCAATTTAACCATTGTTGAGTTAGATGAGGATGAGCTTCAGGCCTTTCAATAATTTTGTGATTCTCATCACCAGTCGTCCTCTTCTGCTACATTAGCCAAGTCAGGTATTGCTTGCTTGACTACTAGTGTTCCTTTGTCAAGGGTAATTAATTTGGGGGATTCTGGTCATATGATTGAGAGTTTAGGTGTATTGTCCTCTATTAGTAGCTCTTGTTGTTCACCTATTAGCCTAACTGATGGGTTGGGGGGAGTCGGACATGTTGACCTTGCTTTAACTTTACCACTGAGTTCAATACTCTATATGCCTAAATTTTTCTTTAACCTGATATTTGTTAGTCAAATTACTAAAACACTAAATTTTTCTGTTACCTTCTACCCTAATCACAGTGCGTTTCAGTAGATTTAGGATGAGACGACCGATTGACACAAGGCATGCATCTGAGGTCTTCTATCAGCTTGATAGTGTTCTTATCTCTTTTGTATGCTTGAGTGGTTATATGTTTTAAATTTTCATTGCCAATTGAGACATCCATCTTTACAGAATCTGAAAAAGTTGAGATCTGCGTGTGTCTTACCCTCCTAGAATTAATAAACGTTCGCATCGACATTTCAGTTTGGTTCACTATGATTGATGGGGGCCTTGTCATGTTCAGTCTCAGTTTAGTAACCTTAGATATTTTGTTACTTTTGTTGATTACTCTTCTAGCGCAACTTGGTTATATTTAATAAAATCTCATTCTGAAATTTTCTTTATTTTCCAATCTTTCTGTGTTGAGATTAGAACCCAGTTTAATGTTACTGTGAAAATTCTATGTAGTGATAATGCAAAAGAATACTTTACTTTTGAGTTCACAAAATTTATGTCATCCTCTAGTATTCTTCATGAGTCTTCTTGTCCCTATGCCCCTCAACAAAACGGTGTTACTGAACGCAAAACCCTTTACTTTTTGGAGATTGCCAGGATTATGTTTTTCACAGACAGGTTCCTCAGTGCTTCTGGAGGGATGCAGTTCTTACTACTTGTCATCTTATTAACCATGTGCCTTCATCTGTGTAAGGTGGTTAGAAACCATTCTCTATTTTATTTCCATCTTTGGATCTGTTCCCACTTCCCTTCCTAAATTTTGGGTGTGTTAGTTTCGTTCATGATCATCGTCCTGGTTAGTCTAAACTAGCTCCCCGTTTTGTGCATTGCAGTTTCCTTAGGTACTATCATTTCCAGAAAGGTTATAGGTGTTACCTTCCTGAATTGCATTGTCAAGTCACAGTCTTATTTTTGTCACTTCGTCTGTTGTGCTCCCCATCCACCTGTGGAGAGTGATTTTGAATTTCTTATCTACCCTGGACCCTCAATCTTTACTACTAAATCTGTGGCACCCTTGCTCCACACCGATACGCCCAAAGCCTGCAACCGCTCAAGTGTACAATCGACGTATTGACACCATGTGAAATATAGACAATGATATTATGCCCATTGTTCCCCCTGCATTCCACCACTAAAACACCACCCTCTAATTTTATTATAGAAATTGTTGTCAAGCTACAGTTCTATTCGTGGTTCCTCATTTGTTTCCTTTATTGGTGAGCCTTCTGATCTTGACATTTTCATCATTGTGCGCAAAGCGAATCACTCTACTGCACATCCCTTATATAGTTGTCTTTCATATGCTTACTTATCGTCTGCCCATTCTGCTTTCACCTTTGCTTCAGACACTTACCATGTTCCCAGGTTATTATCAGAAGAATTATCACACCCTGGTTGGAGCCATGCTATGCACGAGGAGATGGATGCTCTTAGGAAAAATGGTACTTGGGATCTCATTCTCCTTCCATATGGCAAATGTTGTATTGGTTGTAAGAGGGTGTACACAGTTAAGGTACACCCAAATGGTTCTTTCGCCCATTTGAAAGCTCGGTTAGTTGCTAAGGGTTATTCTTAGACCTATGACATTGATTACGATGAGACATTCTCCCATCTGGTCAAGTTGACTTCTATTTTGATATTTGTTACCTTGGCTGCTCCACCAGCTTGATGTTAAGAATGCATTTCTCAATGAAATTCTTGAGGAGGAGCTTAATATGGAGCAACTGCGTGGTTTTGTTAGTTAATCTCGGTCTACAAGGGTCTAACACTTGAAAAGAACTTTGTATAGACTCAAACAGTCTCCCCATGCTTGGTTTAGTCATTTTACTTGGGTTGTCACGAGGTTTGGATGGAGGAGGAGTGATAGTGATAACTCGGTGTTCTATCAGCATCATCAGGGGAAGAGGATCCTCTTAGTTGTGTATGAGGATGACAGTGTGATTACAGGAGTATGTAGAATTCTAGATTTGATGTCATATATCCAACAGAGTTTCAAACTAAAGATTTTGGGCGATTGAAGTATTTTTTAGGGATTGAGGTAGCTCGATCTAAGGATGGAATTGCCTATCACAACAGAAGTATGTGTTGGACATACTTACAAAGGACGATATGTTGGGGTGCAGGCCATCACACTTCGATGAACCCAAACTCCAAGTTAGTGTCAGATCAGGGATACTTGTTTGAGGATCCAAGGAGATATAAGGGGCTTGTGGGAAAGTTGAACTATCTCACGGTCACTTGTTCAGATATTCAATATACATTGAGTCAGTTTATGGTGTCCTCATGTACAAGCCATTGAGAAGTAGTTATGAGAATTCTTTGGTACCATGTAGAGGATTGATTTATACTGATGGATATTGTCGAATTGCTGGGTTCTCAGATGCTTACTGTTCTGGTTGACCAACCACTAGAAGATCCATCACTGGGAATTGTGTGTTTGTTGGAGGAAACTTAGTTTCATGGAAAAGCAAGGAACATAATGTTGTATCTCGTTCCAGTGCAAAATATGAGTATCGTGCTATGACTGATCTCACATGTGAGATGACTTGGATCAAACAATTGCTTACTGAGCTAGGGGTCATCCAACATGACTTAATGCGTATGTATTGTGACAACCACATAGCAAGTAATGTTGTATTTCATGAGCGAACCAAGTATATTGAGGTTGATTGTCATGTGGTTCGCAACAAGATAAGTGACACTCTGTATGAGTATCCATAGATTAAGGCTAAATATATTAGCACCAATCACTAACTAGCTGATGCTCTCACAAAACCTCTTGGAAGAACCATAATACAGTTAATTAGTGACAAGTTGGGCATAACATGAGGAGGAGTGACAAGTTGGGCATAACATGAGGAAGGTTAAGCTCGTGCTTTTGTTTGCTATCTATATATGTTAGGAATTGTGACCTCAAATACACGTAGGCACGGGGTACTTGAAGTTGGAGAAGAAAAGGAGGAGACAAAGAAGTAAGAGAAGACAAGCAGCAAGTAGAAGAAGAGTAGCCTGGAGGGTTGCGGTCGACCGACCAGGGGGTGCGGTCGACCAACCCTAGGCTGAGAGTTCTTCGAGTGTACAAGTCCAACAGAGGAGGGGACGGTCGATCGACCTAGGGAGTGCAGTCGACCGGTCAGCACTCTGGGTTGGTTCTACACGTTGCAGTCGACCGACACTTGGGGTGCAGTCGACCGACATTGGCAGCTAATTGTTTTGGGGCTTACGAGTTTAAAGGCCCAATTGCTATATTTGTATTTATTTTTTAGGGTTTACTTGGGAGCTATATATATGGCCGTAAACTCTAGAGTTTAGTTGATGAGATTTGATCTAATCCATAATTTGTGTATCAAGAGGTGAGCTGTTATCATTGTTCAACTTCAAGAGAGATTGTACCGAGTGTTTCAAAGGTGAGAGTGAGAGAGATTGAGAGCTGTAACCTCTTTTGTAATCTTTGCATTTCTTTGAGAATAAGAAGTATTGGTTATCTCTGCATATTGGTTGTGTTCTTGTGAGATCCATATATTGTGGTGGCTTATTCTTGGTTCATCTATTTCTTGGGAGTTTCTATTGCTTCTGGTGCACTTCCGCTATTAGCACTACGAGTTGAGGATAGATTTCTCCGACAAGTGGTATCAGAGCAGTTGGTTAGAGATGGCCGATAACAAGATGAAGATCGAGAGATTCGATGGAGTGACTTCACAATGTGGAAGATTCAGATGATAGCGTATCTTCGTCAGAAAGATTTTGATGGTCCATTGTTTAATGAGAAGCCGGTAGGTGCAGACAAGGATGCAAAAGTCTTGGCGAATTTGAATCGTTTGGATCAGAAGGCGCTGGGGCAGTTCAGTTGGAGCTGAGTAGGAAGGCATTATTTCATATCTCGAAGGCAAATACCACAAAGGAGGGTATGGAGATTCTCACGGAAATATATGAGAAACCGTTGGCATCTAATCAAATTTTTCATTTGAAGAAATTGGTTAATATGAAGTTGAAGGAAGGGGGATCAGTAGCAAAGCATGTGAACAATTACTGTATGGTTTACAACCAGATGGAAGCTACAGGTTTGAAGTTTTCAGAGAGGGGGAAGTCATTGTTACTTCTGTCTACTTTATCCGATAGTTATGGTACGGTAGAACAGACTATTACAGGCACTATGACAGATTCGACGACTCTACAGGATGTGGTGAGTAGCATTCTAAACGAAGAGGTGAGAAGGGTGAGAAACGGAGGATATCCACCATCATCTTCTAGAGATTCCACCATGTATGTTGAGAAGAGACGTGGGAGATCTAAGAGCAGTCGAAGAAGAAAGGATCAGAGTAGTTCATCTGAGAGTGGGTCTGATGACAGCGATGGAGGACATGGGCCTGAGTGTTGGTATTGTCACAAGAAGGGTCACATGATGCGTAGTTGTAAGGCTTATATGAAGAAGAAGGAGGAGAAACCGAAGAGAGATAACCCAAAGGAAGTCCAAGGAGGGCTTGTTGAGGAGTTATACTTCTCAGCTCGGAAGGAGTTGGGCACTCAAGATTGGTGTATCTTCGGGAGCTTCTTTTCATTGCACTCCGAGGAGAGAGGTGTTTGATGACTACGAGGAGGGTTCTTTTGGAGATGTGATCGTGAGGAATGGTCACCGGTGTCCTGTACGTGGGGTTGGTACTGTTCGCGTGAACACCATTGATGATCAAAGTGTTGTCTTGCGGGAGATAAGGCATGTTCCAGACTTGAAGAAAAATTTTATATCGATTAGAATGCTAGACAAAAAGGGGTTGTCTACTACAGTTGGTAGTGGGGAGTGGTACATAGCTGCAGGTTCAAGGGTGATTGCAAAAGGAAGCGTGAGGGAACACTGTATTTGCTTAGAGACGTGAGGGGCGTTTCTCCTGCAGTTGACTCTCAGCCGAAATCGAGTAGTAGGTTGTGTGGGGTGCAACCGAGTTCTTTCAGTTGTGGAGGGGAGGTTACTAATTTAGTAGAGCTACTGGCTATGGAAGTGATCCTAGAGGGCAAGACGTTGCTGCGGTGAGGGTACTTTGCGAATTGGCAGTTGAAGCTTCAAGTCGCTCTTGTATGATAGAGAACACTGGTATCGATATGCGGGGTGATGTCGATGAGAGTAACCAAAATGGAACTGTAGGGGTTGAACAGTCTACGGAGTTTGTGGAGGTATCGTCCACGGAGGTTTCTATTGCAGAGGGTGCACTGAGAGGTTTTGAACCATGTCCGGTGTTGATGGAGATCTTGCAAGTTGGGGAGTCTCATAACACGGAATCCGACATGAGAGATTATTTCTCCGGTATTCGTGCTCTATGCGATTGGTGGAGCACATCCTTCATGAGGCGATGAGGGGTGGTTGGTGCACTCCACGTGGTAGAGTGGCGGAGGTGCTTTTCATGAGAGTGGAGAGTACTTGGGTCTTCCATGAAAGTGGGAGATGGCAGAGATAATGTGAGGAAAGATTGCAATAACTTTGAAGTATGGTGTATTGTGTCCAAGTGGGAGATTGTTAGGAATTGTGGTCTCAAATACACGTAGGCACGGGGTACTTGAAGTTGGAGAAGAAGAGGAGGAGACAAAGAAGCAAGAGAAGACAAGCAGCAAGTAGAAGAAGAGTAGCCTGGAAGGGTTGCGGTCGACCGACCAGGGGGTGCAGGTCGACCGACCCTAGGCTGAGAGTTCTTCGAGTGTACAAGTCCAACAGAGGTGGATATGGTCGACCGACCTAAGGGGTGCAGTCGACTGGTCAGCGCTCTGGGTTGGTTCTACACGTTTCAGTCGACCGACACTTGGGGTACGGTCGACCGACATCGGCGGCTGACTGTTTTTGGGCTTACGAGTTTAAAGACCCAATTGCTATATTTGTGTTTATCTTTAGGGTTTACTTGGGGGCTATATATATCGCCGTAAACTCTAGGGTTTAGTTGATGAGATTTGATCTAATCCATAATTTGTGTATCAAGAGATGAGCCGTTATCATTGTTCAACTTCAAGAGAGATTGTGCCGAGTGTTTCAAAGGTGAGAGAGAGATTGAAAGTTGTAATCTCTTTTGTAATCTTTGTATTTCTTTGCGAATAAGAAGTATTGGTTATCTCTGCATATTGGTTGTGTTATTGTGAGATCATATATTGTGGTGGCTTGTTCTTGGTTTATCTATTTCTTGGAAGTTTCTATTGTTTCTGGTGCACTTCAGCTATTAGCACTATGAGTTGAGGGTAGATATCTCTGACAATATATATGTAAGTTATGTATTCAGTAATGGAAGAGATACAATTTATCCTAAAACAATCTCTCTCAAAAAGGTAAATTAAGCCAATTTCAATTTTTAGACAATAAAAATTAATTGCAAAAGTCCCAAAGATTTATCATGAGAAAAATATATTAGATAATGGCATATACTTTTTTTATTTTGATGAAAATGTTCTTATAAAGAGTCCCCAAGGCTTGATTTGAAATTATAGTTTCAATAAAAAGGAAAAAATATCAAAAATGACGGAATTCAAAGGAGACTAAAAAAACTAAGAGGTGAAATCGATAAAACTTGAACAATAAAGAATGAATGTCAAAAATATTTGCTCTAACGAGAGAAATACTAATTAATTTCGCAAGTGAGAGAACTTTACTGTGTGGTAGAATCTTGGTTGCTGCACAGACTTCAGGGGGTCCATTCCAAGAACAAAATGATTTAAGAGAACTTGGACCACTGCAACAATTATATTTATTCCCCCGCTAGCTCCTAAAACTCCTGCAAGCTGATTGTCCTGCCAAAAAATGTGCAGGTTATTACTATCATTATAATCTCCTATGTATGAATGAGAAATTTTATCGCAGCTCCCTTGTTTGCTTTTAATTGTCCAAATTGACATTTTAATTATGTTTTAAACTCATCAACGTCATCATTATCACACAAATAAACAACATTATATTTTTTTTAATGTTGTATAAGGGAATTGAAGTACATTGACAAAATGCCTTAAAATGTTGTGTTAATTTGAATGTAAAATTTGATTTAAAATATATACCTCTTTTGATTGGTAAAGACTAATTTTATCAGGGCTATTTTATTTTTTCGGAGAAAATTTTATCAGGGATGTTTTTCAGCAAAAAATTCTAGTAAAACATAAACAACGTCAATGCAAAAGTTTTCAAATTTTATGGGTATCAAGAGGCTTAAAGTATAAAACATAAACAAAATGTTTACCTTGATCACCCTACATTTTATATGCTTCGCTGACGAGTGCCCCAAAATTTAATTGTTAATTAATTAATACACTTTTCATGTACTTCTAATACAAAAGGTCACTTTGAAAAAGAAAATGCATAAAAGAGCTTTGTAAGCACTTCTTGACGCAAAAATAATAATATTAAAAAAAGCTAACTACTTTTTTTTTTTTTTGAGCAACAGTATGGAGTGAAAACACTCTATCCTAAAATAAATAAATACCCAAAATAGGAGTACAAAGAGACAGTTTACAAGGGCAAACCGAATACAAAGGCTCCACACCGGCACTTACTGTGCCCACATCCGGACCGGAATAAACAACAAACAGCTAAAAAGAGATTAGCACACCATCCAGAGACAGGAAAAAAAAAAAAACAGACCCACAAAACAACCAAATACGAAGAAATCAACTCAAACGACAAGGGTTGGAGGCTGCAGACCAGTAGAGCATCAGAATCCCAGATGATTGAGAATTCACAGTCAAGCAACTACAGCGGTATGATGAGGGGTACGGACAGCCGCTCCCACCAACTACCAATGCGCAATAGGGCCTCCCGAAGGAGAGAAAGACCCTCACATCAGGTGGGAGGGGCTCCATCCAAAAAAACACCATCTTGCAGCCAAGAACAGCGAAAGGAAGCGCTGACGAGGAAAGAGTCGCCCAACCACCTGCACAAAAAAACAGAAGGCAACAAAACATTGTGTGTCTGGCCTCTGTAGGCAGCAGCCACATTCACAAGCATCCTCCCGACCACAACACAATGAGAACTGAACGAGTGATCGGCAACTCAAAACAAACATATAACACAAAGAAATCATCAGAAAAAGAGAAGTCAAGAACTAAATTCCACAGCAGATCACAAAAGATAAAATGAATAAGTATAGGATAACAGTTGCGTAGAAAGAGGAATCCCTATATAACATGTAGACAAAGAAAAGAAAAAAGGTTAAGCAGTAAATACACAGAGCCACTAGGCCACCAAAAACAAAACCCCAGCTGAGAATGGGGGCAATCAAAAGCCAGCTACAGCAAACAAAAGCTGGCCGCAGCCGGTACCCAAAACCAAGACAGCCATGAACAATCAAAATATCACTTGCAGAAGCAAGCATCAAAAAAGGATAATCCCCGGCATTAACCAGAAAAGAACAGCAGCAGGAGGCATATCCAGGGAAGAGACGAAGAGCCTGGCCAAATTAACACTGTAGTAAAAGAAGAAGAAGAACAGGTTAACACCGAGACCAGGGAATTCTATAGATAAAGGACACCGGATAAAACATAAGCTATAGCCAGCCAAAATCATTGCTCTACTAAAAATCGAGCAAAGCAAAAATAAACCGAAGAAATCTCAGAGCAAGCCCAGAGGGACAAACACCGGACAACATTTAGGGTGGTAGAAAGGTATTTTGTAAGAAGAAATTTCCCACTACCTCTAAGTTATGAAAGTGAAAATTCAATTTTTTCTTTGGGGACAAAGAAGAAGTCCAGAATTTAGTATAGAATAGGAGATCTTCAACGAGAAAAGGGATCGATCGAGTGGCATTATTAAAAAGGCGATTATTTCTTTCGGACCAGATAGTCCAAATCAATGCCAACATAGTTAGGTCCCAAGATTTAAGCACTGCATTGTTGATATTACAGCTCCTCCAAGACGTCCACCACGAGGTGATACATTTAAGGTGGGAAGGGACATGCCAAGCATTAATACAGATAGTCCATAAAGGGGATAAAGAATGGCAAAGAAGGAAAAGATGATTGGCATCCTCATGGTGCAAATGGCAAAACGCACAGAGTTGCCCCAAAGCTAGATTCCTCTTATTGAGATTATCCACAGTCAAAAGCTTATCTTGTAAAGTTAACCAAACAAGAATTTTCACTTTGAGAGGGGCAACACAATTCCAAACAATCTTAGCCAAAGGAGAAGTAACCCCTCCGTGGTTAAGAAATGAATAAAAGGATTTAACGGAGAATGAACCCGAAGTTGTCCATCTCCAGGAAAAATCTTCACGTTGAGCCCAAACATAGGAATGTAGCTAAGAGAGAAGAAGAACATAGTTTGGAAAGGAAAACGGGGGAAGAGTCCTTCTGAACGGAATAACCCATTCAAGGGCACCTTGGACATCCTCCACATAGTCTGTGACCGATGCATTTGGGTTAGCAGCAAGGCGGAATAGGTCAGGAAATAAACTCGCAATCTTATAGTTGCCGATCCAGAGATCATTCCAAAACAAGGTTTTCGTGCCATCAGAGCATAATTTAAAAATCCTAATACGGAAAGGAGCCACAGCTTTCCACACCCCTTTCCAGAAAGGGGACGTCGTATGGGAAAAATTAGAATCTAGTTCCCAAATTTTGTGACGAGTATGGAATTTGTGGTGGATTAAGCGAGCCTAGGTGGAAGAATCATCTTTCAGTAAACGCCAAATCCACTTCCCCAAAAGAGCCAAATTCTGGTTCCTAAGGTTGAGGATGCTAAGACCACCATCTTTTTTAGGTTTACACACTGTCAACCAATTACACAGGTGTTTACCAGGTCTATGAGTGGAGGATCCGGACCAGAAGAAATTTCTTCTAATCTGATCAATTTTCTCAATAACCCAGGTTGGTAAGAAGAAGGACATCATATAAAGGGGAAGCGCTGTAAGAACAGAATTGATAAGAATAAGTCTACCACCACGCGAAAGAAGTCTACCCAACCAAGAGTTGAGTTTTCGCTTCAAATTTATCAATCATAGGCATCCAATCTGCCGCAATAAGGTTGCCCCATCGCAAGGGGATGCCAAGGTAGTGAATAGGAAAGCAAGAAGAGGAGAAATTGAAAATTTGTGCAAGCTCCGCCTGACGGTTAGGATCCCCCCTAACCACATGACCGAAGTCTTGTTAAAATTAATAGAAAGCCCAGAAGCTGATTCGAAAAGATATAGTAGAAGCTTGAGGTTTCAGAGGAAAATCCCGTTAACTTTGGAGAAGATGATGGTATCATCAGCATATTGGAGATTAAGGACTCCTCTAAAGCCATGGAATCCACCAAGTCCCTCAATAAGGTTGGCATTCCAAGCTTTCCGAAGAATCGACTAAAAACATCCGCAACAAAAGAGAATATAAGAGGGGAAAGCGGGTCTCCCTGATGGAGTCCCCGCTTGCACTTAAACTTCCTACCTTCAGTCCCATTAATGAGAATGGATGAGGTACCAGAAAACAGACTGGATTTAATCCAGGCAATCCATCGTGGCCCGACCCTGCAATGTTGAAGAGTTTCGAAAAGGAAATCCCAATTAACACTGTCGTAGGCTTTTTCGAAATCCAATTTTAAAACGATATCCTTTGATCCTGAATGTTTACAGCCATAGATAATCTCCTGGGCTGACGCCACACTATCAAGAATAAACCTATCTTTAATAAACCTCGATTGCGCTGGGTCAATAAGAGAAGAAATGACAAGGCTAAGACGAGTAGAGAGGACTTTCATAATAATCTTAAAAGTCGGATTGAGAAGGCTAATAAGACGGAAAGCAGACTTTGTTGGCACCAATCAACTTGGGAATTAGGACAATGTGAGCATAGTTAATACGGTCGAAAGACAAAAAGCCTTGATGGAGATCATTGAACATAAGTAGGATATCATCTAATTTTTGGAAGAAGAAAGAAGGAAACCCATCAGGTCCCGGGGCGGAATCACTATTCATAGCGAAGACCACCACTTTAATCTCTTCCAAAGTGAAAGGAGTATCGAGACCAGATAGGTCAGGTTCTTCATCACCATATAGGTGCTGCCAATCAAGGAGGCAAGAACGCCTGCCCGGCTCTCCAAGAAGGAATTTATAGAATGAGAGGAAAGCCACATGGAAGTCCGCATCAGAGTGGACTTCAACATCGTCAACGATAATAGAAGAGATATGATTACATCATCTACGATGAGAGGCAAAATTGTGGAAGAAAGCCATATTTGAATCATCTTCTTTGAGCCAACGTGCCTTAGCACGTTGTGCCCACTTTAAATGGTCGTTTTGCAATAGCGTAGCAAATTCCTGCTTACACTCATTTCTACGGATCCTCAGGGGAAGAGGAATGGGACCAGAATCTTCAAGCAAATCTATGGAGCTAATCGAAGAAAGGAGAAATTTTTTTAGCTGGTGAAAATGGCTGAATCTCTCTTTACACCAAATTCTGCACCCATGTTTAATAGCATGCAATTTGAGAAGAATCCGTCCCAAACCATGGGATCCCACCACACTGGCCAGGCAATTAGTAACAAGGTTAACAAAAATTTGGTCTTCCAACCAATTTTTTTCAAAACGAAATTTTCGGAGTTTAGGAAAGGAATAGTTCGAATGAAGAACGATAGGAACATGATCTGAACAAGGATTTGGTAATGCTTGGGCAAAAGAATTTTGGAATGAAGCAAACCACTGAGGGGAGACTAGGAATCGGTCAAGCTTAGCCAACGAAGGAAGGATCCGCATATTGGACCAAGTAAAGGACGTACCGTTAATAGGTAAATCAATGGGAGCGAGATCACGGATACAGTCGTTGAACCGCAACGAATTGTTGAGGGAGGAAGAGTTACCTGACCTTTCATGCGCAAATCTAATAACATTAAAGTCAACGCAGAATATCCAAAACCCTGAATACTCCCGGTAAAGGAGATAAACTCATTCCAGAAGGACTGACGATGCTCAGAGGAGCTAGGACCACAGACCGAAACAACAGTAAGATCGCAATTGAATTCAATCCATTGAAGGAAAACCACCAGGAAAAATTGTAGACGTCGAACGGAAATAAGATTGAACACATCCTCTTTGAAACCAAAGAGGATTCCTCCCCGAGTGTCACTCGAGTCCAACGAGATCCATTTGGAGATCCTAGATCCACCTATAGATCTAAGAATGGACGGGGAGAGGGAGTGAAGTTTAGATTCCACTAAGGTAATCATATCACAATGAGAGGAAGTGATTAATTGGTAAACGGCATGTTGTTTCGGGGTGCTACCAAGCCCCATAATATTCCAAGAAACACTAATCATAAGCTAAATGGAAATCTCGGACACGCTTGATTTCTAAGTTACGAAAGTACTCCACATCTTGGGAGCTAGAGGGATCCAGACAAAAACCCATACCCAAAGCCAAATGAATCAATTCATAGTTAGAGAGGGAGTCAAATTGGATCTGATAAACCGAACCAAAGGACGAGAGGTTGTGGTTATTCGGATCGAAAGTCAGAATTTCTAGGTTCCTTACTTGCACCGCTAAGGAAGCTTTAGAGGAAGCAGACATGTGAAAATTATTTTTGGCTCAGATTCGGGCACTTGTCTGGACAATCGGCAAAGGCTTAATCTTAGCTTTCCGAGAGGGAGGGTGAACATAGGGATTAGATGGACCAGTCGACAAGCTCTGAAGCGAACTATCAGAACTAGTATCTGTTCTCCTCTGATCCGAATAAGAGGGGGATAGGAGGGTAAAAAAGCAGGGGATAACCACTCATCTGGATTCTCCAGATGAGACAAAGGCAAATCAAGAGGTTGCGGAGAAAGCCCTGACACCGAGTCAGAAGCAAGACAATAAGAAAGAGGAGAATCGAGAGAGGGAATCGGAGAGAGGCAAGGGGCAACTATAGATAGAAGATCACCATTATGGGATCTGGCCTGCCCTTTCTTCAAACCAGCAAGTCCCAAAGGAAATTAACGAAAACCGGATAATAAAAAGACTGGAAAACAACGCACGGTAACGAGTAAAAAGCTAACGAAAAGGGAAACAACCGAAAATGAGATTTAAAAGCCTGAAACTTAATTAAAAGGTGCATAGAACATACATTGCCTCCTGTCGAAGGCATCAAGTCCTTCTCAGCAACAACAAGATCCCCCGAATAGCTGGAAGCTTTCAGAGGATCAATCTCAGCACTGCGGGACCTTGATGGGGAAACCAGTACATCTTTTTTAAACTGATCCCAATCACCAGCAAAGGAAGGATTGATATCCCAGGCAGGCCAAGGTTGACTAGGGCCAGAGGTAGAGATAGAATCCACCGAGACAGACCCACTCACCATGGACTCATCCTTCAAAAGAGCTTGCAGATTGGTAGGGATGAACGCCAATGCATTCTTCTCAGGGGAAGAAGTAGTCACTAAGGAGCTAGATCCCAGAGAAAGCCCCAATACAGCAGTGCTCGATCCAGGGATAGATTGGGAGGAAAGAGCGGGATTAATCCAAACCAAATTCGGAGGCTTAGAAGGAGAAATAGCAGGTTTGAAAGACACCTTACTACTCATACAATCAAAGGGAACCGACTTCTTGAGAGATTTCTTTTGAGTAAATTTGTTTTTACTAAAGGAGAGAATTGGCTTAGAGGAAGTGCCCGCCGAGAACGGAGCAGATTTCAGACCAGGAGAGAGTTGCTGCGCAGGAGGTAATAGAGGAGAGGCAAGTACAGCAGAAGATGCAGGAGCAACGTCAAGGTAAGAGACCAAAACGTGATACAAGGCCTCACCCACTCTCAAAGAGTAATTGGTGATCCTGTCTGAAACCGGAGGATACATAAAATCTGCCTCAATCTGCAAGCAGCCAGAGGCCAAGAAAGACGTGGAGGAAGTACAAGTGAGATCACCTATAGATTTGGTCATAACTGCAACCATGTGAGGGGAGTCACAATAAGGGGGGAGACCAAGGACAAAGACTTTGGTGGGTACAGCTTGGAGGGTTGGCAAGGGAAAACCTTTAGAAGCCCATTTACGAATGTTGAGTTGAATCGATCCCAAAGAGAAGGATTCCTGCCCAACCAAATCCAGAAGCACCTTGATCGAAAGACATTTAATGTCTATGTCTCCATTTGAACATGCATTAACAACCCAGGTCCAATTGGACACCTTACAAGTGTTACAGAGAAACTCATCTAGCGTAGAGATAGAAATTGCGCCGCCATAGATGGAAACTGCACCGAAGCTGTCCAGAGATGTAATCTTAGATGAGAGCTCCGAAGCAAGAACAACCACTAAAGAGGTTTGAACGTTAGCGGTAGGGGATGCTAGAGGAGGGGAAGGAGGAATAGGAAGTTGAGAGGAGGCCTGAGACTGAGAGAGAGAGAAGAGGCAGAGGGAGTGAGCTTGTTAGTCGCTGGTATGAGTAGCGACGCAGGTGGGGTCGGCAGTAGCGCAGAGGCCAATGAGGTCTTAGGCTTCTTTGCTTTCCTAGCCTCCACTTCCGCCAATTTAGCAAGGAGCGTTGGGAAATCAAGAGCACCCAACACTTGTTCGGAGATGGGGACACCCACAGGGAGGCCGAGAATTTGTTGGAGAGCGAAACATCGACTCCGAGTATGACCATTTTTTTGACAAAAACATACATTTCATCTTTCCTTTGCAAAAGAGCTTGAAATGGTCGGGCTGAAGACAACGGAAGCAGCGAGGAATATTAGAGGGAAGAGAGAGATTAAGAGAGTGAGAATGAGAGAATGGCGAAGAGGAGTTGGAAGGTCGATAGGAATTAGGGCGGGAAGAAAAGGCGGCAGAAAAACCCAGAACATTCTGGACCTGGTTAGTGGAAGCGGAAGAGATTTGGGCCGAAATTGAGCCAGAAGCCAGAATATCTTGATTAATAACATTTTTTTTTTGAAGGGCCTCTTTTTAACCACTTCAACCCACGAGGGGGAATCCATGCGAAAGCCCAGCCCACACAGAAGAAGGGGAGAGAGACAGGAAAAATAGGTTCGCAAAGAAAAAAAGCTAACTTTCGACAAAAAGAAAAAAAAAGCACAAATAGAGCTTTTTTATGCACTTTGCAATGCAATAAATCATATAGAAGTGCATGAAAAGTAAATTAAGTAATTCGCAATTTGATGCTGAATGAGTGCTCTAAGCAAAACCTATATTATATTTACTTATATATGCTGTTCTTATTTATTTCTATGTGTTTCCATGAGTAAAACTATTTGCCAAAAGTGATTCCTTTATGGCTAAATTCTGCATGCCTACGCATACAACCCCTTCCATTATTATGATGAATGAGATCTTCTGTTTTCTCATCACAATCTCCACACAAAAAAAAAATTGAGATAAATATACTGTATATGTGCTAGGTATACCTTGAGGATAATAAGAGGTGTCATGGAAGATAGAGGTCTTTTCTTAGGCTCAATGAAATTGGACGGAGCTGCTGGATGTCCATATGGATCCAACTCTGTCGGGGTGGAGAAGTCAGCCATCTCATCATTAACAATAATTCCAGTAGATGGCGAAAGCATTGACCCAAAGTAGTAGTTCACTGTGCTTGTCAAAGCTACTGCATTACGTTCAGCATCGACAACAGAGATATGGGTGGTTCCATGGTCATTGACCTGACTCCACCTAGAGATGTGAGAGTGAGTTAGAAAACAGGAGTTGGAGTAGAGAATTTGGTATAATTTGTTATGGCTAATTTATTAGATGATACTGTAAAGTTTGATAATTTTATTGACAAACACCCTGATACACATTTTGTTTTCTAGAAACATCATAATATCTACTATGGTTGTTCATAAATGGTCATGTGGGCAGGTTCCGTGTTATAATTCAAATATACAACATTTGTTCTTCATGTGTATTATTTAAGTATACACTTAAAGGTAACTACTACTGATATGTACATATGTACAGAGTAGCAAAAAGCATGTGCGGGGCATGTGTGCACAAAGTATTCAATCGTAAGATAAGAAGAAAACGTGGGATAGATGAAGGGAGATCGCTTACCTAGCAAGATAGTAGCCAGGATCAAAAGTAGTGTTGTCTACTATTCTTTGCCTAATTTTCTCTGCAAAAGAGGGTGAAAGCATGTCATCCACGTATCGAGTGTTGTTAACAAAATTAGGATCCCCGAGGTTCATCCGAATAGCAAACATATGCTTCACTGCTTCAATGAGGCGATGAAGACCAAGAAAGCCACTCACTGCATCCAAGTTCTTATAGCTAGCTAAAATGTTCATGACCTAATTCAGACAACAAACTTCCCGGTTAAAAACACTCAAGGAATTGCAGGTAGATGGAAACTTCAAGGAAAAAAAAACTTGGATTTATTAATTAGCATATGCAATGTAAGTGACTTTTCCCTCCAAAAAATTATGCTATTAAGAGCATCAGTCATTATAGTGATGGGGCTGGATAGTCCATATGGATTATCCTACCATGTGCTTTTGCTATCTCATCTTAATGTCTTACTGTTTAGCGAACCTACTCATGATTTGTATATGAAGTTTTGCTTCTTTCTGCTCATAGCATCATGGGATGTAGAAATGAAGGTATGCTGTTTTGATTATTTTCCCTAGCTTGTTAGAGCCTTCTTTATTGTGCTCTCTTTTTTTTATTTTATCCTCCCTGTACTATTACAAAATAAACATTTTTTCTATATATACAATCGGATAAACATCTTGAGAAAGAACTCACCATAGATATTCCGACTAGTCCAGTGGAAGGAGGGGGGACACCCAGGATAGTGTACCCCATGACATTTGCGGCCACCGCGTCCGTCACCTCAACACTATAACTCCTCATATCATCCATCGTTGCAATCCCTCCTCTCTTACTGACATCATGAATAAATCTCTCCCCAATCCTTCCACTATAAAGCACTTGTGGGCCTTCCTCAGCTATCGACTCCAGTGTCTCTGCTAGCTTCAAATTGTAACACGTGTCATTTAACCCCAAGAGCTTCCCATTGGGGGCGAAAGTTTCTCGGAGCCCAGGGTCTGCCATGATTTTGTCCCTCCACTTATCAAACGACATAGCTAAGTATGGCTCCACTCTGAAGCCTTCTCTCGCTAGTTTAATTGCTGGTTGGAAGAGGGACTTCCACGGGAGTTTTCCATATTTGAACCAGACGGCATGGAGGCCAGCGAGCTCGCCAGGGATGCCCATGGCGAGGCCACCAATGGACATGGCCGATGGGTTGTTTGCATACATGTTCTGTTGGCAGATATATAGGAAAATGAATGAGATGCAAATGTTATTAATGGTTTAGTTAACAGCCGTATAGTTCAAGACAGATGTGCTGCTTCGATTAGTAATAAAACAACTGCAGTTAGAGAAATAACCACGAAATGCATCACACTATCCTTGTTAAACAAAAGATAAGCATGATTGGACAGAATCTGTTCGATTCTGAGAAAAAACATAGGAGGTTGATGAAAAACAGCGGGGAAAAAATTCTTGACCTTTAGGTACATAAAATTACCTGTAAACCAATGGCTGTAGCCACTGAAAACAGTGAGGGGCTTGAGGATAAGCAATTTTCTTGAATTTTAGGATATCGGTGGAGGGCATTTTCAGAGGTGCTTCCACCCCATCCAGTAGTATGATAGGAAATCCTGAACTATGGACCGGCATTGTATTTTCCAGAGTAGTGAACATCTATCTAACTTCTACTAGATCATATTAAATCATTGCTTGGCTGTTTATGTGCAGTATTTTGGGGATGGACTCAGTGCTAGCTAGGGAAGTTCGATGCTTGCTCTTCTTGGCCTGCTGCATCTATTTTCACTCTGTTCTGTGATATGTATTGATTTTTGTGTCATTGCTCCTTGCTGTTTACTCTCTAGTTGCGGTCCTATGTGACCGGCTTCATGAGTCAGATGTTGTATTCTGTTATATATATTTATAATATTATGGCTGTAGTTAGTTTGCTCCATCCTAATAGTGAAAAAGAAAAAAAAAAAAGATCATATTAAATGGTGTAAATGTGTTATCTTATGACTTATATCTCTAATTCCGGCTCTCTATTTTAATCTTTCGCACATAAGCCTGTTACTTCTTTTACTAAAAGACAGGAACAAAAAAAAGCTAATGATAAAAGAAAAGAAAAGGAAAGTTTAGTACGGGTACTAGATTTTTTCCCCTCTAGAAGTATCTTTGACAAATCGGTTTTGTTGGAGTTCAATGCTAAGGTAGTAGGAAAAGAAAGTAGCCTAGTGGTAGTACCACAATAATGTTCAACATCTGTAATACTATAATGCAAGATTTGGTATTGTGTAATTTTAAAACAAATTGTAATTTGTAAAATAACCAACCATATAATCTCAACCACTCATTTTTAAGTGGGAGTTATATTGATCACCCATTTACTTACCATAATACCTTTAAAATTCAAATTTATTTACTACATAATTATTTACAAAAATATTAAGATTGGTGTCACTAAGGGTAACTTATAAAGAGTACGGTAAGAGTTTGAGATAGGTAAAGAAAAGTCTTAGGTTCGAGGCCAGACTACGGCGTAGTCTTTATTTTTAAAAAATAAAAATATTAGAATGTGCATCGCACGTGAAGATTTCTAGTCTAATTAATGTTAGTTCTTTATAACTACTAGCTCAGTTTGCTTCTTCCCTGGTTTGCAAAGAAACTAAAGATCATAAGATAGCTTACACGAATGAAACAAACCCCTTGATCATTTAATATATCTTACTTTAGGGGGTTCTGTGAGAAATCTTTTAGTTTAGAGCATTAATTGCAATATTTCATACGTCTTCTGTAGTTTACCCAATTTAAAATGTATTAATTTGATAGAGATATTTGTGCCCAAATTTTAGTGAGGGTTCATAGTCATGAGCAATGTGTGTTCCAGACAAAAAAATATTAGAGATATTTATGCCCAAATTTTAGTGAGGGTTCGTATTCATGAGCAATGTGTGTTGCAGATAAAAAAATGTCCAGTAACTTCATGTGTGTAGGTCCCGCCACAAAAATGGTGTCTTTTCATGGTGTCTCTTCCGAAGCATGGTGTCTTTTCATGGTGTCTCTTCATGGTGTCTCTTCCGAAGCATGGTGTCTTTTCATGGTGTCTCTTCATGGTGTCTCTTCCGAAGCATGGTGTCTTTTCAAAAGCATGGTGTCTCTTCATGGTGTCTCTTCCCCTCCTATAAATACTCACTTTTTTCTTCATTTGGAGACACTCAACTGAAGAGAAAATAGAGATTGATAGCCACAGAGAGCTTATAAAGTATTGAGAGTTTTTATTGTAAATCTTTTGAGATTGAGAAATAATAAAGTATTTGTGTTGTTTTTCTTCTCAAATTTATCTCTGTTGTTTTTCTCTCGATCCTAACAAGTGGTATCAGAGCGAGGTTGAGTTGTTGAGTGCCAAAAGCCTTCTGCAGAACAAGATGTCGATGGAGGAATCAATATCATCATCATCATTTGGAGCCATGATCAAGCTTACTGCCACCAACTATACACTTTGGAGGCCTCGGATGGAAGATCTCCTAAGTTGTAAAGATCTCTTTGATCCTATTGAGGAGAAGGGAGAAAGACCTGAAGCTACCAATGAGGCGGACTGGAAAAAGATGAACAGGAAAACGATCGGTCAGATTCGACAGTGGATCGATCACAGTGTCTTCCATCATGTTGCCCAGGAGACGGATGCTTTTGCCCTTTGGAAGAAGCTGGCGGATATGTACCAGGCCAAGACAGCTCGAAATAAGGCCCTGCTGATGAGACGGTTGGTGAACCTGAAGCTACAGGGAGGAACTTCTGTAGCAGAACACACCAGAGAGTTTCAGAGCCTGGTGAATCAGCTATCTTCAGTGGAGTTACCACTTGAAGATGAGTTACAGGCACTTCTACTTCTCAGCTCTCTTCCAGACAGTTGGGAGACATTGGTGGTCTCCCTCAGCAACTCAGCTTCGACTGGCAATCTTACCATGTCTATGGTTAAGGATGCCCTATTCAATGAGGAAGCTCGGAGAAAGGACATTGGCACAGAAGCACAAGCCTGCGTCACAGAAGTCCGTGGGAGACAGCGAGAGGAAGATCGTGGCAGGTGGAGGGGCAGGAGCCAAAGCAGAGGCAGATCGAGAGGCAAATCAAGTGATGGGAGGAGGCCTGCATACAACTGCCATCACTGTGGCAAACCAGGCCACATGAAAAGAAATTGCTGGAAGTTACAAAAGCAAGGCGGTCAGGGAAGGTCACAACCAAAGAAGGAAGGAGATGCACAAGTCACAGTACTAGAAGATGTGGCTCTTTGCTCTCATGAGGATGAGACATGCCTCCATGTGTCGAATCAGGGCGTAGAATGGGTGGTAGATACTGCAACATCTTGCCATGCCACTCCTCGAAAGGACATCTTCACGACGTACAAAGCTGGAGACTTTGGCTCGGTGAGGATGGGCAATTCTAGCTTTGCTAAAATTGTCGGAATTGGTGACGTTCGGATGCAGACTGATGCCGGGTGCACAATCACACTGCAGGATGTTCGCCATGTACCTGATCTTCGACAAAATCTTCTTTCGGTGAGAGCCCTAGATGAAAAGGGCTATGATAACCGTTTTTGCAAAGGCTCGTGGAGGATGCTGAAAGGTGTAATGGTGATCGCTCGTGGACATCTCTGCAGCACTTTGTACAAGACTCATGTGAAGATCAATGTGGATAGTCTCAATATTGTTGAACATGAAGCTTCACAGAAACTGTGGCACCAGAGACTCGGTCACATGAGTGAGAAAGGTTTATCAACCTTGATGAAGGAAAATCTTATCTCCATTACCAAGAATGCAGAGCTTCAACCTTGCAGCAGCTGTTTATTTGGCAAGCAACGAAGAGTCGCTTTTAGTTCCTCTTCGACAAGGAGATCAGAGTTGCTCAGTCTGATACATTCTGATGTTTGCGGTCCCATGGAGGTGGAGTCGCTAGGCGGCAACAAATACTTTCTGACATTTATTGATGATGCTTCTCGGAAGGTGTGGGTGTATTTTCTGAAGACAAAAGATCAGGTCTTGGAAAGCTTCAAAACATTTCATGCCATGGTAGAGCGTGAAACGGGGAAGAAGCTGAAGTGCCTCCGCTCAGATAACGGAGGCGAGTATACATCCAGGAGTTTTGATGCCTATTGCAAGAGTCAGGGCATTCGGCACGAGAAGACGGTTCCACGTACCCCGCAACACAATGGGGTAGCAGAAAGAATGAACCGAACAATCATGGAAAGAGTCAGAAGTATGCTCAGCACAGCAAAGCTGCCAAAGCCATTTTGGGGAGAAGCTGTTCGCACCGCCTGCTACTTGATCAATCGATCTCCATCAGTCCCGCTGAATTTCAACATCCCGGAGAAGAAATGGACCGGCAAAAACCCCTCCTACTCTCACCTGAGGACATTTGGATGTCTGGCTTATGCACATGTCTCAAAGGAGCTCAGGCAGAAGCTCGATGCGAGAACCACTCCATGCATTTTCATAGGCTATGGAGACGAGGAGTTTGGATACAGGCTATGGGATCCAAAGACGAAGAAGCCCATCAGAAGTAGAGACGTGGTGTTCCATGAAAATCAGACATATGGGGACACTGAAAAGCCTACAATTGCTGAAAGACCTGTCAGTACTCAGGACTTTGTTCCAGATACAGTACCAGTACAAGCTGCCGCGGATGATGATCAAGAACTAGAAGCAGAACCAGAGGAGGAGGAAGAAGGGATTGATGAGCCTGGGGAGCCACAACCTTTCACAGCTGCAGAACCAGTACAAGATAATGATACACCGCCTGAGACGAGTGAGCCTCAGCTACGTAGATCTGAAAGAGGCCATGTTCCGTCTACTAAATATCCAGAATCAGAGTACATTCTTCTTACTGATGAAGGGGAGCCAGAGAATTTCCAGGAAGCATTGTCTCATCCAGACAAAGACAACTGGCTGCACGCTATGCAGGATGAGATGGACTCTTTAGAGAAGAACCAAACCTACGATTTGGTTAAGCTTCCAGGAGGGAAGAAGGCACTAAAGAACAAGTGGGTATTCAAGCTCAAGAAAGATGGCAGCGGAAAGGTGGTGAAGCACAAAGCTCGGCTAGTGGTCAAAGGATTCCTTCAGAAGAAAGGCATCGATTTTGGTGAGATTTTTTCTCCAGTTGTAAAGATGACTTCAATCCGAGTCATGCTCGGATTAGCAGCTAGCCTAGACTTGGAGCTTGAACAAATGGATGTGAAGACTGCATTTCTTCACGGTGATCTGCATGAAGAAATTTACATGGAGCAGCCAGAGGGATACAAGGTTCCAGGGAAAGAGAATCTCGTATGTAAGCTGAAGAAGAGTTTGTATGGCCTCAAGCAAGCACCAAGGCAATGGTACAAGAAGTTTGATTCATTCATGGTGATTCAAGGCTACAAGAGGACTGCTGCAGATCAATGCGTCTACATTCAAAGGTTCCCTGATGGAAATTTCATTGCACTGTTACTATATGTCGATGACATGTTGATCGTCGGACAAGATGCAGTGAAGATCAGACAGCTAAAGATAGAACTCTCTAAGGTCTTTGATATGAAGGACCTTGGGCCAGCTTAGCAGATTTTAGGTATGAACATCTCTCGAGACAGAAAGGCCCGAAGATTGTGGTTATCTCAAGAGAAATATGTTGAACGGGTGATCAAGCGATTCAACATGGAGGGTGCCAAGCCAGTTAGCATCCCACTGGCTAATCATTTCAAGTTGAGCAAGAGTTCGTGTCCCTCATCCAGGAAAGAGATCGAGGAAATGGAAGTTGTGCCTTATTCTTCAGCAGTTGGAAGTCTGATGTATGCAATGGTGTGTACGAGGCCGGATATTGCACATGCAGTGGGTGTGGCAAGCAGATTTCTCTCCAATCCAGGAAATAAGCATTGGGAGGCTGTTAAGTGGATTCTCAGGTATCTTAAGGGTACCTCAAAGATATGTTTGTGTTACGGGGGAGCTGATCCGGTTTTGGAAGGCTATACAGATGCAGATATGGCCGGAGATCTTGATGGTAGAAAATCGACTTCTGGTTTTATCTACACTTTTGCAGGGGGGGCTGTGTCATGGCAGTCAAGGTTGCAGAAGTGCGTTGCACTATCTACGACAGAAGCAGAGTACATTGCTGCCGCTGAAGCTGGCAAGGAGATGTTGTGGTTAAAGCGATTTCTACAAGAACTCGGGATCAAGCAGAATGACTACAAGGTACATTGTGACAGTCAGAGTGCTCTGGATTTGAGCAAGAATTCAATGTACCATTCCCGAACAAAACATATTGATATTCGCTATCACTGGATACGCGAGGTGATGGATCAACAATTGTTGAAACTGATGAAGATCCACACGAAGGAGAATCCAGCAGACATGTTGACAAAGATTGTGTCTCGGGAGAAACTAGAGTTATGCAGAGACATAACTGGAATGGATGAAAGATGACGATTGGTGCAGATGTGGCGTGAGGGGGAGAATTGTAGGTCCCGCCACAAAAATGGTGTCTTTTCATGGTGTCTCTTCCGAAGCATGGTGTCTTTTCATGGTGTCTCTTCATGGTGTCTCTTCCGAAGCATGGTGTCTTTTCATGGTGTCTCTTCATGGTGTCTCTTCCGAAGCATGGTGTCTTTTCAAAAGCATGGTGTCTCTTCATGGTGTCTCTTCCCCTCCTATAAATACTCACTTTTTTCTTCATTTGGAGACACACTCAACTGAAGAGAAAATAGAGATTGATAGCCACAGAGAGCTTATAAAGTATTGAGAGTTTTTATTGTAAATCTTTTGAGATTGAGAAATAATAAAGTATTTGTGTTGTTTTTCTTCTCAAATTTATCTCTGTTGTTTTTCTCTCGATCCTAACAATGTGGACCACCTAATGCGTGAGGAGCTAACCTCTTCCATACTATTTTGGAATGAGAAAGAAGAGAAACATGTGCAAAAAATGATCTGTTTATTTGTGGTTAAGTTTGTTAATTATATTGGTCTTGTATACAAGTAAAAGTGGGCCAGAATAGCTCATATGTGTTCTCTCCTTAATTCACAGTATATAGTATTAGCTACAACGATCGACCTCCAATCCTTGCAATTCCTTATTAGTCGTAACTTGCAACTAACCCATAATGAAGAGAATTGGGTTATGGAATAAGGCATGGCACCGATTTCCTCCTTTTGGCATATCTTGCAACATGATCATTAATGTGACGCAATAATTCATATTTTTAAAAAAGACAATTTTTTTAGAAGGTGCTTTACTCTTTGGACATTCGCCTATAACGGCCAAGATGGGAAAAATAAATTCATTTCATCAACAAAAATGGTACCCACCATTTGCTGACGTGTATTGTATTATACAAACTTTTGTAATATATAAAGTACTTGAAGTACCTCAAAATCTATTCACAAAACAAATACTTAAGTGGCCTAAACCCCATATTTAATGTTTGTATTTTGGTACGGGGAACTCCACAAGATTTTAACACATATACCCTAACAAATATGCTAATATCATATATGTCCTTCAAAAATGTGTATTATCATATATGTCCTTCACAAATGTGTATTATCATATATGCCCCTAATAATATGAGCTCATTTCTTATTTGTCCCTAAAAGTTGCCTCAAACTACATCTCTAATCTCTAATAATACTATAATGGGAGAAGGCCTTAGTGTCATTTGTAAATCTACCAACCCGTGCAACGCACGTACAACAAAAATTCCCAATATAAACCCATTAAACACGTAACTACCCATACAAATTAATTTCTCTCCCTATACCCCAAAACCCGGATTGTTCATCTCCCCCTCTCTCTCAAACCCCTGACTGTTCCTCTCCCTCTCTCTCCCGATCCATCGACGCCACCGCACTGCAACGCCATCCCTCCACTGTGCCATTGCTACGCCGTCGTTCCACCGCGCTGTCCCTCTACCGCGCCGTCGCTACGCCGTCATTCCACCACGCCGTCCCTCCACTGCGCCGTCGTACCTCCTAACCCAAAATCCTCGATCTCTCCTCTTTCGAAACCCTAAGGTCCTCTCTATATATCTCTCTCTCTCTCTCTCTTTCTCCATTTCTAAAAGTTTCTACATCTTTTATTTTTTGATTTTTTAAAACAAATTTTGATATATATATATATATTTTTTTATTTGGAGAGTTTCAGATAAGTTATTATTTTTATCTTTAACCGCAGAAAGTTCTGATTTTGATGCATTTCGCATAATAAAAATCTCACATTTCTATGATTTCTGTAATGTACTGTAGTGTGGTCCGAAAAAAAATGAAGCATTCTTTGAGATAATTGCTTGGAATTAGGATTTTAGTGTTAATTTTTTTTAACATTTTTGTGATTTTTTTTTGTTGGTTAGTGTATATGGGTAGGTTTACATTACTGTGGTTTTAAGGATGAGGTTAGCTCCGAGAGCAAAGGCTGCCCTAGATGCTATAAATGTGTTTGGGTTTGACCATAAGACGGATAAGGACAAGCATATAACAACAACTATGATCTTATCGAAGAGAATGGGTTTGAACTTCTCATCAAAAAGATACTCGAAGAGGTATGTTAAGAAAGTTTGGATTTTTTTCGATAAAATAATGTTTGTTTTTTAGATAGGATTTTTGATTAAAATTTTTAGATGATACGGTGTTTTTTATTTGAGAAAGTTTGAATTTTTAGTTGTTTACATTTATGTTTGTTTCGGGTTATTAGATTAAATTGTTTGTTTAAGTGTGTTGTCTATTTTAGGGGAATGTGGTGATGGAAAAAATTGATGTTTGTTTATTTTCATGTGTTTCAGGTTTTAAAAATATTGAGTAAGGGGGAATCGTTGTGTGTGGGGGAGAAGTCGGGGAGCGAGGAATTGAAAGAGGTATGTTGAAAAGTTTAGATTTTATAGAGGAAATAGTGATTTTTTTTATGAGGTTGTTGATTAAGAAAGTTTGAATTTTTAAGATGAAATTGTAATTTTTAGTTGAGATAGTTTAAATTTTTAGTTGTTAATTGTTAGGGTGTGCATCGCACGCGTGCAGATAACTATGTATTTGAAATTTATAAGACTAGTGATGAATTTGGTTAGAAAACATGATGAAGAAAATGAAATTATAAAGATGTACTGTAAATTTGTTCATTTATTAAGAAAACTAAAGAAAAATTGAGAATGATTGATGTGTTTCAGTTTGTTTTATAGTCGATTTAGTTTATAAAAAAGTAAGAAGAATAAGCTTAACTATTAGAGAAAGGGTATTTCAATCATTTTACATAAAATCTATTAAACATAATTGTATATTTCATACATTTTTATGTTTTAAAAGTAGTTTTAACTTAAGGGATAACTGAAAGGTTCGACACACATTGTTAGGGGTAAATGTAAAAATACACATCTGTGAGGGTATATATGATATTTACATATTTGTTAGGGACATAAGTTAAAAACCTAAACAAGAATACAACACCAACCATTAGGTGGAGGAGCACAAGTTTAGAACTACAAAGTGTCCATTCATTTTAGGGATGGCAAACGAGTCGGGTCGACCCGCGACCCGCCCGCGACCCGCCCGTTTAACCCGGCCCGCAAAACCCCGCTTTGGGTTCGGGTTGAACCCGTTAATGTTAACAGGTCAACCCGGGTCGCGAAATCAGTGAATCCAACCCGTATAACCCGGCCCGGTAACCCGCGAAAAAGAAGCCACCCCGCCCGCCAACCTGCAGGTTGCGAACCGTTTGACCCGTATGGGTCAAACGTTCGACCCGCTCCGGGTCGACCATTGACCCGCGGGTCTAACGGTCGCTGAACGCTATTGTTCACCAGAAAGCCGCTCCAACGTCTTTTCTAGCCGTTTTTGGTTTTTTTTTTTGTTTTTTTTTTGTTTTTTTTTAATTTTTACCATATAAATACCCCAAAACTCAAACAAAAAATTCACACCTTACTCTCTTACTTCTCTACTATTATTACTCAATTCATTTCAATTTGTGAACAATTGAACAAATAAGGTAGCAAGACATATACACGATCAAATTTCGATCGTATCGAACTCAAATTTCAACGTCTTCAAGTCTTCAACTCTCCTCCAACTCCAAGTGATCAAGTCTTCAACTCTTCTCCAAGCTCTCCTCGAGTCTCCAATTCCAGATTTCTACTTCTACTTCTATTCTTATTTTCACGGGTTTTTTATATATGCGTATCCACGGTGAACGGTATCAAAATTTCATATCCCTCTTCTTCTATTTTTATTTTTTTTGTAGTTATAATTTTTGGTATCTTATTTGTTTGTTGGTTTTTTGATCTTCTCACTCACAACCCTCTTGTTTTCTAGATTTTTTTTTTGTAACATATCGCCTCTACATTGTGTATTTTTTTTACATACACTACTACATATCAACATGTCTAGATCACGCGGTAGCGGTCGTAGCCAAAGTGGACAAGATTCCATCGGCACTTCCCGTAGGCCACCAATTTTTCCACATAATGAGCCCATCGAAGAGTACCATGATCCTCCTACCTAACAATGAGGTACATACGATGAGTTTGTAGGAGACATACAATTAGAAGAAGAACCACAACAATAAGCAACCGAAACAACACAACTCGCTAGTGGTAGGAAAACTAGAGGGGAAAGTATTGATTGACATAAATTTTACGATTATATTCCGGACGAAAATGTACCAGGTGTAGGTTTGAAAGTTTGTAAAACATGTTCTAAGCAATACAAATGGAAGAGGGGTAAGGGCACAGGTACAATTAAGCAATACATCCTAAGTGTGCATAAAGTACTTTTTGTTGACCTACCCGACCAACAAAAAATTCACCCTAGGACCGGTCTAGTTGATAACCACCCTTATGATCCCGATCTTGTTCGTCAGGAAATAGTCCGATTAGTAATAAAGGAAGAGTTGCCATTTTTCTATCCCGAGAGTAGGGAGTTGAAAATTTTTAATCAAACCGCCTTAAACCCTCATTTCAGAAGAATCCCTAGAAATACTTGCAAATCGAATTGTTTTAAAATGTACAATGAAATGAAAGACGCTTTGATTGCAATTTTATGGAGTTTAACTTGTAGAGTTAGTTTAACTTTGGATTGTTGTGTAGGATAATGGCTCGATTCTGGTATTTGGTATCTGCAGTGTTCGAAAGTTTCAGAGCTTCAGTCGACTGGGTTGGAGGATCAGGCGACTGTCCAGAGGAGGTTTTCGAAGACTGAGAATACAGCAGCAGCAGTCGACTGTATGTGGGAGTCAGTCGACTGGGCAGAAGGATTATCAGTCGACTGGTAATTGGACCAGTCGACTGTCGACGGGTTTTGGATCCAGATTCAGCCCAATTCGAAAGGCCCAATAGTTTCCCTATAAATACACCCGTTAGGGTTTTGTAAATTGTAACACCTAATTCGGATTTTGTAGCCGTCATCTCTTGTAAAGGCTTTGTTTTGCCCATTGAAGAACATAGTAAAGAAACCCCAACCGCCCCGTGGATGTAGGCATCGTTTTGCCGAACCACGTAAATCTTGTGTTCTTGTGTTGCTTGCTTTTCTGTTTTTCTCTCGCTGGTTCTCTCTTTGTTTCCGCATTGGTTTGATTGTTGGTTTGATTTGTATTCCGCACAACAAGTGGTATCAGAGCTGTTGGTTCGACCTAGAGGGAGATGGCGGGTGATGCAGATGCAACCAAGGATGTTGTGGGATCAAGTTCGTCAAGAACAACGATTCACAACGCAAAATTTGAAGTTGAAAAATTTGATGGGACAAACAATTTCGGGATGTGGCAATGTGAGGTGTTGGATGTTCTTGTTCAACAAGAACAAGATGTTGCTTTGGAGGTAGAAAAACCTAAGGATATGTCCGAAGCAGATTGGAAGAAGTTGAATCGAGTTGCGTGTGGGACTATTCGGCTCTTTATTGAGAAGGCTCAGAAGTATGATTTGATGAGGGATACCGTTGCTGCGGTGTTGTGGAAGAAACTCGAAGACAAATACATGAGGAAAAGTTTGGAGAATCGGCTGTATTTGAAGAAGAGACTTTTTCGCTTCACCTATACGGAAGGTATGTCTATGAATGCTCATGTTGAATCATTTAATAAATTGTTGGCTGATTTGTTAAATTTGGATGAGCAAATTAAGGATGAAGATAAAGCCCTAATTCTGTTGAATTCATTACCTGAAAGTTATGATCATTTAGCAACTACTTTATTATATGGAAAGGATACTGTGAAATATGAAGATGTTGCAAATGCTTTGTTGAATAATAAAACTAGGAGAAGGGATAAGATGGTTGATAGAGAAACTTCTGAAGCGTTGATTGTAAGGGGCAGGACTGAGACCAGATCTGAGTCCAAATCTGGAAAAAAGGAAAACAAATCTCGTTCCAAATCGAGAGGAGTTTCGAAGGACAGGAAAATACCGGCCAAAGATGAATGTGCTTTCTGTCATGAAAGGGGGCATTGGAAAAAGGATTGTCCAAAGCTACGAAATAAGGGAAATTCGACTGCAAATGTGACTGTTGATAATTTAGAAAGTGGCGAGGATTTTTCTTTTGCACTTGCTTCTAGTCCCTCACTTTATCAAGAAGTATGGTTTCTTGATACAGCAGCTTCCTATCATATGTCTTGGAAAAAGGAGTGGTTTACTTCTTTGGAGTATATGGATGGTGGTGTAGTTTTGATGGAAAATGATGCACCTTGTAAGAAGGTAGGAATCGGGAAGATTGAATTGCTAATGCACGATGGTCTTATTAGGGAGCTTTCAGATGTATGGTATGTTCCAGATTTGAAAAAGAATCTGATTTCACTAGGTGCTTTGGAGGCCAGTGGATTGAAATTTGCTAGTGAAGGTGGCATTCTGAAGGTGACTAGCGGATCACTCGTGGTGATGAAAGGGCAAAGAAAGAGGAACTTGTTTTTCTTGCAGGGAAAAACATATTTGGGTCAGGCTGCCAGTGTAACTGAGAAGCCTAAACAGGTTGTTCCCGACTCTACCAGGTTGTGGCATATGCGACTCGGGCATGCAGGAGAAAAGGCCTTGCAGGGGCTTGTGAAGCAAGGGTTGCTTAAAGATGCTAAAGGGTGCAAGTTGGAATTTTGTGAACATTGTGTTTTGGGTAAGCAAACTAGGGTGAAATTTGGTACAGCTGTACATCAGACAAAGGGTATCCTCGATTATGTGCACACAGATGTTTGGGGCCCTACTCAGACACCTTCTATGAGTGGAAGACACTGGTTTGTTACTTTTGTTGATGATTACTCCAGACGAGTTTGGGTATATACCATGAAGCACAAAGATGAAGTTTTGACATTGTTCACAAGTTGGAAGAAGAAAGTTGAAAATCAGACTGGTAGGAAGATTAAGGTTCTGAGGTCAGATAATGGAGGGGAATACAAGAACGATCCGTTTCTGAAATTGTGTGAAGATGAAGGGATCCAGAGGCACTTCACAGTTAGGAAGACTCCACAGCAAAATGGGGTTGCAGAAAGGATGAATAGAACCTTATTGGAGAAGGTAAGATGTATGTTAGCACAGTCTGGATTGAAGAAGACATTTTGGGCAGAAGCTGTTATATATGCAAGCCACATCGTCAACCGTTTACCATCAGCAGCACTTGAAGGCAAGACGCCTATTGAGGTATGGAGTGGTAAACCTGCATCTGATTATAGTTTTTTGCATATATTTGGTTGTCCTGCTTATTTTCATGTAACTGAAACTAAACTTGATGCAAGAGCCAAAAAGGCTATATTTGTTGGTTTTAGTACTGGTGTCAAAGGTTACAGGTTGTGGTGTCCAGAACAGAAGAAGTTAGTAATCAGCAGAGATGTGACTTTTGATGAGACCAGCATGATTAGCTCGGGACAGTCGACTGGTGGTATGGGACAGTCGACTGGTGAGCAGCAGAAGAGTGGGACAGTTCTCCAACAGGTGAGTAGCAGAAGCTCGGGACAGTCGACTGGTGTACAGGAGCAGTCGACTGGTGGTCCTGAACAGCAGAAGAGTGGGAGCTCGGGACAGTCGACTGTTGGCGATAACCAGTCGACTGGTAGGAGAGTTTTCCAACAGGTGGAGTTAGAAAAGTTGTCAGTTGAAAATCCTGTTCCTGTCCAAGATGAAGATGGTGTGGTTGATACTGAGAATGATGAAGAAGTTCCTATCCAGCAGGAAGAATCAATTGCAGTAAGAAGGCAAAGAAGAGATATCAAACGACCGTCTCGTTTTACAGACACAGTTGCATTTGCTCTTCCCATTGTGGATGATGAAGTTCCCTCCAACTTCAAAGAAGCTACTAGAAGTTCAGAAAATGCAGATTGGAAAGTTGCTATGGATGAAGAGATGAACTCTCTTCATAAGAATAAGACTTGGGATCTAGTGCAACTACCAAAGGGGAAGAAAGCAATTGGTTGCAAGTGGGTGTATACGAAGAAAGAAGGTCCAAAAGGCAGTGTTCGGTTCAAGGCTAGACTAGTTGCAAAGGGGTATGCTCAACAGGAAGGTATTGACTATAATGAAGTGTTCTCTCCAGTTGTGAAGCATCCTTCTATTCGGATTTTGTTGGCATTGGTAGCATAGTTTGATCTTGAATTGACACAGATGGATGTGAAGACTGCGTTCTTACATGGGGATCTAGATGAAGAAATTTATATGTCGCAGCCAGATGGGTTCAAAATTGCTGGGAAGGAAAATTGTGTTTGCAGGTTGAAGAAGTCTCTCTATGGGTTGAAGCAATCTCCAAGGCAGTGGTATTTGAGGTTTGACCAGTTTATGAAGGTGCAGAGATATTCCAGAAGTGAGTATGATCATTGTGTATACTTCAGGAAATTGCAGGATGGCTCTTTCATATATCTGTTATTATATGTGGATGACATGTTGATTGCCTCTAAGAATGCTAAGGAGATTCAAAATTTGAAGAATCAGTTGAGTTCTGAATTCGAGATGAAGGATCTTGGTGAAGCCAAGAAGATACTTGGGATGGAGATAGCTAGAGACAGGGCAAAGGGCACAGTGAGTTTGACACAGAAGCAATATCTTTTGAAGGTGCTGAAACGGTTCGGTATAGATGAGAAGACTAAACCAGTAAGTACACCCTTAGCCAGTCATTTCAGAATTAGTGCTTCTCAGTCTCCAAGTACAGATGAAGAGAGACAGTATATGGCGAATGTACCTTACACTAGTGTGGTTGGCAGTTTGATGTATGCCATGGTTTGTACTCGACCAGACATCTCTCAGGCGGTGAGTATGGTTAGTCGATATATGCATGATCCAGGCAAAGAGCATTGGCAAGCAGCTAAATGGATTTTGAGGTACATAAGTGGCACCACAGATGTGGGTTTGAAATTTGAAAGGGATGACAATATTAGCAGGTTATTGGTTGGATATGTTGATTCTGACTATGCAGGTGATCTAGATAAGAGGCGGTCTACTACAGGCTATTTGTTTACTATGTCTAGAGCACCTATAAGTTGGAGGTCAAATTTGCAGTCCACTGTAGCGTTGTCTACTACTGAGGCTGAATACATGGCGGTTGCTGAAGCCATGAAGGAAGCCATTTGGATACATGGACTTTTGAAGAGCTTGGGAATTCATCGGGAGAAGGTGGAGGTACACTGTGACAGTCAGAGTGCTATTCATTTAGCGAAGAACCAAGTTCATCATTCGAAGACCAAACATATTAATGTCCGTTATCATTTTGTGCGTGATTTGATAAAGGATGGTGATATTCATTTGGTGAAGATTGGAACAGCTGATAATCCTGCTGATATGTTGACCAAAGTTGTTGGGGCAGCCAAGTTCAAGCATTGCATGAACCTGGCTAATATTTTGCATGTTTGATAATTTGGCATGGGCGAGTTGGGATAGTGCTTTGCTATTGGTTTGTTTAGTATGTGATATCATACTAAGGTGGAGTTTTGGGTTTCGTTTGTTGCATTTGGTGATGAGCAGTTGTTTTGGAGTATTTGTGGAGATTGCTTGGGCTACTTGGAAGATTTCACCAAGGTAGAGATTGTTGGATATTTGATTTGGAAGATCTCGCCAAGGTGGAGATTGTAGGATAATGGCTCGATTCTGGTATTTGGTATCTGCAGTGTTCGAAAGTTTCAGAGCTTCAGTCGACTGGGTTGGAGGATCAGGCGACTGTCCAGAGGAGGTTTTCGAAGACTGAGAATACAGCAGCAGCAGTCGACTGTATGTGGGAGTCAGTCGACTGGGCAGAAGGATTATCAGTCGACTGGTAATTGGACCAGTCGACTGTCGACGGGTTTTGGATCCAGATTCGGCCCAATTCGAAAGGCCCAATAGTTTTCCTATAAATACACCCGTTAGGGTTTTGTAAATTGTAACACCTAATTCGGATTTTGTAGCCGTCATCTCTTGTAAAGGCTTTGTTTTGCCCATTGAAGAACATAGTAAAGAAACCCCAACCGCCCCGTGGATGTAGGCATCGTTTTGCCGAACCACGTAAATCTTGTGTTCTTGTGTTGCTTGCTTTTCTGTTTTTCTCTCGCTGGTTCTCTCTTTGTTTCCGCATTGGTTTGATTGTTGGTTTGATTTGTATTCCGCACAACATGTTGGACGTGTTGCAACAATATTCCAATGATGGAAATAACCTGTCATTAGATCGACAGTGATTGGATTCTTCAAAAAAGAATCATATCACTTACCACGTTGCCCTATCCCCATAGTGGTATTGAAATAGCAAACCGTATTTTAAAAATTTGTGATGTTTTTCATATTCGCGATAAAATTATGTGTATTAGTTTTGATAATGCATCAAAAAACTAATGCATCAATTAGTATTTTAAAAACCGCATTAAACCCTCCATCTGACAATATTTTTCATGTTAGATATGCATGTCATATTTTAAATTTATGTGTTCAAGATGCATTAAAAATAGCGGAACCATATATATTTAAAATTAGAAATTGTATACATTTTATTGCATTAAGTGGCACCATATTTCAAGAATGGAAAAATTGGTGGAGGATTTCAAATGTACCTTTCAGAAAATTTCCAAAGGATGTTAAACACCGATGGAACTCTACTTTTGATTTACTACAGGTTGTTACCGAATATAAAGCATGTATAAATGATTTTTGTATCACAAAAAATATGCCAAATTTTGAAATGACTCCCCTGATTGGTATTTTGCTGAATCTTTGTTGAAATTTTTAGAAAATTTTAAAACTGCAACTTTCAAATTTTCAAAATCATATGAATCTACTTCTAGTGGCATTTTTATTTTAGTAGTTACTATAATGCAAACTTTTAAAGAAATGTTAGATGATATTTTTGTTGGTGATATTGTCAAACCTGCATACACAAAATTTTTGAAGTATTTTAATCATTCTCCTATATTGTTTTGTGTTGCTACCGTTATGGATCCTCATATCAAATTAGAAGGTACGAAGAGTTTGATTGAAATATTTTTTAATTTAATTGGGGATGATGATAAGGAAATTGATTGCGTTTCTTTTTTAGTTAAATTTGAATCTACATTAAATAACTTGTATGATTATTATGATAAATCTTTTCCTTCTAGTAGTACAACTTCTATAGTTACTTCTTCTTCTGCTACTTCTAAAGGTAAGGGTAAGAGTAATTTGATGATAGAACATTTAATTTACTTGCACAAATTCAATCAAATGACTAATCAACCAAATGAATTAAATTGGTATAACCAACAAGATTCTGAGTCTTTTAGTTCTTCACTAGATATTTTATAATGGTGGAAAGACCATGAACACACTTATAGTATTCTTAAATATATGGCTAAAGATCTACTAACTCTTCATGTCTCTACAGTAGCGTCTGAAAGTACATTTTCTACAAGTGGCAGGGTTCTAACTGATTACAGGAATCGCTTGAAGCCCCAATCGTTAGAGATGCTCGTTTGCACAGAAGACTGGCTGAAGGCTAAAGATAGGACACAAGAAAAAATATTATCTACGTCCACAAGTGGGAGTAACTCGCCGGAAGAACAACAAGAACAATAACAATAGCAACCAAAATGAAGAATTCAAGACCAACAACAATAAGTCAACAACAACAAATTGAAGGCCATCAAATTGAAGACAATTGTAAATAGATAAAAAATTGTATTAAATCTTTGCTTGTTATTTAAAATTAGGAAAATTGAAGTAAATTGAAATTGTATTATTGTATAAAACAAATTTGTAGAAAATCTTTATTTCTTATTACAAATTGTGAAACTTGTATAACTTGAAATCATATGAATAATATATCTTTTTTTTTGGCAATTTCATTCTTTCAATCTTATTATTATTAGTTCGATTTTTAATGTTTATTATTAAATTTACTTTTTTTTTAAGAAAAAAAAAAGTTAACTCTCTAACCGGGCCAACCCGCTACCCGACCCGACCCGACCCGACCCGGGTTGGACCCGAAAGGGTTCACGGGTTGGGCGGGTCGCGAATTCACCTCTTCAACACGGCCCGGTTAATCCTCCGACCCGACCCGAACCCGCCCAAGTCAGCCTTCCACCCGGACGAGTCCGACCCGACCCGGCCCGGTCGACCCGAATGCCAACCTTAATTCATTTCAAACCGCCAAAAACTAGAATTGTATTAAAAAATGACCTACTTTTTGAAAGTATTTACTAAACTAACCCAATTTCAAAACATTTACCAAATTGACCCATTCATTGTTTCAAATATCAAGCATTGTTTAATGATTTTCTCAAACACTTGGAAAAATTTGGAATATGCAATTTCTACACGAAATATATTCAACTACACTCACTATCTGAGATAGCGAGTTCCTTTAAACTAGACTCGTAGTTGTACTCATTTTTTTAGAGAAATTTTGATAAAATGCAACTCCACTCGCTATCTGTAGTTGTACTCATTTTCCAGAAAAATTTTGAACATGAAATGTATACAACTACACTCGCTATATCAAATACGAGTCTACTTCAACTGAACTTGCTATCTCGAATAACGAGTGTAATTCTATACATTTTAGATAGAAATTGCATGTTTAAAATTTCTTTAAAAAATGAGTACAATTAAACTCATTATCTCAATAGCGAGATGAATTAAATATACTCTCAATCTGAGATAATGAATGTAATTGCATATTCAAAATATCTTTGAAAAATGAGGAGAACTACACATGAGAACGAATTCATTTAGTGAGTAGATCAATTTTGTAAATAGTTTCGAAAGTGAGTCAGTTTGTTAAATACTTTCAAAAAGTGGCTCAGTTCGAAAAAATCCAAAAAACAATCCCCCCAAACCAAACACCCACACAACGCACTCAAACACTAACAGTGGACCCCTCATACACCCACACAACGCACTCAGACACTGACACGTGGACCCACACCATCAGAATTTAAATTTCATTTCTTTGGAATTTCTCTTCCCCCTTGTTTGACCTTAAATTCTCTGAAGTACACACTGAAACCCCTCATCTTCCCAAATATTTTAAAAACACCTTATGTACGACTTGCTTAGAATTTTTCTCGATGCAATTATTATAAAACTGATCTTCTATATTTGGCTTTTAGGAATATAAATTTATTCCTAAATTTTGAGTTACTTGAAACCCAAAATTTAAATAAACGGTGGTTGATATTTTGTTTCTTGAATCTCAACCATTGATCTCCTCAAATTATAATAAATAAATTAAAAAATGGCATCCAACACATTTGTAAAAAAATAAATTCAACGCATAGTAACACATAACAATTTTTATAAGTCAATTCCATCTCAACCTTTGATAAAAAAAAATCACACCAATCTCAAATTTACTTCATATGTATAACAATTCTATAGGAAGTATTCCATAGAAAAAAAATTCTAAGTTTGGGTAAAAAAATCAAGGACGGAGTCTTCCGTCCGTTCCCTTTTTTGTTTTTTTTTATAATTTGGTTAGACGCTAAATGTTCTTTCGTCCGTTCTCTTTGGCTTTTTTTTTTGGATTTGGTCAGACGCAAGATGATCTTGCGTGTGACACTTTAAAAAAAAAGTTTGGATCAGACGCATGATCATCTTGCGTCTGACACTTTTTTTAAAAATTTGATCATACGCAAGATCATCTTGCGTCCGAGGTTTTTTTTTGGAACGGACGCAAGATAATCTTTCGATTCCTATATTTGGAAAATTTCTATATCATCTCTCACATATAGATTGGCACTGTTCTTATTTTTCCAAAATTTGAAAATATGAGGAACGACTACAACCGCTTGTTCCCTATATTTTTCAATGTTTGGAAATATCGGGAACGACTACAGATGCTTTAACCAAATGCAAGCGGTAATTAACAAAATACCCAACTCTCTTTTCCACTGTAACAAAAAACACTTGCAAAATATACAATTTCTTGTTTAGATAAATCAAATTTTGTTTAGATATCCATATTTGATCAGATGCACTATTTCTCTTTTCTTATTCTTTTTCTTCTTTCTTTTCCTTTTCGGAAAGAACCATGACAGCGGTGTTTAGCGTACCGGCTAAACTTACTGCTAAACAACTTTTTTTGTAGAAAACTTTATGCAGTAGCTAGTGTTTCTTCATATTATCAAAAGTTCATTCTCATTTCTTCTTTATCGTAAGTTTATTTTCATCCGAATAAGTAAAATTCTAATTTGCACATATACCACTAGTCTAAGAGCATCCACAGTCATTTGCTTAATTGTCATTTTTGCCTTTTTTGACAAAAAAGTTGATGCAGTCGTAAACTTATTTTGTCATTTTTTTCCATTTTTTTGAACAATACTTTTCTATATTTGAAAAAGAAATTAGCAATTTCCATATTATACGACACGAAACATCATGTTTTGTCTCTATTAATTTATTACATTTTCAAACCATCGGACGAAACAAAAATGTTTCTTCCGATAAAATTATGATTTTCTTTTAAACTCCACAAAAATTTTTTTTTGGCCGGACGAAACATGATGTTTTGTCCACCTGTCAACTTCAAGCAATTTGGAGATGGGCTTTTGCATGGGCTTGGAATCCATGGGCTTGGATTGTATATATTTTTGTATGGATGAATGATTTGTACGGTTAGATGGAGGAAATGAGTGGTGGAGATAATTTTGAGATGTGTGTTGTATTTTGTCCAACCTAAAAAAAATCTTTAGATAAAATTTTTGCCCATCTTATTTCATACGTATAATTTTTGGGCAAAATTGCTACATTTTCTATTTAACTGACTTAGCTGGTCTGGTTGCCCTTGTTGACTCTTAGTTTGGTGTGCACAAAACGTGTCCATAAAAACTAATAAATTTAAGTTGGGTTGTTCAGATTTTCAAAATTAAATAATATCAATAAAAGATTCAAGAGAGATTCAAGAATAAGCAAAGAAGGAAAGTAATAAAGAAAGATTGCAAAATCTAGTAAAAGAAGAAGTTATTCAAAAAAGAGCATATGTTGATTAGTGCCCAAGAAAGCTATCAAAACTAGTTGTTGTCATTCCATTATTTGTGAGATTTTATCTGTATTTTATGGTAAGAATATAAAGTGGATTCGTCATGAACAGCACGATTGCGATCGACCGCACTTCATGTCGGTCAACCGCACCACAGTCGACTGCACATTATAGCAATATAATGAAACAGTCGACTATTCATCTTTCGACTTTTCGTTTAAAGATGAACGGTCGACTGTCCCTTAATTGTGGTCGACCGTAACTTGCGCTGTTCAATTTTTTTTTAATGTATCGTTTCTATTTTTGATAGATACACTTTCCCGTATATATATTTGGACGAACCCACTGTGTATTACTCACCTATTACTTTGAGAAAAATCTTCTGAACTAATCAATTCAACAATCAATCCGAGTGTGTGATAATTATTGATTTTCTTTAGTCATGATCATTAAAGATATTGAGTTTTTCTTATTTTCCACTTCGGTGAGATTGACGAGACTTGTATTAGAAGTCCTGTTGGTGTAATAAGTCTCTCAGCCTGAATCCGAGAATCATTGTACAAGGGTTTGAGTATAGTGGAACGCTTGTTGCAGAGAATTGCTGCAAGTAGGTGGTGTGGACGTAGACTCGGGGGGCGAACCACGTTATATCGCTGCGTCACTTGTGCTTGCTGTGTTTGCATTTCTTATATCTTCTCATTTACTTTGCAACTCAGTTTTAATTTTTCTTTAATTTTTTAATTCCGCACAATCACCCTATTCACCCCCCCTAGGGTGATTTACAGTGGTATCAGAGCGAGGTGCTTATTAAAAACTTAAAAGCTTAAGCAAAAGGTCCAATGGCCGAAATCCGTCCTTCCAAAAATTTGTACTCATCGGAGTCATTCATCTCCAATGGGACAAGTCTAACATGCTCACCATATTTTGATGAAAAATGCTATGATGTTTAGAAAGTTCGTATGTCACATTTCTTACAGATACTTGGATAAGAAGTATGGAACATGTGCATAAACAAAACAGAGATTCCTGTCAGCGATGGAAAGGGGGCCTTCACAAAAGCTGAACTAGCCTTGAAAACTACAAATTCATGGCTATGAAAGCACTTTATACAGGTTTGAATAATGAAGAGTTGATGTGATGTGGGCGAAATTGCAAAACGGTCTATGAAATTTGGAATAACATGCTAAAACGGCATAAAGGAATAGTATCTGAGGTAAAGGCAAAAGTTAATTTATGCTTATATAAATTTAATATTTTTCGTATGTTGCCAGGAGAAGACATAGATCAGATGCTTGCCCGCTTCGACATTATCGCACATGAGCTTGAGAGCTTAGGTAAGCGGTTAGATGATGACCGAAAGGTCAGAAAACTCATAAGCTTTCTCACGCCTGAATGAGACGTTAAAGCTGCAGCAATAAGGGAGACACTAGAAGAAAAAGAATTCAACTACTACACTTTTCAAGAAAAATTGAAGATGTATGAGATGGAGATGGCCGAAATAAAAAGGTACCGATAGAACATTGGGATTGAACCCAAAACTAAAGAGAAGATCATAGCCTTAAAAGCAGAAACTTCACGACCATCAAAATCAGAATTGGACCATGAAAAATCAGACGAAGATTTCATACGGCTAACTAAACAATTTTGTAAGCATCTCAAACGTAAAAAGTACAGCAGGTCACAAGGAGAAAGAGACAAAGACAAATTATGTGTGCTACAAATGGAACAAGCCAGGACATATCCGCCCAAACTGTCCCCTATCGCAAGGTAGGAACAAAGATTATCATCACTCCAATTCAGGATTGAAAAAGAAGGCGTTGAAGGCAACGTGGCTAGACTCAGACTCAAGTGAGGATGAGCAAGGTCACAACGATGTTGGCTTCATGGCTCTTGGGAAGGGTGAGGTGCAATCACCATCTCAAGAAGTGGTAATCGAAGAACCCACTTATGATGAGTTAGTAGATATGTGTAATGGATTAAAAGATTATGCTAAGAAATTGAGTCGTGAACTAAGACAATATAAACAAATTCCAAATGAATCTCATGACTCTTGCATCGCTAAAAATCAAAAACTGAAATAATAAAAATTCTTTGATCATGGATAAATTCGAGTCATTTAAAAAAGATCATGATGTATTGCTAGAGGAAAATGAACTCTTAAAACAATAAATTCAAGAATCCTTAGCAACACATGATGAACACTTAAGAGAAATTCATGAGAAATCTGTTTATATTGCTAAGCTCACTGATGATTTAAAAGAATGTAAAAGAAAATTTGATGAGGTAGTGGGAGGTTGTAATGAAGCTCTTAAGCAAAATAGAATACTTGATGCTACCCTAGACACTCATCGTTGGAACACTAAAGATGATGAGATGACTAGGAAATGACATTGTAAAAGAGTAATTGAGCTCGAGAAAATTGTTGAAAAATATGAAGGGCCCAGTTACCTTATTACAAAGAATTCAAGATCTTATCAAGATAATCGATGACTTGGTTACAATGAGCCAATACAACATAAAAAGTCTAAGCAATCTTGTCATACACATATGCATAGCCACCAAAATAGTTACAAACCAACACACAATTATACATATGTGTATGATCCAAAGCATAATCGCATTACTCGTCACTATTGTTGTAGATTATGATATATTTCTTATAATTGCGGTTTAAAAAGGAATACTAACTTCGTTTGGACAAAGAAGAATACAAGTGCAGGAACAGTACCTACTTGGATACATACTAATCTTAATGTAGGTACATCAATGCATTTCACCTGAAGATCGGTAGCACCTTGAAAGTGGATGCCTAAAGCTCATGATGGGTGAAAATAACACTTTTGCATCACTATCAGGAAAAGAAAGGGACGATCATATTTTTTTTAAGGTAAAATAATTTTTGTTTAACTCTTTGTCTGGTAAGCAAATTTAAACTCATTTTTTTCCATCTTGCTAATATCTTTACTAAGCCTTTAGATGAAAAACGATTTAATTTTTTTAAAGGAGAATTGGATGTTATTGATATTTCTGCTTAAAAATGGGTTTCGGTCGACTAGACGGTCGACTATACGACTGTGAAGGTGTACAGTTGACCGGCACGCTCTCGGTCTTCGTTTTTTTCTATGAGTTTTTAAAAAAAGTTGGACTTCAGTATTTGCGGTCGACCAGTTCGCTCTCTGTCTTTCGTTTATCATCAGATTTGTCTTAAATGTTTTTCTCACTATATATCTTCTATGAAACTCTGTATAACAGGAAGTATTGAATTAAGGGAGAGTATTTACAAATCTCTCTTAAATGCTCTTTATCTATGAAAATCTGTGTTATAGGAAGCAGTGAATTAAGGGGGAGTATTTTTATGCTTTATTATTTATTTATATTTTCAACATTCAAATGCATATTTTGTTCACACCAAAAGGGGAAGATTGTTGACTCTTAGTTTAGTGTGCACAAAATGTCTCTACAAATACTAATAAGTTTAAGTTGAGTTTTTCAGATTTTCAGGATCAAATAATATCAATAAGAGAATCAAGAGAGATTCAAGAATAGGCAAATAAGGAAAGAAATAAAGAAAGACTGCAAAATCAAGCAAAAAAATAAGTTATTAAAAAAAGTGCACATGTTGATTAATGCCCAAGAAAGCTATCAAGACCAGTTGTTGTCATTCCATATTTGTGAGATTTTATCTGTATTCTATTCATTGATGATGGATTAGCATATGATAAGAATATAAAGTGGATTCATCATGAACAACACGACTGCGGTCGACCGGACTTCATGTCGGTCGACCGCACCACAGTCGACTGCATATTATAGCAATATAATGAAACAGTCAACCATTCATCTTTCGACTTTTTGTTTAAAGATGAACAGTCGACTGTCCCTTAATTGCGGTCGACCGTAACTTGCGCTGTTCATTTTTTTTGGAATGTATCGTTTCTATTTTTGATAGATATACTTCCCCGTCTATATATTTGGACAAACTCACTGTGTATTACTCACCTATTACTTTAAGAAAAAGCTTCTGAACTAATCAATTCAACAATCAATCCGAGTGTGTGTGATAATTATTTGTTTTCTTCGGTCAGGATCATTAAAGATCTTGAGTTTTTTTTTCTTCCACTTCGGTGAGATTGACGGGAATTCTGTTAGAAGTCCTGTGGGTGTAATAGGTCTCTCGGCCTGAATCCGAAAATCACTATACAGGGGTTTGAGTATAGTGGAACGCTTGTAACGGAAAATTGCTGCAAGTAGGTGGTGTGGACGTAGACCTGGGGGTCAAACCACGTTATATTGCTACGTCATTTGTCCTTGTTGTATTTGCATTTGTTATCTTTTCTTATTTACTTTGCAACTCAGTTTTAATTTTTTAAAAGATTTTTTAATTCCATAAAATCACTCTATTCATCCCCACGATGATTTACCGTCCTACGGTATTGGTGCTTAACTAGGGATGGCAAGTGGGCCGGGTCAACCGGCGACCCGCCCGTTGAACCTGGTCCGTGAAAGCATTTGGCGGGTTCAGGTCGAACCCGTGAATAGTAACGGGTCGACCCGAATCGCGTAAATAGCGATTCGAACCCGTACAACCCGGCCCGCAAACCCGTTATTGTTCACCCAACCCGTATGCCAACCCGCGGGTCGACCCAGGGGTCGCGAACCGTTGGACCCCTTCGGGTCGAAAGTTCGACCCGTCACGGGTCGACCGTTGACCCGCAGGTCAAACAAGCCGTTGGGGGGGGGGGGGCACTGTAGCACAGAGAGCAAAACGGATATTATAGCCGTTTTGCTTGGATTTTTTTGGTTTTTTTGTTTATTTTGAGCCTATAAATATCCCCCAAAACCCCATCAAAAAAATCACACCTTACTCTCTTACTCTCTCTACTATTATAACTCATTTCTAAGGAATTTTTCAAAAATTCAAGTATTCAACAAGCAAGTCTTCAAGGCATATACACGATCAATTTTCGATCGTATCGAAATCAAAATTCAACAACGCCTTCAACTCTTCAACTCTCGTCCAACTCCAAGTGATCAAGTCGTCAATTCTCCTTCAAGCTCTCCTCAACTCTTCAATTCCGGAATCGCTTATTTCTATATCTACTTCTATTCTTATTTTTACGGTTTATTTTATATACGTGTATCCACGGTGAATGGTATCAAAGTTTCATACCTCTCTCGTTATTTTATTTTTGTGTTGTAGTTATAATTATTATTGATTTTTTTATCTTCCCTATCTCAACCATCTTGTTTTTTAGATTTTTTTTATAATACACCGTTCCTACATTGTGTAGTTTTTTTTACATATATTAGTACATTACTACGTTATGTCTAGATCACACGGTAGCGGTCGTAGCGGGCAAGATTCTTCCTCCTCTTCCCGTAGGCCACCAATTGTCCCAATTAGTGAGCCCGCCCAAGAGTACCATGATCCTCCTACCCAACACAAGGGGTGCACACGACGAGTTCGTAGGTTACATACAATTAGAAGAAGAAGAAGAACAACAATAACCAACCGAAACCACACAACCCCGTAGTAGTAGGAAAAGTAGAGGAGAAAGTAGTGATTGGCATAAGTTTTACGATTATATCCCGGACGAACAAACTCCGGGTATAGATTTGAAAGTTTGTAAAACATGTTTTAAAACATACAAATTCAAGAGGGGTGATGGCACCGGTACAATTAGTTGACACATCCAACATAACCATAAAAACCTTCTTGCTAACCTACAAGGCCAACAAAAAATCAACCCTAGAACCGGTCTAGTTGATAGCCACCCTTATAATCCCGATCTTGTTCGTCGGAAAATGGCCCAATTAGTCATAAATGAAGAGTTACCATTTTCCTATCCCGGGAGTAGGGACTTGGAAAATTTTAACCAAACGGCCTTAAACCCTCATTTTAGAATAATTCCGAGAAATACTTGCAAATCGGATTGTTTTAAAATGTACATCGAAATGAAGGACGCTTTGATTGCAATTTTATGGAGTTTAACTTATAAAGTTAGTTTAACTTCGGATTGTTGGACGGGTGTCAACAATATTCCAATAATGGGAATAACCTATTATTGGATCGACAATGATTGGATTCTTTAAAAAAGAATCATATCACTTGCGGCGTTGCCGTATCCCTATAGTGGCACTAAAATAGCAAACCGTATTTTAAAAATTTGTGATGTTTTTCATATTCGCGATAAAATTATATGTATTAGTTTTGATAATGCATCTAACAACAATGTAGCAATTACTACTTTAAAATCAGTATTAAACCCTCCATCTGACAATATTTTTCATGTTAGATGTGCATGTCATATTTTAAATTTATGTGTTCAAGATGCATTAAAAATGGCCGATCCATATATAGTTAAAATTAGAAATTGTGTATATTTCATTGCATTAAGTCCAAGCATATTTCAAGAATGGAAAGCTTGGTGTAGGCTTAAAAATGTACCTTTTAGAAGATTTCCAATGGATGTTAGACATCGATGGAATTCTACTTTTGATTTACTACATGTTGTTACCGAATATAAAGCAGTTGTAAATAATTTTTGTATCGCATTTCATATGCCAAATTTTGAAATGACTCCCACCGATTGGTATTATGCCGAAGTTTTGTTGAAATTTTTAGAACCGTTTAAAACCGCAACTTTAAAATTTTCAAAAACATATGAATTTATTTCTAGTAGCATTTTTATTTCATTAGTTAGCATGATGCAAACATTCCGAGAAATGTTAAATGATCCCAATATTGGTGAGATTGTAAAACCTGCATATACAAAATTTTTGAAGAATTATTTTCCTCCTCCTATATTGATTTGTGTTGCTACCGTTTTGGATCCTCGTATCAAATTAGAAGGTACGAAGAGTTTGATTGAAATATTTTTTGCATTACTTGGGAAAAATGTAGAAATAATAATTGATTGCACTACTTTTTTAGTTGAGTTTGAATCTACATTAAATAACTTGTATGATTATTATGATAGATGTTTTGCTTCTAGTATTACAACTTCTGTAGTTAGTTCTTCTTTTGCTACTTCTAAAGGTAAGGGTAAGAGTATATTTGATGATAAAACATTTAATTTACTTGTACAAATTCAATCAAAAAAACCTAGGACTAATTAACTAAATGAATTAAATTTGTATAACCAACAAGATTCTGAGTCTTCTTCTCTACTAGATATTTTACAATGGTGGAAAGACCATAAACACACTTTTAGTACTCTGTCAATTATGGCTAAAGATTTACGAATTCCTCCTGTCTCTACAGTTGCTTCTGAGAGTGCATTTTCTTCAAGTGGTAAAGTTCTAACTGATTACAGGAATCACTTGAAGCCCGACACATTAGAGATGCTCGTTTGCACAGAAGACTGGCTGAAGACTGAAGATTGGATACAAGGGAAAGCACTATCAACGTCCATAAGTGGGAGCAACTCGCCGGAAGAAGAAGAAGAAGAAGAACAACAATTGCTTTGCTTGTAATAACAACTCGACCGACACGTTAGAAATTGTATTATATCTTTGCTTGTTATGTTAAATTAGTAAATTTGGAGTTAATTAAAATTGTATATAAGAAATATATTAGTGTATAAAACATATTTGTGAATTAAATTCTTCATTTCATTAGAAATTGTGAAAATTGTATAACTTAAATTCATATGAATAATATTTCAATATTTTTTGCCAATTTCATTCTTTCAATCTTATTATTATTATTACGATTTTTAATATTTATTAGTATTATTAGAATTATTATTATTATTATTTTAAGTTAAAAATATTATTAAAAAAAACCTATCTATCTAAACGGGCCAACCCGCGGGTCGACCCGACCCAACCCGCGTTGAACCCTAAAGGGTTCACGGGTTGGGTGGGTCACCTAAAACAACTTTAGGTCCGGCCCGGCCCGAGCCCGCCCAAGCCAAGGTCCAACCCGGACGGGTTCGGCCCAGCCCGGCCCGTTCGACCCGAATGCCAACCCCTTACTAAAGTAAACAAGAAAAATTATCAAATTCAATTTTATCATTTTGCAATTTTTCCTAAAGGGACGGTGGATGCTCGAAAGGGCCAAACCAAAAAGTGTCAAAACAGTCATCACAAATTCTTCGAAACATTTTACCTGAGAAGCAGCCATGGGAGCGGTCTCCCGGCAATCAAACGCCTCCGCCTTGGAATCATTCGACGATCTCACAACTATAAAGCACCCACCTCCAATTCCGCTCGACATGGGATGCCGTAGTCCACCGCATAAGGCCGCCGCCACCGCCCCGTCTACCGCGTGGCCGCCCAGTCTCAGCATTGAAGCTCCAATCTCCGAGCAAACCCCCTCGTCAGTCGCCACAATTCCCAACTCCGACTCCACACTCTCGTTCCCGCTCGTGCTCTTAAGGTACTCAAACGGCAGCGGCCGCCGCATACTCATCTCGTCTATGCCGGCATCGGAGTCGAATTGGACGAAGGCGACGAGGACTACGATAACTTCAGTTGTAAATTTAAAAAAAATGATAATAAAAAAAAAACAATTTATTAAATTCGATGGAGTAAGAAATTGGGGAAGTGATTAGTTTGCACGATACACATGTATAATATAATATTATATATAATCATTTTCTTGGGATACAAGGAAGAACACAAAAAAATTTAAACAGAATTTCCATTTTGCAATACTGGAAATATTTCAAGATTGTGAAATTGGGTTCATAAAATCAAGTTTTCAAGATTTGGAAATTGGATTGAGTGAGAGAATTCATTTGGTATTCGTTACTAATCTAGCAAAATTCGCTCCTACACAAGCGAGAGGCTGTCCCTTACTGATGAGAGAAGCAGTGACGGCGATAACGTAGGACAGGCGATGGCCAGGCGTGTTCTCCGGCGGCGCACGATAGTCGAGGAGAGAGGATTCCAGGTCACAGTGCGCCGTCGACGCCATTCTTAGGCGATGAGAAGAAGGGGAGAAAAATAGATAAATATATCGAGTTGAATTTGAAAGGAAGCAAGAATTTGCAATGGAATCAATATATAGCAGCGTGGGAGAGTGTGTGTTTGTGGGGTCCACAGATTGGTTGTTGGGGCGCGAATCTCAAAGGCTCCTGCCAAATTTTTATTCTCCCAATCCAACAGTCAGAAGAAAGTCCTATGAGGAAGTTATAAGCGGGAGCGACGCGTAGGATATTTCCTACCAGTTTGTAGCGTGATACACGTAATAATTGTTGGCCTTACGTCTGTGCTTCGTCGAAGACTTTCTGTTTTTGAATGGACAAAGTATATGCACGTAACAAAATGTTTAGATTTGAAGGAGTGAATGTAGCTGGGAACTTGTAACAGCTTCTGCTCTGAATCTGTAACGTATATTAGAATCCCGTTATGATAAGCAGTTCAATAGCTGGATATTGTTTCTTACGTTATCTTCTCAGTTTATCTGTTTGTATTCATTTCTGTAAGCTGGTAATTATCATTGTCTGCTGATAAGTCCATCGAATTATGCACATTGCAGATAAATTATTTAGATCATAATGTCCGCTCTCCCTCCGTTTCATGACTTCATCATACTGTTAAAATTAAGGTTTTTTCTAGTTAAGTTATCCCCCCTCAATTTTATATAACTGCTAATATTTGGGTTTTGTGGTACTAAATCAATATCTAGTTTTCATGTTTTTCCCAAAACAATATAATAGTACTAATATCTTCCTCTTCCCATGAAGAACAGTAAAGGCTACTATCACTTTTTGTCATATCCTATAAATTAAAGGGTTTTTAACACTACCCCTAACAACGAGTAATTTTATACCTACTACCAAATCTACTACTTTTTCTTTAATACCTTAGGTGATACATTATTAGTGGAGATTATTATAGAGTAAGTGGTAGATTCAACCAATAGTAGTGTGCCATCTAAGACAATAAAGAGAAAAGTAGTAGATTTAGTACCCCTCAAAAATAAATATTATCATATTTGCCCCTAACAATGTGAACATTAACCATATATATCCCTTATTTTAGAAGATAGTTGAGATTGAGATTGAGATTTGAGATTTGAGGTTTAGGGATGAAGTTGATGATGTGACTGTGAGGTTTGGATATTTTTTGGGAGGCGGGTTTGGCCGGAGGTGGTGGTTGGGCGGCAAGAATATAGTAGAATTGGGTTTGCCGGTAGAAATTGGTACTTACTAGAGACGAATACGAGGAAACAATATGAGAAATTTGTGTAATCAATGGTCGAAACTGAAAAGCATATACACACCAACACCCTATAATCGAATCCGATACAAGAAAATACTACAATTGTCAGCAGAATTCTAACCAAGTGCCAACTTGAAATGGATCTCAGATTGTTGGTGGCAAATGTGATAATATTCATTTGTGAATGGTATATATGATATTAGCTTATTTGTTAGGGGTACACGTGTCACAACCCCTAAATTAAAACAACTTGGGTTTTTTACATTCATAGCCCTAATAAATATGATAATATCATATTTACCCTCTCACAGATGTGTATTTTCATATATGCTCTTAACAATTTGAACTTTATTTTCTATTTATCCCTATGTTAGATATCACTAAGTTAATCATGATTTTACTCTTACGAGATATATAGAATTCAAATTAAAAGATCAAACTAGACAATCAAATGAGAAAAGATTTAAGAGTTTTAAGAAAAATAAATGAGGAAGCTTATATCCATCATTAAAAAACAAGATTGATAATAAATTTGGAGAAGTAAATTGAGAAAGAATATATAGTTCTCAAAGATACACTGCAAGTTTATCAATTTCTTGAAAAAAATGAAGAAATTTTGAAAAGAGTTATAACAAGTCTTGGTTGGATTAACAATTGCCCGGATTTATAAGAATGAAGAAGATACAGTTTGAATGGTAGAGGATGATATTTCAGCATTTTTGCATCAAGTCCATTAAAAAAATAAATATTCTCCATCGTTATGAGTTTTCTTAACTATATGTGTAATTAAGATAATGGTCATATATTGTTGGGGACAAATATAAAATACATATTTGTGAGGGACATACATGATATTTACGTATTTTTTAATAACATACATATTAAAAAACACAAACAACTTTTAGCTTAAACAGGAAATTTAATCATAATTTTTATGTTAAAAATAAACTTATTTTTAATATTGTAGCTTGCAATTGACATCTCAGTATTCTCAAGCTAAGCTGGAGTAACTAAATTTATTTCCCCTTCTCTTTTTCCATTAACACGTCCGCGAGGAAATTTTATTTGCAACAAGGCTTTCTGAAGAGACTCTGAAATGGCAAAGTATCGAGCAAAAACCTTATTATGTTTGGTTTACACTACGTTCCCTTTTGTGATTATCTTCAAATTTCATTTTATCTCTTTCGTTCAATTGGCCATTCCATCAGTGTGTGCAAACACGTGCACGTCTTTTTTCAAGTGTCAAACTTAATGTTCACATTTCTCTTCTGTTCCCAGTTCCCACCAAATTCCGATGTTGACATTTTGACATTCAATTTGTAGAAAGAATTGGTAAACAATTAATGGGAAAAGGATGAAATTTTCCTTCCAGTTTACTTTTTCTAGAAACCTTATTCCTTCTAGTTGTCAAATCATAATTTGCATTATTATTAATTTTTTTTTTTAATTGGCTCGATTTGTTGCATCTGTATAATAAATTACAAAGTAATTTTTTTTTATTAGGTGGCTCTTCTTCAATTGAAACAAAATTAATGACTTATATTTACTATCCAAAAGATTTTTTTTCTCTAAAAGTTTTTCTCCCAAAATTAAAATTTTTCCTGCAAAATATAAATCATCCTCACATTATTACTCTCCCTCCCTCTCTCTCTCTCTTTCTCTCTCATAACTCTTCACGTTTTCAGCTTTCTTTCTCACTTTCCTACTCCCCCTCCTCCTTCGCCGATCGTCAGAAAATTCCTTCCCCAACCCCAACCCCCTCTTGCGCCTCCCGCTTCACCCCACCGGCTCGCCGTCTCACCCGCCAAGAAGATCACGAGGAGAAGTTTCAGAACAACCGGATGGTCACGCTGCTGCTGGAAATTGAATCTAAATCTTAAGTGAGGGTTAGGTTAGTGTTAGGAAAGAGAGTCTATGGGAGAATATGGAGAGAAGGCGATGGACGAATGGCCATGGTTAAAATTTGTTGGGAGGATGAAGTGGCTTGACAAAATCTGTTGAAAGATAGATTTATTTTCTTTTGATCATAGTTTGGAGTATATGTGTACATTTTTAGTGTTTCAGATTAGAATGTAGTTAAGTTAAATTATGTACTTTTAATTCTTTATACCTAAGCTTTTAAATGGTTTGTGTTTTGGTTTTCGATGATAAAGTTTTGATCTTTTTAAATTTTGTAGGTGCTTCAGCTGAGGAGTTGGAGACGACACTGATTTCGGTGAATTCTACGTTGGATGATGTGCTTATTCCGCTGTTGAAGGTTGGTTCCTGACATTATAATGCTTATTTTCATAACTTACAGAATTCAAAAATATATATGTGACTGTTTTTTATAACTTAAGGTGAAGTTTATAGTCCAGTGGTATTGCATATAAATATTAATACCTATATATGTGATTTGTCAGTCAAACAAGATTGCATATATTTTTACTTTTTATAGGACTTTTCATATGCTGCATTGTTTCGAAGACATGCCATAGACACGTCATACATAAAATCCTAACTAAACTAGGCCAATCTATACATTTTTCGAATAAAGGACCAAGAGTACTGCCTGATGTAGAACCTAAAATTTTCATTCCGTCCATCCTAAATTCCAACCTTTATTATTTAAGCTACCCAGTGTTGGCCATTCTATAAATTATATGATTGAAGATAATTTTTTCTACCAATAATCTAATTTATAAGTACTTTATGTTAATCTTAACATTTTAAGCCGACATACTCATTTCAACTCTTACCATCATTTGAAAGCACCCGCATCAAAAGCCAAAAGGCGAATTGAGTGAGAGGGGTTAGGCAGGGGTTCCTACCCCCTTTCCTTTTCACACCGAAACCCCACCTTTGGCCACCACCTCTGATATAGCCTCCTCCTCCCGCCGCACCCCCGACCTCGTCCTCCTCTAACGCTGTCAAGTTCTTCCATCCCCAAAATTAATTTCAGATCACCCCAATTTCTTGCCCTAATTCCTCCCCCAAATTAGGGTTTGATGGTGCCAAATCGCAAAAAGGGTGATAGGGCCGCCGCCGCAATAGCGGCCGCTCGGCAGCAATGGAAAGTTGTCGATCTAGTGCTCGCCAAGCTTGGCCTGCCATGGTGAGCGAACCGAAGAAGTGGGAGTTCTCATCAGATCGGAAGAAGTTGTTTGGTATACGACCTCGTCCTCCCCCCCCCCGCGCGGCCTAGTGAGAGAGGAGAAATTATGATCTTCACTGCACTTTCTTTAGCTATGGATTGGCTTGAGATTCGGTTCAGTGAGAGAGAGAGAGAGGGGGGGGGGGGGGGAGGGGGAGGAGGGGATGCTCTTCTCTGCTTTCTCTTTGGCGTGTGATGTTGGTGTATGCCTTAGAGACCAACCTTATATTAACTTTTCTAGTTCACATTGTATCATGATATTTATTTCATATATGAGACATTTCATTCATTGTATTGTATATTATAATTAAATGAACTTAACAAAGTTCTTAGAATAGTATGTTTAATAGCATGGGACATCAAGTGCATGACTTGATTGTGAGATCTTATTGGTTGAAATCAGAACGCTATTCTTAAAAGTCCCTAGTCAAGTATTATTATGAATTAGGATAACAATAATATATTGAGACCAGTATGTGCGTAGACTAATGACCATATCTCACGGGTCATGGATATGAGATATCAAGTCTTCACATGGGTACATATTAGATTAATAATGGACTGATCCACCATGAGAACGTTGCATGGATCTTTACATGAGTGTCATAAGTGGTTCTCACAGTGACCATTGTGTACGTGGTCTTTTGACTTGAATTCATTACAGTTCCCTATATGAGAAATTGTATATTTTAATGCCGTCAAATGTCGTATGTAATAAGATGATTATAAAGCAGACTATTAGACATACTACAAATCATGCGGAGGGATGTAAGTGACTTAAATTGAATTTGTCCCTCTTACATAACATGTGCCCCTTGATTGAGTGAGACTGCAAATGCATGGCCGTACACAGATGAGTCAATATAAGATTTTATCTCATTTGTTTCAGTGAGTTTACTCGGACATCAAGAAACAAAAGATTAAACTATAAAAGGGTGACACGCTCTATGACTTGTGGTCAATTAAGATATCTGGACAAAAAGACTAGAGTACATGGTGACATTAGTCACGGATAAGTTATGTCAAATCACTGATATTCCCGTTACTTGAGTAGCAGTGATGTATTGCTAGATACCACTTATTATTTGTAACACTAAAATATCATTTTAGTATTACTGTCAACGTAATGGGAACCTCTAGGGTCACACACTTAGAATGGATTGAAATTAGGATTTAAATTTATTAGATGAATTTAATTCGAAATCCAAGTAAAACTTGGCTCCTAAAATTGGGTGGAAAATTAGTTAGATTAAGATGTATATATATATATATATATATAGGAAAAGGCTCCGTTGCACACTACCTTGGTGCTCACGGCGTGAACACTACGTCTTCGGGCGTTCAAATCGAAAATCCGAACCGTTCACATTGATCTACACATCTAAATTAGTCTAAATATGTAAAATCAAATCATTTGAAATTCATTTGCCCATTCATTGAAGTGTTACAAAATTGTATGGCTGAAATTCATTGTTTTTATAGTCGCGTGATGGATGGGCAAATGAATTTCAAATGATTTGATTTTACATATTTAGATTAATTTAGATGTGTAGATCAATATGAATGGTTCGGATCGTCGATATGAACGCTCGAAGGCCTAGTACACACGCCATGTGCACAAGAGGTATCACTACAAGAAAAACCCTTTTTCGCAACGAGGTTTTGGCAACGAATTTTTAGTCGTTGTGAAAATTAGTTACAGCAACGCGAAAGTCGTTGCTAAAAATAAAATAAAATATTTTCGGCCTTTGCACATCCCCGCTAGATTGTGTGTAAATTGGAAACGATAAATGTCGTTGCGCCAGATTGTGTGTAAATTGGAAATGATAAATGTCATTGCGTATATTTCTTTATATCTACTGCAACGACAGTATTGTTGCCAAAAATATAAAAAAAATTAAAAAATTAACTTAATAATTAAGAAAGATGATAAGGTTGTATAATGTAAACTCCCCCAATCCATATCTGAATCATCTAACCCTTTTCTTCGCAAAACCTGGTCCAAATCCTCAATCACTCCATCCCCGTTCCCGTCGCCCTCTTCTCCTCCCCGCCCCCCATACCACATGGTACCCGTCGCCTTCTCTTCCACGTTGCCCTCTCCTTCTCCCCCTCGCCAGCAGCGCCGACCTCTTCGCTCCTATTTTTCTCACGCTTCGACCACTGTGCATGAGGTAACAACTCTTTCTCTTCCGCCGTCGACCACTACGTCATCAATTTGGGGTAACAACGTTTTAAATAGATAGGATTTTGTTGGAAATATTTGATTTTTTTGACTTTTTTAGTTGTATTGGTTAGAACATTGAACATATAGGAATTGGTTTTCAAAATTGTGCTGCCACTACGAGCAGCGAACTTATATAAAGTCAATGTTTTGATGCTGAATTTGGGTAAGAAAATCATGTGGGAAGATGTAAACATTTCATGAAAATAGAAGGCATTTTTTCTTCTTCTTATAGTTGGGGGTTGGTGGATACGAGGGCCTATAAGGTTAGTCATATGAAATAAGCTAATGTCTCCATTGTAATTTTCTAATGGATGCTCTGTTGGAGTTCTCTTCTTCAGTGTTTTAATCTGCAATCTTAGTTCATGGAAAAATTTGTTCAGCCCAATCTATTGTCTTTTTCTTGCAGGAGATTGTCACTGGCTCTGGTCATACTAGTGCAGTTGACTGGTGGGCACTTGGTAAGTATCAAATTTTCATATAATATATGACATTCTTTAAAGAGACAGTCATGTATTTGTATGTTATAATGATCAATTTAAGACAGATTGACTAAAGAAACTGTTAACCCTTTAAGAAGGGAACTAGGGCAGTGATTGATAATGTTAATTGTATTACATATACACCAAAATCTACAGTAGTAGTAACATGGTATTAAAGTAAGATAGCTTCTAAGAAGATAAATCTAGCAAGCATGCATCTTTTAAAGTATAAGAAAGATAAATTTACTTCAAGTTCCATCATAACATGTGCAAACTAAGGTTTAATTGTCAGCTAAATTAGTGAAACCATATGATAATTCAGATCATACTTGGATCTTTAATTGCTTCATTTATTCCTACTTCTTTAGCCTTTTCTATTTAAATTATTTGCTGTAAACTTTCTATGAAGCCTGTGTGTATGCTTCTCATCATTTTATCATTAACAAACAATAGTTTGGAGATCCTAGGACGTGTATTCCATTCACTTATCTTACTTAGGAATTGGGCACATCTCCTGAATAAACTTACACATTGGATGCCTTTAGTAAATAGAAATATGAATATTGTTCATGTACTAATTTCTATCATTGGATGGTTTACTTTATTCCTATGCCTTCTAAAGAATTAGGAGGTTTGTTATTTAAGATTTTTTTCTTGTAGAGCATGCAGAAGTCACCGTGTTGACTTCACGCTATGTGTAGTTTCTTATTAAGCTTGAGGAGAAACTAGCCATAAGAATATTGTTATTTTATTAACTGTAAGCTTCATTGGGTAGTTTCTTATTAAGTTTGAAGTATTATATATCTGACTTCTTATATATTCTCTCAAAGAAAATATTTGTATAGGAAGAAAAATGAGAAGACTGCTAATTTAACTGAGAAATGTCATTTATTAGATAGTAGATGTCTGCAAAAGATCCAAAAAAGAAAACATCATTTAGTAGTTGTTTGTCAACGTGTGTGTGTGTGTGTGTAGATAGCTGAAAACATATGCTAGTTGTATTTTGTAATTCCTTGCATACAAAAGTATCTTTGAAGCATAAAAGACAGAAACCAAAAAGAAAACCTGAAGCTAACATGGCATAAAATGTATATCCAGGGAAATTCCTTGTACGATGCTAATGCAAGTATGGTAGCAGCATCAGCTTAATAAGTAAAGGTAAGAGGAGAAAGTGCATTCATAAAACATAAAGAATATATAAGATTGAGTGTCATTATATGGTGAAGAGAATAGAGGACATGGTGAAGCTCAAGCAAAATCACCATCGTTATGCATCTTAAGTCTGGCATCTTAAAAAAATGTAGGATCACCAAAATGAAAATCTAGCTAATTGCTCCTATTGCATTTTCCTCTTCTGGAAACCCAGTTGTTTATGTTGTGGAAGCTGTCTGGTATCAGCCTCGTTTTTCGTGTTTTCTGTTTATACTGATTTTTTCACAAGCTAACATCGTTTCCCCCAACTAGGGCAATCCTTCCCATAGGATTGGTATCGGCATGGTTTCTTTATACAGAAAAACCTACCCAGGCCTGAATGTGGCTGGATAGAAATGCCACGTTTCCTTGATTATCTGTATCTTACCCTAGCCAGGTAACATACAATTGGAAAATAAAAACCTTAGTAATGTAGTACAGTTGTTTGATAACTCTACTAGTTACTTGAGAAATAAAGTCACACGTCACTATGTATATATTATTGAAGTTTCGGTAATTCTACTGTTTATAAATCATATGCAGGGAGCATCAAGTAAGTATGAGCTCATTGAAGTCAGTACTAGTGGGAAATTGAGCATGCATAATTTACAAGTACAATAGCTAGGCCCTGACACGGTGACAAAACTATCATCATTTCATGTAGCTCACAGTGACCAGATACAAGATTTACATATTAAATTAGTCATGGACCACCCGAGAGGCTATTCTCGTCAGCTTCATAAGTGCATTGTGTCCCACTCCACGGGGACTGCATGTTCGATGGGAACATTAAGGTTAACAGGTATTTGTCTGCTTCCTATTGTTGTTCGTTCATGCAAAATCTTCATTTTTCTCTTGCCATATATTTTCTTTTTCCAGAAGGATGTTAGATATTGCCTCGGAATAATATTTTCCCTCGTGTTCATCTTTTTACCTCTCATAATCAAGAGCCTAACCTGCTTACCTAATTGGGTACGTTTTCCTACCTGCTAGCATGATATGTGGCATGAACCCTTTAATCTTGAAGCCATCCGATGTAGGGTACGTTTTGAATATCAACACTTCTTAGGCGTAAATCTGACACTTATATAAGAACTTCTTCAATTTTGTATTACATCTATTTAAATTTTGAATACTTTTCCGACACTACTTTGGGCATATTTTGTCAACTGTTCTACTCTAATTCAAACTCAAAAAATAGTCAAATGTAGTTGCATCTATATGTATGTTGTTATACTAGTTAAGATTATATTTATTAGAATGAAGATGTCAAATTAGTGACTGCTATGAAGATATGTAGCAATATATTGGAAATAAATCTGCACAAGTAGACACAACCAAGCTTGGCATCATAAAGATAGACTCATTAGAAAGGAAAATTACAAGTAAATTGAATCCACCATTAATGAGTAATGCACCATTAATGATTCAAGTCTTCTGAAATGTTTGGCTTGAAGAGAATTGAAGCTACAGAAGTAGTAGTACAAGACTAGAAGGCAGGCAGGCAGCAGCCCAAATTGAAATCTTGAGTTAAATTGGAGTGCAGGTGGGGGGGGGGGGGTATTTCCTTTTCAAAATTTTGTCAGTGCTGTTGTCTATTGAGTCTTGACATTTACATTGACATTGACTGTGTTGCTTTAAAATTCCAGAGACTGAAGAAAGAGTAGACCATGTTGATGTACATTTTGAATAATTAGGCCTTTCAAGTGTGACTTTGTTTAATGAGGCCGTTATCGAAACCTTCTTAATTAATATCCTTCAAAGTTCAAATCAAGTCTAAGGTTGAAAATTTACAAGTGACCAATTCCTGGAAGGCAGTTGCTGCACAATCAATTCCTTCTTTCTTTTTACAATCAATTTACAATCAATTCCTTCTTTCAGTTGAAAATTTACAATCAATTCCTTCTTTCTTTACATTAAATGATAGTATATGTTGAAAATTTACAGCAATATTTATTTCTTATGCATAATTCCTGGAAGGCAAGTCTCATGGTACATAATAAAGGTTAAATAAAGGAAGAGAGTATTTTAGCGATATTATTGTAAGATATTTTTGTAAGATGCTTCATGGTAAATTTTATTTTTTGTTATTGTAGCGTGCAATGGATGCAATGAAACAAGAATTGTTGGCACAACTTACAAATAGAGGTGCATGAAATTCCTCGAATGATCAAGGTACTATTAATTTTAGTGGCACTATTATGCTGTATTGTTTTGTGCATATAGGTTCCAATAGTTTTGGCAATCTTTCATAGTTTCATTGTATACTGCTGGACTAATCATTATTTCAAATATGTAGGTACCACGAGAAGGAACTGTATTTGGAGAATTAGGGAATGAAGCCATTGGTCCGGGAGAATATATTTTTGTATCATATTTTTACAGTGTATGATTTAGTTATATCTTATATGAGTTAGCTGTTGGTTTAGGTTATTAACTCTCCAACACCAACCCCAATTTTTTGCTACTTGTATTTTCTGAGAATATTCATCCCAAAATGTTCTTTTGTTCTAAGTTGATTCAGTTCTATCAATCTTGCATCCAATTTTGTTGCAATGTTTAGATGTCAAGAGAATATTAGAAAACATGGTTAAGCTTATTATGCACAATGAAAATGATTATGAGATACTTAGATATCTTTTTGAGAAGTTGATGGTTGTAATATTTTGGGCATTGCTTCTTATATGTGACATAAATGTAATATGTTGGACAAGGTTAATATTATAGTTTTTGGAATGATGTTGGTTTTTAATGTTTTTGAAGTGTATGCTAGTTTGGATAGGGCAGATGCAATGACAATATATAATTTGTCTCGAAAAGAATTAAACTTTCGCAACGACAATTGGTAGCTTTAGCAACGACTATAGTTGTTACCAAAATACAAGTAATGCAAAGCAATTATAAAAATAATTGCAAAACAGTCGAGCTTTGTCAACGACAGTAGTCGTTGCCAAAATAGAAAATGTAAGGCAACGACAATAATTCATTGCGAAAAAAATATCTTTAGCAACGACATGAGTCGTTGCCAAATATATGAAGTATGTTTGGCAACGACAAAGGTTGTTGCGATTGATTTTATACCATAGCACGGGTGGAATTAGGTATGGCAACGACAAAATATATTGCAACGGCAATGTCGTTGCGAAATATTCTATGTTTGGCAACGACAGCAAGTCGTAGTCAAAATCTTTAGCGACACCCGGACGCGCAATGACCTTGCAACGACAAATGTCGTTGCCAAAAATATTTTTCGCTCAGTTGCAAATAGATATGTTTGCACAGACCCGTTGCAAACAGAGTTCCTGGCCATTGGATCGCTTCGATCATGATCCAACGGCCAGGATCGATCCCGCCCATCAGCCCTCCTCTCTCACTTAACGTCGGAGGGGGTAAATGCGGTATTTTGTCCCAAAATAACTCTTCAATTTATTCAATCTCCAATTCTCTCTCGCTCGCCGCTGATGAAATTGTAATTTTTTGGCGATAATTGAACCTAGGCCATTGTTGGAAACAATGACTAGGTATTTCGAAATGAGTTTTCGACCTTGGCTGTTGCTTCACACAATGATCTCTGTATAACCTAGGCCGTTGTGTAGACAACGGCTTAGGGTATATAAGTTTTTTAAAACACTTGTATAAATTTTGCTCTCCTCCTACATTCACTCACATTCAGTATACTCTCTCTCTCTCTCTCTCTCTCTCTCTCTCTGGTGCACTCGAACCTCTAGTCGAAACCCTTGCTCCTCCTCCTTAACTTGACTCTCATTCACTCTCTCCCTCCAAAATATCCTAACCATAACGAAATCTCTCAAACCTTAAAACCCTAACCCTAACAAAATTACCCAAACTATACTCCTCCTCCTTCATCTGCAGTAGTGCAACCACCTCCTCTATTTCCTTTCCGAAAACCCATATTGTGAAAGGTATTAACTCTTTTCTACTTTAGTAGATATAGCTATGTTAATTGATTGAATTTTTGTTTCAATGTTAGAGTCTGCACTTTTTATGTTATCCATAGTTAACTATCAGTTAGTTTCACGATGTGTATCGTATGTAGCTGTTCTTGTAGATGTAGATATAGTATTAGTTGTTGTTGCTTGTTATTATTAATAGCGCACAAATGAGATCCAAAAATTCAGAAATTTTGGAAGTAGGTCGACTCACCATGCACAAGTCAACTAAACTTGTAGAAGTGTGTTTGGATTCACGGTTTGCGAGATATGGCCGTGCATCGCTTTCCATTCTTTTTCGTGAGTGAAAAGTGATACATTGTCGTATCGCTTAAACCGTGAGTCAAAACTCACTTCTAAAAGTTGCGTCGGTGAGTCAGACTTACTCGCTAAGTTTTAGAATTTTTGGATGTTATTTATGAGGATTTGTCTCGTATATCAAACGACGACAACAACAATTATACTTTGATATTTTTTGTGTGACTTTTCACTAGAAAACCGCACAAACAATATCAAAAAAAAAAATTGTGAGTATGTCGGACTCACCACACACAAGTCAACACAACTTATAGAAGTGAGTTTCAACTCACGGTTTGCATGATACGGTTTGCATGAACATCTATTGAGATCATGTACTTCGTAAGAGAACGCTCCTATAAATTTTGGCAAGTATTTTGAAAATTTTATATGGAAAACTTCACTATATACCCAAGAAGAGTCATCTCACCATGCTGTAGTGAAAGAAACTCATCTGTCATCCGGGCCTGCACTGACTCGGGTAGGAAGTGCGCCTCAAACCTATCTACAAAATCCTCCCACTCAATCTGCTGATAACTGACCGGATCTAAATCTCTAATACTGGCCCACCAAGTCATTGCATCGCCAGCCAAATACATCTCAGCCAACTGTCTTTTCTCAATCTCTGACACGGCCATATGCTGAAAAAGAACTTCATAATGTTGTATCCAAGTTGAGGCTGCTACACCACCTCCAGTACCATCATACTTCGTTTCCCCTAAGGTTTGAAAATCCTTCATTTTTCGTGGAAAACTAACATCTTTCTCCCGAGGCTCCATACGACTGCTAACGACTGCCCAGTCACCTGTTGACCTATCTGTGTCAGAATTTATTATACAAAAATAGATGATCTGATGAGAAGAATGGAAGTGATTGACATGGGAGATCCTCTAAGTGTTCCAGTCGGCGGAGCTACTCTCGGACGAATTTTCAATGTTCTTGGAGAGCCTGTTGATAGTTTAGGTCCCGTGGATAGTCCTGCACGGGCTATATCCTCCTACGAACCCTCCATCTCTATAGCTGAAATTCCTTTTGGTGTAGGACCTACTTCCCCTTGCCCAGGTGTCACTGGCGTAGTTTTAGGCGGTACGCTAGGTCTCTGTGTAGGAGTTACTGGGGTTGCAGGCATGGTATTTGCAGGCTCAGGAGCAGATTGCTCCGGCTCAAACACTAGGGGCTCCTTAGAAACCACAGGCCTGCCACGAAGCCTCCTCGGTCCTACCGAAGGAGTTAGGGGCACCCGTCTAATTCTCCTTTCATACTTTGAGGCCTGACACCATTCAATAACATAATCAATACTTAATAGAACTCCCTTATGTCATAAAAAAACTTTACATTATCTACTTAGTGGTAATGAACCCATACACACACAACAAGATCACTAGAATTTGTAAGAAATTCCTAGTTAACCTAGGCTCTGATACCAACTGTACCAACCAAAAATTTGTCTCTCTTACTTTTAACTATTTCTTACCAATGTATTTCAATTAAAATTTGGGCAGAGTCTCCCCTGAAATATTAGCAATTTTCCAGAAATTCCTTACGGAATTCTGGAAACAATTAAAAATATCACAACACAGGCAGTTAATATATATCTTCCCAAGGCCGAAACAAGTAACATCACACAGACATCATATATATATGGCTCTGAGGATAAATATCATTATCTAACACAATATATGAAATAAAAATAAAAATTTGTCTTGAAAACATACTAGATGTTTAGAAAACGCTTTGAAAAACCACACATACCCTAATAATCCACAACAAGGCGGGTACGGGTTTTCACATACTTTATCTCATCACTATATATCATCATCCCATACTGATACGTACATAATCTTCCAAAATACAAAATATTACATAGATTTTATCATCTACTCTCATTATACATAACTTAAGATAATAAAAAGTATGTAACTGGAGAAAGTAAAACTACTACTGAAGAAAGTAAAACTACAAAACTGAGGAATCCTTGGTATCTCACCTCGCTGATACTCAATTCCTGCAAAAGGGAAGTCTAGGGACGTCCATCCTCAGGGAGGGACTCCTCTAATCCCCAAAAATAACAGGGGTTAGCCAATACTGGTGTGAGTATAATCTACTATGTTAGTTACTAAAAGAAAATCATATAAAAGAAATTTAAAGAACTTACTAACATGATTATAAATGAATATATCCTGAAATTAAGCATGAAAACATAATGAAAGAAAACTTGTTAATTCATAAGATGTAATTACTAGTCTGTAACTGATTTACCATATCAACACCACACCCGATCTACCGTGGAGTCGTGCCTAGGCAGGTAGTTCCCACCATTTCCATAGAAATGGCGGGCAGAAGTTCCTTGACACGATACCAAGGTAAAAATACATGCATTCCATCCCTACACTTAATCTCACCATATATTTACCATATACTAACCATTACTTTAGGGTAATAAATAACACCGCACCCCAGATAAACTGGGTAATACACATATATTACCGCACCCCAGATAAACTGGGTAATAAATACCACACCCAATCTACCGTGGAGTCGTGCCTAGGTAGATAGTTCCTACCATTTCCATAGAAATAGCGGGCGGAAGTTCCTTGACACGATACCAAGGTAAAGATACTTGCATTACATCACTACACATATATATTGCTCAGATAATTAACTCAGAAAGCGAAATACAAAATGATGAAATAAGGGGCCTAAACAATGGTTTTGAACCCTAAACATCTAAATGAGTTCTGACCCCAAATCAACCGTAACTAGGGTAAATTTCGCTAAACTATATCCATGTTTCACCAATTTGCAAATAACCATGATCATTCCTTTTTTTTTTTTTCTTCCGATGAGTGTACTCTATTCATATTTTTTGTGCGGATCGGTCTATCTCACTTTCACCATATACTTACCATACACTAACCATTATTTCAGGGTAATATATAATACCGCACCCCAAACATAGTTTGGGTAATATAACATTGCACCCCAGATAAACTGGGTTATTAATTCCCCACCCAACATATTTTCATTTACTTTATCTTCACTAAGTTGATATATACATATACATCAACGAATTCCCTTTTCCTGACTATATTATACTTTCCTTTTCTTTTTTATCAATCTCAAATTATATTTTGTTTTACTTTAATATTTATTATTAGCTCATAATACAACTTACCTTTGAAATTTCCAATTTTCTCACATAAATACTCATTTTATTAATTGATCGATCAGTGTCCACATCATCACCAAACTGAAGCCGATAGCCCAGTAAAATAAACATGCGGATCGATGCTCACACAGAGTCTTACACGTTCGAGCCTACGTCTTCCTCCTGGCCATATACCAGCAAGGGAATACACCACACCCCAAGTGAAACTTAGGTAATATACACCGCACCCCAGGTGAAACTTGGGTAATATACACCGCACCCCAGATAAACTGGGTAATTACACTGCAACCCAGATAAACTGGATAATATATAACACTGCACCCCAAACATAGTTTGGGTAATATACACCGCACCCCAAGCCAATAACTTGGGTAATTTCACCACATCCACCCAGATAAATTGGGTAATTACAGCTCAACCCAGATAAACTGGGTAATTACACCATACCCCAAACATAGTTTGGGTAATATACACCGCACCCCAAGCCAATAACTTGGGTATTATGAGGTATAGCCCAAACCCCATGGATTCTGTAGGAACTGATAAATCAAAAATTTACTTTAGCCATACATTAATCACATGACTATTTTTTTTCATTCAAACACACCCATATAAGTGTAAATAAAACATACATCCCATTAATATCACCAATTAAGGTCTATCCATCAATAAAACACAGTTTCAAAACACATTAATTATATACTCAATTTATCACGTGCAATACGCACCCACCTATACTCAGTATCACCCATCACCTTTACTCGCATATCATACATACATAATGTCATTAATCACATCATTTTATCATGTATAAAATCCAATTTATCACGAAAAGCACAAAACATTCAAAGCCAAGTAAAAGCACCACATAACCACGATATTGACTATTGAAATTCCATATTTTCCATTAATTTGTTCTCCGGCCATATCCATCACCATACACATTGGATGACCATAATATTTTACCACAACATAAAATATATCTAGTACGATCATACTCACCTGACGAACCGATAGGAATACACCCCATGCTCGCCCAGTTGCCAATCAAAATTCGTTTTCTTTCACCTATTAACAAAATTATGATACCCATTGTCCATTAACTAAAACACACTTTATCTACCCCTGAATTCACATCGGATTCTATTCACACATCATAAACAACCCACGTAAGCATGCCAAAATGACAAATCTCTAATTCTACAACCGAATCAAAATTTTACCCCTCGATCGGAGGAGTTCTAATTGATATTTTATATTTTAAGGGTAAAAATGCGCCAAATAAATTTCTATATCCTAAATTACAATCCCATAATATCCCCCACAATTCAAAACAATTACTAGCATAATAGAAATACCATTCTCTTTTCCTTTCCTAAACTCAAAACCTAGTTTTTATAAAATATCTATATTGTCACCATTAAAATTGCAGTTATTCACCCTAATCATGTTGCACATATTCTAAGCATCATCCTATCACAGTTTTTATGAAAAGAAATGAAAAGCATACAATCCAATATACAAATATACAATTAAATATACCATTTTGGAGTTCTCTCTACAAATCAACACTACTACGTAGAAGAACACCCAAAACTCTCCTAGAATCCCCAAAAAAATCAAAGCTTGAGGTGGAGGGGAGGGTTGATTGGCCAAACCCTAGATTTGGGTTAAGGAGTGGATTTCGGCCAGGATAAGAAGAAGGAATGGGAGAAGAAAATGAAGAATGGAATTTTTGTAAATAAGAAGGATTTGAATAATGAGGGGTTAAGGTTATGGGCTTAAGCCCAAAATCAAATAAAATTGACAATTCAATGGTTATTTTCAACCCCGAACTCCAAAAATTCCAACTTCTTGCTATGACCAAGCAACTCTTTCAAATTATCAATTATCCAACCCTCTATTACATATGTATGCTCAGGGAAAATATCGGGTAAATCGGAATCGTCTCCTCCGCGAAAACTCACCCCAAACTCCTATATCTCAGATTTTCCTGTTTAACCCCGAACATCCAAATTAATCATTATAAAGTAGAATAAAACCAATTAATATAAGAAAATATACTCAAAATCATAGATAAAAGAAAAGTATAATATAAAATTAAATATTTAAGGGTTTTAAAAAAAACAGGTGTTACAGATGCTTCAAGGAAGAATGCATAGACTCAATCCGTTGGCTACTCAACATGCTGGCCGAAAAGCAATCTCTTTCATAGATGGGTGCCCATTTATCACGAATTTCAAATAAATCGTTCAACCATTTGTTATTCTCAACTCCGTACTTCAGAAGCCCTAATTTTTATTTCTCTTCGAAATCATGTACATATTCAGAATCATAGATGGCAGTCTTCAAATCATCCCTAAACTTATCGACATCATTAGACATATGCATATCCTGTGGTAACTTATCCCATATGTGTTAAATGCAATACCGATGCCAAGTCTCAAGAAAAACTTTCTTCACTGTGACGACGATCCCACGATCCTGGTCCGTCACGATGCCGGATGGAGCACGATTCATTACACATCGCCACTTTTCAAAGAACCACACAAAAGAAGAGGCATTCCCATTTGGAATGAACCCACCTCCTAAGAACGTGATTTGTCAATGATGATTGATACCAACAAATGGAATAAATAACATTCCATATCGGTTCGTGTTGTATGTGGCATCAAAACAAAGTCAATTCCCAAATTCTTCATAGTTCATCCTAGAAGTACCATCCACAAAAATACAATGAGACAACCGGCCTTTGGGATCTACTTGAAAATCATGAAAAAATAAAGGATCCGTCAATTTTTTCGATTAAAAAAAACTTAGTGAGAATATTCCCATCGTGTCCTTTCATTGCTCGTGCGAGTCTCTAAGTAGATTTCTAGCATCTTTTTTGGTGAAACTTATTTTATCTTAATCACCACTAGCACTTCGAAGAAGAGCATTTGTTTGCACGTATGGATATTAGCTTGGGTTATTTGATCCATTATTCTTTTATCGGTATTCGACACCGAACGGTTTTAGGGCAAAAGATACCTTCTACAAGGTGAAGTAAATACATGATTGTATGGTTCATGAAATGAGTAAAATACCCATTTATTACTTTTTTCGTTTAGTTTTACACGAACGACAGCTTTGCAGCCAATTCTAGAAGTAGTTCCCCATCTACCTTCACTAGGTTGACTCGGTGAAGTCCCTTCTTTATTACACAAAAAAGACTTATCCACGACTTCGGTTCCCTTGTATTTATTCCCATCTTACGCATTGTGAAACCCCCCACATTTAGCATATGACGAATAAAAGATCATAGCTTGATCTAAGGTATGAAAGGTCATACCTATCTTCGGTTTGAGATGTGCTTCAACATGCGGCATGCAATGACCACTTTCTGAGCAGACATAAAATTATCGCCGACAACAAAATATCCTTCATCATTATTCATATCTAACATAAAGAATAATATAACAATTATCAACACACAAAACAAGATATGTGGGAAAACCACACAAACGGGATAAAAAAATTTCTGAACTTTGCAAATAGATCGAACTCAACACACACATGCCAACACAACTTCTAGAAGTGAGTTTGGATTCACAGTTTGCGAGATACAACATTGTATCGCTTTATTTCAAATTAAAAGCAAACAAAGCAATACATGGATGTATCTTACAAACCATGAAATGAAACTCGCTTCTACAAGTTGTGTTGGCTTGTATGTAGTAAATCCGACCTACTTGCAAAATTTCGTATTTTTTGAATGTCGTTTGTGCAGCTTTCTAGTGGAAAGTCACTCAAAAAATATCAAAGTATTATTGTAGTTGTTGTTTAATATACGAGACAAATCCGCACCGCACAAATGTTATCAATAAATTCCGAAACTTTACGAGTAGGTCAGACTCAGCACACACAAGTCAATGCAACTTACAGAAGCGATTTTTGACTCAAGATTTGCAAGATATGGCAATGTATCGCTTTCAATCATGAAAATGAGTGAAAAGTAATACATGGTCGTATCTTGCAAACAATGAATCAAAACTCATTTCTACAAGTTGCGTTGACTTGTGCGTGGTGAGTCGGACGTACTAGAAAAATTTCGAAATTTTTAGATCTTGTTTGTGCACTTTTACAAATAACGAGCAATAAAATCTACAACTACAACTATAATTTTGGGAAAAAAACTTCTACAATTCAATTGTATACAATTATCGAACAACTATATACAATACACATCAAACAACTAACTACACATCACACACAAATTGTAGACTAACAAATTTACAAAATTAGTTCAATCAATCATTATAGCTACATCTACGAAGATAGAATAGACTGAATACCTTGCACAATGTCGATTTTTGAGAAAAAGAGAAAGGAGGTGGAGGCGCTGCTGTTGATGGAGGAGGAGGAGGAGGAGGAGGAGGAAGATTTCGTTGGAGCTAGGGTTTTTGTGTTCAGGTGATTCTTCAGGAAGAGAGAGAGAGTTCGAGAAGAGGGAGAGAGTGAGTGAGAGAGTGAGGTGGAGGAGTAGGGATGGATTATGTGAAGGAGGAGCTAGGGTTTAGTGCTGTTGGGTTCTGAAATGAGCATCGAAGTTCGAGCAAGGCAAAAGAGAGTGAGAGATAGAAGTAAAAATTTGAGCGAATTTGTATGTGTTTTAAAAAAGTTTTATAACTTAAGCCGTTGTTCCCCACAACGGCCTAGATTATACCTTGGCCGTTGTTGGAAGCAACGGCTAAGGTTCAAAAAATATTTTGAACTACTTAGGCCGTTGTTCTCAACAATGGCCTAGGTTAATATTTGGCCAAAAAATTAGGATTTGATCAGCTTCGACAAAGAGCAAGTGCAAGAGATTGGCTGATGGGCTAAGTCGAAGAGTTATTCAGGGGGTAAAATACCCAAAATACCCCTCCGAATTTAAGTGAGAGAGGGGGGCTGATGGGCGGGATCGATCCTGGCCGTTGGATCTAGATCGGAGCTATCAACGGCCAGAAACTCAGTTTACAATGGGTCTGTGCTAACAGACCCGTATATATATATATATCCATATAATAAAACACAAAGAAAGCTATCAAGTGGCTCTCATTCAATAGGGTTGAAATCAACGGTCCAGATCTAACCTCACAAAACATATTTCCTACCCAAAAGTTCCTCCCAAAACTCAAATTCAAATTCCAAAACAACTCCTTTATTTATTTATTTATTTATTTCTCTCTCTCCCTCTCTCTCATTCTCTCTCTATTTATTCAGAAATTTATATTTTCAGATTTCTTATACATTTTTTTATTGCTCATGTTACATTCAAAATAGCAAATATCTTATCAACAGTTACATTTCATCAACAGTTCTAAGAAGTTAGATTTTACACCCCCATTTATAATTATTTTTCAACATATACTAATGGAAACATTGACTTTTATTTACAACTAATTATTGTTTTACTATTCAAACTTGAGCTACATAATTGTTGTTTTACTGTTTACAAGAATTTCATATGCTGTATCGTTCCAAAGACGTGCCGTAGGCACGTGCCCACGGGCAAATCTAGTGTATATATATATATATATATATATATATATATATATATATATATATATATATATATATATCTGCGTGTGTGTGTGTGTGTGTGTGTGTGTGTGTGTGTGAGATCGTTGTGTGTGTGTGTGTGTGTGTGTGTGTGTGTGTGTGTGAGGGAGAGAGCGATCGTGAGGAACATCCCCTTACCGCAGCTAGCACCGCGGCATGAGGGAGAACCCGATTTGATCCATTTGTGTTGATACCATAGAGGCACCACTACGTTGTAGTGCCCGTGATGGCATACTGTGGAGACAATAGATTCATCGTTGAGGTAAAACTCTTAACACGTTTATGGTTCTCGCATAGATCCATGGATGTGTTTCAAATTTTTATTTTTATTTTATCCACTGCGTATTTACTCTATGATTGAATTTGAAACCCAACATGTGAGAGTGTTGACTGTGTGTGTGAGAGAGTGTCAGAGAGAGTGCGAGTGAGAGGTGAAGGTATGCTCCTCACTGCTGTCTCTTTGGCTGTGGATTTGGTTGGAATTTGCTTGTGAGTGAGAGTGTTAATTGCGAGTGAGTAGGATGAGAGGAGGTGAAGACTGTGTTAGGATTTGGTTCGGAGTGAAAGTGACAAGAGAGAAGGGAAGATTGAGTCTAAATTTTAGGCCTGAATAAGAGTGTGGAGAAGATCGGGAAGACGAAGACGCTTTGGGGCTGCTTTCCCTAGAGGGGGCAGGCAACACGGGTGAGCGCGAGTCAGCCGATGCAGCAGGGCTGCGGGGGTTGGGCCCGACGATGGGTTCCCCCTACCGCCAACTCCTTCGATGATACTCACTATGTCTTTGTAGGAAACGAGTTTCTGCAGTGAGCGGGTGTTTCGAATTTCGAAATGGCTGGGCACCAAAAATTCCACTCTGTAGTACTCCGTATGAGATGGGCCTTCATGGTGGACTTCAGGGTGGGATTAGTAATTAATTCATGCTTAGATGGACCTATAGATTTGGTAATGTGTATAAAGCCTATAGAAAGAGTGAATTAATTACTATGGGGCCATGGTGTTCATGGTAGGTGGTAGTGACTTAGTCCCACATGGAAGGTGAGTTAGGATTGTGTCTGTATTGATACGGCTAAAAATATGGTTAAATCGGGACCGTTCAAATCGAGCACGAATTTTGAAGCTCTCAGTGGTAAAACGGTAATTTTCACCATAAACGGGTCCGAAATGGGAACTAGATCTTTTCCAAGCCCAATAACCCAAAGACGGGTTTGTCCTGCTGGGTAAGGGTGGCAGCCCATTACAAACCAGCCCAGGATATTTAAAGAGCAATTCAATTTCATGGTTATCTTTAAGAAACAGTTTAAACCAAATCTCTTATCATGTAACAGTTTAAACTCTGTTTCTTATCCAAAAACACCGGGACATAGAGATAAATGATTCTCTCTAGACTGTCTCTAAAGGCGACTATAAATACCTCCCTCACCCCACCATAAATAGGTAATCAATATTTTCTCCACAAAAACTCTTTCATAATCTTCTTGATTACTGACTTGAGCGTCGGAGGGTTCGTCGCCACGAATAATCCCGGTGTTTTGAACTTTTTGCAAGTCAGTGGCAGCGGCGAGAAACTGTCAAACGCCGGCAAGAAGTCAACAGGTTCGCTTTTATTGTTTCTAGAAAAATTCACAAATCATCTGTTTGCTCCCACATCGAAATTACCAACAAAGGATTGGCACCGTCTGTGGGAAGCAGAAAAAGCAATCCGACCATATTTTGTAACACCCCGAATTCCAAAATACAACTGAATTCGAGTTCCACAGGATCTTTACACTTCTTTCGTACAATTTTACAAGGAAATAAAAACTCTTCTTTTATCAGAGTTACATTACACTTGTACATTATCACAGCGGAAGCAATATTACAATAAATTTACATGAAACAATATTTAAATCAATCCTGCGCAGCATGTATACCTCAATTGTCAATCATCTTTGTCCTGCATATAAAACTGTGGGCGCGTCAGTTCATTCAACTGACGAAATATTATACACGGCCATCCTCTCTATGCCGGAAACAGTATAACGATTCCCATTTCTTAACAAACCACAAATTTGTCCCAAACAGAACTAAAGGGACTATCCTATTGATGTCGTGTTGTGAATGTGCACTTAATCCTTAATGCAATTATTTATATTATATGACACTAATGCGTACTTGTTCAGAGTCTATGCAGCCCAACTACATAGGTCTGAGGGCAAGCCCTTAATCGTTCTTCATCTTGTAGGGTTCAATCTCTCGCCATGACTTAATCTACTACTGTAACCACGGTAAGTATCCTAGATGTTTTCCGATTTACGAACTCATGTCTAGGCGCCCTGGAGGAAAATCCCAACGCACTGACACATGACTCATCATGCAGGCATCCTGTGGTAATTCAGCTCCTACCATAGACATGACACCACCCACAGTCGTTAAACACCCCATGAGCGTCGCCACCGGGACGGTACTCTGGAGTAGTATCCACAACCTATCATGACTCATCAAGGGACATCCTGTGAATACTCTCACGCCGCCAATCCAATGGCCCTCATACTCAATGTTTTTCTCTTACTTTCATCACATCTCCAATATGTATCTAATCCTTAGTTTAATTGAATCATGAATAAAATCAATCTCTTAGAATGTAGCACTTTCAATATACCGGTCTTATTCATTTAATTCACATGACCCAAACCTTTGTCTTCTCATTTCAAAATATCATTTTCTTATTTCTTTCATTGCCGGTATAAGGCTTGGCTATATCCTAATTCTCAATTTCAACTCATAATTACAATTTCATACTCATAAGATCTTTTCATGATTAATCACAATTCATATTTCAATAGCATAGTATTCATGTATTCATGTCTTTCATAATTCATCACAATCAGAATTCAATTTCACGTGCAAACCATATGCAATAGTCAATTTCAATAAATAATCACCAATAATCCGTGTGTTCCACACATCTATTATTCACAAATCAAATCTTACTACAAAACACATTTTATAATTCCATTTAATCACACAAGTCACAATTTTCAAAAATTCATCTTTTATAACCCAAAAATTTTCATTTATTTTTCTTTTGTTCAAAGGGTAATTTAATAAAACAGTCCCACTTATGCAAAAGCACAAGTAATAGAGATTTTCTCACAGAATATAGATATTATTAGAAACTTCAGGGCAGTCGACTGTTAACTATGGCCAGTCGGCTGTTTTGTGAGGTTCTAAAGCTCGAAAATAAATAGTCGGAGAAGTCGACTGTCACATATGGCCAGTCGGCTGTTCTGCGATGATTTTTAAACTCAAAATAAAAACGATCAGGGCAGTCGACTGTTTCAATAGTCGGTCAACTGTGCCACCGGTTTTCAATTTCTCAAAAGAATATGTTTTTAGTTCTTTTTCTTCTCTTTTTGAAAACGAAAATGTCCAGAGTAAAAATACATTTAATTTAATAATAGCCAGTATATTTAAAGGTATTTTCCCCTCTTTTAAAACATGTATTTAGCCTTAGTTTGCATTTTATGAACACTGTTTCGACATTTGAAAACTATTACATAATTGTTCATAACTAAAGATGGTTTCTCACACATAATTCACCACAATGATGTTTGCTTACACATTGATAACTAAGATATTTTTAGAGCACAAAATCAACCTTATAAGTGAGTAAAAACTTCCATTTTTATTAATTAATCTACACATGATGCATTCATTTATTCGTATGCAAAAGGACATTCTTTATCATTTTTTCCAATTTTCACATGACATATATAGCAATAGGTAATTTCAATGCATCTATTAACAATCATTTCTATCAATTTATCTTCGACACACTATTCTACTTAGCATTATTAATCAATAAACATGATGCTAGTCTTTTACTAGTTAATCCACATAGTTCGCATTTAGGGCATATTTTGCATACTAACATTTGAAATAAAGAGAACATTCATTTTACTCATAATTAATAAATATAGTAATCAAACAACACACATTTGCTAATTTATCAATTCTCTTCTAATTTGGCAAGCATGCATTTCATTTCAACTAGTAGCTTATAATGATAATTCAATTTCATTTTCCAGCATGCTTTCTAGTCTAGGAGTCATGAGAAACACCCAGCTTTTGAAGAAAACCCAATTAAGAAAAATTCCCTAGAGCCTCCTAGATTGCGAGCGAGTGCCTTCTCCTCTTAGATTGCAATGCACGAACTCCTCCTCCATGCTCCTTGCCAAAAACCGAGAGCACCTCCATGTAGTGGTAGCCGGCCTCCAAGGAAAACACAACACACAACTCACACACTAATATGTATATATCTCCTATATAATGTCTCCTTTTAATATTTGCTTTAGTGTAGAATATAAGCATGAATGAGGGGGGGGGGGGGGGGGGGGGGGGTATTTATACTATTTTTAGAGTAGATTGGAGGGCTAGGATTGGTTAGATAGTTGTAGAATGGAGGGCTAGGATAGGAGTGGAAATTATAGCAACCACACACTCACAAATAAACTACCCATGCATACAAACCCACTCCCCCATGCACAATCCGGCCACCAATATAGTGTGCATTGCACACTACATGCATTGCACGTGCCACCTAGTACCCCTATTTAGAAGTTGTACAATTTTAATTAATCAAAATGTTCACCATTTGTCTCCACATGACAAGTGTGACCATTTAATTGATTTATTAAATTTGTGGGCTTCACAATTAGTAGTCTTAGGCTTGTGGGCCAAGACAATAAATTAATAATTAATTAAAGTGGGCTAAAACAAATAAAATAGTGTTTAGGCTTTAGAAATAGGTTTTTAGAAAAATAAAGGAAAATAATTGTTCAGACTAAAATGAGATCTTATATATAAAATAAATAAATAATATACACATGAAATTTGCACGTGCACAACACGTAAAGAAATAAAAATATCTTTATTAAAATGAAAGTTTAGGGTATTACATATTTCACCGGTGATTTTCAGCCATGCCTCCGAAAGGAAAAAGGGAAGACAGCAGCGTCCATCCGAAGAGCCACTGCTCTTCCTCCTCCTCCCCCACTCCAAGATGTTCTTTCTCAACCAAACCAACAAGTTCAGCAACCACAGCCTGAACCGCCACCTCCCAGGTCCAAGGGGGCTGCCCTGGGGGCTCCCGTCAAAGCATTCAGGGACAACACTCCCACCATGACCACATCTCAGTCCATAATCCTTCAACCGACTCCATGGCCGGATCTCCGTCAAGTAATTGTTAACCATCAGCAGAAGGTAGACCTCCGAACTCGCTTGAATGAGAGGCGAGCCCTTGAGGAAGTCCCTCGCCCCGAGCGCCAAAGGGCCCCTAGAGTCCTGTCCCCCCGCAGGCCAAGACCTAGAAGAACCCCGTCCCTGGGGAGGCGAAGGGAGTCCCCTCCATGTCATCGGCGGAGAAGTCTCACCCAAACAAGCCGATCAGCACCTAGAGACCACAGAGCTGGAGGGGCACCAGTCACTCAAGCAGAGTTCCAGAACTTCAAAGAAGATATCCTGTGAGCCCTCAATATTGCCACGAGCCACGATCAGCGTGCACCTAGCCCTCCAACCCCCAAGTCATGACCAACGCGCACATAGCCCTCACCATACAACCATTCATAAAGGAGAGTCCCGAGAATCGACTAGATCCGACCGGAGGGATGACTCGGTCTATCGCTGTCTCCACGAGATGGAGAGGCGCCTTAGAAGACTCAATCTAGAAGAAGAACATCGGGCAAAGAATTTTCGCCCGAGCAGGCCTCCCTTCTCCAGGGCCATCATGGAGGCTCCAGTCCCTGAGACCTTCAAACCTCCCCACTTCGAGTCCTATAACGGGGAGTCTGATCCAGCTGATCATATCGAGAGTTTCAAAACTCTTCATGATGATTCACCAAGCCTCTAATGCGCACTCTGCAAAACCTTCCAGGCCACATTGAAGGGACCTGCGAGAGAATGGTACTCCCACCTATCCCCCGCCTCTATCTTCTCGTTCGACCAGTTTGAGGAGCTATTCCTCACCCACTTTGTCAGTAGCCTTCGAGCCGAGAAGACAAGCGCATCCCTGTTGGCACTTAGCCAGAGGAAGGGCGAGCGCCTAGAGACTATGTCCAACACTTCACAACCGAGGCTCGGTCTATTGCCTCACTTGATCAGTCGGTGGCTTCAGTGGCGTTTCAACATAACATCAACCATACTGACCTGAAAGCATCCCTCACCAAAAAGCTGTCCCGGGACTTCTCGAAACTCCTGTTGAGGAGTGAGAAATATATCTAAGCAGAAAGAGCCCTTCATCCTTAAGACCAGAAGAAGCCCCTATCCGGGAACAAATGGAAGGGTGCAGAAGAAGAAGGCTTTAAGAATCTCCAGAAGGACAACAGCGGCCAGCGCTGCCCTCCTCCCCGCTTTGAAAAGTTTACTCCTCTAAATGACGGTGTCTCGGCCATCTTCGTGGAGGTGGACAAGGAAGGGCTACTTCGCGGTTCCCTTAAATTGAATACCCATGGCAAGAAAAGGAACAAAGATAAGTGGTGCTGCTTTCACAGGGACCACAGCCATGACACGAATGATTGTCAGACTTTCAAAGAGGAGATCGAAGAACTCATATAGCGGGGACAACTGGCCAAGTTCTTCAGAAAGTACGGGGCCGATCCTTCACCTCAGGAGCCAACAAGCGAACCGAAAGACCCGCCGAGCTCCAAGACTCCAAACCTGGGGCCATCCTTAACCTCATCCACGTAGATCAAATGAGGGGAGAATCAAACTCCTCCCGAAAGACCTTCATTCAAGAGGTGAGTTCGGTCCAGAACTTTTCCCCGGCCAAGAACCCTTGGGTATCGATGACATTCTCAGGCAAAGACCTGCAAGGCGTCCGAATGCCCCACTATGATGCGCTCATAATTTGTCTTCACATGGCCAACCACGAGGTGTGCCGAATCCTGGTCGACAATGACAGTTCTGTCAATATCCTCTTCCTGGAAGCCTTTCAACGCCTCAAACTTTCTTGAGATCGTCTTAAGCCTGTCGGATATACACTCCACGGGTTCTCTGGGGTTCCGGTCCCAATCGAAGGAATATTCACTCTTGATGTGACCGCAGGAAAAACCCCGACTACCCGGGCAGAGGCAGTGGACCTCATGGTCGTCGATGTGAAGGCCACTTACAATGCTATCCTGGTCTGACCAGGCCTAGCAGTACTTCATGCCGTACCCTCAGCTTTTCACATGAAAATAAAGTTTCCAACCTCTGCATGAGAAGGATAAAGAGAAAGAGAAGTCAAAGGAAATCAAGAGACGGCTCGGAGGTGCTACACAACCGCAATGGGAGGCTCGGTCCTCCCACTTGAAGTATTAGTGTAGCGCCCCGAATTTCTAATATAATATCTTAGAAAATACGTGGCACAATTCCCAGCATCAACTTCAATGTAATATTAAACACAATTTAATACCAATAAAATTTTCAACTTTCATTACAATAATCATTTACATAGCACAGCGGAATACAATACATCTCAATTCATAATTTTCTTTTCTTTACAACACTTTTCATTTTACATATGTCACTAAATCAACTGAACTCAATCATCCAAATTTCAAGCTCTAAGCAACAATAACCTGTAAATTATGAGGCTAGAGATAATCCTAACCCCCAAAACTAAAGGGGTCAGCCATAAATATGTGAGTGACATAAAAACAAAACAACATACAACATAAATAAACGTTAAGCATGGATTCATAAACAACATGTACTAAACAAGAATACATAAAATATGACGTAGCAAGAAAATATGTAAGCATCAAGTGAAACTAAACTAAGTGTCAAGTGTATAAAACAGGAAAATACATGTATAAAACCAAGTCAAGAAGACACAATTCTATATGCTGACTCTCTAATGCGTACTTGTCGAAGTCTATGTATCCCACTCTACATAGGTCCGGTGCAAGCCCTTAACGTCTCCACATTATAGGGTTTAATCCCCCACTATGCAACTAATCCTAACACGATGACTACTACGAGATAAAGATAAACTGTGAGTATTAGCCCATGCCCCGATAATTCCGGAGGTCAATCTCTATCCACAGATAATTCCGGAGACTATTTCACTCACACCTGGGAATCTTCGAGAATACCCCACACCGCAAGCAATGGCGCATCATCACATGAATACCACATGTGCGTCGCCTCGACTCCGATAATTCTGGAGATCAATCCCACACCACAGGTAATTCCGGAGACTATTTCACTCACACCTGGATAATTCCGGGGATCTTCTCACACCACAAGCCATACTGAGGTCCATAACTGATGTTCCCGTTCATTATATCACCACTAGTGCCTGTCCTTATCATTTAGGTTATTTAATTACTTAACAAATCTCCTAGAGTTGGTGTACCCTTCCGGAATTAATTCAACAACTGATCAACTAAATGCCTCAACAGGCCCAAACATAAATACTCAATCGCCGGTATACTAGGGTCACACACACCCTCTAGAGACTCACACTCAAATATCCAAACCAAACTTCCAACATAAATTGTTCAACTTAACATCTTGAAAATATATGTTCAATAGGAGGTAGAGTATAATAATAATAAGTTATAGATCAAAACATCTAGAGAATAAATCATTTGAAAGAACATTCATAGATATAAGGATATATCAGTATCAGTCGACTATAGAAAGCATAAGTCAACTGCCCAGAAAGAAAATTCCATTGTTTTAAGAAAATAAGCTAAGTGTTATAAGTCGACTTATAAAAGTCATAGGTCGACTTACCAGAGAGAAATTTCAGAAATCTTTAAGAACATATTCTAAGTGTTATAAGTCGACTTATAAAAGTCATAGGTCGACTTACTAGAGAGAAATTCCAGTAATCTTTAAGAAAATATTCTAAGTGTTATAAGTTGACTTATAAAAGTCATAGGTCGACTTACCAGAGAGAAATTCCAGTAATCTTTAAGAAAATATTCTAAGTGTTATAAGTCGACTTATAAAAGTCATAGGTGACTTACCAGAGAGAAATTTCAATACAACTAAAAACATAGCAGCCAGGTCGTATCAGTCGAGTGAAAGGTCATGCCAGTCGACTGTCGGCCTACAGACTGTATAGTTTTGGTTGTGCACAATTCAACAGATACGTAGTTTTACTTCATGAAAACGATTTCTACGAAAAACATATTTCTTATATGATCAAATATAACTGGTAGAATACAAAATAGTCCCTAAAACTAGATCAACTACTTGAAATCATAAAAATGGAGATTTTGTTGATTTCTTTCAATTAAAACATGAATTTGTGCATATAATCAAAATTGAGTTTTCTTAAAATTTTATCGATCACTGAAATAGTTCGTATTCAGATCCCAAAACATGTAAATACCAATCTCAAAGAAAATCCCCAATTTGGATATATTTCCTCAATTCAATTAAATTCTCAAACTTCAATTTTCAAGACACGATCTCTTAATTCATAACTCTTCCATTCAATTTTCTCAAAAATCTGAATTTCTACCACAACTCATAACCATAATCAAATTTGTAATCACATACCACTAGGGTTTCACAAGATCCAATTTTTCATCCAATCTATAATATGCATAATCATGTTCAACCCTAAACATGCTTTCTAGCAATATAATTCAATATCCCAGATCCAATTAACATTCATAGATCAAACAACCAATCCATTACATTACTCACATACACAACATAAAAGAAAAACAAACATGTCAAAAACAAACAACAAAACAATCACTCACATAAATCAAAACAACAAAACAAATTTACATCACTCACATACAACATACGCATAATAAAAGAAAACAACATGTCACTCACCTTGAAATGAAGAAATCCAACAAGAAAGCCTTCCCTTTTTTGCGAAATCCAAGATCCTTCTCTCAATCCTCCAAAAATAATAAATCTTAGTATTGTGCAGCGAATGACAGCTGCGTTCTCTTCTTTTAAATACCCGGAAATAGGATCTTAGGGTTTTAGACATATTTGCGAAATAACCCCTCGAAAACACATCTTTACATAAATAGATTCCTATACTTGGAACTTGATAAAATTAATTAAATTGAGATTTAAAAGCAAAATAACCCTTAATTTCTAGCCGGCACTGATTAAAAGCCCAGAAAAATAGTTTTGCACTTTCACCCCTCAAAATGAGAAATTTGCAAAAAGGTTTCTTTTTCTCAATATTTGCAAATAGATCCAATTAATTTAGAAAAATCTGGAAAAATTATAAATAAATCCTAAATAATAAATAATGATTTTACATAAAATAATTTTGGCTTTTGAACTTTTCAGGAAAATATTTGCACGTGTTTCGCACGAGTAAAAAGATAAATTTCCAAAAAATATTTATTAAATCTCCAAAAATCATTTTAATTCATTTATAAACCTTTAAAAATAATATTTAAAAATACGGGGTACTACAATTAGAGCTCCCCCAATGGAATAGTCAAGTCATTCCCAAACTAGTTAATGAACTCAAGGAGATCCTCCTCGGGGAAGGTGGACTTGGAATATTGAGAATAAAATGAAGTACCACGATGGTGCCTAACACCCTCTCGTAGAAATAGGTTTTCAGTTTTCAATAAGGCCGCCACTCGGGATATGACCAAAGCATGTAATAAAAGCTCGCACCATTGAAGCAGAAACTTAGTTTGTTTCAATAAAACTTAGCTTTTTTCTTTTGAAACTTATTGCATTGGCCTATCTCTCTGAGTCACATCTATGACTCATTAAACAGTAAGTTCGGAGTCCAGCTTGTCCCACAGGGCTGCTCCCACAACTTGCTAGGCTCAAAAGACGAGTTTGGAGTCTAACACTTGGTTCGACATCGCTTTAACCGCCTGTAAACAAGCAAGTGCGGAGCATCTCACCATTCGGAATTACTCTTACAACTCATTGAAACTCCCAAACAACAAGTTTGGAGTCCAACACTTGGTTCGATGCCGCTTTAGCCGCTTGCAAACAAGCAAATGCGGATTAGCTCACCATTCAGAATTTCTCCTACAACTCGTTGATAACTTCGAAATAACTAGTTCGAAGCTCACAATCATGATTTGAAATTGCCCTCACGGCTTACAAACATGCAGTTTTGGGGCTCGAAACGACCATTCATACTACTCCCACTACTGGTTAAATTTTGCAACAAGCAAGTTCGAAGACGGCTCTTTTCCAGTGCTATCTCCAAAATTTTACTCGAACATACTGAATCTAGAGCCAACTCACCCATAGTGTTTCTCTTCAAACTTTTCTCCCAAACGGCTCTCTCCTAGAGCTCGGTGATGCTCTTCGCCCCGCTTGCCTCTCGAGCGATATTCTTCCAAACGAGTTTGGAGCTCAACTCACCCCTAGAGCTGCTCCTCAAACTCGCCTCCCGAGCGACCTTCTTTCTAACGAGTTCAGAGCTCAACACTCCCCTAGAGTTGCTCCTCAAACTCGTCTCCTGAACGGCTCTCTTCTAGAGCCTGGTGATGCTCTTCGTCTCATTCGCCTCCCGAGCAACCTTCTTCCCAACAAGTTCGGAGCTCAACTCTCCCCTAGAGTTGCTCCTTAAACTCGTCTCCCGAATGGCGCTCTCCTAGAGCCTGGTGATGTTCTTCATCTAACTCACTGTAGCGCCCCAATTTCCATATACCGAAAAACCGTGACACGAGCCAGGGTCTTTTCTTCAATTAGTCACAATACACAGAAAAACAGGAGAATTTAAAACTTTTCATTCAACACCCAATGTATTATAAGTCTGAACATTATACACTGCGATACATTACAATAGAGTTACAATATTACCTTTACATTTCCAAGTATTACAACTTTCAACAATTTACATCAGAGTACGAGGAATGAAGAACAACACTTGGTGACTCTCACTTGAGTACTTCTCAACGAATAGATAATCAATACATATACTGCAGCGGAACTAAACATAACACTGACTCCTTGCTTTCCTTGCCTTGAGTCGTCTTGAATCTCGCCTTTGTACTTCGGCGATCCAGTACCTATGAAAGTGGGGACGTCAGTATTCACTGACGCTTAAAGGCTGATCATATAACAGCGAATCTCCCAAACAGCATACAAAATATAGCAATGGTGTTGGTGTAGTTTAAGTGTTCGTGAGTGCTATGACTAGACTCTAATGCGATATTTAAATAGAACTAGGATGCTTCCTATTCTAACGTCAGCGAGTCTCCGAAGCAACATGCAGCCCATACTACATGCGACCCCTTCTCAAGCCGTTTCTCTATATATAGGGATTTGAACCCGCGTTATGAATTCTAATTGTACACAACCTGTTCCTGACACCTACACGTGACCGATGAGGTTGCAGATGTGGTCATGTGCCACTGATGCAGTACGCCAGTGGTGTCTATGTTCGCCACTGCCACCCGGCCAACCGGACCTCACTCAAAACTAGACAAACCCAACGTATCGAGCGTCATTTCCAAATCCATTATCATAGGGTCTCGCAAGCGCAGGGTAGCACGAAGCCTACCCTATAGCACCCCTGGGGTCTCGCAAGCGCAGGACTGCCCAACGCATCCTGTGGCACCCCAAGCCACGGTACTTCAGGAATTAACAGCGCGAGATACGCAATCCGTGCTCCCAACTTGTGAGACGGCACCGTATGTATCCTTTTGACAGGAAGGCGCAACCCAATACACCACCTATGATCTGTCTCAAGGGACGAGTTAGTTGTAAGAGGCCCCCGACAACCGACTCCTCGCTCCCGGCAAAAGGGTTAAGTAAAGTGATCTTTATAAGTCCCTATCCTAATGATGTCCCTGACTCGAACAATCATAGGAATGACAATATTATAAACACAACATGCTAGGCCTTAAATTAGGCTTCGCAAGACAACTCTGCTAGGCTGCTCAACCTAGACTCACCAGAATCCTTCAGGATCCGGTTCCTGGCCCATCGATCCAAGACCTCGGCCGTGCGAATATACATGCATGCCGCTACCCTAAACTTGGATTCCGTCTATACTCCGGTCCTCGATCCACCTACCTTGGTTAAGATTCGACGGTATACAAGGAGTGACTTCTCCACAGTTCCTTAGGGTAAGAAAACATATGGCTTGATGGTCGATAGCCCTCAGGGTGGTACTATCACCCTAGACGAGCACAACGAACTGTGTACTAGCTAATCAAGCTATACACGAGTAACAACCACATACGAACCAATAAGCTACGTATGAAACAATAACTACCTACGAGCCAGGCGGGCCTCGTAGGAGATAACAATGTACATACCAACCAAATAAGCTGCGTATGAGACCAACAGCTACGCACGGGCCGGTCGAGCCGCGTACGAGACAACAACCTACATACGAGCCAAATAAGCTACGTATGAGACCCACAGCTACGTACGGGCCAGTCGAGCCACGTACGAGCACAACCATATGCAAACAACCATACAGGTAATCAATCTTAAAAGCAACCAAACGTGCTTACTAGCAAACTTGATCTTCTATTATTGGAAGCAACAGAAGAATCTACTAATAGTCTATGATCGGTATTCTACTAAGGAAGAACCGAAGGCGACATAACAGCCTTTATCAACTAACTATTACTAGTGGTCTTCCCAATCCTTATTACTTCAACCTATAGTGCCTTAAGCATGATATACAATTGCAAGCATCTTTCTACGACAATCTAATTATATAACAGAACCACTCACCATAATACTCCTAAGTACGAATATGATTAAGCATGTGCTTATATCAATCTTAGCATGAAAATCACTATGATCTAGACATGAAGTCCACTACGGTCAAGCATAGGTTATAACTTGAGCGTGAATGCTTACTACTCATCATGACTAATCACCACAACCCAAGCATGGATATATAACTAGTATGAACATACAACATTCCAAGGCATAGTAGGTATTCTAACATTAACCCTACAACATTCTAAGCACGCATTTAAACTTTAGCATGGTATGCCTCATTCCTAGACATGGTATGCTACTTTAACACTAACATATGGCATGGTGTACATTTTAGTAACATTCTAGTCATGTATACTAGTTAAGCATCAATCCTACAACATAGCATGAGTTTCTACAACAATCCTAGCATGGATAGAACGTGACATAAAAATCACTACAACTAACCATGGATAGTTCCCTTAATTTAAGCATGAGTATCTGCTATATTTTAAGCATGAATATCATTAGCATGGATACCATTAACTTAACATAAACCGTCATTAGCATGGTCATCTACTAACTTAACCTAACAATAATTAGCATGACATCTACTAACTTATCATGAATAATGATTAAGCACGATCACTTACTAACATAGCATGAACATATACTTATCTAAGCATAGATATCATGTAAGCATGACTATTTGTTTGATCTAGCATGGTGTATAACTTTTCTATAAGCATGTAAGCATGGATAAATTTATCTAGCATGATATACCACTTTTCCACAACTATCTAAGCATAGATAAATTAAATTAGCATGGTATACTACTTTCTTACAATCATCTAAGCATAGACAAATTTAGCTAGCATGGTATACTACTTTCCTACTATCATCTAAGCATAGATAAATTAATCTAGCATGGTATATGCTTTCCTACAATCATCTTAAGCATAGATAAATTAATCTAGCATGGTATACTACTTTCCTACAATCATCTAAGCATAGATAAATTAATCTAGCATGGTATATGCTTTCCTACAATCATCTTAAGCATAGATAAATTAATCTAGCATGGTATATGCTTTCCTACAATCATCTAAGTATAGATAAATTAATCTAGCATGGTATATGCTTTCCTACAATCATCTAAGCATAGATAAATTAATCTAGCATGGTATATACTTTCCTATAATCATCTTAAGCATAGATAAATTAATCTAGCATGGTATATGCTTTCCTACAATCATCTAAGAATAGATAAATTAATCTAGCATGGTATATGCTTTCCTACAATCATCTAAGCATAGATAAATTAATCTAGCATGGTATATGCTTTCCCACTATCATCTAAGCATAAACAAATTAATCTATCATGGTATACTACTTTCCTACTATCATCTAAGCATGAATCTTATTAAGCATGAATGACTACTAAGCATGAATGTCTTACTAAGCATGGATAACTAGTAGTATGAACATACAACATTCCTAAGTATATATATATAAATACACTTCTAAACATGGTAAGTAATTTTATCATGGATCCTACAACATTTTAAGCATGTAGAAAAGACTTAGCATGGTACATATCATCCCTAAATATGGTAGGTATTTTTTAGAATAAATCCTACAACATTCTAAGCATAAATATACACTTAGCATGGTATACATCATCCCTAAACATGGTAGGTATTTTTAGAATAAATTCTACAATATTCTAAGCATAAATATACACTTAGCATGGTATACATTATTCCTAAACATGGTAGGTATTTTTAGAGTAAATCCTACAACATCCTAAGCATAAATATACACTTAGCATGGTATACATCATCCCTAAACATGGTAGGTATTTTTAGAATAAATCCTACAACATTCTAAGCATGGTTATACACTTAGCATGGTATACATCATTCCTAAACATGGTAGGTATTTTTAGAATAAATCCTACAACATTCTAAGCATGGTTATACACTTAGCATGGTATACATCATTCCTAAACATGGTAGATAATTTTAGAATGAATCCTACAACATGTATATCACTCCTAAACATGGTAGATAATTTTAGAACAAATCCTACAACATTCTAAACATGTATAAGTTAATCTAATCCAATCTTAGCATGGTATTTACTTTAACATAAGCACAACATCGATTTAATATCCATAATCATCTACTAAATTTTCACATAACATAAATATCTATAACTACTTTATTTCAATCCCTACTACTACTACTTTAATTGAACATACATATCACTACTACTACCACCATGAGCCTCTACTATAGCATAAATATCTACAACTAAATTACTACTACTACTATTTTATTTTCCATGGATCATAACATAAAACATCTACAACTACTTCTTTTTATCATCTACTACTACTACTACTTTATGTTAACCATGAATATAACATAAACATATACAACTATCTACTACTACTACTACTTTATTTTAACATGCTACTACTTAATTGTCTACTAGTCCTTATTAGGATTGATTTCTTGTTATCACTAGTGATCATAAAGGAAAAGATCTTTTTATTCATTCTACAACTAGTGATTTAGGTTAGTTTCTTTTCCATTAATTAAAACTAACATCTAATTTAGATTCTTTTACTTAAGATTATTAAAGAAAATAACAATGATAAAATAAAGTAAGAACCTTCATTTGGTTCAATCAACCATATGCTTATCTTTTTAGTCCAAGTTTAATACAAGTCCTACAACCAAAAATGGTTGTATAAAATGGTTCATATGCTTTATGTATAAGTCCATATTCAAGTCCTACAACCCCAAAATGGTTGTATGTACAAGTCCATATGTATATGTCATTTTAGTCCATAAAACAACAACTACTACTACAAAGATTCAATCTTTATGTGTATTTAATACTACCATTTGTTTCTTTTCTTTTTATGTGGTTATTACCCTTAACATTTACAACATACCAAAGAGAATCACATACAACAACATCTATCACCACAACCCATTCCAAAAACCAAAGAAAACAAAACAAGGAAGGCAAGAAGAAGAAGAAACATCAAAAACAACAATACAAACAAACAAACAAACAAAGAGAAACTCCCACCTAGTTCTCTTTGTTAGAAGAACTTGCTAGATAAAACTTCTCCTTCCCCTAGCTTTTAGAAATCTCTATGGAATACCTACAATGGGAAAACTCTCAAATTAGTATGGTGTTCTCTCTTTCTTTTCCTTTCTTTCTTTCTTTCTTTCTAAAATGAGACAAAGATGGAGGAAGGGGGTATTTATAGGTGGGAGAAAGGGTGGAAAGTGCAAATGCACACACACACATTTGCAAAAAGGACCTCCCACAAAATGTGGGCCGGCCATGCTCCTAGGGTGGTAGGGATGAGGTGGAGGTATGGTGTTATGTGGTGGAGGTGTTATGTGAGGGTTTCTAGAAGGATTTCCTTAACCTCCTCATGCACACTTAACCTAGGTTAAACACTTATAAACCCTAACAATCTAATAGGTTTTGTCATAACAAAACAAGTGTTGTCCAAAAATACACGACACACAATTTGTATAACGTACTAATCGACATACTACACGTATGTGCGCATATATGTCTGTATACTGAAAATCTTCGCAGAATCCGTATAAAATAATTTAATCTTGGAAATAATAATAAAATAAATTCTATTATTAGTTCGGAAGGTCACGGTATCAATTTGATACAATACGGATGTATACTGACCGATATCTGGATACAGATAATGTCTATGAACAAACCGGGTGAAAATCACCAAAATATTCTAATTTTGGAATTAAAACAAAATAATAATAAAATAATAATAAAATATCAATTTATATAAGTTAATATCCGTCCGGGATACTGCACTCACCTCCTAAGAGGCCTCCTTCCCAACGAGTTCGGAACTCAACTCTTCCCTAGAGTTGCTCCTCAAAATAGTCTTCCGAACGGCTTTCTCCCAGAGTCTGGTGATGCTCTTCGTCTCGCTCGACTACCGAGCAACCTTATTCCAAACGAGTTTGGAGCTCAACTCTCCCCTAGAGTTGCTCCTCAAACTCGCCCCCTGAACAGCTCTCTTCTAGAGCCTAATGATGTTGTTTATCATGCTCTCCTCCCGAGCGATCTTCTTCCAAGTGAGTTTGAAGCTCAACCCTCCCCTAGAGATGCTCCTCAAACTCATCTCCCGAACGACTCTCTCCTAGAGCCTGGTGATGCTCTTCGCTCCGCTCGCCTCCCAAGCGGCCTTCTTCCAAGCGAATGCGGAGCACAACTCACCCCTAGAGTTTCTCCTCAAGTTTGTCTCCTGAATGTCTCTCTCCTAGAGCCTGGTGATGCTCTTCACTCCGCTCGCCTCCCGAGCGGCCTCCTTCCAAACGAGTTCGGAGCTCAACTCACCCCTATAGTTGCTCCTCAAACTTGCCTCCCGAACGACTCTCTCTTAGAGTCTGGTGATGCTCTTCGCTCTGCTCGCCTCCCAAGCGCCAATTTTCCAAAAGATTTTGGAGCCTAACTCGTCTAGAGATGCTCCCTAAAACTCATCTCCAAGAACGGATCTCCCCAAGAGTCATACAAAACTCTTCTCAAAATTCATGGAAGTAAAGATATTGCGGGCTTATTTTGACCATGAATAAGGATGATACTTCAACAAACTTCAGAAGAGAAATTGTAGATCATTGAGTCAGCTTCGAAACGAGGGGTCCAATGCCCGTATCGGACCTCTGCAGCTCTGGTAAAGCTGGTTACAACACAGCAGCACCGAGCCAACAAAAAAGTTGACCGAGTCAACAGTCAATGGTCAAACAGCTGTGTGTCAGCACGCCGAAGCATTGTGGCAGTTCGGAGTCGCGCACTGAGCAAACGTGTCCTCGAGCACAAAATCACACAAAATCGTTGACTGGTCAATGGTCAACGGTCAAAATCTCTATGTGTCGCTCTCTCGAAGTCTCCCTGGACTTTGGTAGCTCTCCCCGAGAGCTCTTGGCACCGACGTCTCGAATGAAGAAACTTCGTTGACTGGTCAATGGTCAAAATTTCCACGTGTCCTTCTCTTGAAGCCTCCCTGGACTTCGGCAGCTCTCGCCGTGCGCTCTTGGCACCAAAGTTGCAAATAAAGAAACTTCATTGACTGGTCAATGGTCAACGGTCAAAATCTCCATGTGTCGCTCTCTTGAAGCATCCCTGGACTTCGGCAGCTGTCGCTGAGTGCTCTTAGCACCAATGTCGCGAATGAAGAAACTTCGTTGAATGGTCAACGGTCAACAGTCAAAATCTCCACATGTCGCTCTCTCGAAGCCTCCCTAGACCTCGACAGCTCTCGCCGAGCGCTCTTGTCACCGCCGTCGCGAACAAAGAAACTTTGTTGACGGTCAACAACCAAACTTGCCACGCGTCAGCATGCCGAGGTGTCGATGGGGTTCGGCAATGACGCCGAGCGCTCTTGCCACTGACCTCCATCTGAGTGTTAAGCCGTCGACTGGTCAAACGTTGCCAGTCATTTGATCACTTCAAAAAGCGTGCATTGATATGATCAACGGTCTAGATCCTGCGACATCAAATTCATGTGATTAAATTCATTTTTATATTTAATAAATCGAATTAATTATTTAAAAATTTGATAAATTAATTAAATAGTTCTAAAAATAAATATAAATTTCGAATTTTTTTTAATTTTCTGAAAAATAATTGTTAATTAGAACAATTAATTAAGTTCTTTTCGGAAATTAATTGTTACTTCGCAAATTGAATAAATAATTAGGAAAATAATGGAAAAATCCGAAAAAATAATCGAAAAATCCAAAAAATTCTACAACCAAATTTGAGTTTTATACAAGCTTAAATGATGCATCATTAAACCCAGTGTGAAATTTTAACACACCCGAGAACTCCGATACAATCCTATACGCCATTAAAAAAAGGAAACTACTCCTCAAAGCCTGTTGAACTCAGTCTTCGGGAGTGGGGGGGCTCGTGATATGGCTAAAAATAGGGTTAAATCAGGATGGTTCAAATCAGGCACGAATCTTGAAGCTCTCAAGGGTAAAATGGTAATTTTCACCACAAACGGGTCCGAAATGGGAACTGGGTCTTTTCCAAGCCAAATAACCCAAAAACGGGCATGTCCTACTGGGTAAGGGTGACAGCCCATTACAAACCAGTCCAAGATATTTAAAGTGTAATTCAAATTCATGATTATCTTTAAGAGATAGTTTAAACCAAATCTCTTATCATGAAACAGTTTAAACTCTGTTTCTTATCCAAAAACACCGGGACATAGAGATAAATGATTATCTCTAGACTGTCTCTAAAGATGACTATAAATACCCCCCTCCTCCCACCATAAACAGGTAATCAATATTTTTTCTCCACAGAGGCTCTTTCATAAGCTTCTTGATTACTAACTTGAGCGTCGGAGGGTTCGTTACCGGGAACAATCCCGGTGTTTTGAACTTTTTGCAGGTCAGTGGCAGAAGCGAGAAACAGTCAAATGCCGGGAAGAAGTCAACATGTTCGCTATTATTATTTCTAGAAGAATTCACAAATCATCTGTTTGCTCCCACATCGAAATTAGCAGCAACATGTATATATTAGGAAGCATATGATCAAGAGGCACCGACTAGTCGTGACACCTTTTGAGAGGCAGCCTGTGGTGGGAAGTTGTTAGAATTTGTTTGAGCCGGACTTGGGGCATTACCGAATGGTATCAGAGTCGACTTTCGACACCGATTGTGGGTAAGAGTGGGTGAGATGTATGGCTGAGAGGAAGATGATGTCAGTATGCTGGTAGTATGACCAGAGGCAGTACGCTACTAGAATCAAGGTACTCCACTCCACATCGGCTTGAAAGGCGATCCTGTATCAGCTTGCGGGATTCGGCCTCAGCGAGGATGCTGAGTTCTTAAGGTGGGGTGTATGTAATACCCTGTATGAGATGGGCCTTCATGGTGGGCTTAGTAATTAATTCATGGTTAGATGGACCTATAGATTTGGTAGTGTGTGTATAAAGCCTATAGAAAGAATGAATTAATTACTATGGAGCCATTGTATTCATGGTAGGTGGTGACGACTTAGTCCCACATGGAAGGTGAGTTAGGATTGTGTGTGTATATATTAGGAAGTCTATGATCAAGAGGCACCAACTAGTCATGACACCTTTTGAGAGGCAGCCTGTGGTGGGCAGTTGTTAGAATTTGTCTGAGCCGGACTCGGGGCATTACACACCCGATTTACTTCAGGTGGGTGTGTGCATACCACGTGAGCGGCGCAAAAAGCTAAAATGAAGTAAAAACATTTCTATTGGGCCAACCATTGTGATGGGGCCAAGTAGAGGTCCAATACAATATTAGACTAAATTCCTTTAGGCCTAAATGAGGTCCAGTACGGGTTTGAGGTTATCTTTTCGGCCTAAGAAGGGGTCCTGATTATCCTCTCCTTTAGCGTGATGCTCAGAAATCACTTGGAACGAGTATGGTATCGTGGAGATACCTATCCTTTTGGTCTATGGCCAACTTTGCAGGATTTTGTTGGAGGGACCACTTGTTGTCTGTACTGGTCATGTTGCTCTATATAATTTGTCGACTGTCCCACCCTTCCATGTATAACTGGAGATTTTATGTTTTATTTCCTGTATTGCAGGTTGTTTATTTGACCCAGTATTTTGAATTTGTTTTGTTAATTCTTTATTAATGAAATAGGATGACTATATTTTACCTTATATATATATATATATATATATATATATATATATATAGAGAGAGAGAGAGAGAGAGAGAGAGAGAGAGTAAGTCTATTATGAGATGGTGAGCTGACTTCCTTATCGTGAGCTGAAGTTCTCAGTCATTGGATCGCGATCAGATGGCTGAGATCTGATCCGATTCTTCACTGCTCGAGATGAGATATGTTGAGGGGCAAAATCGTCATTTCCCATACTCAACATATCTCATTTCACTCAGTTGCGTTCTCCCCCATTCTCTCTCTCTCTTCGAACTGAGAACGGATCTCCTCTTCGTTCCTCGGTCCCGTTTGTTCTCATTATCGAACTGAGTGAGAACAAGAAGAACCCATATCTCATCTCTGCCCCCTTATCGTGAGCGCCGAACCCATAAACCCTAGCTTCTTGTTCCCTTTCTCCACTTCCCGAATCGGAACCTTAGCCCCTAAATCGAAGCTCTTCAATTCGTGAGCTGAAGAATCGGAACCCTAGCCCCCCTCGACTCTCTTCCATGATAATCGATACTCCACCTCTTTCTCTCAATGCATTGGAATCCCCTAATTGGAAACCCTAGCTGCATTTGTGCTCATCGAACCACTAAATCGAAACCCTATCAGCTTTCTCCTCTTTGTTATTCCAGCAATTTGTTGATCTCGAAGGAAAGCTGCGATCTTTGTATAGGGTAATCTCAAAATCCTCTTTTTTTTCCTTTACAATTGTTCATGTTTGTTTGTATTTTATTTCCCCAAAATTAGAATTAGTAGAAAGAAGAGATTTGTAAAATTATGCGATGAAATGATTATGTTAAAATTAGAACAAATAATCTTGTCCATATTATGTTAATGTAGAATGAGGCGATGAAATGATTGGAAATGTTATTTGTTCTACCGTAAAGGTAATATTACTTGTATACGGCGTCATTTCTTAGTTACAATCCATTTCATAGTTACAATCCATTTCATAGTTACATTTTGATCATGCATTTAGGCTTGTGTCACGCTTTCATATTTTATTTGTCTTTGTGTTATCTTCTTCAACTGCAACATGTTAGTTTTACTATGATAGTTGGACCACACAGGTAGATATGTTATCTATAAGTATCATTGATGGTATCCAATTTGATGAGTGTGCACTTCCAACCTAGTTTAGTTTCTTTAGTTTTTTAAGTTGTAGCTTATTTTTTAATGTTTATTATCTCATTTTTCTATGTAGAATGGAGTTTGAAATTGAAGAGTTATTAAGCCAAGATGTTCATACCGGTTGGAGAGATGTTGATGATGCTTCTAAACCAACTGTTGGTTTAGTATTTGCAACTTTAGAGGAAGGATATGAATTTTATAAAAAATATGTAAAATTAGCTGGTTTTTCTGTTCGCAAGTCTGCTACAATGGTAGACACTTTTATAAAGGAGAGGTATTCACAATAATTTGTATGCTCAAAGCAAGGTAAGCCGATAGATACAGTTGGAGTGAATGTTGCCGATATTGAAGAACCATCTTCTTCAAATGTGATCAAGAGAAGGAGAAGGGCTGTGACTAGAGAAGAGTGTTTGGCTCAAATACTAATTTAAAAGGACGAAGATGGGAGATGGTCAATTTGAAGGTTTGTTGAAGGGCACACTCATCCTTGTGTTACACCTAGAAAGCAACAGTTCTTAAGAAGTAATAAAACTGTTTTTGAAGCACAAAAAAGTTTACTTAGTTCGTTCAAAGAGGCTAACATAAGAACTTCGGAGTTTATGTCCTTCATGAAAATAGAAAATGTGGGTTTCAGATATTAATTGTACTGAAAAGTATATTAGGAATTCGTTGCAAAGAGACAAGGATGGGAGGAGAGCTTCTGATATGGATCTATTGATGGAGCACTTGCAAGAGAAATAGGAGATGAATCCTTTTTGTTTTCATTATAAGGGGGATGAAGACAACAAATTAACCCATGTGTTTTGGGCTGATGCTCTTGTCAGGAAAGCTTATAAGCAATTTGGTGATGTGTTAATTTTTGATACTACATATGACACAAATCAGTATAAATTGGTTTTTGCTCCATTTACTGGAGTTAATCACCATGGTCAATCTATCAATTTTGGTGCAGCTTTCATAAATAAAGAAAGACCGAGTTGTTTCTTTGGTTGTTTAAAAAATAGGGTGAAACAATGTATGGGCCTCCACCTAAAGTTATTATTATAAATCAAGATCCTACAATGGAAAATACAATACGAATGTGTTTTCCTAGTTCCAGCCACAAGCTATGCATGTGGCACATTCTTAAAAAGCTTCCCGATAAGCTTGGTGGTCCGAGCCTTAATAGTGATTTTAGCATTCCATTCCATAGTTGCATTTGGGATTCAGAGACGCCGGAAGAGTTTGAGATGAGATGGAATGAAGTTATGAATGCTAATTTGCAAATTGCAGGTAATCCTTGTTTTAATGAATTTTATTGTCGTTTGACTGATTTTTAGTAGTATTAATACTTGATAAATATTGAAATAGCAGGTAATCCTTGGCTTTCTGATATTTATGAGCTTCGTGAAAATGGATACCAGCTTATGCTCAGCATATTTTCACTACTGGAATTCGCACAACTCAAAGATCAGAAAGTATGAATGCTTTTGTCGATAAGTATGTAAATAGTAAAAATTCTTTACATGAATTTATTACGAGCTTTGAAAGGGCGATAAGGAAACAAAGAAAAAATCAGTTAGCAGTAGACTACACAACTCTTCATACAATACCAAAGCTGCAAACAGATTTAGAAATTGAGACACAAATGTGTGAGGTCTACACGAGAGAGAAATTTCATGTATTTCAAGATGAATTAGTTCAAAGCTTGAATTACGCATCTTTAATGAAAGATGATAATGGGAGTGTGCGGCACTATATTGTGAGGAGAATGGGAAAGTCACTAAAATCAGATAAAATAAGGGATGTGTTCTATAAAGGAATGGGTGATGTTGGGTCAGGTACTTGTAGAAAATTTGAAGTTGATGGAATTCCTAGTAGATGCATCCTTGTGGTATTGAGGAATGAGTTTGTTGATTTCCTGCCTCAATCTTATATCTTAACGAGGTGGACCACCTCAGTAACTACCGAGATTGTATATGATGATGGTGGTGAAGAAATAATTGGTAGCTACGGCAGTCCACAAGATTTGGATAAGGTGGAGTTGTCAAATGAAATCCACAATTTGATGAGGATTGCTCGCTCATCCAAAGAGATGTGCCACAAGGCCAAAATATTAGTAGTTGGTGCTAATGCAGAATTGCAACAAGATATGCCCCAAGAATTACAACAAGCAAGAAGCACTTCATTACCTAAAACAGTAAATATTCATGTACCGGATATTGCAAAGACCAAAGGTAGTGGGAAGAGAATTAAAGGGGGGAAGGAGAAAGCCTTGGAGAAGGCCGTGAAGCCATTAAGGAAGTGTCGTTTATGCAAGAAGCTTGTTAATCATGACAGTCGCACTTGCCCTTTGAAGGAAAGGTTGGTATTTTCTTACATACTTTATTTCAATTTTTTATATATATAATATAATCTTATCTTTAATTTGTGCTTATTATTCGTGTAGTTCTAATTTGATTGAATCACACGCTTCTACTACTTTTTCAAGAATGGAACCCATAACAGAAGAGGATTCAAATATTGCATGATCTTTATTTGTTTATTTCTGTGGATTTTGTAGGTAAGTGTCTTACAAGATTTGAATTTTTTCCCCCATATCTTTAATTATTGTTCTTTGATTCCAAATAGCATATTTGTTAAAATAATCGTTATGTCTTTGACTGTTTGTAGGCAAACTGATGATGGACATAAAAGAGATGCATGATTTTGTTTTCAGGAAGTATCAATGCTTTGAAATATTTCTTCTTGATGTCTTTTATTTTGTGTTGTTATAGGCAATGATGACAAGCAGTACTTTCAGTTTGTCTTCCTACCCTCCCCCCCTTAGTTTTACAAGCACTATTGATGTATCTTGGCTGAATTGTATCGTGTATCTGAAGCAGGCATGATTCTGAAGCATTTTCATTTATCTTGGCTGATTCATTATTATTTTAAACAGCACATAAACATCTTACAATCAGCCAAAATATAATTAGCCAAAATGTGTCTGAATCAGCCAAGATATAATCAGCAAAATTGCTTTAATCAGCCCTGGTTATTTTTCATGCTCAGATTATGTTGTTTCATGGCTGATTCGGCCCAGAATAATTTTTGCTTCTGAGCATTCCAAGTTGGCATTTTATTGTTGTGGGGTGGGGGGGGGGGGGGGGCACGGTTGGAACTAGTAGGCCTGGCATGGAAATGTAGCCCTAGCCCAATAATGTTGCTTGATTTACAGTACATTTTCAAATAGAAGTGTGTTCTGAGCCTACAATTACTTCTAATAATGTTTTTGTTGATTATTACGACTTGGTAGTTAGTAGTAATAATTTTGTTCATCAATGCATGTTTAACATTTTGCTTTTAATTTTTTTCAGGGGAACCATTAGCATCTCAAGCATGTTCTCGTTGGCTGATTCGACAATATTGTATCTAGGCTGATTCTAATCATGACTGATTGTATATTGGCTAAACTGTATATCTCTACTACTATAATGGGAGAAGGCCTTAGTGTAATTTGTCAATCTACCAACCCGTTCAACGTACGTACAACCAAACAACCCAAATATAAACCCATCAAACACGTAACCTACCCGTACAAAGCTTTCTCTCTCTCTCCAAAAAAAGACTCTTCCTCTCCCTCTTTCTAAAAAAAATGCAACTTTCCCTCGCCCTCCCGTCGCTCCTCCCTGCCGCCTGCACCGAAACTCTGCCTTGCCGCCGCACCGACGCTCCAGTCTGCCGCTGCATCGCCGTCACGCACTGCCACCACTTCCTCCTGCCGCACCGATGTTTCGCAGCCCACCATCGCTTCACCTCCCCCTCTCGCTTCACTTCCCACCGCCACATCATTGCTGCGTCGTCACCCTCGCTCACGGTAAGCCTTGAAGCTATATTGTTTTCACCATGGAAAATTTATAGATATCCCTTTAAAACTCCGAAATTGTAACAAGAGGTAATACTTGAGATAAACTAAATCCCTAGAATTAGTGTTATCATGGGGATGCAATGTTACTTAATTGATGTTTACAAATTGGATTTTCATTCCATAGAATTAGTTTGGTCTGCTTTTTGCAATAGAGCAAGTCCATCTCAAATTTCTGTTGTTGGAATAGAATTCATTTTTGCACGTGTTTTTTTAAGGAGCTTATGGAGGGGATCTTATTTATTTATTTATTTATTTACGTTGTGTTTGCTACTTAATTGACTTAGCATTTTTCTTTATAACAATTGTTGTTTTAGTACTGTATTATGTATAGTAGTTATTGGATTAAAGAAATTCTCGACAAATATTTATTGATCATAAACAAAGAAAAAATGCAAATTAGGATCTCTGCTTGGTATAAAGCTGTTTCAGGGAAATTTTCATGGTCAGTATTAGGGTTTTGGAGGTGGTTGTTCTAAAGTTCGAATCTGTTAGTTCGGTAAATATTTGAACTTGGTTTGGTAATTGAAAGAACCGTATTTAGGTTTCATAAAACGACATTACCTCATTACAGAGTCTAGTTATTTCTCTACAATCTGATGCATAGGTCTCCATCCACTTTGATATTACCCACTATAAGTTACATTCAAGTTATGGAGCTGCAAGAAAGTGATGTAGTTCCCTACAAATCACCTTTTTGTCATGCAATTTCCACTAGGGTTGCTTACCCATTACTGACATGTATAGGCTACATGAAAACTCAATGTTGTTATCCTGTTGCTGATCCACATAATTATCCTGCGTGCTCCATCTTGATGTATCTGCTCAAATTAGTTTAAGAATGAATGATCAAGTTGGAGATAATTTGTCTTCTAATCCATTAATATGTGTTTAGTACGTATATAGTATATATATTCAGCCTTCATGTTCTGACAAAAAATATACACCACACTTGGCTATCAGTCTTCAAATAAATTAGGCATGTTCATCTGTTAAATAGTGTAGATTACCTATGATGGAATTTCCAGGGAATTATATGGCACGTATCTATCATGCATTAGATCACCTACGCATGTTGCTTGATTTCTACAAGTTTTTTTAAAGTATATTTTTGTTTGTTGTATTGATGGAGAATAACCTAACCCCATATTGCTCGACATGATAGCCAAAATAAAATTTCATTGTCATCTATACAATACCAACTGTGAATTATGTGCAGGTTGTCTATGGAGTCCAATGTATGAAGTCAATTTCTTTCTCTAGTCAAAGCAAAATCTTTACATCGGTTAGAATGCAACCAGCTCCAATGCATTTCCGAGTTTCTTAAGCTGTATGTTTCTTTGTTACCCCACCTGTTAGGATATTTTAGGCAACACAATGGATAGTTTATAAATACAATTTACAGATTATTACATGGAGCAAGCAATCTCTTAGTTATGATAGATTTTTCCACAAACTAGCAAGTATTTTGCATCATCTACAGGGCATGACAACAATAGTGCAATATAAAGACCCTCTAATTCAGCTTTAAAAGTTTTGAATGTACATCAAATTTGAAGTCAGTTTAAAACTTATTCATAATTTTTTTTTTTGAGATAGTTTGATATTTTGGTGGTTAAATGCTTTACTATTTATTTTATTTTACACAATTCATTTAATTTGATGGCTATACCTTTTTGTAGGCGTGCATCGCATGTGCATTATACTAGTTGGTTGAATTGTATCTTGGCTGATTGTAATTTTGGCCGATTGTAATCTTGGCTGATTGTATATTGGCTGATTGTAATCTTGGCTGATTATATTTTGGCTGAATTGTATATTGGCTGAATTGTATCTTGGCTGATTGTATATTGGCTGAATTGTATCTTGTCTTAATTGTATTTTGGCTGAATTGTATCTTTACTGAATTGTATCTTGGCTGATTGTATCTTGGGTGAATTGTATCTTGTACGAATAGTATCCTGGCTAAATTGTATCTTGTCTGAATTGTATCTTGGCTGATTGTATCTTGGTGAATTGTATCTTAGCTGATTGTACCTTGGGTGAATTGTATCTTGGTCGAATTGTATCCTGGCCGATTATATCTTGGCTGAATTGTATCTTGCCAAATTGTATCTTGGCTGATTTGTATTTTGGCTATTTTTTGTTGGCTAAATTGTATCCTGGCTGATTGTATCTAGGCTGATTGTTTTTGGCTAAATTGTATCTTGGCCGAACTGTATCTTGGCTGATTGTAATCATGGCTGATTATATTTTGCAGAATTGTATCCTGGCTGAATTGTATCTTGGCTGATTGTAATTTTGGCTGATTGTAATACTGGCTTATTGTAATCTTGGCTCATTGTATATTGGCTTGATTGTAAACTTGGCTGATTGTAAACTTGGCTGAATTGTATCTTGGCTGAATTGTATCCTCGCTGATTGTATCTTGACAGATTGAAGTAGGTTCATGTTGTATTTTGGTTGATTAAGCATATTTGTATGTTATTTTTTCAGTTTTTCTCGGAAGAATGATGTTGTGTCTTCACTAAATCAGTTTTTTTTTGTGTATGAGAATTTATATAGTTGACGAGTTGTTTGAACTGTTTTTTATGAGAGGGGCTACGTTTTTCTACTCCACAAAAAATCTACGTATTACAAATCATAAGCTTTATTTAAACCAATTTTAACATATAAAGAGCTCAACAATATGAAAATGATCTTTATACAACATTTTTTAGCCAAGACATCTAAATGATCTGTATACAAAATAAGTAGAGTGGCATAAAAATATCTTTATTCAATCTCTTCATTCACACCTCAAATGAAAAAGAATAAAATTGTACAATCAGCTCATAAACAACATATACAAAAGCTGAAAAATACACTTCTTGGTACATGTACAAAACATATACAAAACATAAACAACAAATACAAAACTTATATAAACAACATAAACAACATAAACAACATACACAACTTAAATTCCTAGCTTAAAAATACACTTCTTGCTTCAGCTGCTTCTGTTGCATGCTTTAGCTCCTACTGCTGCACCTAAAACAAAATAAAATAAAAAAGTCATGAAAAGTACAAGCATACAAGTAGCACCAATCAACAAATAGATGATTTGAAGTAGTTGTAGGCTCAGACCACACTTCTATTTCACTGTTTCTTCAAATGAAGCATACTTATTTCTCTAGGGCTGCAAAGGATGGCAACCGGGCCGGGCTGACCCGCGACCCGCCCAAATGAACCCGACCCTCTATAACCCGGTTCAGGTCCGGGTCGAACCAGCAAGTTGACCCGGGTCGGAAAAATCGTGAACTCAACCCGCTCGACCCGGCCCGCCCAACCCATTGACCAAGTCAAACCCGCCCGTCAACCCCGCGGGTTGACCCGTTTGACCCGGGGTTTTTTTTTTGTCTTTTTTATATTTTTTTTTGTATTTTCTTGTATTTCCCCGTATAAATACCCCCCTTAATTCAATCTAAAAATTTTCACACCCTACTCTCTTACTCTCTCTACTACTAGTCTACTACTACTCAATTCAATCTCAATTAAACCAAGTTTTTTCAACAAAGAAGCATGCAACAAAGAAATGAATAATCAATAATATATGCATTTTTTCACTTTTATACAGTTATACTTACTAGTAATTTACACGTACGATGCACGTTTTAATAATTTCAAAAATAAAAATAAAAACTCTGACGTAGGGAGGATTTGAACCGGAAACCTCTTTTATATTAGTTATGTACGTGCGCTGCACATGTTGGTAGAATGACAAAATGACAAATGACACTAAGGCCTTCTCCCATTATAATATTAGAGATTATATATTTTTAAAGGTGAAGTTGTCACAAAATAAATAAATAAATAAATAAAATAACATACATGAATTGGCCAAGATACAATCAGCCAAAATGCTTAAATCAACCAACATTCAAAATGAACCTAGAAGAGACACTTGCTGCAATTGCTATAAACCCGCAAAAATGCAAACGACCTCAATCAACACTAGCAAACTGCAATTGCAATTGCTATAGACCCAAAAATTAACCAATAGGGTCTTCATTGCATAGATGAAGACCAATAACATAACCAACACTCAATTAAAAATATGGTGGTGGGGGGGGAGGCATAATAATTCAGAGTAATGCTTGTAAAAGAGTGATTGTCATCATCGCCTATACCAACACACACAACAAAAGACAGTTTCTACAAATTTAAAAACAATGAGACTGAGAATCGAACACTTCCTGTATTGGGAAATCATGCATCTTCTATTATAAACTGTGATTCTGTATACAAGAACCATGCATCTTCTTGTATATTGCCTGAATCGAATCACTTTTCTATCCGTCATAGATTACAAACTGTGATTCTATCAGCTTGCCTGCAAACGTCAAATAATATACACTTAAAAAACGCGTCGCTAGTTTGAAGCTTTGATAAAAAAGAAATTTTTTTGAGATTTTAAAGGAAATAAAAAACAAACAAACATGAACAATTGTAAAGGAAAAAAGAGGATTTTGAGATTACCCTATACAAAGATCACAGCTTTCCTTGGAGATCGACAAATCGCTGGAATAACAGAGAGGGGCAAGCTGCTATGTTCAGTATAGGAAATGACAATTTTCCCCTCAACATATCTCATCTCAAGCAGTGAATGGGTGAATGAGATCTCAGCCCTCGGATCACGATTCAACGGTTGAGATCTTCAACTCACGATAAGGAGCGGAGCTCACCATCTCATAATAGACTAACTCTCTCTCTATATATATTTATTAGGACTTGCATATTACTAGTAGATATTTAATGGAACTCCTCTAACTTCAATCATCTATGAGATGAATAATTGTGGACCGAAATTATCAAAGAAAAAAAAATTGGACATTTTTACTCCTCGGATTTTAGGATGAGAATCGTCAGCCCATCATTCCAACAAAATTCAAATTTGCGTACCTCATATTCACTGTTAAGAGACCTTGGTTTATATTAAAGAATTACTTGTAAAGTTAAAAGAGTATCCTCTAAAAATCATCCAAGTTATTTAGAATCACAACGATGTCGATTCTATATATTTTTTGTTGCCACCAAAAGCCAGGAAAACACAATAGACCACATTGAGGGGCTACAATGAAACTGAAACAAGAGTTTTGAATAACTGGAGTCAAAACTATGGACTGTGATTACAGTTCACAAGTAACAGACCAACTTTAATACCCCAGATTTTTAAATAATGTTTTTAAGATTAACTAATGAATTAAAATGATTTTTTGGAGATTTAATAAATATTTTTCTGAGAATTTATCTTTTTACACGTGCAAAAAACGTACAAATATTTTCTTGGGAAGTTCAAAATCAAAAATATTTTGGAGAAACTAATTAATTATTATTATATTTTATTTGTGAATTTTCTGGATTTATTTAATATTTATTGGACCTATTTGCAAATATTACAAAAGAAGGACTTTTGTGCAAAATTACCAATTGGTGGGGTACACGGCAGGGAGGTGATTCTTTAGTTTTTGAGCTATTCTTACATGATGCTTGCACGTCGAGGGATGTGGTGCCTATTCGCAGAGTATTCTAGATCTTGTTTCCATCACCATAGTAGAATTAGTTGCATAACGAGGGATCTAACCCTATAATGTGGAGAACGTTAAGAGCTTGCACCGGACCGATGTAGTATGGAATGCATAGAATCCGACAAGTATGTATTTGAAAGTTAGCAAATAGCAATTGTGTTTTCCTGACTTGGTTTATATGCATAATGATTTCTATTTTCCCTACACTTGACACTTAGTCTAGATTCACTTGATGTTTTCATGTGTTACTTATTAGTATCTTATATTCCTTGATGATTTCATGTTTTATTTATTGATATTTCTTATTTCAATTGTTCTTGCTGTTGTTATGAATCCATGTTTATATTTTATTCATGTTGCTTTTATTTTTATGTCACTCACACCGTTATGGCTGACCCCTGTAGTTTTGGGGGTTAGGGTTATCTCTAGCCTCATATTTTACAGGTAGGTGCTTATTGCTTTGGATTTAGATGTTTGTGCTAGAATGATAATAGAGCTTATGTAAATTGTAAAAGATGTGTTATAAAGAATGTTCTGTAATTTAAGGTGTTTTGTATTCTGCTGTGTTTTGTAAACAATTATTGTAATAAAAGTTGAATATATATATATTTATATATATGTGTGTGTGTGTGTGTGTGTGTGTGTGTGTGTGTGTGTGTGTGTGTGTTGGCTATATTTACTATTGCAATTGAATTTGATGCTGGAAATTGTGCCACATATTTCTGAGATATTATATTAAAAATTCGGGGCGCTACAGAGATTGGTATCAGAGCATACTTCAATAGTAATAATAAACATAGTGTAAAATAAATGTAGGTGTGGACACTAGGTGTGGACACTAGGGTGTGAGTGCCTAGGTATGGACATTAGAGTGTGAGTATCACATAGAGTTAGAACATGATGTTTTGGTTTGGGGGTATGGTTGGGGTTTTGCCATGGGATATGGATATGGATATGAATTGTGTTGTGATGCTCTAACTTTACCCTCATTTTAGCAGTATTCAGTATAATGGCAGGACCCAGGACCAGGAATTGTGGTTATGGTGATGGGGCTGAAGGTTCCCATGGAGTAGGACTTGATCTTGAGACTGAGATTGCCAGGGTGTATCTGACCTTGAACACATTCACGGCAGCTAATATGGCGTAGAATCAGAATCAGAATCAGGGGACTGGACCAGTGTTTGTTAATGCTGATCCTATCAAGCAAGTTGAGTCCTTCAAGCGGATGAAGTCGCCTGTGTTTGAGGGGCAGCCTGATCCTGATAGGGCTATTGATTGGATTAGACAGATGGAGATGGTCTTCGGAGTCTTGGAGACTCCAACAGTCAATAAGGTGAAGTTGGCAGGCGATGCAGTTAAGAGAAGGATGGTGGCATTTGGTGAAGAGGACGTTTGGGGATCAGCAAGTGACTTAGGAGGCTTTTCTGGATGAATTCAGGGATCCTTTCTTTTCTCTGGATATTCAGGAGATGAAGGCAATGGAATTCTGGAATCTGCGGCAAGGCAACATGATAGTGCGTGAATATGAGACTAAATTCACCCAACTGTCAAGGTATGCACCGGAGCTGATTATTGATGAAGCAAAGAAGGCCAAGAAGTTTAAGCAAGGCTTGAAGCCGAATTTGAGGTCGAAGATGATTCCATTGGGCCTCAGGAGGTTTGATAAGCTGGTCAGGAGAGCAGCTATGACAGAAGAGGATATGGATCAGTTCCAGAAGAAGCAGGAGACCTGGAACAGGAGCAAGAGGCCAGCAGTTAGTCAGAATGGGAAGGAGTTCCCAGTGAAGCAGGACAAGTTTAGTAGGCCAGTGCAGAAGGCACTCGCAATTCAAGGCGTGACTTGTTTCAACTGTGGATATGCAGGTCATTATCAGGCAGCATGCACCAAGCCTCAGAAGTTAAAGGTTTGTTATCAGTGTGGTCGTGAAGGGCATCTCAGACCAAACTGCCCACAGTTGAAGAAGGATGGTGCCGACGGAGGCAAAGTTCTAAGTCATGGGCGAGTGTTCGCACTGACTGAGGAGGATGCGGGTAACTCAGGGATGTGATTCGCGGTGTGCAAGAATTTTGAATTTATTCATTTATGTATTAAGTAAAACTTTGTTTGAGAAAAAATTGGAGATTTGAGTATCATTCTCTATGTAACAGAATTTGTTTTGGTTAATGGAATAAAAACAAAAGTTTTATTTGATACTGTTTTCTTACATACATTTGTCTCACCCAATTTTTGCTAAGTCTTAGGTGTGGAGCCTAAGTTGTTTCCAGGAGGGGCCTTGACGGTGGCAACACCATCAGGGGAAGAATTGATTGCTGATTGATATTACGAGCACTGTGATATCGAGATTGGTAGGAGATCATTTGGTATTGATCTCTTTTGAGCTACAAGCTTGAGGTAGCTTTTTTTGGCCATGTCCTTTCTAAGTAGGGAGTGACCACGGATCCTCAGAAGGTTGAAGCAGGTGGTGGAAGGTTAGAAGCTAGATGCAGAGATTCAGAAGTTGTTGCAGCAGGTTTCCGATGGCAAGTTATCAGAGTGCGCATCGGGAGCTACTTGGGAGTCAGAGGATTGCATGCGGAAGGTTTTTTCTGAACTTTTTGTATGATTTTATTCTTTTGTATGATTGTGCTCTTTGAGTTGGTGGTATTTCTTTGTTAGATTACATTCTCTTGTGTGATTGCATTTCTTAAACTATGTTTCTATTTATGAGATTTCATTTCCTTTTGCTTATCTTTTGTTTGGACCCTATTAGTAGAAGTTCTGAGGACAGAACTATTCTAAGGAGAGAGTGATGTAATACCCCAGATTTTTCAATAATGTTTTTAAAATTAATAAATGAATTAAAATGATTTTTTGGAGATTTAATAAATATTTTTCTGAAAGTTTATCCTTTTACACGTGCAAAACACGTGCAAATGTTTACTTGGGAAGTTCAAAATCAAAAATTATTTTTGGGAAAACTCATTAATTATTATTAGATTTTATTTGTGAATTTTTTGGATTTCCTGACATTTATTGGACCTATTTGCAAATATTACAAAAAGAATGACTTTTGTGCAAAATTACCAATTAGAATGAAAACTCCAGATTTTTGGATTTTTGGGCTGGGCTTGATGCCTAATCAACTCAGGGTTAAAAAGTTTACTTTTTGTTTAGATGAATTTGGTTTATTTTGCAAGTTTTGATAAAAGAGGATCTTTTTGCAAAATTGCCATTTAGAAGGACAAAAATGCAAATCATTTTCTGGGTTTCTCAAACAGTGCCGGCTGGTTATAAGATGGTTATTTTTTATTTTAAAACTCAATTATGTAGGTTTTATTTAGTTTCCAAGTATAAGGATTTATATATGTAAAGATATATTTAAAAGAGGTATTTTACAAATTTGTTTACAAACCCTAAAAACCTATATTCCAGCCTATTTAAAAGGTGGAGTGCAGCCGTCTTTTACTGCATAACACAAAGGACTTTATTATTATTATTTCTTGGAGTTTTAAAGAGAAGATCTTGGATTTCTTGCGAAGGAGGGTTTTTTCTTGTTCTTTATTAACTTCGTTTGATTTCTTCAACAAGGTGAGTGACTTAGTTTTGTTTTCTTATTGTTCTAAGTATGTTGTATGTGTTGATCTATTTATTAGTAAGCATATTAGATGGTGATGTGAAGTTATAGTGAATTTTGATATAGATGAATTAAAAGTTGAATCTTTTATTGAAACTATGCTATTAATAACCAAAACCGTAATTTGATGACTTGTGATTGTTGAAGAAGCCAATAGAGATCATGAATAGGATGATTGCAGTTATTTTGTGGCTATTTGAATGTATATAATGGTTGTCTGATGTATTGCAAAAAAAAACAAACAAACAAACAAACAAAGTGAACAAAGGGGATCTGCTTATGTTGATATAGGCATACTCACTGTTGATGCCTAAAATTGGTTGAAATGTCATTATAATTGTTTATAATCATGGAATAGACTGTTGTAAATGATTTGGGTATGTGTATAATAAGTTTTGAATTAAAAGAAACAAGCTTTGAGTGAAGAAGTGATGTGCACTTCGGATCTCTGTGTGTGTGTATATGTCTTTGTTGATTTTGGCAATTTGAGGACTGAGTATGATTTGTCCAATTGCAAATTTTTTTGATTCAATATATATACATATATATTGATAGAGTTGTCAAATTAGAACAAACACTGATGTTTAATCACACCATGCATATACCTAATTTTCCCAACTTGCTGACTTTTGAAGAAACTTTGAGGAAGATCTCAAATTGGGAACCTGATAAGTTTGGGTGCTTTTAAACAACCCCTATATGTTATGATTGGAGGTGATGGATCCTCTCAGGAGAATAGATTTGGAGTTTACAAGGTCTAAGTGTATATCAGTGGAAACATGCACAAAAATCCAAAGCTTTAATTGGGTGTGAGTTGAGTAGGCTTAAACTTATTTCACTGCACATATATATATTGAGTCCTGGAGGTTTACTGATGCTTTATGAATGTCCTAATACACCTCAATTACTATCAAGAGGAATCAATCTTAAACTTTTAATCAACTAGTGAAGGGATTAATTTTGGTCTGAGTACCAAAATACTCCGCTGTAGGTTGCAACTGCAGACTGTTGCTGCCCTTTGTGCAGGTGCACAAATGAACAATCCACATTTACCCCACCTGCTGATGTGTCTAATTTATATACAATTATTTGTACTCATTTACCAATAAAAATGGCTTGTTTTCGTTGATACTGTCTATAATTCATCTTATTTCTATAGGATTTCATTTAATTAATTATTTTTGAAGAAATAATATTTTTGATGCAAAAAGTAAAGATTTGTGGAAAAAATCAACAAACAAAGTAAAATAATGGATTTATCGATTTTCATTGTTTTGTTGAGTTAAAAGTGCGACAAATAATTTTAAAAGGATTTTTTATAAGTTAATATGATTTGTAGTTAGTTTAATTAATTTTAAACTAATGAATTTATTTTATTTAAAAATCCTAATTTCTGGTATTATTTTGTGTACGCAGCAGCACGTGGCGGGCAGAAAAGGAAGAAAAGAAAGAAGGAGAAATAAATAAAAGTCTGGATTAAATAAGGAAGGAAATAAAGAAAAAGAGTGGGGTTTTCTGCAAAAGTGCAAACCCTAATGCTTCTCTTCGTTCTCTATAAATACAAGGCAAAGAAAAGAGGATCAATCAAGAGGTGACGGCTGTACAATAACTCAGAAGAAGAAAAAGAAAAAGAAAAAGTAAGAGAGAGAGAAGGCGTGTGCGAGTTCCAAGGCGAAACAGCAGCGTGTGGGCAGTAGGGCTGCTGTCTTCTTTGGCGCAGTATTCGAAATGCACCCAGCGATTGCTCTTTGACCTGGCGACTCCTTCGTACTCTCTCTTTTGCGTGCCGAACTAATAAACAAAGGGAGAGAGAGAACAAGAGCCGCTGACGTGGCGATCTCTACTTCTCCTTTCTTTTGGCGTGAGGAACGAAGCAAAGAAAGGGAGAAAGAAGCAGCACGTAGGGGCTTCTTCTCCTTCCTCCTGGCGTGGACAATAAGACAAAAGCGCACGATTCCCGAGGCGACAGCAGATCTGACTCCGACGCAGACTTGGCTCCCGTGCGCTGACGTGACAGGCGACAGTTGGCTTCCGCTTTTGAGAAGAAAAAGGGTTTGCATTAATTGTTTATTATTACTTTTTGTATCTCATCTTCTTCTCTATATTTTTTTTGATGCAATCCCAATTGAACATGAACTGAATTTAATCTTCTAGAGGCTAAGATGAAGCCGAGTTTTGTAGAACACAAATTTTAATTCCTTATTATTACTCTATTTTTTCTGGTTGTGTTTTAATTTTTATTATTTATGCGTACAACATGGTGGATAGACATTTGTATAATTTTTCAAATCATAAAGAGACCGAACAGGTTATTTGTGATTAATAAAGATTAACACCGTATATTGGAGGACGTGACCATTAAGAAATCCAATTTCTCAATTAATGATTTGATGGATAGGCGAAGAATTAGTTGAGAATAATTTTTAGACTACGTTGATAGAGTGGTTAATATCTTTAGGATTTTGGTTGACAATTTGGGAAAGATAATATTTTTATTTATAAGGAATAATAATTTGTGTGTGTGATAAATGAGGTGAACCAAGAGCCCTAGAAATAATTTTACCATTAAACAAAGTACAAGAGCTTCATAGTTTCACAACCCTCTCCCTCTTCACGAATTTAGTTAGTTTTAATTAGATTAAGTTAATTTAGTTGTTTTATCATTTCTAAAATTTGATCTTCCAAATAGTGATTAATCTAGTGATATCGGTACTCAGTAAATATCTAGTCCCTGTGGGTTCGACACTCTACTCACCTATCTATATTACTTGTGCGATTTTGTACACTTGCAAATTCAACATCAAGTTTTTGGCGCCGTTGCCAAGGACTAGTTATTCTTTTATTGATATTGAAAATTGCTAGATTATTGCTAGTTTGGATTTTTTTGTAATTATTTTTATTTTATTATCATTTTACATCTTTATTTTCTTTTGACTAACTTTTATTTTTTTTATTTTTCTTATTTTAGTTTTTTTTAGTTTTTCTATTTTTTTTCTTTCTTTTTTTTTTTTTTTTGATACTTACATTTCAGGACATACACGTACATTATCATGGCGAACGATGAGAACAGGCCTTTGAGAGACTATGCTATGCCCTTAATTTATGAGTCAAGCATAAAGAAGCCGGTTATTGAAGCTAACGATTTTGAAATTAAACCGGCGATGATTCTAATGATTCAACAGACTGTTCAATTTTGGGGACTACCACACGAGGATCCTTACGCTCACATTGCAGATTTTTTAGAAATTTGTGACACTTTCAAGCCCAACGGTGTATCAGACGATGCAATTAGACTGAGACTCTTTTTTTTTCCCTACGTGATAAGGCGAAGACTTGGCTACATTATCTACCACCCGGTAGTATTACTCCTTGGGAGGGACTTGCACAAAAAATTCTAGCTAAGTATTTTCCTCCAGCAAAGACAGCAAAGCTAAGAAAGGACATTTGCACATTTACTCAATTTGAGACCAAGTCTTTGTATGATGCATGGAAAAGGTTTAAAGAGTTATTGAGAAAGTGTCCTAATCATGAACTACCGAAATGGCTGCAAATGCAAACATTCTATAATGGTTTGGGAGTTACACATCGATCTATGGTTGACGCAGCAGCTGGTGGTGCACTCATGAGCAGAACTTACACAGCAGCCTATGATCTTTTAGAGGATATGGCATCAAATCATTACCAGTGGTCTTCAGAGAGAGCAATGCCAAGAAAAGTGGCTGGAGTTTTTGAACTTGACCCTTTTTCTACTTTAAATGCAAAAAATGATATTTTATCTAAACAAGTAGAAAATATGAATTTTAATGTTATTCAATCTAATATGATTTGTGATCTTTGTGCAGGAAATCATTCAAGTTCAGATTGTCAAGTGGGAAACCCTTTTGCTCCATCAAATGCCGAACATGAAAATTTTGTGTCAAACTTTCAAATGCAAAACAATCATTATGCAAACACATACAATCAAGAATGGAGAAACACCCCCAATTGTCCATGGAACAACAATCAAGAAGCAGTTGTACCACCTCAAAATTTTCCACAGCAAGAAAAGAAGCCGACACTTGAAGACATGTTTATGCACTACATGCAAAGGGCAGCAAAATGTTGCAAATTCAACTTCGGCTTCCATTCACAATCTCGAGGTACAAATTAGTCAATTTTCAAACATTATTAACGAAAAAACTGCAGGAACATTACCACACAACATAGTTGTCCATCCCAAGGAGCATGTCGAGGCTATAATACTAGGAAGCGGGAGGACAATTGAGCAACCACAAGAAGAAAATGAAGAACATAATGTGGTTGAAAAGCAAAGTGAGATTGAACAAATTGAGGAGGAACAAATTCAACATGAGCAAGTAATGTATGATATTTTTAATTCCATAAAGTTTCCTCCTGACGAACAGTCATCCATTCAAGTAAGTGAAACTCATTTAATTGTGGGCAAGAAACATAAGACTAAATTTGAAAAATCACCTATAGAAGTATGTCCAACAAATTCAACAACTTTTGAACCTAAAAAAGAAAATATTTTTGAACATATTATGTATTTGGATGCTGAACCTTCGATTTATTCATTTTTTCAGCATAAATTCAAAGAGGTGGGGGAATCAAAGACATCATCATCTAAAAGGAAACGCCTCAAATTGGAACTTGAACCTGATCCACATCTGAAGAGAAAAATTAGAAAGGATGTGTTAATGTTGTTGGATCTTGGCGTTACTTAACCATCTCAACCCCATGTCTGGCTGAAGACTTAAAACTTAGCGCTTCTTGGGAGGCAACCCATATTTTCTTTTATTGCATTTAGTTTTGATTTATCTTTTATTTTATTTTATTTTAATTTTTGATTTTATCTTGTAGGATTGCATAAATTTTGGAAGTCGCCGGGCGGAGCTGTTTTGAACACATGCATTGATGGCTGTTTTTGAGCAGTATGGAGTCAGAATCTGGAAAAGTGATTCAAAGAGAAGTTGTAGACAATTGTCTTAGCTTTCCAGCAAAATAAAAAATCAGCCCATTTCGACATCTACAGCTCCAGATATCGCCAAAATACTGAACGCTGTGCGTGCAGAAATTTAAAGACGAATCAGGGGAGATATTCTAAACTTTTTGCATTCTTTTTGTTTTTCTTTTTCTTTCCCATTGAGGACAATGTGATATTCAAGTTTGGGGGGAAGGTTTACAAGATTTATTTTTTTTTTAATCATTTTTGAAAAGAAAAACAAAACAAAAGGATTATAATTAGGCTTACCTCTACACTTTTGAGTTCTTTATTGTGATAAGCATTGAAACAATTTTTTGGGGATAAACAATTTTTTTTATAAAGCAATATTAAGCATACTTATTTACTTTAGAATTATTGAGTTTCAAAATTCCTTACAAAATTGTGTGGGTCATGCTATTATACATAAAAGACGAATGTGATACTTTCTCTCGTGATTATCCCCTTTGATCTAGTCCTAAACAGAGTTTAAGTAAATAGAGTAATAATGAAAAAAAAATGAATAAAGTCAATCTACTCCAATGTTTTGAGTTACTTAGTAACTAGGGGTATTCATCACAAATGTCTACACTTACGTAGAACAGCAACTTGAAATATGAGTATGCAAAGCACTTTAAGTTTGTGACTTGTTGAGTAACCGGGTGAATTCATCACAAATGTTTTGAATTCGCGTCAAAAGGCAAGTGACAACTTAGAGAAGAGCCGGAAAAAAAAAAAACTCTAGTTTGCTACTCGGTTTGTAGTAGTGAGAAGGGATAATCACAGATTAAGTTGTTGCATACAATAATTACATTAATTGCATGACAAATATGATTGAGTTTGGAATTATGAATAAATAATTGCACTGGAGAAAGTGGGTATGCTTAGGTTTACTTTATTTGCAATTGTTTATATTTTTAATTGAAATTTTGATGCTTACATGATGAGATCTCTTAGTGTGATGGGTTGAGTCTACTATTATTATTCCCTGTTCATGATTCTACTTTTTGCTCGAGGACAAGCAAAATCTTAAGTTTGGGGGTATTTGATGTGTCTAATTTATATACAATTATTTGTGCTCATTTACCAATAAAAATGGCTTGTTTTCGTTGATACTGTCTATAATTCATCTTATTTCTATAAGATTTCATTTAATTAATTATTTTTGAAGAAATAATATTTTTGATGCAAAAGTAAAGATTTGTGGAAAAAATCAACAAACAAAGTAAAATAATGGATTTATCGATTTTCATTGTTTTGTCGAGTTAAAAGTGCGACAAATAATTTTAAAAGGATTTTTTATAAGTTAATATGATTTGTAGTTAGTTTAATTAATTTTAAACTAATGAATTTATTTTATTTAAAAATCCTAATTTCTGGTATTATTTTGTGTACGCAGCAGCACGTGGCGGGCAGAAAAGGAAGAAAAGAAAGAAGGAGAAATAAATAAAAGTCTGGATTAAATAAGGAAGGAAATAAAGAAAAAGAGTGGGGTTTTCTGCAAAAGTGCAAACCCTAATGCTTCTCTTCGTTCTCTATAAATACAAGGCAAAGAAGAGAGGATCAATCAAGAGGTGACGGCTGTACAATAACTCAGAAGAAGAAAAAGAAAAAGTAAGAGAGAGAGAAGGCGTGTGCGAGTTCCAAGGCGAAACAGCAGCGTGTGGGCAGTAGGGCTGCTGTCTTCTTTGGCGCAGTATTCGAAGTGCACCCAGCGATTGCTTTTTGACCTGGCGACTCCTTCGTACTCTCTCTTTTGCGTGCCGAACTAATAAACAAAGGGAGAGAGAGAACAAGAGCCGCTGACGTGGCGATCTCTACTTCTCCTTTCTTTTGGCGTGAGGAACGAAGCAAAGAAAGGGAGAAAGAAGCAGCACGTGGGGGCTTCTTCTCCTTCCTCCTGGCGTGGACAACAAGACAAAAGCGCACGATTCCCGAGGTGACAACAGATCTGACTCCGATGCAGACTTGGCTCCCGTGCGCTGATGTGACAGGCGATAGTTGGCTTCCGCTTTTGAGAAGAAAAGGGGTTTGCATTAATTGTTTATTATTACTTTTTGTATCTCATCTTCTTCTCTATATTTTTTTTGATGCAATCCCAATTGAACATGAACTGAATTTAATCTTCTAGAGGCTAAGATGAAGCCGAGTTTTGTAGAACACAAATTTTAATTCCTTATTATTACTCTATTTTTTCTGGTTGTGTTTTAATTTTTATTATTTATGCGTACAACATGGTGGATAGACATTTGTATGATTTTTCAAATCATAAAGAGACCGAACAGGTTATTTGTGATTAATAAAGATTAACACCGTATATTGGAGGACGTGACCATTAAGAAATCCAATTTCTCAATTAATGATTTGATGGATAGGCGAAGAATTAGTTGAGAATAATTTTTAGACTACGTTGATAGAGTGGTTAATATCTTTAGGATTTTGGTTGACAATTTGGGAAAGATAATATTTTTATTTATAAGGAATAATAATTTGTGTGTGTGATAAACGAGGTGAACCAAGAGCCCTAGAACTAATTTTACCATTAAACAAAGTACAAGAGCTTCATAGTTTCACAACCCTCTCCCTCTTCACCAATTTAGTTAGTTTTAATTAGATTAAGTTAATTTAGTTGTTTTATCATTTCTAAAATTTGATCTTCCAAATAGTGATTAATTTAGTGATATCGGTACTCAGTAAAATATCTAGTCCCTGTGGGTTCGACACTCTACGCACCTATCTATATTACTTGTGCGATTTTGTACACTTGCAAATTCAACATCACCTGCATCTTGTCTAACTTGTCTAAGTAATTGTAGCCATAAATATAGTGTTTGATAGTTTTTTGGGGTATGCAGTGAAGGCATTTTCTACACCTGCAAGATTTCACTTCAAATCAGTAAAGAAGACCCCTACTTATATCATATATACTATACTTGCACACCTACTCCATCAGTAAAAGGTTTTCCTTTTATGTTTCAGTTATATGCAAAATCTCCATGTAATCCTTTCAAAACCAGATAAGGGGGTTTTCTTTAACATCTGCATATGTTTCACTTCATCGAAAGTCCTTTTGGCACATCATTTATATATATAAATTTCGTATCAGTGCAAGGGGATTCCATATATATATATATATATATATATATATATATATATATATAGATATATATATATACTCCCTATATATACATAATGGTTCATTTCCCACAAACCTACCTATACCTCATATCAGTTAAGAAATTTCTATATGCACACATTTATACTTTATCTCAGTAAAGAGATGTTTTCTTATATATATACATATCTACATATATGCACATTTTCAGTACAAGAGCCAATATATATATATATATATATATATATATATATATATATATATATATATATATATATATATATATATATATATATGTATGTATGTATGTATGTATGTATGTATATTCCAATTCAGTATAAGGGGGTTTCCTATATATATGTGTTATATAAGGGTATACATATGTTTCAATTAAATAAAGTTTATCTTCACTTGTCTGCATACATACCTTATATCAGTGAAGGGGGGAATTTTCTATACTATAGATATTTCATTTATATGCATATGCATACTTCTTTTCACTAGAGGATTTACTTCTTCATAACCTGCATACTTTTTCACTTCACATCAGTAAAAGGGAATTTCTTCTATATCATATACATACTCATATACTCAATCAGAGAAGAGGGGTTTTCTATATTACATGCATATGCTTCTTTTCAAAAAGAGCTTTCTTTCTACATATATCTGCATATGATCTATTCCTTTGTACCTGCATATGTCATTTCTATACAACTTGCATATGATCTATTCCTATAAACTGCATAGTTCATCTCCTCTCCTATAACTTGCAATTGCTTTCACTTCTTCACCTGCATACTCTCACCTCAAATCAGTAGAGATGAGTTTTCCTAAAATCTGCATATGTTTTACTTCTACAATAACTTGCATTGATCTACTTCTCTAACCTGCATATGTTTCACCTCAGTAAGTGAGAATCTTCTATATGTATATGTATCTATTCTATTATTAAGCAAAGCCCCATTTTGGTGGGTTTTTACTATCATGCCCCCATATACATAAAAAGCTAAAAATATATATATATAAGGTTAATTCTGTAATTTTCACTTCGCAATTAAAGTCTCCATAAAATTCTGTTCCCTCAAAAACCGAAACCATCTTTTCCTCTCCCTCCATCGAATCCGTCTCTTGCTCTCCCTCCAAGCTGCATATATATACAAAAAGGTGCACTTATATACTAGCTCTGTTTTTTATTCAGAAAACAAGCAAAAAGGGTGCACTTCGTTAAGAGCTTAATCAGGGAAGTTACTGGATTTGCTCCTTAACAACGGTGTTCAAGAAGACTTGCCTTTTAGACGATTAATCCGAATATAATAGAATAACGGGATGAGCATCTCGATGGAAACACATGTAACGCACGTAATCAACAACACGTGCAAAATGAAGTCCGCAGCACATGCAAAATGCGCACAGCAAGACACCAACAGCAACAGCAAGAGGAGCACAGCATAGTAACAGCACGTGCAATGCACGTAGTTGCCACACAACAGCAAGAGCAGCAACCACAGAAAGCGCGATGGAAATGGCGATGCGGGGTTCTTCGGAGTGGGGCAAAGGCAAGGAAGGTGGCGGTGGGTTTCGTGGCGCTCGACGGCTAGCGAAGGTAAGGGCTCGCGAGGTGGGGCTCCGGGGTGGCAACAGTTGAGGTGATGAGGATGGAGACGGAGGTGCGGGGATCGGGAGTCGATGAGGCGGTTGTGGTCGGAGGGCGACTGGTGATGGGTTTGGCAATCGATGGAGGACTAGAGGTGGTGACTGGCGATTGGAGTGATGGAGGGTGACCGATGGGATGGTAGGCGAGACTGGGAGCGGCAGGGAGGAGGTCGACGGTGGCTCAAGTGGTGGTCGAGGAGCATGGATGATGAAGATCGAGGTTGGGATGGTCGATGGGGTGCTGGAGAGTGTGGTCGCCGACTCTGGCGAGGAGGAAGGCGAGTTGAGGCTTCGAGGAGATGGGTTTGGGAAGAAGGAGATGAGTGATTGGGTTTTGAAGTCGACAGGGGAAGGTGAAGGGACGGCGGAGTGATGAGGAGGCGCTGCAGGCGGTACAAAGAGGACGAGGTGGCGACGATGGCGATGTTGGGTTGTGCTAGGAGCAGTGCGGGGGATGGCCGCTGTCGTTGGGTTTCTTCAGAGTCAAAATGGAAGAGGAAGAAAGGTGAAGAGTTGGGGAGAGAGAGAGAGTCTGGGAAAAAGTGAGTTGTGAGAGAGGGATCCAAGGGTTTTAATTAATTAGGGTTTAATTAATAGTAGGGATTAATAAAGATGATAGGGATTAGTTGAGATAGATAGGGGATTAGTGGGAGATTCTTGGGATAGTGGTGTAGTGGTTTGGCATTAAAGTAGGGAATTGAGGGGGTGAACGTGGAGAGGAGATTGAACTGGTCAACAGTCAAGTAATAGAGGGATTGGGTTATTGGGTTTGGGTAGGATCCAATAAGAGAGGAGTTTGGGTTTAGCCTTGCAAAAAATAAAATAAGTAATTATACAAGAGATTGTGATTTAAAAAATGAGCTTCAATAGTTGGTCTCCAAAATAAAATAATGATAAAAATATTGGGCTGGGTCTAGGCTTTGGTTTCTTTTACAAAAACAACAACATAATAATAATAAGCCAGGGCTGAAATTGAATTTTAGGTTTGGATTTTGACCTATGGGCTTTACAAATAATAATAATAATAATAATAATAATAATAATAATAATAATAATAATCATGTTATAAAATATAGAATGGATATGGAGTTTGGGTAAAATATAGAATCATTCAAATAAGAAAATAATAAACTTATAGATTGAAATAAGATTTGTATTAGAGTATATAGTCATTTGAAAATAGTTACAATTACAATTAATGATTGGAAATGGACTTTAATGGGAGATCCAACAATAAATTTAAACAAAAAAAATTTTAAGAAAACGTAAAACTTTTATAAATAGTCGAAGACACAGAAAATACACAGTAAAATACGTACAATCGGAAACGGAGGTTACGATTACCATAATACCCTCAAAGTTTAAATTTCTTTACGACATTATTATTTATAAAAGTGCATCTCATATAAAATAAAAGTTGGTGCCACTAGGGGTAATTTTTAAAGAGTATGTGATGCATAAATGGAGGCCTCAGGTTTGAGGCCAGATTACGTCTTGGTATTTACTTAAATAAAAAAAAACGTGCATTGCACGTGCAGATTACTAGTCATAGATATAAACATACATACACTTCATTTCAGTACAAAGAGTTTTCTCTATATATATATTATATATACAGATGCTTCATTTTTCCTTTATATCTGCATATAGTCAAGAGCTACATTTTAGAAAAAAGGGATTATATACACATCGTGCATACTTTATTTAAAGAGGATCTTCTATATATATGTATATATATTCCTATACAATCAATATGAATGAATGACTTTATTTCTCACTGTGACTAGTTAACAATGAAAAAAAATGAAGAGATTATAAAGAGAGATTTAATTTCTGTTGATGGTTGAGTTGTGAATCTCTGGGAGTTGAGTGGGAGTCCTGTGAATCGGCAGATGAGATTTTGTTGATTTAGACCAGTTGGGTCTTGGGGTTGTTGCTGTGAAATTAAGTCCAGCAGGATACACTAACTCTAGAGATGAGAAATTTTGTGTTCTTTTAATAATAACCAACTTAAGGACAGGCACTAGTGGAGATGTGATTGAACTTGGGAAACGTAAGCATATGCTCTTAGTTTCGTTAGTCCAACGGATGCGTTCCAGGACTGTTTGTTGTTCTGTCTCGAGAGGCCATTTGTATGTTCGCGTGTCGAGGGTCTGCAGGCCTATTCACGGAGCATACAGGGTGCATTCGCATTTCGAGGTTCGGCGAGCCTATTCACGAAATGTACCTGGTGTATCTACACGTCGAGGGCCTTGCAAGCCTATTCATGGGGTACACGGCAGGAAGGTGATTCTTCGGTTTTTGAGCTATTCTTATATGATGCTTGCGCGTCGAGGGATGTGGTGCCTATTTGCGGAGTATTCTAGATCTTATTTCCATCATCGTAGTAGGATTAGTTGCATAACGAGGGATCTAACCCTATAAAGTGGAGAACGTTAAAGGCTTGCACCGGACCTATGTAGTATGGAATGCATAGAATCCGACAAGTATGCAGTAGAGAGTCAGCATATAGAAATTGTATTTTCTTGACTTGGTTTATATGCATAATAATTTCTGTTCTCCTACACTTGACACTTAGTCTAGATTCACTTGATGTTTTCATGTGTTACTTATTACTATCTTATATTCCTTGATGATTTCATGTTTTATTTATTGATATTTCTTATTTCAATTGTTCTTTCTGTTGTTATGAATCCATGTTTATATTTTATTCATGTTGCTTTTATTTTTATGTCACTCACACGGTTATGGCTGACCCCTGTAGTTTTGGGGATTAGGGTTATCTCTAGCCTCATGTTTATAGGTAGGTACTTATAGCTTGGGATTTGGATGCTTGTGCTAGAATGATAATAGAGCTTATGTAAATTGTAAAAGATGTGTTGTAAAGAAAGTTTTGTAATTCAAGGTGTTTTGTATTCCGCTGTGTTTTGTAAACAATTATTGTAAAAAAAGTTGAAATATATTGTAAAAAAAGTTGAAATATATATATATATATATATATATATATATATATATATATATATATATATATATATATATATATATATATATATGTGTGTGTGTGTGTGTGTGTGTGTGTTTTAGCTATGTTTACTATTGCAATTGAAGTTGATGTTGGGAATTGTGCCACGTATTTCTGAGATATTATATTGGAAATTCAGGGCACTACACCAACCATCGTTCAAGTATTTCACAAACACAAACCAGAAGAACGACCTTCCAATTTTATGTCTATTCTTTATCATGCATGCTATTTGCTACATCTATTGTGGAGTCTATCTTAGGAAAGATGTCATCACGCAATCACTATGCCAACACACAAAGTAAAGATCCAAGTGCAAAGGATCCATACAGATCATACTATGTTAATTTGCAATTGACCCTAATTCCATTCACCCCGCTAAAAACAAGCAGTAAAAGTCACACTGCTATGAAAAAGAGAAAAAAAGGGAAATAAAAAGTAGAAAACTACACAACACAAACATTTAAGTGAGTTCGAAACAATATTCTGTTGCATGGAAATTACTTGAAATAAATCAAAACTTGTCTCTCTTTTATGATACAACTCTAAAAAGAGGATTTTGAGATTACCTATACAAAGATCGCAGCGTTCCTTCGAGATCGACAAATCGCTGGAATAACAAAGAAGGGGAAGCTGATAGGGTTTCAATTTAGGGGATCGATGAGCGCAAATGCAGCTCGGGTTTCCAATTAGGGGATTCCAGTGCATTGAGAGAGAGAAATAGAGTATCGATTAACAGGGACACTACAACAAATATGACATTTGATAGCATTCATAAAATGCTATAATAGACCTACGATAGCGTTTTAGAAACGCTATCAAAAGCCCCGCTATAATAAGTCTATAGCGTTTTGACCAAACGCTATAGAAAGTATAGCGTTTTAAAAACGCTATAGTTTCTATAGCGTTTTTTAAAACGCTATCGTTTCTATAGCGTTTTTAAAACGCTATAGAAACTATAGCCTTTGTAAAATGCTATAGAATCTATAGCATTCGGCAAACGCTATAGTTTCTATAGCATTTTGTTAAAACGCTATAAAATTTATAGCTTTTCGGCAACGCTTTCGTTAGACAATCCAATAATAGAATCAAACATACAACATTTTTAAAACGCTATCGTTTTGATATTTGTGGTTTTTTACAGCATTTTAGGAACGCTATTTCGTTTTAACTGTATACAAAAAAAAATCTACGGATACAAATAAAAATCGATTTATCGAAAATGTCAATACACCATTATAACTATAAAAGTTTCGCAAATTTGTGTACAAATATATAAAAACATACCAACATAGAAATATTTACACAATAAACTGATACAAAAGTTCATCCAATAAACTTAAAACTGACGACAAAAAATTCTTGAGTGCCTAACATCAACACAACTCGCAAACTTAAAACTGACGACAAAAAATTCTTGAGTGCCTAACATCAACACAACTCGCATTCTTCATTTCATCCACGACGTCTCCAATCTGCAAATGTAGAAGAAAAAATGTCAAACATAAGATTCATGTAGTCATAACTCTTAACTCAAGGAGGTTGATCTAATAGTTACTGAGTACAATCTAAGAAGCTTTAAAGTTGTATACTCACTGGAAATAAGCTTGTGTAAAAATAAGAGTCCATAAACTTCAGGTTGTACAAACCATTATTTATATTTAGGTCCATCCAGAAGCACGTACTTGAGCCTCACTCATTATGTCTTAATAGTCATAGTTAGACTCATCATTTAGTAAATAAAAAATTAGTGCCCGAAAAAAAGAAGTTTGATACAGCAAGAAAAAAAAGGTAATGGGAAGGTCGAAAGTCCAAAATAGAAGTAAGGACAAACTCGTCCTAGGTAAATTCAAACTTGTACAACTCTTGAGCTCTCCTCAGTCAGTAACACAATTCAGTCAGTAACTCTGAAACAATCTAGCATCAGTATTAATACACCAAGAATAAAATGCTTGCACTGAACAGATGGATATCCTTTCTTTGATACTGCTATATTATGAAAGAAAGGAAAATTCGACAAAATTAGTTTGGCTTTTATTCTTGATTGAATTCAGTATATGAAATTGATAATACAAATTGCTTGAGTTGTTCAAAAGAAACAGAAAATTCCAGATCCTGACAAGTGAGAAGCATTACAATTTTTTTAGCCAAGCCTGGGAATAATTGCATGGTAAAACATATTTCTGTTGTCTACATAACTAACTTAATTGGATCCTTTTGAACATATGTCACAATATCAATCAGACTCCAATCGAGATTGCTAGCTAAATGAATTAGAATGCCTCGAGTGAGTATGTACCATGTATCGGCCGGCAACTAATTTTGCTCAATGCATAATTAGTGATCTCAGAAAAAAAATAATAATAAAGAAATAGAGAGACTGAAGCATGTTTGAAATGTATATTATAGAATGTAATGTATGAATCTTCACTGAAAGAGAAATAATTTGTTAAATCTCCAAATTCTGAAAGATCGTCATCAACACAACAAGATCGATCTCTTGTACAAAAAGAATCTCTCAACAAGGTCCAGAAATTCCCAGATCTAACATGAATTTATTAAGTAAACGATCGATAAAAAGAATAAATTAGAAGGTCTGATTTTCAACATTCATTACACTGGCTGCAGAAACAAAGCATTCTCAATTAAATTATGCACGTACATACATGTTTAAATTACTATTGTTCATGAATAAAAATATTTAATATGCACCAAGTTTATGAAAGAGAGATCTTTAAAAAAAACAAAAAAAAAACAAAAAAAAAAAAAAAAAACCAAGCAAGTGAACAACAATTATATATATATATATCCTTTTGAGGGTTTCTCTCTGTGAGTTCCCACAGCTTTATTGAACTGCAATTCTGAAGCCCTTGGCAATTCAAGTTGTCATGAATATATGCATGCAGTTCAAGAAAGCTGTGGAAAACAACAAAGAGAACCATTTGCGAGATGGAAAAAAATAGATAGTAGAAGAAGAAGAAGAAGATATAGTTAGCTAATTAATTGAAGGCTTTTGGGTTAATAGAGGAGAGCTCAAGAGTCCATAACTATTTGAAAAAAAACTTCATCAATAAATAATGGTTTGTACAACTTTAAAGCTTATTTCAAGTGAGTCCATAAACCATTACCCGTATAAGAGTCCATAACTGTGTGCCTAAAAATACTACTGCAAAAAAAACTTCAGGTTTGTTACAGATTTATTTTGATCAAATTCAAACACTTCATCAATAAATAATGGTTTTTACACAGTCTATCAAACTATTGTTTAGAAGTACATATACCTAGATTTTTTTTGCTACATTGATAAACATACTATAATGTTGGCCAAATTCTTCAACTGAGATATATAAACCAATCCTACTCCTCGATAAGTCATGCCTAAAAATACAAAGTAGCCAGGTCAACTTCTCTGGAGGACTTTTAAACTGATAGTTAGTGAAAGTAAGTACACTTCAATTGACCCACAGTGGTCCTAATGTTGATAGATACATCTAAATCAATAATAACTGTGTGCCTAAAATTACTACTGCAAAAAAACTTCAGGTTTCATAATTTACATACAACTGATTATCACTAAAATACTTTATTAATTATCTGAAACTAAAAATGGGCAAAACTTAAGAAACTCAGAACAATGTTGCCATCAAAACAAACAAAAACAACCAAAACCGACTAGTGATCTCCTCTTCCTCTAATTCCACCAGATTAATTTCTATTAAGATCAAATAATCAGATAATAAGACAAAAAGTCATGAAAGGACAAGTTATTGATCATAATTTACATACAATTAATTATCACTAAAATTCTAGATTAATTATCTAAAACTAAAGGGGGGCAAAAGTCAATCAAACACAGAACAATGTTGCGAACAAAACACACAGAAAACAATTAAAAACAACTTGGAAAATTTGCAACAATATAAAAGCAGAACACCAAACCCATCAAAAACCTAGTTGAATTTTTTTCAAATTCTAAAAAGATGCAATTACCCAGTTGACTGAATGGACAATAAATGAATCTAAACAGGACAAACAGCAATTACATCAACCAAAAATTAGATATGTGCGAAGCAAAAGTAATGAAAGACTAGTTAATTATCATAATTTACAGACAAATAATTATCACTAAGATACTTGATTAATTATCCCATAAAATTACTTGATTAATTATCAAAAACTAAAAAGGGGCAGAACACAATAAAACACAGAAGAACAATGTTGCTAACAAATTAAAGAAACAAAAATTAATCAGAAACAGCTTTCCCCTTGTTCTATTAGGATTAAAGAAAATATCAACTGCATATATTCCTTACATCTCCGTTATATAACTACTATATTAAATCTTCAAAAACTTCATCCCAACCATCTCCTTGTGCCGAACGAGAACAGTATATACACACAATATCTATTCCTAGCTAATCATGAAGTGAAGTGTATACATCCCATACAGTGCTATGCTAAAAACCCTATTTCTTTCTATGTTTACCTGCCAAGCCAAGGATGAAGAAGGGTTGTGTTAGGAAGAGAGGGCAACGGGGGCGCAGGGAGGAAGAGGGGGCGACGGCGGGGAGGAAGAGAGGGCGACGGCGGGTAGGTCAACGGGGGCGCGGGGAGGAGGAGAGGGCGACAGCGGGTAGGGCAACGGGCGCACGGGGAGAGGTTTTGATAGCGGGTCGGGGATTCGGGAGGCGCAGAGAGGAGGGGAAATTTGGGATCGATTTGGTGAAGAAGGGGTTTTGGAAGAGAGGGAGAAGTTAAAAGGGTTTTGATGGATTTGGAGTTTTTATTTAGAATTTTCTTTTTTGCCCATATCTATTTTGTTTATTTACAGATATAATAGCGTTTCTAAAATGTCGTAAATAATATAGCGTTTTAAAAATGCTGTCATAACTAAGAGTAAATTTCAAAAATAATCAAAGACAACATTTTCTTCAAAAATGCTATCATTGATCACTTTCAATAGCATTAAAACTTAAATGCTATAATAAGTCCGCTGTAGAAAGCCCTCTGTGTTGTAGTGGGAAGAGAGTCGGGGGGGGGGGGGGGCTAGGGTTCCAATTCTTCAGTTCACGAATTGAAGAGCTTCGATTTGGGGGCTAGGGTTCCGATTCGGGAAGTGGAGAGAGGGAACAAGAAGCTAGGGTTTATGGGTTCGGCGCTCACGATAAGGGAGCAGAGATGAGATATGGGTTCTTCTTATTCACTCTCAGTTCGATAATGAGAACGAACGGGAGCGAGGAACGAAGAGGAGATCCATTCTCATTCGAAGAGAGTGAGAGAGAACGGGAGAGAACGCAACTGAGTGAGATGAGATATGTTGAGTATGGGAAATAACGATTTTGCCCCCCAACATATCTCATCTCAAGCAGTGAAGAATCGGATCAGATCTCAGCCATCTGATCGCTATCCAACGACTGAGAACTTCAGCTCACGATAAGGAAGTCAGCTCACCATCTCATAATAGACTTACTCTCTTTCTATATATATATATATATATATATATATATATATATATATATATATATATATATATATATATATATACCAGCATGATGTGACAGTGTGCGCACTTTAGGCCAACCTCTACCTGCCAGAATTTTTTTATAGGACATTTTTTGAAAATATTTTCAGACAGAAGACAGTTGCTAAAGTATTTGTGCTCGTAGACTCAATAACTAAACTCGTCGTTCCCAATGGTGAGTTTAGTTGTTTTATTGTCACCGTTGGGACACGGTGAGTTTAGTGCTAATTTTTTTTTAAAAACTCGCCGTCCCCATTGGCGAGTTCAGTTCAAAATTTTCAATGAAGACTCGCCATTCCCAACGACGAAGATATTTATACTAGACTCGCTGTTGGGAACAGCGAGTTAAGTTCAAAATTTTGAAAGAAGACTCGCCGTTCCCAATGGCGAGGACATTTATACTAGACTCGTTACTGGGAACAGAGAGGATTGAGGAAATTTCACAGAGTGAAACATTCTGTTAGACTTAGTGAATTTTCGAAAAAAACTCCATAGAATTTTTTTTTTGAACTAAACTCGTCGTTCCCAACAGCAAGTCCAGTTTAAATGTCATCGCCGTTGGAAATAGCGAGTCTTCATTGAGAAATTTGAACTAAACTCGTTGTTTCCAACAATGAGTCTAGTATAAATGTCCTCGTCGTTGGGAATTGTTGCCGCTAAATTTGGTGTGGGGGCAAACAGATGAATTTGTGGATTCTTAGGGAAACTGAATAGTAAACCTGTGTACCTGTTCCTTGGGGCTTCGATCGTCGCTCCCGCCGTACACCTGCAAAAAGTGCGAGACACCGGGGTTGTTCCCGGCGACGCACCCTCCGACGCTCCAGTCAGTAATCTAGGAAGACTATGAATGAGCGCAAAAACTGGTGAAAGATTGATTACCTCTTAATGGAGATGGGTGGGGGGTATTTATAGGCGTCTCAGGAAACAGATTAGGCATGTAATTCCTGTGTATACAGATAAGGAATGTGATCCCTAATCTCCAGTGAAAGGATAGATATGAATCAGGGTCGTTGATTAATATTAATCAGAATCCTGCTGGACCGGGTTTGTTGCGGGTTGAAACCCGCACCCAGTTGTGGTGGATCCGTTCGCGGGTTACTGGATCTGCGAAAAGGAGACCCAGTACCCGCTTTAGACCTGTTTTGTAGGTAAAATTACTGTTTCACCCCTGAATCTCGGGATTCGTGCCCCATTTGGACGGCCTTGATTAAACCCCTATTTTTAGCCATATCACGAGCCCCCCACTCCCAAAGGTTGAGGTCATTCAGTCTTTGAGGAGTAGTTCGACTATTTTAGTGGCTAAGGGAGTTGTATCGGAGTCTGAATGGGTGTTTTTGGAATCCCGAAGTGGGTGGTGAGGCAATTTCTTTCTCCTTCTTGGAGCCATATGGTGTATCGAGTTTTTGTCTATTTTTTCAGGCTATTTATCTGATTTCGCGATGCGTCAGCTAGTCGTTCGGGGGCTTTAGCTGTGCGTTCTAGGGAATAATTATTTGTTCGGAGGCTTGGAAATATCCCCCGAATTTTTAATTATTTCCTGGAATTTTTAGCTAATTTTCCCGAATTTTTAGCAATTTTTCGCAATTTTTTAGATAAATAAAATGATTTAAATAAATAAAAACCGAATTTTTAATATTCATTTATGACGTGGCGTCATCAGAGCCCTTGATCAGGGCGGAGCGCGATTTTCGGAGAGATCAGATGGTCCCTGTTCCTCGGCGCGTTTTTTCGCCGTATACGAGGTTCGGTACCTCGGTACTTCGGCTCGGCTTGGCGTGCTGAGGACCGGTGCCTCGGCTCGATGGTTCCGAGGTACGTGGCTTCATCTGGGTCGTCCATCTCAGCGTGGATCTCCATAAAACGCTATCTTGTCGTTTAGTGGACGTGGCCAAATCTGGGCCGTCCATCATGACGAGCACGTTTTTCACAAGATCCAACGGCTGATGTGGGTCGGTGTGATTTTTCGCCATATACGAGGGTCGGTACCCCGGCACCTCGGCTCAGCGGGTCTGCGCCTCGGTTCGGATTGGTATCTCGAGGACCAGTGCCCCGGCTCGGATGGTCAGTGCCTCGGCTTGATGGTTCCGAGGTACGTGGCATCATCTGGGTCGTCCATCTCAGTGTGGATCTCCATAAAACGCTATCTTGTCGTTTAGTGGACGTGGCCAAATCTGGGCCGTCCATCATGACGAGCACGTTTTTTTACAAGATCCAACGGCTGATACGCGTCGGAGCAATTTTTTGCCATATACGAGGGTCGGTACCCCGGCACCTCGGTTCGGCGGATAGACTCTTCGGCTAGATGGGTCGGTGCCTCGGTTCGGATGGTCCGAGGGTTGCGGCGTCATGACGAGCCTGGGGATGATTTTTTTGCCATATACGAGGGTCGGTACCCCGGTACCTCGGTTCGGTGCATCAGGACTGTTTGGCCGAGGTACTAAGTTGGTCGTTTTGAAGTGCCTCCGCACCCAGTAGCTCGGCTGCTTGGCTGAGCTGTTCGGTAGCTCGGCTGGGCGAGCCGGTGGCAGGCGTCTCGGAAGATACGCGTGGACGGATCTGAGCCGTTCATCATGGCGCGCATCACGAGGATGGGGTTCAGATCACGAGAAAACGTTATCTTGTCGTTTTGTGGGCGTGGCATGATCTGAACCGTCCATCAGATTCCGTCGCAAATTTTGAAGAGATCCGACGGTGACTTCGCCTCGGGACGATTTTTTGCCATATACGAGGGTCGGTACCCCGGTACCTCGGTTCGGCGCATCAGGACTGTTTGGCCGAGGTACTAAGTTGGTCGTTTTGAAGTGCCTCCGTGCCCAGTAGCTCGGCTGCTTGGCTGAGCTGTTCGGTAGCTCGCCTGGGCGAGCCGGTGGCAGACATCTCGGAAGATACGCGTGGACGGATCTGAGCCGTTCATCATGGCGCGCATCACGAGGATGGGGTTCAGATCACGAGAAAACGTTATCTTGTCGTTTTGTGGGCGTGGCATGATCTGAACCGTCCATCAGATTCCGTCGCAAATTTTGAAGAGATCCGACGGTGACTTCGCCTCGGGACGATTTTTTGCCATATACGAGGGTCGGTACCCTGGTACCTCGGTTCGGCGCATCAGGACTGTTTGGCCGAGGTACTAAGTTGGTCGTTTTGAAGTGCCTCCGCGCCCAGTAGCTCGGCTGCTTGGCTGAGCTGTTCGGTAGCTCGGCTGGGCGAGCCGGTGGCAGACATCTCGGAAGATACGCATGGACGGATCTGAGCCGTTCATCATGTCGCGCATCACGAGGATGGGGTTCAGATCACGAGAAAACGTTATTTTGTCGTTTTGTGGGCGTGGCATGATCTGAACCGTCCATCAGATTCCGTCGCAAATTTTGAAGAGATCCGACGGTGACTTCGCCTCGGGACGATTTTTTGCCACATACGAGGGTCAGTACCCCGGTACCTCGGTTCGGCGCATCAGGATTGTTTGGCCGAGGTACTAAGTTGGTCGTTTTGAAGTGCCTCCGTGCCCAGTAGCTCGGCTGCTTGGCTGAGCTGTTCGGTAGCTCGGCTGGGCGAGCCGGTGGCAGGCATCTCGGAAGATACGCGTGGACGGATCTGAGCCGTTCATCATGGCGCGCATCACGAGGATGGGGTTCAGATCACGAGAAAACGTTATCTTGTCGTTTTGTGGGCGTGGCATGATCTGAACCGTCCATCAGATTCCATCGCAAATTTTGAAGAGATCCGACGGTGACTTCGCCTCGGGACGATTTTTTGCCATATACGAGGGTCGGTACCCCGGTACCTCGGTTCGGCGCATCAGGACCGTTTGGCCGTGGTGCCGAGTTGGATGTTTCGAAGGAGCGCAGTAGCTCGGTTGCCCAGCCGGGCTGTTCGATAGCTCGGCTCGATAGCTCGTCTCGGCAGACCGGCGGCAGAGTCGTTGTCTTGGTTTTCTGGAGAGTTTCTTGCTTCTCGTAACTTCGTAACTTTTTCGCTTGTCGCTTTGGCTTCTTAGTGGGCTTTTTGCGTTTCCCAAGGAGGCCCAACTTGTCAGCTGTTATAAGCTTTCGCCCTCGCTCTCAAGCTCATTTCTTACTTTTCACTCTCAAGTTTTTACTTTCGATCTCTAAGTTCTGCTAGCGGAGCTTTTCTCTCCAAGGCGTTGCCGTTAGCTGTCGCGTGGGCCAGGCGATTTCCGGCGAGAGCACTCCGACCGTGAACGTCACTTCAAAAGGTCAGTTCACTTAGTCTAAATAATCTTTCTAGAGATGTCTCGAGTGAACTCGGGGAGTGGGGCCTCGTCTTCGGGCGATGATGGTGCCAAGGAGAGGAGGAGGTCGGAGATTCGGAGGAAGGGTAAACAGGTTGCCGAACCGTCTATAGCTGAGACGAGGAAGGAGAAGAAGAAGAGGAGGGTGGAAGCCCGATCCCCCGTAGTGGAGGTGATTGTGGAGAATCCGAAGCAAGCCCCCGAGATGGGACGGTATCCTTCTGTCCTGTCCGGTCATTCGGGGGTCAGGCAGTATCAGGGCGACCTGCTGGAGAAGGCGATCTATGGAAAGTCTAAGATTGTCGAGGAACCTAACCCGGTCCTTCCCACCGAAGCCGACGAGCTCATTACGTTGTTGGCTGAGAAGGACCTACTTCGGGTTAGGAGGGCCTTCGCCATTCCTCCGGAGTATAAGCTGATCCTTCCCGGACCCGGGATACGAGCGAACTCTAAGCTGCCGTCGTCGGACATGTGCATGTTCGACGTCGACTCCTTGAATGCCGAGTTACGCTTCCCCTTGCACCCTTTCATCCTTGAGATCCTTGGCTGGTTCTGCCTTGCGCCGACCCAGTTCATGCCGAACACTTGGCGCCATGTGAACGCCTTTTTGCTTTAGTGCTGCCGAGCCGAAGTAGAGCCGGATCTCACGGTCTTCCGAGAAATGTATCGAGTAAACCGGCAGCACAAGACGGAGTATCGATACTACTTGGGGCCGAGGAAGGGTGTTAAGATTATAGAGAACCCTGACTCAATTAAGGGTTGGAAGGAGAGGTATTTCATAGTAAGGGGCGAGGCGATTCGGCCTATTCCGACCCTGTTTTGTCTGAGGCCGAGGAAGATGTGGCGAGGAAGATAATGGCTCTTCCGATCTTGAGTTGGATGGATTTGACGGAGGAGGTTTTGTTCGGGTCCGGCCTAAGCCCCATCGACCCGAGTATGCTCCTGACATCTCATTTATTTTCATTTTTCTTTCAAGTTTTTAGTTCGTCTTTCTGATTTGTTTTCTTCTTGTTGTCTGTCGCAGAATCGGTGAAGATTGATTTCAACGCGATGATGGCCGATAGGTCCAAGTTGACCGGGGGTCGAAAGAGGAAGAGGGCGACCAAGGCTGCCTCTTCGACTCCGCCGCCCACCGTTGCTTCTACCATCGCTCCTCCCCCTCCGACTGCCGAAGCACCGTCCGAGGTTGTTGTTGCCGAGGCGCCCTCGGCCTCCGTGGCCGCTGGTGTGATAGAGGGGGCCTTTGACATAAACGCGGCGCTGTCAATCGAGGCGCCACCGCTGACCAAGGACGCTGAGGAAATTCTGACCGAACAGCACAAGCAGCTGTTCGTGCCGAATTGGCGAGTGAAGAACCATGACGGGTTCCTCGGCAATTTGCAAATGTCAGTGCAGGTCCTCAAGCACCTGGCGACCCCGAAGGATCGAGCCACGCTGAAGGCGGGGACGGTGGGTGACGACACCTACGAGGTGGCTCGGTCACTTGTCTCGGTAAGTTTCTTGTTTCTAAAAAATTTTCCCAAGTTTATTGCTCGGTTTGCTTAGTACGCTCATTGTTGTCTTCGCAGGCCACTTGTCACTTTGGCCATCTCCTCGAGACGTTCGCCGAGCAGGAGAAGGAGTTGAGGGCCGCCAGTGACAAAGACCGGTTGGCGAAGGTGAGGGCGGTCAAAGAACTCGAGGCCGAGCAGAGGAGAGCCGAGGCCTTGGAAGTCCGGGTGGCCGACCTTGTTGCCGACCTGGACAAAGTCAAGGGGAGCCTCGAGGTGGAGTCTGCCAAGGCTGCCAAGGCCGTCGAGGAGCTGGCTGCGGTGACGAAGTCCTTGGCCGAAGAGAAGGTGGAGAAGGAGGCCCTGGCGGCGAAGATCCGGGCCGAAGTGGAGAAGGAGGTCGAGGCCGAAGCGAAGAAGCACATGGCCGAGAACATGGAGCGGTCTTATCAAACGGCACTCGACCATGTGCAAGAGCGAATCCCCGGCTTCGAGTGGGTCGGCTACCGCCTGTGGCCAGGGTCGCCTTCCGGCGGTGAGGAGGAGGTCGAGGGCGATGAGTCCGAAGGGGAGGACGAGGAGGAAGTGGCCGAAGAGCCCTCGGCGGACGGCCGGGTCGAGGGGCGGACCGAGGGGCCATCCGTGGATGCACCCTTGGTCGACGCGACGAAGAAGGTGGACCCCTGATCCCCACGTTAAGTTTTTTGTAGTTTTTGTTGTTTTTTCTTCTGAGCATTGTAATGCCTTTTGCGGACTGGCCACCGCTTTTTGATGAATGAAAAGTATTTTGACTCTGAAATTTATCAAAGTATTTGGCTTGGTAGTGTAGTGTTTTGACTCCGGAATTTGACTTCGAAATTTGTCCAAGTGTTTGGCTCGGTAGTGTGATATTTCAATGCTGTCCCTTTCTTATTTCAGATTGCCGTGCCGGCTCACAACACCTCGGCTGAACTGCACCGAGCCGAGTTGTTTAAGCGATCTTGGGAGGACCGTCTCGAGGGTGAGGTTCACTTGACGAGGAGGATACTTCACAACTTAGAGATTAGGCATAGTGAGGCTATGGTCGAGCTGCATCACCTACGGATAGTCGAGGCCGAGCTATCCGCTAAGGAAGAGGAACTGGCGTGAGTTTCGGCCGAACGAGATGTCTTAGCGAAGAAGGTGGAAGAGCTGCAAAGGGTGACGGTCGACAAGAGTATCGAAGTGACCCACTTACGCCGCGTCATATCCGACAGCGCCGAGTACCCCGGTTCGGCAAAACTTCCTCGGTTTAAGGTGATAGTGAAGGACGACACATTGAAGGATCGGATCGTCGAACTGGAGGAAGAAGTTGCTCGGCTCAAGCCTCAGCCGGTGAGGGCTAACGTCCGGAGCACCTCGTGCGCTCGCGAAGAGATCGAGCGAGGGATCACGTTCTATCAAGCGGCGAGCCGGACTCCTATCGTAGGTAGGTCAGCTGCCGACGCCCAAAGCGGTGTGGCGGTGTCTTCAAGCGGTGCTTCGATTGGAGCAACTGTCAGGGTCAGCGGCGAGGAGGCATCTCGGTTCGTCGGGCTGGAGACGAGTTCGGGGGTCAGGAAATGCCGACCCAAAGTGTCTCTGAACCGGAGCATACCCCTACCTCGAAAGTAGTAAACGGGTCGTGTCTTGTTGTTGTAACCCATTTGCAAGTTTTTGCTGTTGTAATCCACTTTGTAACTCTATCAAATTTATTAATGGAATTGGAGTTGTTTTATCCGAACTATCCTCGGCTGTCTCCTTATTTGTGCTGTAGTCGCGCTAACTAGAGTAGGCTCGAGACGAACCACGAGGCTGGTGTTCGCCTCGCCGAACTCCTTGGCCTCGAAATCTTCTCTTTTGCTGCGCTTCTGGGCCTAGCCCGGTCCCTTCAGGTGCGGCTTGGTTTGGCTGTTAAGGCGCAGTTGTTTCTCGACTGCGCCCACGTGGCCTGATCGTTGCTTGGGGACCGGGGTGACTTCTGCCGAGCGAGGTGAGGCGATCAGGGCCGTCTGACGTTTGCACGGATCTTGAGGCAGGTCCAGTTCCCAAGAAAACACTATCTTGTCGTTTTGTGGACACGTGGCTGAATGAGATCCGCTCATCACGCCCTAGCACACTTTCTGAGACGATCTGACGGTGGTTTCGTCTCGGGGTTTTTTTTTGCCATATACGAGGGTCGGTACCCCGGTACCTCGGCTCGGCGCATCAGGATTGTGATTTGTATCTAATTCTGGCCCGTTTGAGGACAAGTCGGAGAGATAGAGTCGAGCCATAGGAGAGATCCGGTCGTTAGATTGGTTTAAGGGATGCAGGAGCAGTTCCGAATGGCGAGCTTCTTCTAGTCCGCTTAGGAGCGAACTTGCGAAGTAGAATCGAGCCAAGTGTTGGACTCCGATCCATTCAACGGCTGCAGGAGCATTTTCGAACGACGATCTACTTCCGGCTCGTCTGTAGACGAGCCGAGGAAGAAGAGTCGAGCCGAGTGCTGGACTCCGAACCATCGTGTGTTAGTTTAAGGGATGCAGGAGCAGTTCCGAAAGGCGAGCTACTTCTAGTCCGCTTAGGAGCGAACTTGGGAAGTAGAATCGAGCCAAGTGTTGGACTCCGATCCATTCGACGGTTGCAAGAGCATTTTCGAACGGCGATCTACTTCCGGCTCGTCTGTAGACGAGCCGAGGAAGAAGAGTCGAGCCGAGTGCTAGACTCCGAACCATCGTGTGGTTAGTTTAAGGGATGCAGGAGCAGTTCCGAATGGCGAGCTACTTCTAGTCCGCTTAGGAGCGAACTTGGGAAGTAGAATCGAGCCAAGTGTTGGACTCCGATCCATTCGACGGCTGCAGGAGCAATTTCGAACGGCGATCTACTTCCGGCTCGTCGGTAGACGAGCTGAGGAAGAAGTGTCGAGCCGAGTGCTGGACTCCGAACCATCGTGTGGTTAAAGAATTAAAGGCAGAGAGATGCGATAGTATCAAAAATATGAAAAACTTTCTTTATTAATATCTAATGGTCGGCTGCTTCTAAAGTTGCTAGCCGTTATTACAATGAAAAAATAAAGGAAAAATTACTACTAGTAACAGGAAGGGAGTGGTTCGACATCTCGAGTTACTTAGATAGGCGTAGTTGCCTTCTCTTGGTATTTCAAAAGATGGTCGGCATTCCAAGTCCTGGTGATTTCTCTGCCTTCAAGATCTTCTAGCTTGTACGCACCGGGGCGGATCACTTTCGAAATTTTGTATGGTCCCTCCCAATTCGGGGCCAGTTTGCTTTTCTGTCCGGGGAACGAGATGGCCAATTTTCGGAGGACCAGATCCCCTTCTTTGAGGTCTGTTGGGCGGACCCTTTTGTTGTAGGCGAGCTCAATTCTTCTCCGGTAACTTTGTTGCCGTATAGCCGCTCTTTCTCGGATTTCGTCTATCAAGTCTAGGCTTGCTCTGAGCTCTTTGGCATTCTGCTCTTCTTCAAAAGCTATCAAACGAGGAGAGGGTATCCCAACTTCTAGCGGGATGAGGGCCTCGGACCCATAGGTGAGATTAAACGGACTTTCGCCTGTTGGGGTCCGCTTCGTAGTGCGGTAATTCCATGACACATTGGGCAGCTGATCGACCCACAAGCCCTTGGAGCACTTGTCTAGTCTCTTCTTGATGCCAGAGAGGATCTGTCGGTTGGCATTCTCGGCCTGGCCATTTGACTGGGGATGAGAGACGTAGGAGAAGCGGTGTTGTATGGCGAGGTCTTCACATAAGGCTCGGAAGGCAGCCCCAGCAAACTGCGTTCCGTTATCTGTAATTATGACCCGAGGAACGCCGAATCGGCAGATTACACTTTTCGAGAAGAATTGAACAACTCTATGCTCGGTGATTGTAGCCAGGGGCTCGGCCTCTATCCATTTTGAGAAATAGTCGACTGCCACGACTAGGAACTTTAATTGTCCGGGAGCTGGCGGAAATGGCCCTAGTAAATCCATCCCCCACATTGCGAAGGGGATCAGACTTGATAGGGAGGTAAGTGGTGCTTGCGGAAGGCGTCGGATGTCGGAATACTTCTGGCAGGAGATGCATTGCCGAACGTGTCGTTCGGCGTCCCGTAGGAGAGTGGGCCAGTAATACCCGTAGTTTAACACTTTGCGCGCTAGGGCTCTAGAGCCGGAGTGTGCTTCGCCGATGCCCTCATGAAGTTCTTGCAGGGCGTAGTCGGCTTGCCCGGGGGAGAGGCACCTTAAGTAGGGCCGACCATCCACCTGGGTGAAGGAGCGCTTATATAGAATGCCTTCGATTAATATGTAACGCTCGGCTCGGGCCCTTATCCTTCGGGCTTCCTTCGGATCCTGGGGGAGGAGTCCGTCTCTTAAAAACTCGACGAAGGGCTTCATCCAATTATCTTCGAGGAGGACTGACAGTGTTTCAGCGGAGTCGAGCGCATCGTCCTCTATGCTCGGCTTCAGGAGGACTTCTATCAGAACAGTTTGTTCGAGGCCTTGAAAGGAAGAGGAAGCTAATTTGGATAGGGCGTCGGCCTGGGCATTTTCTTCTCTGGGGATTCTATGGATGAGGGCCTCCTCGAAGAGTGCCATGAGGCTTTTCACTTTAGCCAAGTACTTAACCATCCTGTCATCACGGGCTTCATATTCGCCGAGGACCTGGTTGACGACCAGCTGAGAGTCGCTGAAGATCTGGAGGCGTTGTGCCCCCGCATTCCGGGCCATTCCAAGGCCGGCTATGAGCACCTCGTATTCGGCCTCGTTGTTCGAGGCTTTGAAGTTTATACGGAGGGAATATTGGAGGACAAAGTCATCTGGTCCTGCCAGGATGACCCCTGCTCCGCTTCCTTCGTTGCAAGAGGATCCGTCGACATAGACCGACCAGACGGGTGGTCCCTTCGTTGCTTGCTCGGAGTCGGGGATAGTTGTTTCTACTATGAATTCGGCCAGTGCCTGAGCCTTGATCGCGGTCCGAGGCTGATAAGTTATATCATGTTGGCTCAGCTCGATCGACCACTTCATGAGGCGGCCGGAAGTCTCAGGCTTGTGAAGGACTTGTTTCAGTGGCTGGTCGGTAAGGACGACCACCGAATGGGACTGAAAGTAGGGTCGAAGCTTTCTCGCGGCCATTACTAGGGCATAGGTTATTTTCTCGACTTTCGGGTACCGGAGCTCGGCGTCCCGAAGAACTTTGCTGACGTAGTAAATGGGCTTCTGAGCCCTTTCTTCTCCTCTAACTAAGACCGCACTAAGCGTCTGTTCAGAAGCTGCCAGGTAAAGGTAGAGTGGCTCGCCAGGTATTGGTTTACTGAGAAGAGGTGGATTGACGAGGTATGCTTTAAGCTGGTCGAATGACTCTTGTTGCTGCTGCCCCCACTCAAATCCTTTAGCCCCCCTGAGGGCTTTGAAGAACGGGAGGCACTTCTCCCCGGATTTCGATAGAAAGCGCCCTATGGCGGCTAGGCGACCAGTCAACCTTTGAACTTCCTTAACATTTCTAGGAGGGGCCATGTCCAATATGGCCTTGATCTTTTCCGGATTTGCCTCAATTCCTCGTTGGCTAACCATGAAGTCGAGGAACTTCCCTGATGAGACGCCGAACGCACACTTGTTCGGGTTGAGTCTCATATTGTGCTTCCTCAAAACATCAAATGCTTCTTGGAGGTCAGCCACATGATCAACGCCTTGGACGCTTTTTACAAGCATGTCATCGACGTACACTTCCATGTTCCGGCCGATCTGGGCTTGGAAAACCTTGTTGACGAGGCGTTGGTACGTCGCCCCCACATTCTTTAGGCCGAATGGCATGACTCTGTAGCAATAAAGGCCTTGGTCGGTCACAAAAGATGTCTTCGGGATATCCGGGGGGAACATTCTTATCTGATTGTAACCCGAGAAAGCGTCCATGAAGCTGAGGAGCTCATGTCCCGAGGTTGCGTCAATCAGAGTGTCGATGCTCGGCAGAGGGAAGGGATCTTTGGGGCAGGCCTTGTTGAGGTCGGTGAAATCAATACAAATTCTCCATGTCCCGTTGGACTTCTTCACCATTACTACGTTGGACAACCACTCAGGATAATTCACCTCCTGTATGAATCGGGCCTTTAACAATTTGTCTACCTCCTCTTTGATAGCGAGCTGACGCTCGGGGGCGAACTTGCGCCTTTCCTGCTGAACCGGTTTGGACCCCGGATCAACGCTCAGGCGGTGGACCAAGAGTTCTTCGGAGATACCGGGCATGTCTGCGGCTGACCATGCGAAGAGGTCTTGGTTGGCTCGGATGCATTTTACGATATCTGAGTATAGGGCGGACGGGAGGGTCTTGCTAACGAAGAACTTGTGGGTCGGCTCTTGCTCCGAGAAGAGCACCTCCTCCAATTCGTCCACCGGCTCGGAAGTCGGCCGAGCGGCATCTTGGGGAATTTCCAGTGTTTCTAATGAGAGGACGGGCCCGAGGGTGGAGGTCATATAACACTTGCGGGCCTGCTCCTGATTGCCCCTTACTTCCCCTACTCCGGCTCGGGTGGGGAATTTCATTTTGAGATGATAGGCAGAAGGGACGGCTTCAAGGGCGGCTAGGCCGGGCCAATCCAAAATGACGTTGTAGGTTGCTGGGACATCTACGACCATGAAATCCATCGACTCCGTGCGGGTAGTAGGAGTTTTGCCGGCGGTGACATCGAGGGTAATCACCCCTTCAATAGTCACCAGCACTCCTGTTACCCATGGAGCGTATAGCCGGCGGGCTTGAGTCTGTCTTGGGAGAGCTTCAGGCCCTTGAAAGCATCGAGAAAGAGGATGTTGACGGAGCTACCGTTATCCACTAAGATCCTCTCGACTTTGAAATTGGCCATGTGAAGACTGATGACGAGTGCGTCACAATGAGGGGTGCGGACACCATCGAGATCTTCGTCAGAGAAGGTGACGGGCACTCCGAGGCCTTTGGGAGGAGGGGTGGCTCGGACCGAGTTCACTTCTCTGATAAAATCTTTCCGAGAGGAGTTCGAGGAGCCCCCCATTGGACCCCCATGGATGAGGTGGAGGACTCACTCTTCCTCAAAATCTGGCGTCTCTTCTCGTTCCGGACGTTTGTTAGCCCCCCGAGGCTGGGGAGGAAGCTCGGCTCGGTCCTTTCTCACGAATTTCGCTAGCTGCCCCCTCTGGATAAGGGCTTCGATCTCGTTTCTTAGAGTACGGCAGTCGTTGGTGTCATGCCCATGGTCTCGGTGATAGCGGCACCATTTCTCTTTATCTCTTCTCTTGGCGGGGGTGTTCATCTTGGGAGCTGGAGGTAGGACCCCTTCTTTTTCGACTTCCATGAAGATGGCAGAGATGTTAGTGGTGAGGGGAGTGAACTTCTCAAATCTAGGGGGAGGTCGGCGCTGGCCGGCATTATCCTTCTGGAGCTTCTTGGCTCCTTCTTCCTCCGCTCCCTTTCTCTTAAACCCGGAGGTAGACCCCTCCCAGTTGGGTTGCTGCTCGGCCTCTTCGGCCTGGATATACTTTTCAGTGCGAAGGAGAAGGTCGGAAAAGTCATGTGGTGGCTTCTTGGCGAGGGAGGAGCGGAGGTTGGAATTGAGGACATTGGATTGAAATGCTACCGTGGCGACCGATTGGTCCAGGGATGCTATGGATCTGGCCTCAGCCGTAAACCTCTTCACGTAGTCTCTCAATTTTTCCCCCTTCTTCTGGTGGAGGTGCAATAGGGAGATGCTCGTCTTCTCGGCCCTTCGGCTGCTCACGAAATGTGTGACGAAGAGTGTTTCGAACTGCTCGAAGGAGAATATCGAGGAGGGGGCGAGACGAGAATACCATTCTCGGGCCGGTCCTTTGAGAGTTGCGGGGAAGGTTTTGCAGAGGAGGGCATCGGAAGCTTGATGTAGGAGCATCAGAGTTTTAAAGCTTTCGATGTGGTCAACTGGATCGGTCTCCCCGGTGTAAGTCTCAAACTGGGGAGGTTTGAATCCGAACGGGACGGGTGCATCCACTATGGTCCGGGAAAAAGGGGGTCGGCTAGGACGTAGGGTCCTTCCTTTAAACTCCTCTTCTCGGTTTATCTGACCCAGGAGCTTTTCTACTTCATCAAGACGGCAGTTCATGGTATCATCTCTCCGACAGTAATCTGCCGAGCCACGGGACTCGTCTTCGTATGAGGGAGAGCGAGGGCTGCGGCGACGGTAACTTCGGGAACGACGAGGACTTGGGGTGCGCCTGGAGTTGGTAGGAGCGGGTCGAGGAGAGGGGGACCGTCGGCGAGGGCTTCGGACCGGAGGTGGGGATGGGAGCTTTGGCTCAATAGGATTCTGACGGAGGTTGAGGGCCTACAGGACGGTCGCTTGGAACTGCTGGAACTCGGCACGGGTGATTGGTGCCTCATTGTTCCTGGGCTGTTGGCGACCTGCGGGAGAGTGCCTTCTTCGGTAATGATCGGGGGACTCCTTCCTCCCTCTTCGGATGGGGGACCTCCTATACTCTCGGCGACGAGGGGATCTCTCATGCTGGCGGGAGGCTTCCTCCCGAGCCCGCTTTTCATCCAGATGACGACGGAGGTCATCATCTTTCTGGCGTTTGGGGGCTGCATTGTGGCGACCAGAGGCTCGGGGATGATGGGAGGCCATAGAGTCAGTGGAGGCGTTGTGGATGGAGAGGTTCTCTTGGTGAAGAGGCTGTTTCTGAGGGTTAGGACCCTTTGGATCAGGAGGGGGAAGGTTCTGTTGGAGCGGCTCTTCCGTGGTAGGGGGAAGTTGCTCTTGTTGCTGAGCGGGATCAGGAAGGACTTCTTGCTGGTCAGGGTTGGGTACTCGGTTAGACCCCCTTGACCTAACTTTGCGAGGCGGCATGGCTGGAGAAGACCTGTTTTCGGGGAAGAGGAGAGGTTTCTATTCGTTAGTTTCCCACAGACGGCGCCAATCTGTTGCCGCTAAATTTGGTGTGGGGGCAAACAGATGAATTTGTGGATTCTTAGGGAAACTGAATAGTAAACCTGTGTACCTGTTCCTTGGGGCTTCGATCGTCGCTCCCGCCGTACACCTGCAAAAAGTGCGAGACACCGGGGTTGTTCCTGGCGACGCACCCTCCGACGCTCCAGTCAGTAATCTAGGAAGACTATGAATGAGCGCAAAAACTGGTGAAAGATTGATTACCTCTTAATGGAGATGGGTGGGGGGTATTTATAGGCGTCTCAGGGAACAATTAGGCATGTAATTCCTATGTATACAGATAAGGAATGTGATCCCTAATCCCCAGTGAAAGGATAGATATGAATCAGGGCCGTTGATTAATATTAATCAGAAACCCTAATTCTATCCTGCTGGACCGGGTTTGTTGCGGGTTGAAACCCGCACCCAGTTGTGGTGGATCCGTTCGCGGGTTACTGGATCTGCGAAAAGGAGACCCAGTACCCGCTTTAAACCTGTTTTGTAGGTAAAATTACTGTTTCACCCCTGAATCTCGGGATTCGTGCCCCATTTGGACGGCCTTGATTAAACCCCTATTTTTAGCCATATCAGGAACATTGAGTCTTCATTGAAATTTTTTGAACTAAACTCGCCATTGGGAACGGCGAGTTTCTCAAAAAATTAGTACTAAACTCTCCGTGTCCCAATGGCAAGCATGAAACATCTAAACTCGCCGTTGGGAATGACGAGTTTAGTTGTTCAGTCCACAAACATAAATACTTTGGCAACTGTCCTATAAGTGCAAATATTTTCAAAAAGTGGCATATAAAAAAAAATCTACCTGCCATGTCTATTATCTCCAAATTAAATTTATAGCTTTTGGTTGCAAGAGATGTCCATTGCACAAGGTGACAGCGAAAGGTGAATGTCAATTAAATCTGAGTTTTGTTTCTTATGTTTTCTGGATGCCCTCTACGAGTCATCAAATTTTCAAGTCATCTTCTAAACTTCGTCACTGCTGATTATCAGATGATGATAAATTAACAAAATCACCGTCATTTCCCCCAAAATAAGCACCGACATTAATTGATATACGTAACCACATTGGGTTTGATAATTTGATTGGGAATTTTATAGAGATTACTGAACAAAATCAACGAAATTAAATAATTCATTTCGGTGATATGGACAAATTAATTATTTTGATGGACAACAGTGGCCGAAACCAGAGTGCTAAATGGAATAATAAACACTAGGAACAAAAGAAACAGAGCATTTGCTGCAGGCATTTTTGAGTGATTATCGTAACACAGCTCTATCGTAAAAAAATATTAAAAAAGTTAATAAAAAATGGATCGAATGGATTAGGGGAAAAGAAAGCTAAGAAATCTAAGAAATCTGAATATGATTCAAAAAAAAAAAAAACAAATGATAATTTTTTTTAATATAAAAAATAACCTTAGTACCATATTGCACATTGTCCTCGTAACAATTCTGGATATTCAATGAAGTTCTAGAAGCATTTTCTTCAAAAAGGAAACCTCAATTTTAGTGTGGTGTTGCATAATAATGTAAACCGGTTTTAGGGAATAGCTGGAACTGATAAGAACAGTGAGGAAAAATACATGCAACGAAGGTAACAAAAGCCATTATGGAGAACCATACAAACAGCCCTGTCGGAATAACGAAGTAGGTAACAAATGGCCTGTCTCACATAGGATAAAACTCTGAGATAATGGTACCATTTCAGCTGTATGAATCTATGCTTCTAATAATTATGAGCTTTCTCATTTCTCCATCTCTACTACTATAATGGGAGAAGGCCTTAGTGTAATTTGTCCTTAATCCAACCCGTGCAACGCACGTGCTGATAGATTTTTTTTTTGCCCTTTTCATTCCCCAATTTTCTCCACGTGCACAGCACGTGTATAATACTAGTATTCTTAATTGAAAAAATTGTTCTGTTTGGACACCCACAAAGGGGAGAGAAAATGAGATTTTCACATCAAATATCATTTCCATCAAGCGAGAAAAAGGAAGCACAAGGAAACGGCTAGCGAAGTTATATTTGTGAGGAGCAAAAAGAACACATTTGGTGGAAAGAGAAATGGAGAGAGGGGTGAGGAGATAGAGAGCCGTCTTCCTTCGGGACCTTAGCAAATCTTATGCTCAGGTACTTCGACTTCCGACTCCCCCCCCCCCCCCCCCTCGTCATAATTACCCCTCCTAAATGCCTCTTCAATCCACATGCCATCCCCCACTCAACTCCAGAACCTCACATCACCCTATCCCTTCACACCCCACAACAAATCCCGCCTTTCACCCCAAACCCTTCTTCCAACCAAAGCCTACAACCATTTACCCAAAAAAGCAACCTTTCAAATACCAAAACACTCCTAGATCCAAAAAAATGGAGTGCCTCTATTTCAAGTGCAGGGAGGGCGATCATGCCACGGCCAAATGCAAGAAGATGGGGTTCCATTGTTTTAACTGCAAGAAGTTTGGTCATAAAGTGCACGAATGTCCGCTCTATAATAGGCGAGACTCGTTGGTGATTGAGCTGCCTCACAACAATGCCATCTCTCAGGCACTGTCGGCGCTGCATGCAAGCGCGTTCCTCCATCTCATCAACCCACGCCGTATCCCCCTCACCAAAGACCTCGAGTGCACATTCAATTTCTCGTGGGGGAGGCAAGGATGATGGTGGGTCCTCAAGAGGGTCAGTGATGGGGTTTACTGTAATACCCTGATTTTTCAATTAATGAAAAATTATTTTTTGCACGTAGTGTGCACGTGCAATATTTTGGGTTGAATTATTTTTATAATGATGTGTATAAATATTTAATTAAGTGTTCTCAAATTATTTTGTACAAAAGGCCTTTCTTCAAAGCCTTATTTTAATTTAGTGAAAAGCCCTTTTTCTTAAAAGCCCAAATGTATTTTATTTTATTTATTTTTATAAACTATTTTGGCCCAAAAAGAAAGCCCATGAATTAACCTATTTTAATTAAACTTGTCATGTAGAAGACTTTTTTTAACTAATTTATTTTTTGTACAAATTTAAAATGTACAAATTTTGGCCTAGTTGCATGCACGTGCACTACACGTATACGTGCTATGCACACCCTAGGGGGAGGCCGGGATTCATTCTTTTGGAGGGAAATTTGAGTTTTGTCATGGTGATCATGGGGGTAGTTGTATGGATGTGGGTAGTTTTTCTAACTCCTACCTTAATCTAGACCCTTCATTCTACAACCACCAAAGCAATCTTGGCCCTCCATCTCACTCATTTCCTAGTATAAATACCCCCCCCCCCCCTCTCATGGCTAATTTTCATATGCAAAGTATATTTCCAAGTTATAGTATTGTAGTGATTGTGTGAGATAGAAAGATAGAGAGTTTGTGTGGGCCGGCTATCACCTAAGGAAGCTTTCGGTTGGGCTAGAAGAAGCATTCGGTTTTGGCTAGGAGGTTTGGCTTGGAGCTTGTGCGTGCTTTTGGCTAGGAGGAGGTGCTTTCATCTACAAGGACTTGGTTGCTTTTTGTGTTTTCTCTCCATTCAAGGTGGGTAAAACATTTCATATTTCTAATATAGGAGTCCATGCTAGTTTAATTATCAACACTATACATGAAAAATACTAATAAGAGCCCACTTTAATTGAAAAGTTAGTGTATGAATGGATTGAAATGATGTGATTAATTTGTGTGTGAAATTCTAGCATGAAATTAAATTATATGTAGAATTCTCCATGATTATTAATTTGATTGAATGATGGTGGAATATTGCTAGTATGATGTATGGAAATTTCCAATTAAATTGCTTGTAAATTGTATGGTTGAAGCATGAAATTGATTAAGTAAATGGCACACCTTAAAATTTGAATAGAGAGTTTTCTTGAATGCTTGAGTTGTAATTATGTTAATTAATGAGTAGTAGTATATTTTGTGACATAGATGAACCAATGAAATTACTTTGTTGTCATCAAAGTAGAACTACTCAAAAGTTAGTATTTTTGAGTTTTACCTATTCATGTGCTAAATAAATCCTTTTGTTGATATGGGTATGGACAAATCCAAAAATGTATGTATTTGTGAATAAAGATTAACAACAGTGAATTATCATAAGAGAATTGTGAAAGAAAAAGGGATTAGAAGACTAATTGATTATTCAATGTCGAAAATAAAAGAAATAGTAGATTTAATGAGTAATTCATTGATTTGTGGGAAGAAATACGTTTTTATAGTACAAAAAATTATTTTTATCTTACTGGTATGAGTGAAAACTAATCTGGAAGTTTTCAGTAAATTTTACCAAAGCAATAAGGAACTATGGTTATGTGAACATCGAGTTGTTTTTAAAACAGTACGAAAATAGCATTTACGGACTTTTGGTTGGGTTTGTGACAACCCGAGCCAGTGGCTCAGGCGGTCTTTGACTGCGGTTTGCTTCTCTGAGCGGTGCGGTTCGAACCCCTGCCTTCACCACTTTTTACCAACTGAGTATATATATATATAACTGTCGACCGAACCATATATACTTAATTCACTCCTTACTAATCGCTAGCACAGTTCGGCCATACGGCGGGTGCTCTTAGCCCTTTTCCTGTTGCGACTAGGTTCGATTCTCACCCTTCGCGTTTATAAGAAAATATTTTTTTTGGAAGTTGTAGATGTCCAAAAAATGTCGAAAAAATATGGTAATTCTCAGAAAAATATAAGGAATTTTATAGGAATGATTTGAGTATTATTTGAATGAATTTAACTATGGTTGTAGTTAAAAATGCATAGATTGATATATGAGTTTATATAGATTATTGTTATATGATTATAATTTGACAAAAGAAGTGAATGGGAACTTCAAGTATTAATTTGGTAAAAAGAGATGTAGTTGTGTGACATGATGCAAGTATTTTCTCACTTGTGGAATAACATGAAATGTGTACATTGTTTAGTAATGTAGAATTTTCATGATGTGACAATTGATAAGTATATGCAAATATTGTGTAATGATGGACTAGTGAACAAAGTGAAATCATGAATTGAAACAGAATGTACATGTGAGTTTGAGAACTCGACATGGAAATTGTATAAATTGAAGGTTGTGAAATGAAATTTGAAATAGAGTAACTAAGTCTCCCCGGCATTGAGAAATGAAATAAAGTGAAATTAGACCAAGGTTGGTCAAGATGAAATGAATGAATAAGTCCGGTTGATGGAGAGGCTAACTCTAGAGATTAATTTTGTTCATGATTTTTAATTAAACTAAGGACTAGTACATAGTGGAGACGTGATGAAAGTAGAAGAAAAACATGAGTATGGGGGCCATCGGATAGCGGTGTGAGAGCGATTCACAGGCTGCCTGCTTGATGCGTCAAGACATGGCGTGGGCGCTACTCCAGAATTATCGTCCCGGTGGCGACGCTCGTGGGATGTTCGAGTGGCTATGGGTGGTGCCATTGTTTCATGGCGGAGGCTGAATTGTCCATAGGTTGCCTGCTCGATGTGTCGTGACAGTGCGTGGGATTCCCCTCCAGGCTGCCAGGACATGGGCTCATAGATCATAGGACATCTAAGACACTACCGTAGTTACAGTAGTAGACTAAGACATAACGGGGGATTGAACCCTATAAAGATGAAGAACGAATAAGGGCTTGCCCTCGGACCTATGTAGTATGGGATGCATAGAATTCGAACAAGTGTGCATTAGTGTCATGTAACATTAATAAATGCATTAAGGATTAAGTGCACAATCACAACACGACATCAATAGGGTAGTCCCTTTAGTTTGAATGTGACAAGTTTGTGTTTGCTAAATATGAAAAGTTAAGTTATACTATTTCCGGCATAGAGAGGATGGCCGTGTATAATGTTCGTCGGTTGAAAAAACTGACGTACCCACAGTCTACATGCAGGTAAAAGACTTGTTAAAGATTAAAGAAGAATGGATGCTTAAAGATTGTATCATGATGTTGTACTTTATTTCAATTGTTGTAAACTTTACTTCCGCTGTGCAAAAGAAAGATGTAATTTGATGTAATCTCTGATGTATGATGAAAAGTTTTAATTTCCCTGTAAAATTATACTAAAGAAAGTGAAAAGATCCTGTAGAACATCTCGAATTCAGCGTATTTGGGATTCGGGGCGTTACAGAGTGGTATCAGAGCCACGCTTTCTACACTTTCACACTTGTACAAATTTATAGGGAACGACACCCTAGAAGTGGACATTAGAGTGTGTGTTTGAATCTAGAGATTTAAATGTAAGTTACTTACATTTGTGTTGCTCTAAGATTTATGCTTCTTCCTCTCTATTTCTAAGATGGCTGATCACTTCGACCCTGCTGGAGGCGACGACTGGCATATCATTGAGGAAGAGTACCATCCTGGACAGGCTGATTCCGAGGACGAGTACTATCCTGGGCAAGCTGATTCTGACGGTGAAGAATGGCCTGAATCCCGAGAGATCACCCCACCTCCGGATTCATCTGATGACTCTTCTTCTGACGAAGAAGAAGTACCAGTTCCAAGTGGTCTTGTGACTTCTCTTCAGAGGCAAGTGGAAACCCTGAAGGAGAGAGTTGGATTGCTGGAGGCCCAGCTGGAGAAGCGGAAGGCCGACTATTCTGTTCTTAGCCATCGGATTTGGGAACTTGAGAAGAAAAAGAACCTAACTGATGTGCTGAAGGATGAGGTTGATGAACTGCGGGAAGAACTTCGAGCAGCGAAGAGGACCCGTAGGAGTTAGAGTGTTGTAATTTCTGTTTCTTTCATTCTGATGTCAAAAATGTTTTTTTAAATTCGAATGTATAAACTTTTGGAATTCAATGAAATGGAAGTTGGTTTAAACTCTTGTCTTATACTTCGAATTTGACGGATCTTTTGCATCAGAATATGTCAAGAAGAGGAGCTAGGAATGGAGAAGGGTTGGATCTGGAGACTGAGCTTGCTAGGGTCTACCAGACACTGAATGCAGTGGCTCAGAATCAAGGAAGGGGGCCGGCGAATCCAGTGCCCGAGGCGATTAAGCTAGTGGAATCATTCAAGAGAATGAAACCACCTGTATTCGAGGGAAAGTCAGACCCAGATGCGGCTGACAACTGGATCCGTCAAGTGGAGACAATCTTTGAGGTGTTGGAGACACCGGAGGGTAGCAAGGTCAAGTTGGCGACTTTGCAGCTGGAGAAGGACGCGGCGGTTTGGTGGCAATCCATGAAGAGGACCATGGGAGGTCTGTTGCTTGGCTGGGAGGAATTTCTGGAAGAATTCCGCAGTCATTATTTCCCCTCCGACGTCCAGGAGAAGAAGGCGATGGAATTTCTGTCGCTTCAGCAAGGCAGCATGTCGGTGAGAGCATATGAGACCAAGTTCACTCAGCTCTCCAGGTATGCTCCAGAACTGGTGATGGATGAGGCCAAGAAAGCTCGCAAGTTCGAGCACGGACTGAGGCCAAGCTTGAGGTCTCGTATGATACCCCTTGGTATCAGGCGATTTGACAAGCTGGTCAAGAGGGCGGCAGCGACGGAGGCGGATATGGAGCAGTTCCACATGGCCCAGAACAAGAGGAACCACTGGCAGTCCGGGAAGAGGCCTGCACAATTGGGGAGTTTCAAGGGGCAACCATCTGCACAGAGGTTCAAACCGACAGGGGCGAACGCTGTTAATGTGGCTGGAGGACCTGGAAACAATGTGGTGAGACCTCCTGCGGTGACTTGCTTTAACTGTGGTGAAGCGGGGCATTATCGATCCCAATGTCCCAAAATACGGAATGGTAATAGCAGCGCACCAACGCAGCAGGCTGGGAAGAGGCCGTACCAATCAGGGCGAGTATTTGCCTTGACAGAAGCTGATGCTGAGGAGGCAGATCAGGTCATCTCTGGTACGAGGGCTGGTGTTTAGAGTTTTGTCATTTCTTTTCCTTTTGTTTAGTGAGACTGTTATGTAATGGTGTGTATTATGTAACAGGCGAACTATATCTTAATGGAATGAAAGCTGTCGTATTGTTTGATACTGGATCCTCTCATACATTTGTGTCTCCAAAGTTTGCTAAAGTGTTGGGAGTTGAACCGAAGATTTTTCCAGGCAAGATCTTAGCAGTAGCTACTCCGTCAGGGGAAACTTTAACCACTGATCGGTATTATGCTGATTGCGAGATAGTGATTGGAGATTGAATCTTTGGCATTGATCTGATCGAGCTGACTATCTTGGGAGTCGATGTTATCATTGGCATTGATTGGATGTCGGTGTACAGTGCGAGCATCGAGTGTAAGACCAAGACGGTGACAGTGAAAGCTCCAGGTGGACCTGAAGTCACGTTCCAAGGGAAGCGGAAATGTTCTAAGCTGGTGGCAACTATCCGCAAGGAAGAGACTCCTGTGGAAGTGCAAGGGATTCCTGTGGTTCGGGACTATCCGACTGTATTCTTGGATGATTTTCCTGAGTTACCTCCGCATCGTGATGTAGAGTTCAACATCACTGTTCAACTGGGAAGTGCACCCATTTCTAAGGCACTGTATAGGATGGCTCCAGTGGAACAGGATGAGGTGAAACGGCAGATTGAGGAACTGTTGGAGAAAGGCTTTATTCAACCTAGTGCGTCACCTTGGGGAGCACCAGTGCTTTTGGTAAAGAAGAAGGATGGATCGATGAGAATGTGCATCGATTACCGGGAGCTGAATAAGGTCACTGTTCAGAATAAGTATCCGATTCCTCGAATTGATGACTTGTTCGATCGTCTACAAGGAGCAGCTGTATTCTCCAAAATAGATCTTCGATCAGGTTACCACCAAGTTCGAGTGAAAGCTGAAGATGTGCACAAAACTGCATTTAAAACTCGGCATGGGCATTACGAATTCTTAGTTATGCCATTCGGAGTGACGAATGCACCTGCAATCTTCATGGACTTGATGAACAGAGTTCTAAGGCCGTTTATTGATTCTTTCGTCGTGGTGTTTATCGACGATATCCTCATGTACTCCAAGTCTGAGGAGGAGCACACTGAGCATCTGGCAGCAGTTTTGCAGAAGTTGGAAGAGCAGAAGTTGTATGCCAAGTTATCCAAGTGTGATTTCTGGAAATCTGAAGTGGCATTCCTAGGTCACATCCTTTCTAAGGAGGGAGTGGCAACTGACCCTCAGAAGATAGAGGCAGTGAGAGATTGGGCTAGGCCTACTACAGTGAAGGAAGTCAGAAGTTTCCTTGGGATGACTGGGTATTATTGGAGATTCATTCAAGGTTATGCTCAGATAGCTGTACCGCTTACTGGACTGACCAAGAAGAATGTGAGCTTCAAGTGGACTGAGCAATGTGAGGCGAGTTTTCAGGAGTTGAAAGATAGACTGACTACTGCACCTATTTTGGCTTTGCCTAGAGCAGGTGTTGAGTATGATGTTTATAGCGATGCTTCACATCGGGGGCTTGGTTGTGTCTTAATGCAAGAAGGAAGAGTAATCGCTTATGGGTCTAGGCAACTACGACCGCATGAGAAAAATTACCCGACTCATGATCTGGAGTTGGCTGCGATTATCTTTGCTTTGAAGCAATGGAGGCACTACGTGTACGGTGAGAAGTTGAATATGTACACGGATCATAAGAGCTTGAAGTATATATATCAGCAGAGGGATCTCAATCTGAGGCAGCGGAGATGGTTGGAAGTGCTTGAGGATATGCGACCTAAGATCAAGTATCATCCTGGAAAGGCTAATGTTGTTGCTGATGCACTTAGTCGCAAGAGAAGTTTGGCCTGTTTGATTACAACTCAGAGGCATCTGATTGAGGAGTTGGACCGAGCAGGTATTGAGGTTGTCTTGCAAGGATTGGGAGCATCTTTGGCTCAGTTGAGGCTTCAGCCTACTCTGAATACAAGGATCATTGCAAGTCAGGAGGTTGATGCTGATATTCTGGAGATGAAGGAGCAGGTTAGTGCTGGCAGGTTGCCCAGATTTCAAATCAGGGATGGAGTGCTGTGGTTCGGAGATAGACTGTGCATTCCAAATCAGGCGGACCTGAAAGAGAGTATTCTTCAGGAGGTGCATGCTACTCTTTTGTCTGTACATCCTGGGAGTACTAAGATGTACAAAGACATCAAGCAACATTTCTGGTGGTCAGGTTTGAAGCGGGATGTGGCTGAATTTGTCGCGAAGTGTGAGGTTTGTCAGCAAGTCAAAGCCGAAAATCAGAGACCCGGAGGTCTATTACAGCCGTTACCTATTCCGGAATGGAAGTGGGATAACATCAGTATGGATTTCATCACGGGATTGCCTAAGAGTTCTAAAGGCAATGATGCTATTTGGGTTATAGTCGATCGACTGACCAAGTCCACTCACTTTTTGGCGATGAAACTCACTGCTTCGATGGACAAGTTAGCTGAGATGTATGTTGGCGAGATTGTCAGACTTCATGGCATTCCTTCGACTATTGTGTCTGATCGAGATGCGCGGTTTACTTCGCATTTCTGGAGGAGTCTTCAGGCAGCTTTGGGTACCAAGATAGATTTCAGCACTGCTTTTCATCCACAAACCGATGGGCAGACCGAGAGAGTCAACCGTATTCTTGAGGATATGCTTCGGTGTTGTATACTAGACTTCGGAGGCAGTTGGGAAAGGCATTTACCTTTGGTGGAATTTGCCTACAACAACAGTTTTCAGGCTAGCATCGGGATGGCGCCGTACGAAGCTCTGTATGGCAGGAAGTGCAGGACTCCTGTTTGTTGGTATGAAGTAGGGGAGCGTCAGTTGTTTGGTCCTGAGCTTGTGCAACTGACTTCTGAGAAGATTGATCTGATCAGGAAAAGGTTGGTGGAAGCTCAGAGCAGGCAGAAAAGCTATGCAGACAACCGGAGAAGGGACCTTGAGTTTGAGGTTGGTGACTTCGTCTTTCTGAAGGTATCACCCAGCAAAGGTGTGGTTCGATTTGGCAAAGGCGGGAAGTTAGCCCCGAGGTTTATAGGCCCGTATAAGATATTGAAAAGGATCGGGAAAACTGCTTACCGGCTTGAATTACCGGAAGAGTTGTCTCAGGTGCATAATGTCTTTCATGTGTCTATGCTGAGAGGTTATATTCCAGACCCGAGTCATCATTTGCCGGAAGTGCCGGAAGGTTTGCAGTTAGACCTGAATTACATCGAGTCTCCTGTTGAGATTGTTGACCGGAGGGAGAAAGTCTTGAGGAATAAGACGATACCGATGGTCAAGGTAGTCTGGAGAAACCACTTGGTTGAAGAGGCTACTTGGGAATCTGAGGAGAGGATGTTGAAGGACTATCCTGAGCTTTTTGCTTGATTGTATTTTTGTATCTTTTGTTCTTGTTGTGTGTGTTGTATTTTGTCTGTTTACTCGCTCTTGATTGTAGTTCCGGGGACGGAACTATTCTAAGGAGGGAGTGCTGTAATACCCTGATTTTTCAATTAATGAAAAATTATTTTTTGCACGTAGTGTGCACGTGCAATATTTTGGGTTGAATTATTTTTATAATGATGTGTATAAATATTTAATTAAGTGTTCTCAAATTATTTTGTACAAAAAGCCTTTCTTCAAAGCCTTATTTTAATTTAGTGAAAAGCCCTTTTTCTTAAAAACCCAAATGTATTTTATTTTATTTATTTTTATAAACTATTTTGGCCCAAAAAGAAAGCCCATGAATTAACCTATTTTAATTAAACTTGTCATGTAGAAGACTTTTTTTAACTAATTTATTTTTTGTACAAATTTAAAATGTACAAATTTTGGCCTAGTTGCATGCACGTGCACTACACGTACACGTGCTATGCACACCCTAGGGGGAGGCCGGGATTCATTCTTTTGGAGGGAAATTTGAGTTTTGTCATGGTGATCATGGGGGTAGTTGTATGGATGTGGGTAGTTTTTCTAACTCCTACCTTAATCTAGACCCTTCATTCTACAACCACCAAAGCAATCTTGGCCCTCCATCTCACTCATTTCCTAGTATAAATACCCCCCCCCCCCTCTCATGGCTAATTTTCATATGCAAAGTATATTTCCAAGTTATAGTATTGTAGTGATTGTGTGAGATGGAAAGATAGAGAGTTTGTGTGGGCCGGCTATCACCTAAGGAAGCTTTCGGTTGGGCTAGAAGAAGCATTCGGTTTTGGCTAGGAGGTTTGGCTTGGAGCTTGTGCGTGCTTTTGGCTAGGAGGAGGTGCTTTCATCTACAAGGACTTGGTTGCTTTTTGTGTTTTCTCTCCATTCAAGGTGGGTAAAACATTTCATATTTCTAATATAGGAGTCCATGCTAGTTTAATTATCAACACTATACATGAAAAATACTAATAAGAGCCCACTTTAATTAAAAAGTTAGTGTATGAATGGATTGAAATGATGTGATTAATTTGTGTGTGAAATTCTAGCATGAAATTAAATTATATGTAGAATTCTCCATGATTATTAATTTGATTGAATGATGGTGGAATATTGCTAGTATGATGTATGGAAATTTCCAATTAAATTGCTTGTAAATTGTATGGTTGAAGCATGAAATTGATTAAGTAAATGGCACACCTTAAAATTTGAATAGAGAGTTTTCTTGAATGCTTGAGTTGTAATTATGTTAATTAATGAGTAGTAGTATATTTTGTGACATAGATGAACCAATGAAATTACTTTGTTGTCATCAAAGTAGAACTAGTCAAAAGTTAGTATTTTTGAGTTTTACCTATTCATGTGCTAAATAAATCCTTTTGTTGATATGGGTATGGACAAATCCAAAAATGTATGTATTTGTGAATAAAGATTAACAACAGTGAATTATCATAAGAGAATTGTGAAAGAAAAAGGGATTAGAAGACTAATTGATTATTCAATGTCGAAAATAAAAGAAATAGTAGATTTAATGAGTAATTCATTGATTTGTGGGAAGAAATACGTTTTTATAGTACAAAAAATTATTTTTATCTTACTGGTATGAGTGAAAATTAATCTGGAAGTTTTCAGTAAATTTTACCAAAGCAATAAGGAACTATGGTTATGTGAACATCGAGTTGTTTTTAAAACAGTACGAAAATAGCATTTACGGACTTTTGGTTGGGTTTGTGACAACCCGAGCCAGTGGCTCAGGCGGTCTTTGACTGCGGTTTGCTTCTCTGAGCGGTGCGGTTCGAACCCCTGCCTTCACCACTTTTTACCAACTGAGTATATATATATATAACTGTCGACCGAACCATATATACTTAATTCACTCCTTACTAATCGCTAGCACAGTTCGGCCATACGGCGGGTGCTCTTAGCCCTTTTCCTGTTGCGACTAGGTTCGATTCTCACCCTTCGCGTTTATAAGAAAATATTTTTTTTGGAAGTTGTAGATGTCCAAAAAATGTGGAAAAAATATGGTAATTCTCAGAAAAATATAAGGAATTTTATAGGAATGATTTGAGTATTATTTGAATGAATTTAACTATGGTTGTAGTTAAAAATGCATAGATTGATATATGAGCTTATATAGATTATTGTTATATGATTATAATTTGACAAAAGAAGTGAATGGGAACTTCAAGTATTAATTTGGTAAAAAGAGATGTAGTTGTGTGACATGATGCAAGTATTTTCTCACTTGTGGAATAACATGAAGTGTGTACATTGTTTAGTAATGTAGAATTTTCATGATGTGACAATTGATAAGTATATGCAAATATTGTGTAATGATGGACTAGTGAACAAAGTGAAATCATGAATTGAAAGAGAATGTACATGTGAGTTTGAGAACTCGACATGGAAATTGTATAAATTGAAGGTTGTGAAATGAAATTTGAAATAGAGTAGCTAAGTCTCCCCGGCATTGAGAAATGAAATAAAGTGAAATTAGACCAAGGTTGGTCAAGATGAAATGAATGAATAAGTCCGGTTGATGGAGAGGCTAACTCTAGAGATTAATTTTGTTCATGATTTTTAATTAAACTAAGGACTAGTACATAGTGGAGACGTGATGAAAGTAGAAGAAAAACATGAGTATGGGGGCCATCGGATAGCGGTGTGAGAGCGATTCACAGGCTGCCTGCTTGATGCGTCAAGACATGGCGTGGGCGCTACTCCAGAATTATCGTCCCGGTGGCGACGCTCGTGGGATGTTCGAGTGGCTATGGGTGGTGCCATTGTTCCATGGCGGAGGCTGAATTGTCCATAGGTTGCCTGCTCGATGTGTCATGACAGTGCGTGGGATTCCCCTCCAGGCTGCCTGGACATGGGCTCATAGATCATAGGACATCTAAGACACTACCGTAGTTACAGTAGTAGACTAAGACATAACGGGGGATTGAACCCTATAAAGATGAAGAACGAATAAGGGCTTGCCCTCGGACCTATGTAGTATGGGATGCATAGAATCCGAACAAGTGTGCATTAGTGTCATGTAACATTAATAAATGCATTAAGGATTAAGTGCACAATCACAACACGACATCAATAGGGTAGTCCCTTTAGTTTGAATGTGACAAGTTTGTGTTTGCTAAATATGAAAAGTTAAGTTATACTATTTCCGGCATAGAGAGGATGGCCGTGTATAATGTTCGTCGGTTGAAAAAACTGACGTACCTACAGTCTACATGCAGGTAAAAGACTTGTTAAAGATTAAAGAAGAATGGATGCTTAAAGATTGTATCATGCTGTTGTACTTTATTTCAATTGTTGTAAACTTTACTTCCGCTATGCAAAAGAAAGATGTAATTTGATGTAATCTCTGATGTATGATGAAAAGTTTTAATTTCCCTGTAAAATTGTACTAAAGAAAGTGAAAAGATCCTGTAGAACATCTCGAATTCAGCGTATTTGGGATTCGGGGCGTTACATTTACCATGTACAATTCCCAACAACCACTGAGGCTAAAGCTGCGATCGCAGAAGTGGTGTTTCACTTCTCCGGCTTCAATGCTACCTTCTCCCCTTGGTCGCTGGACTTTGGAGCCAGGTTGAGACCAAAACCCTGCTTCATCTGAATTAACTTACCCCTTCTGCCTTTTCACATGTAGAATAGGGAGTCCATTAAGTGCCTTGTTAAGCCTTTTGGTAAACTCATCACCCTCAGCCGTGAGATGACGAATGCGGAGACGAGGGATCAAGCACTTGTCCTTATTGAGGTAGAAGACCTGACGCTCATCCCCAAATCACTCACTGTCAAGCACATTATGCCCTGGAATCTTCAAAACCATGTTCATGATGTGCCCATTCTGTTGCTTGGCAACCCAATCCAGGTGGAGGATGTTCAAGCTGGCAAAGTACAACTATTCACAATGGCGGGAGCTTCAGAGGATATTGGCAGTACTAGCTTCTGGCGTCCCAAGATGCAGAATGGTCCTACTGGAGACGAGGCAGGCGCTCACCGCCGCCAATCTCCGGCCAAGGATGAGATTGAGGCTGTTTTGAATCCCGTGATTTGGGGAATGGGAGTTCAACTGTCGCGCATTCTCCGCATGCAGAAGATAATTTGGGTAACTTTTTAAATATTCCTAACTTGGTAGGATCAGGCCTAAATGAGGGGATCTCACCTAATCCAGTTATTATTCCCAAATCTATGGAGGACGCCGCGCCAGAATCAAATCTTGCCAAGCTGGAGCCGCCATTTGTTCAGATCTCCGAATCTTCGAATAACAGCAACAATGTAGCCCCACATGGTCCCGTGACAGCTCAACCCAACCCTGCTAACTCATCAAATAAAAACTCACTTGAGGAGGTGAGGTAAATGATTTGGAAAGGTAGGCTTGTTACCCTCCCACTATCCCTTTTCTCCAAGATCCAGCCAGTTGTGGAGGGGGCCCTCCGAGATTCTGTCAGAGAGGATATGAGTAAGTTGAATGAAGGTGATAAGATGAACTTCAAAGCTGGCACTAGCAAAGGCGGTGCTGATAGCTTGCAGACCCGATCCCTGCTGCGGAGGACTATTCCCAAAGCCGCCAGCTCCTTCAATTCTATTCCGCCTGGCTTTTAGGAAGGTCCCTCCAAGAGGATGAAGCGCTCCAGATCTACAGGCAAGTTCTAGAGTACCATGCCTTTCATGAAGCATTTGTCCACTACTATCAAGAAGAAAACATCAGGTACCTCCTCTTCAAATGCTTCCGTCACTAATGCACATCTGAATCCTTTTGAACTGCTTTCAAATGAGGATATACTAGAAGTAGCTGAATCTATTGGAGTGGAGGCTAAAGGGCCACGCTCGGTGCACATTCTTAAGGGCCACCAGAAGGTTTTAGTTGATCAACCTGATCAACTAGAACATTCTGTTTAAACTGCATTGGCTCCCTGATCCAGAGGACCGTATCTTGTTTTTTTTTGTTTTTGCGATTTGATGCACTCTTTCCTCATGAAGATATCTAGTTGGAATGTGAAAGGGTTGGGCAATCCTGATAAATGCTCACTCATAAAGGAAGAAATCCGCAGTTGCTCCCCATCGGTCGTCTGTTTACAAGAGACCAAACTCAGCAATCCAGGTCCTCGTAAACTCTCTTCTATCGGAGGAGCCTGATCACAAATTGGATTCAGCTAACTTCTCTCAACAGTTGTGGCGGCATACTATTAGGGTGGAATGACCAGCTCTTAGAATGCACATACTCTACCATTGATATTTTCTCAATCTCTACGTCTTTCAAGCACCGCTATTCAGATGAATCTTGCTCGATTACAATGGTATATGCCCCCTATGACCTGGAAGATAGAGACCTTTGTTTCTATGAGATTAAGAAGAGTTGAAGCCACCTTAAAGATGCATGGGTCCTGTGTGGGGACTTCCATGTCACTATCTCAGACACAGAGAGGTCTAGTGGTAGTGATTCCATAATGGACATGATATACTTTCGAAAAATTCATTCATGATCTTGCCCTCATTGAACTTCCGCTCTCCGACAGGAAATACACCTGGTCCAATCTTAGATCATCCCCCTCTATGGCCATGCTTGACAGATTCTTGATCACATCAGCATGGGAACTCTGCTTCGCCAACTGCATCCAATACTCCCTCCCTAGATATTCGTCTGATCACTGCCCTATAGTTCTTGACACTCAGGTCATTTAGCACCAAGTGCACTACTTCAGATTTGAGAAAGCATGGCTTGCACACTCCTTCTTTATTCCTGAGGTTCAAAAGTGGTGGCAACACTTCTCCTGTTATGGCAACCCAGTTGACATCTTTGCATGCAAGTTGAACATATTCGAAGGTGGAGAAATGATACATTTGGCCACATCCCCACCCGAAAGAAGCTCCTTCATGAAAAACTTCTCAAGCTGGAAATTAAAGCAGAGCAACTCCTTGCACCACACGATTCTCTCAAAGCTACTTAACTTGAACTCCAGAACCTTATCAAAGCAGAGGTAGTGTATTGGCGACAGAGATCACCGAGTGCAATGGATCAAAGAAGGAGATGCAAATTCCAAAATTTTCCACTCAATTGCTAATGGAAGAAGGCGGCGGAACTTCATCCACAGCTTGATTATCGATAACACCCTCACAACCTCCCCCCTATTATCAGAACAGTCTTCGAGAATCACTTCCAGAGGTCTGTGGCACTACTACCCCATCTGACTTCGCATTGATTGGCAATCTCTCTATCCTTCCAATGAAGTCAACTTGGAGCACCTTGACAGTCCGATCACTATTGAGGAGATTAGAAAGGCAGTGTTTGATATGAGTAGCGACAAGGCACCTGGCCCCGATGGGTTCTCCATGAGCTTCTATCATACTTTTTGGGACACCATCAAAGCAGATTTACTCACAATGATGCAGTCGGTGCAGAGGGGATATGCTGATCTAGGAAGAATGAATTACTCAAACATTATTCTAATACCAAAATGTGAGGGCGTAAACTCTGTGAGGGACTTCAGGCCAATCAACTTGCTTAACTGCTCATTCAAGATCTTCACCAAAATTCTCGCAAACAGACTCAGCCCAATCTCACATTCCCTTGTATCGTCCTCTCAAAGCGCATTCCTAAAAGGTAAATCAACGGTAGATTGCTTTCTAGTAGCCCATGAAACTATCAACCTCTGCAGTAGAAGGAGCTCAGATACGCTATTGTTTAAGATAGACTTCATCAAAGCCTTTGACACAGCGAGTTGGGAATTTCTAGACCAACTTCTCATCACCAGAGGGTTTGGACCAGCTTGGTGCAGGTAGATTCATATGATCCTTAGAACGGCAAAATCATCAGTTATCATCAACGGAGAGAGTGGCAAACAAATCAACTCCAAGGGAGGACTCAAGTAGGGGGGTCCTCTTTCGCCGATGCTCTTCATCTTAGTTATTGATGTGCTAGCTCAGATGCTCTTTACTGGTCAAAGAAATGTTGTTTTCTCCCAACTACCTATCAGAGATTCCCTAGCAAACCTGTCCGTTCTTCAGTTCGCGGATGATACTTTAATCTTTTGTAGAGGTGATGAGCAGGAGATACTCATCCTCAAGGTGACTCTAAAACTCTCTACCAATGTCTCAGGCCTAACCATAAACTTCAAAAAGTCTTCTATCATTTACTTTGGAAAATCGCAAGCCAAGCTTCATGCTTTTTTTGACTATTCTAGAGTGCAAAGAAGAAGGCCTACCCTTCAACTACCTGGGAATGCCACTATCCAAGGGTAAGCTGAGCAAAAGAAGTTGGCAACCCCTCATTCTTAAGATTGAGAGAAGACTGTCGGTGTGGAAGGGAAGGATGCTTTTAAGAGGAGGGAGGTTGGTACTCATAAATGCTGTTCTAAGTGCTTTGCCGGTATATTTTACCTCCTTCTTCAGACTACCCCTCTGGGTGATCAAACGAATTGACCAAATTCGTAGTAGATTCTTTTGGAGTGGCACAGATACGGATGCAAGAGGTGTGGCTTGTATGAGTTGGAAAGTAATCTGTCAGCCAAAACAGCAAGCTGGTTTGGGTATTCTGGACCTGAGAGTCTTCAATGAAGCCCTACTACTAAGTGGTGGTGGAACTTAGTCTCCTCAGACTCATTAGCTAGCCAAACACTAAAGAGCTTATACTACAGAAGTGCTTCAAACAGCCTTACATGTCCCCCCATGGCATCCAGCTTCTGGAAGGGGATTTTCTGCCTCAAAGAACAATTTCTGATCAATGTGCACTGGCAGCTTGGCAACGACAACCACATCAAATTCTGGAAGTCACGATGGGTTAATGGTAACAACATTGTCACTCTCTGTCCCTCTCTTGCTGCTGCTGCTTGGAACTCGGAGGCTGAGGTCCTCTCCCAAGGCTCTTGGGTCAATGACGTCTGGCATTGGCAACCACGACTAAACTACATCTCCACAGCACACATTCGTAAAGAAAAATAGAAACTTATTAATATGCTAGCAGAACACCAGCCCTCCAACTCAGCTGATCATCCTGCATGGCGACTCACAACAACATGGATCTTCACCGTCAAATCAGCCTACAACTTCTTTATCATCTCTGGCCTGCGCTCCCCCTACTATGTGGCAATGTGGTCTTCGGCGGAACCTCTTAAATGCAAGATCTTTATCTCGCAATTGAGTTGGGACAGACTCAATTCAAAAGACTTTCTTCACTCTAAAGGATGGCCAGGAGACACAACATGCACAGCTTGTGCGTGTCCTGTCGAAACAACCTTCCACATTTTCTTTGCATGCCCATGGCCATTACCACCTGGAATTTCTTCACCGCACTCTTCAACATACACTCACTGCTTAACAACCTACATGAATGCTTTACTTCTTGGTGTTTTGGAACACACGCAGACAGACACACTTGGCATCTCCTCACTATTTCAATTTGTTGGAGTATCGGCTTGCTAGGAATGAGCGTGTTTTTTATTCAAAATCCTTCACACCGCAGCAAATTATTTCTAATGCATTGTTTTGGTTTCGATCCTGGCTAGATGCAGTTGATAGCAAGAAGAAGAAGCAAGCGCTGTTACGGGAAATTGAGTAGGCTGATGTGCAGGATATCCAATTCAAGTAGGAACTGATACGTATTGATCAAGCTGAAAGCGGAGAAGACAGCTGCTCAGGCTAAGAATTTCCGAGGGGATGTTTCCTCATGTTTTGTTTACAAGCTGTATGGTTTTTGAGACGCTAGTATAAGTTCAATCATTGCTTAGACTGTTTTTTTGGCTACTCCTGATGATCATGTATTCGGCTACTGTGAGCTGAACCTACTTGATCACATTCTGTAATATGCACCTGTAATTACTCTTTATTAATATAGTTTTTGTGAGGTAGGGGCTTACCCTGCCTTTAACCAGTCAAAAAAAAAAAACTCTAAGATAGAAGAAAATGAAAGGTGTGCATTGAACAAGATAGGACAATTATAATCCGAGGGTAACCTTTCTTTAGATATTCGCCCAATTTAGTACATTAGACAGGGCCATTGACATCATTACTGGATTCAAAATAAACTCAAAATAAATATACGATAACTGCAACGAGATTTAAAGGAGTAAAACTACACCCACTATCAATTTTACTATATTTTCTTTCACTACCTTAGATGGCACACCACTATTGAAAAGTTTTTCCACCTACTCTATACCAACTCTCTAATACTAGTGTGCTACTTAAGATAGTGAAGAAATTGATAGTGAAATTGGTAGTGTGTATGACATTACTAAAAAGAAACAAGAATTCCGTTAAAAGTCTCTCATTGCTTTGTTTTTTGGGCATCAACAGGCGCGACCTAAAATCGTCCTTTAGTAAAGGCAGGCCCTTTCGTAACCATTTTCCTTCACGATGTTAGGCTTCCTCGGTCGTGGACCATCAGGCATGTCCTCTATATGCATCAGTGGTTGATTAACTGCAAAAGTTGGGGTTAAAAATGTAAATATGTTTGATTGGTTCTCTAATATGATAACAAACTTATTATCATATTAGAGAACCAATCAAATAGTGTGCATGGTTGGCCAACATCAAGGTTTTAAAGATTGGATATCCCGATCCTGATCGGCCGGATCGGATCGCTTTCAAGGGGCCGCTCTGATATAATGCATAAATCTCAGGATCAACAAAATAATTTGGGGATCAGTCGAGTTAGCAATTCGATCGAATGGATCGGCCTGATCCCAACCCAAAACCACTGATCAAAAAATTTAAAAATTTCTAATATTTGAATTTTTTATGCATGTGGATTGTCTTTATCCAAACAAAGAAGATGTAATTGTGTAATGAAAATCGTTTTGTTTCTAGCTTATATTTTGCTTTTTCCTTATATGTAAATAAAAGTTGCATCATTTGGTCTACATATTTCTATTGTTCTAGTTTTATTCACACATTAATAATTCTCTTGATTTATTAAAATATTTTAAGTATGTTTGAAGATGTAAAATTTATATAAAATAATTATTTAAATTGATCTATGCATTTAAAAAAAACAAAAAATGGATTTTTAGATATTCTTCTCATAAAACTTAGTTATTTTTATTTAACCTCCAACAAACTTTATAATTCTATATAATCCCCAAAGAAATATTTAAGTTACTCTAAAATTTTCGATAACTTAAAATAGAATTTTAAAATACCTAAATAGTCCACATCTTTCATTTTTTTCAACTAAAACACTCATGTTCAACCAATTTTCTCTCAATTTCCATTTCACCTTTTCTTTCATTGTCCCTTCCTTCTTCTTCCTTTCTTCTCTTTTTGAGTATCTTAGCCTGCTTAATACTAATGCTTTTTCTTCTTTTACAAAAGTGTAAAAATTTTAAATTATCAAGATTAAGGATCAAGATTAAGGTTAAAGTTGATCCAATAGGGAATTCAGAATAAACCCATAAGGGAGTTTGATGAGAGGGCAGGTGTAATGCTGGAGGGAATTTAGGATGGATCTTATTATTTTTTTTGGATAGGCAAGCAAGATGAGAGACAAATATAGAGATGACATATTTAAGGATTCAAAAAAAATGAGAACAAGAAATGGCAGAAGTGATTGTTGAGATTGTGTCTTGCATACTATGGTTCGATGTGAAGAGAAGAAGTCAGAAGAGGTCAAAGTGTCGCAGCGAGAGGATGAACATGCAACAGAAACAAGAAACATCATTTGACAGTAGACTGCATTTGGATGGAGTCGACTATCTTGGCTCTCTGACTTGAGTTGAGCCCATTGCAATCGACCTCCCTTGGGTGGCAGTCGACCGATGGCGGCTTAAGACTAAAAATGGGTTGGGTCTGGGTGATCTGATTAAAGCCCGTCTTCAACTTAGGGTTAGATCATACAACTCCTATAGTGTAACTTTCTCTTCAGGATATATCAGATGGTTATTGTATCAAGACTAAACCTATGGTTTCTCTAGAACTCTATATATATTATTTGTAAAGCCTCATTTGATAGGTACAAGAGACTACTACATTATAGAGAGATTGAGAGTTCTCCATTGTAAACAACAAAATATATTGGTTATTTCTCCTCCCGATTAGGCGTAACCAAATTGGGACAAATATTGTGTGTTTTGTGTGCTTGGTTTGGTCTACTTATTTGATTGTTCATTGGATCGGTTATTGTTAAACTCAACAACAATTCATAGTAGTGATTAAGGAGAAGGAGGGAATGAGGAGAAATGAAAAATGAGAGAGAAATTGGGTTCAACATAAAGTGTTTTGTTGGGGAAGATGATAAGCGATGGGCAATTTAGGTATAACAAAATTGTATTTTAGATTTGGGAGATTTTTTTTTTTGAGGTAAAAGGTGGAATAACGCCACCCTGTTTCATTAATAAAAAATTAATAAACAACCCCGGAGTACCGGGAAAAACAAAAGCACAGTGCAGGAAATAAAATATAAACCCCCAACAGAACCCTGGGGGGTGAGTTACATCATCCAAACCTTAGACAACCAAAAGTACAATAGATTAATACAAAATACAAAAAGCTGAAATTGCAGCTGATGAAATACTGAAGAGCATGGAGGGTGCCCACTCCTCAGTCCAGAGTCGGCCCGAACTCTACCTCCTCGTCGTCAAATTCTTCCACCTGGAAGACCCTTGCAATCTCCCTCTCGCTCCTGTGGCAGCAGCTCCATTGTCGAATTTAGCAGCTTTGGCTGCCGCTGCTACCTCCATGCTCTTCAGATTGAGCAGCTTTGTCGAATTTAGCAGCTTTGCCAAATTTAGCAGATTTGAGAGATTTTTGAAGTAACGTAATTAGGTATTATATAGAATTACAAAGTTAGTTGTGGATTATATAGAAATATCTATATTTTATGGGGTTAATAGCTAAAAAACTTTCGCAAAAATGAATTTAATTATAGAAATATATTAGATAGTTTTTTTTTAAATTCTTTTTAAAAAATATCCAATTCAAAATCCTCGATACACCGATCTGTTACTGATTCAAATATTTGAAAAAACCGATCTTGCTTCCAATCCTGAGTTTGAAATCTTGACCAACATCACACATTCATCATACATAACAAGAAGTCCTACAATTCGAAAGAAGCGGTGCGTTTAGAAATATCAGTCTGTATGGACATGCATTGTCCGAACTTTTGCCTACCGGTACTTACGAGAAGTTTAATATAAGAAATAAGTCATGGGCTAATACCCACTATTAATACCAAGTTCATATGGCTTTGAAGAAGCATTTATAACTAAAAAGATTGTAAGCAATTTAAATGTAAGCTTCACTATCCATGGATCATCTTTTATGCATGAAAATTAACAACACGATCAAGGGAGAATAATTAGCAGCGAATGTGCTCAATTATTCTCAACTATTATACAGGGTTGGCAAACTGGTCGACCGGGCCGGGTCGGGTCGAACCCGTCCGGGTTGGAACCCCACTATGGCGGGTTCGGATCGGATCTGAGTGGCAACCGGGCCAGGACGGGTCAGAATTGCAAAAACTCGACCCGCCCAACCCGCGAACCCATTTGAGTCCAACCCGGGTCGGGTCGGGTCGACCAGCGGGTTGGCCCGTTTATTTAATTTTTTGTTTTTACTTAAATAGTTTGTAATATTATTAATAAAAAAATGAAATATTAATAATAAGATTCAAAGAGTGAAATTGCCACAAAAAAATGTATATATTATTAATATGATTTCACTTATACAATTTTTCCAATTTGTAATAAGAAATAAAGATTTCCTACAAATTTGTTTTATACAATAACAAATTTCTTCGATACAATTTCAATTATCTTCAATTAGCCTAATTTTTAATAACAAACAAAGATTTTATACAATTTTTTATACATTTACAATTTTCTTCAATTTGTTGTTGTTGTTGTTGTTGTTGTTGGTCTTCAATTCTTCATGCTAGTTGCTATTGTTGTTGTTGTTGTTCTTCCGGCGAGTTGCTTCCACTTGTAGACGTGTCGAACCTTACTCCTTGAGTTCAATCTTCGGCCTTCATCCAGTCTTCTGTGAAGACGAGCATCTCCAACGATTAGGGCTTCAAGCAATTCTTGTAATCGGTTAGTACCCTGCCACTTGTAGAAAATACATTTTCCGAAGCAACTGTAGAGACAGGAGGAGTTAGTAGATCTTTAGCCATATATTTAAGAATACTATATGTTCATGGTCTTTCCACCATTGTAAAATATCTAGTGAAGAAGTAAAACTTTCAGAATCTTGTTGATTATACCAATGTAATTCATTTGGTTGATTAGTTCTAGCTTTTTTTGATTGAATTTTTACAAGTAAATTAAATGTGACATCATCTAATTCATTCTTACCCTTACCTGTAGAAGTAGCAGAAGAAAAATTAATTAAAGTAGTAGTACTATTAGATGAAAAACTTCTATCATAATAATCATACAAGTTATTTAATGTCGATTCAAATTTAGCTAAAAATGTTCCGCAATCAATTTCAGATTCATCTTCACCAAGTAAAGTAAAAAATATTTCAATCAAACTCTTCGTACTTTCTAATTTGATACAAAAATCCATCACAGTAGCAATACAATGCAACATAGGAGGAGGTTTAAAATACTTCAAAAATTTGGTGTATGCAGGTTTTACAATATCACCAATAAAAGTATCATTGATCATTTCATTGAAAGTTTGCATCATAGTAACTACTGAAATAAAAATGCTACTAGAAGTATATTCATAAGATTTTGAAAATTTGAAAGTTGCAGTTTTAAAAGGTTCTAAAAATTTTAACAAAGATTCGGCATAAAACCAAGCTTGGGGAGTCATTTCAAAATTTGGCATATTTTTTGTCGTAGAAAAATTTTTTATACATGCTTTATATTCAGTAACAACATGTAGCAAATCAAAAGTAGAGTTCCATCGGTGTTTAACATCCTTTGGAAATTTTCTAAAGTGTACATTTTTAACCCTACACCAAGCTTTCCATTCTTGAAATATAGGGTCACTTAATGCAATAAAATGTACAAAATTTCTAATTTAAACTATATATGGTTCGACTATTTTAATGCATCTTGAAAACATAAATTTAAAATATGACATGCACATCTAACATGAAAAATATTGTTAGACGGAGGGTTTAGTGCGGTTTTTAATATACTAATTGATACATTGTTGTTAGATGCATTTTCAAAACTTATACACATAATTTTATCACGAATATGAAAAACATCACAAATTTCTAAAATATGATTTGCAATTTCAATACCACTATGGGGATAGGGCAACACGGCAAGTGATATGATCCTTTTTTGAATAATTCAATCACTGTCGATCCAATAACAAGTTATTCCCATCATTGGAATATTGTTGCAACCCATCCAATAATCGGAAGTTAAAAAACTCTACAAGTTAAACTCCATAAAATGGCAATCAAAGCTTCTCTCATTTCATTGTACATTTTTTAAACAATCAGATTTGCAAGTATTCTTAGGGGTTCTTTTAAAATAGGGGTTTAATGCAGTTTGATTAAAACTTTCTAAGTCCCTACTCTCAGAATAGGAAAATGGTAACTCTTCCTTGATTACAAGTCGGACCATTTCCCGACGAACAAGTTTGGGATCATAAGAATGGCTATCAACGACACCGGTCCTAGGGTAGATTTTTTGTTGGCCGGGTAGGTCTACAAGAAGTTCTTTATGTACAGTTTGGATGTGTCGTCTTACTGTACCCTTCCCCTCACCTCTCTTCCATTTGTATGGCTTCGAGCAAGTTTTACAAACTTTTATGCCTACACCAGGATTTTCTTCGTCCAGAATATAATCATAAAATTTGTGACAATCACTAGTTTCTCCTCTAGTTTTCCTACTACTACCCGGATGTGTTGTTTCGGTTGCTTGTATTTGTGGTTCTTTTTCTATGTCTATGTCTCCTACAAATCGTGTGTAACAATGTGTTGGGTCATAGAGTACTTTTCGACGGGCTCATTTTGTGGGACAATTGGAGGCCTACGAGAAGTGCTGGTGGAATCTTGTCCACTTTTGCTACGGCCGCTACCTCGTGATCTAGACATGTTGATATAGTAGTGTATGTGAAAAAATTAAATACAATCTAGGCGAGATAAGTTTAAAAAAATATATAGAAAACAATAAGATGGTTGTGAGAGAGAAGATCAAAAAATCAACAAACAAATGTGATAAGAAAATTATAACTACAAAAGAAATATCAAGACAATAAGAGGGTTATGAAATTTTGATACCGTACTTCGCCGATAATCGTATATAAAATGAGCATGAAAATAAAAGTAGAAGTAGAAGTAAAAGTTCGGACTCGTATGTAGATAGAAAGATAGCTTCTTTGTTGGAGTCTTAGAGGAGTTGAAGAATTGAAGACGTAGTTGAATGTTGAATTCGTTACGATCGGAATTTGTCGTTTGATCGTTTCTATGTTGCTAGCTTCTTTGTTCACAAAATTTGGAATGAATTGAGATTGAATTGAGTAGTAGTAGTAGAGAGAGTAAGATAGTAAGGTGTGAAATTTTTAGTTTGGGTTTAAGTGGTATTTATAGGGGAAAAAAACAACAAAACAAAAAAAAAACCTACTATAACAGTCGTTAGGTTGTGTTTTCGTCCGTTGAACCCGGCGGGTCGAACAGTCGACCCGCGCAGGGTCGAACGTTTGACCCGTAGGGGTCTAACGGTTCGAAACTCGCGGGTCAACCCCCGGGTTGGCGAGCGGGTTTGGCCCTGTTCACCTGGGTTCACGGGCCGGGTTCGTCGGGTTGAAATCCATTTTTTGACGACCCGGGTCGACCCGTTTAGACTCGCGAGTTCAACTCGGACCTGAACCGTCTTTTAACGGGCCGGGTTTGGCGAGCGAGTCGCGGGCGGGTCGCAGGTTAGCCCGGCCCGGTTGCCATCCCTACTATTATACTAGACCAGGAATGTACGAAACTTTCACACTAGTTTGAAGATTAATGAGCAAGTGCATTTGCGATGCATGAATCAAAAATACAACTACAAGATTTTTGACCCAGTTAAATATATTTACTTGACTCTATACTTTAATAGATAATGATTAGTTGATTCGTTGAGAGTGGCCCACTCAAACATTTGCATATCTACTGATGTGGTTTGTTTTTGGGGTGTGGAGACAACATGTGTGAGTTCTCATAATTTGTGTAGCGGAAGATGTGGTACTGGCATTGATCCGATCCTAGGCCGTCGGACCGGCTCGGGAGTAGCAGGAGAGAGGTGGAGGCCGGGTGCTCGACTCAGATCCAGTAGCTTGGCTCGGATCTAGTAGCTTGGCTCGGTCTTTTGTACATGCACACTGCCTAGAAACACCGGGAGAAGTCCCGGTGACAGGCCCTCCGACGATATAGTCAGTCACTGAGAAAGCAACAGTAGCTAGGATTCAGGTGGGGAAAACGTTTATTTTCTTCAGAAGTGAGGAGGGGGTCTGGTATTTATAGGCAGGGGTAAACAGTTTTGAGACCCTAATGGACCGGGTCAGACCCGTTTGCCTGTGGGTCTGAATGGGCTGAAGCCCGTTTGACTCGTTGGACTTGATGATCACAGGGGAGTGAAGTCTGAAGAGATCTGGTGGTCTAGATGGGGCCATGTCACTTACCCCATATAAGGAGCCCCCTACTCCTGGAGGGCGGCATAAGCCAGCCGTGGAGGAGTAGTCTGTCCCCGTCGGACGAGTGGAGCTGGCGTGTCTGGAGAGTATGAATCATAGCTTCTTGGAGTGGTAAGGGGGGTAGGACGAAGGAGTTCCTCTGAAGGAAAGAGGCGTTGAGAGTCGGGGACCGATGGTTAGGAGTCGAGCGTCGTGCATCCAAGCACTCGGATGCCTGAGGTTTACCTGCCGAGTGTTGACCCCCGAAGTTTGTACTGAAAGTTAGGGGATGGCTCGAGGTCACTGCCGAGCATCGAGCCCCCAACCTTGTATTGGACGGCTCGGAATTGCCGCCGACTGTCGTGCCCCCAATCTTGCTGTAAAAGCTAGGGTATGGCTCGCGGTCACTACCGAGCATCGAGCCCCCAGCTTGCTGTAAAAGCTAAGGGGATGGCTCGAGGTCACTGCCGAGCGTCGAGCCTCCCAACTTGCTGTAAAAGCTAGGGGATGGATCAGGATTGCTACCGACCGTCGAGCCCCCAAGCTTGATGTAAAAACTAGGGGATGGCTCAAAGTCATTGCCGAGTATCTAGCCACCCAGCTTACTGTAAAAGCTAGGGGAATGGGTCGGGATCGCTACCGACCGTCGAGCCCCCAAGCTTTCTGTAAAAGCCAGGGGATGGCTCGAGGTTACTGCCGAGCGTCGAGCCCCTAAGCTTGCTGTAAAAGCTAGGGGATGGCTCGGGATTGCTACCGACCGTCGAGCCCCAAAGCTTGCTGTAAAAGCTAAGGGATGGCTCGAGGTCACTGTCGAGCGTCGAGCCCCACAGCTTGCTGTAAAAGCTAGGGGATGGCTTAGGATTACTACTGACCGTTGAGCCCCAAGGCTTGCTGTAAAAGCTATGGGATGGCTCGTGGTCACTACCGAGCGTCGAGCCTCCCAGCTTGCTGTAAAAGCTAGGGGATGGCTCGGGATCGCTATCGACCGTCGATCCCCTAAGCTTGCTGGAAAAGCTAGGGGATGGCTCGGGATTGCTACCGACCGTCGAGCCTCAAAGCTTGCTGTAAAAGCTAGGGGATGGCCTGAGGTCACTACCGAGGTTCGAGAATCCCAGTTTGCTGTAAAAGTTAGGGGATGGCTCGGGATCGCTACCGACCGTCGAGCCCCAAAGCTTGCTGTAGAAGCAAGGGGATGGCTCGAGGTTACTGCCGAGCGTCGAGCCCCACAGTTTACTGTAAAAGCTAGGGGATGGCTTGGGATTGCTACCGACCGCCGAGCCCCCATGCTTGTTGTAAAAGCTAAGGGATGGCTCAGAATTGCCGCCCACCGTCGAGCCCCCAATATTGCTGTAAAAGCTAGTGGATGGCTCGTGGTCACTGCTGAGCGTCGGGCCCCCCATCTTGCTGTGAAAGCTAGGGTATAGCACGAGCTCACTACCGAGCGTCGAGCCTCCCAGCTTACAGTAAAAGCTAGGGGATGGCTCGGGATTGCTACCGATCGTCGAGCCCCCAAACTTGCGGTAAAAGCTAAGGGATGGCTCAAGGTCACTGCCGAGTGTCGAGCCTCCCAGCTTGCTGTAAAAGCTATGGGATGGGTCGGGATCGCTACCGACCGTCGAGCCCCCAAGCTTTCTATAAAAGCTAGGGGATGGCTCGAGATTACTACCGAGCGTCGAGCCCCCCAGCTTGCTGTAAAGCTGGGGGATGGCTCGGGATTGCTACCTACCGTCGAGCTCCAAACTTGCTGTAAAAGTAAGGGGATGGCTCGAGGTCACAGTCGAGTGTAGAGCTCCCCAGCTTGTCGTAAAAGCTAGGGGATGGATCGGGATCGCTACCGACCGTCGAGCCCCCAGGCTTGCTGTAAAAGCAAGGAGATGGCTCGAGGTCACTGCCGAATGTCGAGCCCCCAAGCTTGCTGTAAAGCAAGGGAATGGCTCGGGATCGCTACCGACCGTCGAGCCCCAAGTTTTCTCTAAAATCAAGGGGATGGCTCGAGGTCACTGCCGAGCATCGAGCCCCTCAGCTTTTTCTAAAAGCTAGGGGATGGCTCGGGATTGCTACCTGACCGTCGAGCCCCCGGGATTGCTATAATAGCTAGGAGATGGCTCGAGCTCACTGCCGAGCGTTTAGCCTCCCAGCTTGCTGTAAAAGCTAGGGGACGGCTCGGGATTGCTACTGACCGTCGAGCTCCCATGCTTGCTATAAAAGCTAGGGGATGGCTTGAGGTCGCTGCCGAGCGTCGACCCTCCCAGCCTGCTGTAAAAGCTAGGGGATGGCTCAGGATCGCTACCAACCGTCGAGCCCCCAAGCTTGCTCTAAAAGCTAGTGGATGGCTCGAGGTTACTGCTGAGGTCGAGCCCCCAGCTTGGTGTAAAAACCAGGGGATGGCTTGGGATTGCTACCGACCATCTGGCCCCCATGCTTGCTGTAAAAGTTAGGGGATGGCTCGAGGTCACTGTAGAGTGTCGAGCCTCCCAGCTAGCTGTAAAAGCCAGGCGATGGCTCGGGACCGTTACCGACCGTGAGCCCGCAAGCTTGCTATAAAATTTAGGGGTTGGCTCGCGGTTACAATAGAGCGTCGAGCCTCCTAGCTTGCTATAAAAGCTAGGGGATAGCTAGGGAAAGTTACCGACCGTCTAGCCCCCAAACATGCTATAAAAGCTAGGGGATGGCTCGAGGTTACTGCTGAGCGTCGAGCCCCTGGCTTGGTGTAAAAGCCAGTGGATGGCTCGGGATCTTTACCGACCGTCGTGCCCCTAAGCTTGCTGTAAAAGCTACGGGATGGCTCGGGATCGCTACCGACCGTCGAGCCCCCAAGCTTGCTGTAAAAGCTAGGGGATGGCTCGAGATTACTACCGAGCATCGAGCCACCAAGCTTGCTGTAAAAGCTAGGGGATGGCACAGGATTGCTACCGACCGTCGAGCCCCAAGCTTGCTATAAAAGCTAGGGGATGGCTCGAGGTCACAGTCGAGCGTCGAGCCCACCAGCTTGTCGTAAAAGCTAGGGGATGGCTCGGGATCGCTACCGACCGTCGAGCCACCAGGCTTGCTGTAAATGCCAGGAGATGGCTCGAGGTCACTGCCGAATGTCGAGCCCCCAAGCTTGCTGTAATGTTTGGGGATGGCTCGGGATTGCTACCGACCGTCGAGCCCCAAGTTTTCTGTAAAAGCTAGGGGATGGCTCGAGGTCACTGCTGAGCGTCGAGCCCCTCAGCTTTTTCTAAAAGCTAGGGGATGGCTCGGGATTCCTACTGACCGTCGAGCCCCCGGGATTGCAGTAATAGCTAGGAGATGGCTCGAGTTCACTGCCGAGCGTTTAGCCTCCCAGCTTGCTGTAAAAGCTAAGGGACGGCTCGAGATTCCTACCGACCATCGAGCTCCCATGCTTGCTGTAAAAGCTAGGGGATGGCTTGAGGTCACTGCAGAGCGTCGACCCTCCCAGCTTGCTGTAAAAGCTAGGAGATGGCTCGGGATCGCTACCGACCGTCGAGCCCCCAAGCTTGCTGTAAAAGCTGGTGGATGGCTCGAGGTTACTGCTGAGCGTCGAGTCCCCAGCTTGGTGTAAAAACCAGGGGATGGCTTGGGATTACTACCGACCATCGGGCCCCCATGCTTGCTGTAAAAGCTTGGGGATGGCTCGAGGTCACTACAGAGTGTCGAGCCTTCCAGCTGGCTGCAAAAGCTACGGGAAGGCTCGGGACTGTTACCAACCATCGAGTCCCCATGCTTGCTGTAAAGTCTAGGGGATGGCTCGTGGTTACTGTTGAGCGTCGAGCCTCCTAGCTTGCTGTAAAAGCTAGGGGATGGCTAGGAAAAGTTACCGACTGTTTAGCCCCCAAACTTTCTGTAAAAGCTAGGGGATGGCTCGAGGTTACTGCTGAGCGCCGAGCCCCCAAGTTGGTGTAAATGCTAGGGGATGGCTCGGGATTGCTACCGACCATCAGGCCCCCATGCTTGCTGTAAAAGCTAGGGGATGGCTCGAGGTCACTGCAGAGTGTCGAGCCTCCCAGCATGCAGTAAAAGCTAGGGGATGGCTCGGGATCGTTACCGACCGTCGAGCCCCCAAGCTTGCTGTAAAAGTTAGGGGATGGCTCGTGGTTACCGCCAAGCATCGAGCCTCCCACCTTGATGTAAAAGTAAGGGGATGGCTCAGGAAAGTTACCGACCGTCCAGCCCCCAAGCCTGCTGTAAAAGCTAGGGGATGGCTAGAGGTTACTGCCGAGGGTCGAGCCTCCCAGCTTGCTGTAAAAGCTAGGGGATGGCACGGGATCGTTACTGACCGTCGAGCCCCCAAGCTTGCTGTAAAAACTAGAGGATGGCTCGAGGTTACTGTTGAGCGTCGGGCCCCCTCAGCTTGCAGTAAAAGTTAGGGGATGACTCGGGATCTTTACCGACCGTCGTGCTCCCAAGCTTGCTGTAAAAGCTAGGGGATGGCTCGGGATTGCTACCGACCGTCGAGCCCCCAAGCTTGCTGTAAAAGCAAGGGGATGGCTCGAGGTTACTACCGAGCATCGAGCCCCGCTGCTTGCTGTAAAAGCTAGGGGATGGCTCGGGATTGCTACCGACCGCCGAGCCCCCATGCTTGCTGTAAAAGCTAGGGGATGGCTCGGAATTGCCGCCGACCGTCGTGCCCCCAATCTTGCCGTCAAAGCTAGGAGATGACTCGCAGTCACTGCTGAGCGTCGAGCTCCCCAGCTTACTATAAAAGCTAGGGTGTGGCTCGAGGTCACTACCGAGCATCAAGCCTCCCAGCTTACTGTAAAAGCTAGGGGCTAGCTCGGGATTGCTACCGACCGTCGGTCCCCCAAGCTTGTTGTAAAAGCAAGGGGATGGCTCGAGGTCACTGCCGAGCATCGAGCCTCCCAGCCTGCTGTAAAACTTAGGGGATGGGTCAGGATCGCTACCGACCGTCGAGCCCCCAAGCTTGCTGTAAAAGCTAGGGAATGGCTCGAGGTTACTATTGAGCGTCGAGCCCCCCTGCTTGCTGTAAAAGCAAGGGGATGGCTCGGGATTGCTACCGATCATCGAACCCCAAGCTCACTGTAAAAGCTAAAGGATGGCTCGAGGTCACTCCCGAGCGTCGAGCCTCCTAGCTTGTTGTAAAAGCTAGGGGATGGCTTGGGATCGCTACTGACCGTCGAGCCCCCACGCTTGCTGTAAAAGCTAGGAGATGGCTCGAGGTCACTGCCGAGCGTCGAGCCCCCCAGCTTGCTGTAAAAGCTAGGGGATGGCTTGGGATTACTACCGATCGTCGAGCCCCAAGCTTGCTGTAAAAGCTATGGGTTGGCTTGAGGTCACTGTCGAGCGTCGAGCCCTCCAGCTTGTTCTAAAAGCTAGGGGATGGCTCGGGATTGCTACCGACCGTCGATCCCCTAGGTTTGCCGTAAAAGCTAGGAGATGGCTCGAGCTCACTGGCGAGCATCGAACCTCCCTGCTTTCTGTAAAAGCTAGGGGATGGCTTGAAGTCGCTGTCGAGAGTCGAGCCTCCGAGCTTGCTGTAAAAGCTAGGGGATGGCTCGGGATCGCTACTGACCGTTGAGCTCCCAAGCTTGCTTTAAAAGCTAGAGGATGGCTCGAGGTTACTGCTGATTGTCGAGCCCCCAGCTTGGTGTAAAAGCCAGGGGATGGCTCAGGATTGCTACCGACCGTCGGGCCCCCATGCTTGCTATAAAAGCAAGAGGATGGCTCGAGGTCACTGCATAGTGTCGAGCCTCCCAGCTTGCTGTAAAAGCTAGGAGATGGCTCTGGATCGTTACCGACCATCGAGCGTCCAAGCATGCTGTAAAAGCTAGGGGATGGCACTTGGTTATTGCCGAGCGTCGAGCCTTCCAGCTTACTGTAAAAGCTAGGGGATGGCTCGGGATCGTTACCGACCATCCAGCACCCAAACTTGATGTAAAAGCTAAGGGATTGCTTTAGGTTACTGCCGAGCATCAAACCTCCCAGCTTGCTGTAAAAGCTAGGGGATGGCAATGGATCGTTTCTGACCGTCAAGCCCCCAAGCTTGCTGTAAAAGCAAGGGGATGGCTCGAGGTTACTGCCGAACGTCGTGCCCTTCAGCTTGCTGTAAAAGTTAGGGGATGGCTCGGGATCTTTACCGACCGTCGAGCCCCCGAACTTGCTGTAAAAGTTAGCGGATGGCTCGGGATCTTTACCGACCGTCGAGCCCCCGAGCTTGCTGTAAAAGCTAGGGGATGGGTCAGGATCGCTACCGACTGTCGAGCCCCCAAGCTTGCTGTAAAAGCTAGGGAATGGCTCGAGGTTACTACAGAGCGTAGAGCCCCCCAGCTTACTGTAAAAGCTAGGGGATGGCTCGGGATTGCTACCGACCGTCGAGCCCCAAGCTTGCTGTAAAAGCTAGGGGATGGCTCAAGGTCACTGCCGAGCGTCGAGCTCCCCAGCTTGTTGTAAAAGCTAGGGGATGGCTCGGGATCGCTACCGACCATCGAGCCCCCAGGCTTGCTGTTAAAGCTAGGAGATGGCTCGAGGTCACTGCCGAGCGTTAAGCCCCCCAGCTTGCTGTAAAAGTTAGGGGATGGCTCAAGGTCACTGCCGAGCATCGAGCCCCCAGCTTGTTCTAAAAGCTACGGGATGGCTCGGGATTGCTACCGACCATCGAGCCCCCATGCTTGCTGTAAAAGCTAGGAGAAGGCTCGAGCTCATTGCCGAGCGTCGAGCCTCCCAGCTTGCTGTAAAAGCTAGGGGATGGCTCGGGATTGCTACCAACCGTCGAGCCCCCGTGCTTACTGTAAAAGCTAGGGGATGGCTTGAGGTCGCTACCGAGCATCGGGCCTCCCAGCTCGCTGTAAAAACTAGGGGATGCCTCGGAATCACTACCGACCGTCGGGCCTCCATGCTTGCTGTAAAAGCTAGGCGATGGCTCGAGGTCACTGCAGAGTGTCGAGCCTCCTAGCTTGCTGTTAAAGCTAAGGAATGGCTCGGGATCTTTACCGACCGTCGAGCCCCCAAGCTTGCTGTAAAAGCTAAGGGATGGCTCGAGGTTACTGCCGAGCGTCGAGCCTCACCGCTTGCTGTAAAAGCTAGGGGATGGCTCGGGATCGTTACCGACCGTCAAGCCCCCAAGCTTGCTGTATAAGATAGGGGATGGCTCGAGGTTACTGCCGAGCATCGAGCCTCCCAGCTTGCTATAACAGCTAGGGGATGGCACGGGATCGTTTCTGACCGTCGAGCCTCCCTGCTTGTTGTAAAAGCTAGGGGATGGCTCGAGGTTACTGCCGAGCATCGATCCCCCTCAGCTTGCTGTAAAAGCTAGGGGATGGCTCGGGATCTTTACCGACCGTCGAGCCCCCAAGCTTGCTATAGAAGTTAGGGGATGGCTCGGGATAGTTACCAACCGTCGAGCCCCCAAGCATGCTGTAGAAGCTCGGGGATGGCTCAAGGGTACTGCCGAGCGTCGAGCCTCCGAGCTTGCTGTAAAAGCAAAGAAGTTGTTTGTGATGCTGACATCATGGGGGTGGAATTCGAGGCATTTGAAATCCTAGTGGCTGTTAGATCTTGATGATCAAGATTGGGCGGTGAGGATTTTGAAGCTAAATTCGAGGAGTCGTTTTGACTCTATAAATTCCCCACTCCCCACTCCATTTCTCCACTTTGCCTTCTCTCTCTGAAATCAGGAGCTTCTTTCTTTAACCAGTTGGCGGCAATTTTTACGGTGACCTCTCCATTTACGGTATTCAGGTTAGTAAATTGTTTTGTAATGTTGCGCTCTCAATATGGCTCCGAAGCGAGTTCTTCTTATCGGGGTGAAGGCGATCGTGAGTTGGACTCTATGTCCTGGGATACGGACGATCAGGTTTTGGATGTGGTCCCCCTCCAAAGTCGTAAGTCGGAGCTGGTAGAGGTGTTGGGCGAGGAGGATGAGGAAGGGGAGGTGGAGCAGAGAGGTGTCGAGGGAGATGAAAATGAAGTGGAGCAGGGATGAGCCAGGGAGAGGAAGATGAGGTGGAGCATGGAGGAGCTGATGGGGAGGAAGATAAGGAAGGAGACGTGGGAGGAGAGGTTCTACCGCCTCCCCCCTTTGGCAACACCGTCTTCTCCGAAGGCGCATCGTATCCATAAGAAGAAGAGGAAGTGGCGTCTTCCGGATAGTCTGAGGACACCAGAAGACTTCGAACCAAAGCATGGGCTTGACGTCCCCTACTATAAGAAGCCAGGGTCGATCAGGATGTATCCTGACGATGTAAAAGACTTGGTCCAATTCAACGTGGAGGTGCCTTCATCTGGCCGGCTCCAGATATGGATGGATAACGTCCAGTGTGCGCTGAAGGTTGATTATCTGCCCATAATAAGGGCTGGTTACTTCATTCCTCGGGAGTACGAGCTGATGGTTCCGAGCCCTGGTCTCCATCCCACCACCAAGTTGGCCCCTGGCTTCTACATGTTTCCCGATGACGCTTTCGTCTCGGGACTAAGGTTGCCACTGCACCCGTTCATTAAGAGGGTGCTGAGGTGGGGGGATCTGTGCCCAATGCAATACAACCCCAACTCGTGGAAGCAGTTGGTCTGCTTCATTCCGAAATGCGAGGAGAAGAAGGTCCCTCTGAAGTTGAAGTACTTCCGGGCTGTCCTAGGGGTGAGCTCGCTCGGAGATATGGAGGGCATATTCTACATATTCCCTGCCCTCACAAGAAGGTGGTGCATGGCCATCCAGATTCCATAAAGGGGTGGAAGGAGAAGTAGTTCATAGTCGGGAGCGAGGTGCCTTGGGAAATTCCTACGGTGTGGAATTTCTACAAGCCGAACCACAAACCTCCGAGGCGGAGGGACTTGACAAAGGCGGATTGGGCTGACGTGGAAAAAATTGTAGCAGGCACAGCATCAGTTGGCCGCGCGTGACAGAGATACACCTAGCCTGAGCCGGACTGAGCCCAGCAGACCCCTTTATGTTTTTGTTTCATTCTCGTCTAATTTTTTGCTTTCGTATTAACATTCTCTTTTCTTCTGCAGCGACGGACCCATCGAAGCTCGAGGCGAGGAAGGCCCTACTGGCATTGTCCCAGAAAAAGAGGGGCGAGAAGACAGTATCAGCGGCGGGATCAGTCCAGGGGGCAGCGCAGGTCCCTTCGGAGCTGCCCTCTAAGAAGTCGAAGAAAAGCCACTCATCCCGAGAGGCGAAAGAGTTGGGGCCGAGCTCAAGTAGCCGAAAGGTTATCGAGGTCGTAAACTGCGGGACCCCCGTGTCCGTCCCGATGCCCGACAGATGGTGGTCGAGTGGGGCCTAAGGCCGTTCGCCTCGGGCTGGGCGGTCAAGGAGGGAGATTCGCTGGACGAGGGCCCGATCTCTATGGAGGTGGCAGATAAGCTCACCACGGCCCACGATCGGACCATTTTGGCAACCGAGACTATGGAGACGGCCTACCTGAAGTGGGCTTAAGCTCAAGTAGTGGTAAGTGTTGGTTTGTTGTCTTTTTTCTTTTTGCTCTGGGCATTCTTTTCTGACTCTAGTCTATCTCGACTTGGTGCTGATGACCGGGACGTAGCTGAAGAGGTGCCTGGAGAAGGCAAGCCATACCGTGAAGCAGAACGCTGATCGGTACCTTCGAGAAGCAATGGAACTGAGGGTCGAGCTGACGGCCGCTTAGGGGACGGCGTAGGCCTTCCAAGCCGACCTCGCCTCTCAACAGGACCAGCATCTCCACGAATTGGGGCGGTTCAGGGAAAGGCGGTAGCAGATTACGATAAGCTAGCGATGGCGGCCTCAGAAGAGTTGATGACCACCCAAGACGAGGCGTACGATAGGGCGAAGGAGCACTTTCTGCTCCTTTACCCAGAGGCAAAAAAACGACCATCTCCACTACGGGTGGGAGCCCTCCGCGCATCCACTAACCCCCGGTGGCGAGGGAGATGAGGCTCCAAGGGACCCCCACTTGGAGAAGGAGGCGGGGGGTGCGACGGCAGACGAAGAGGTGCAGATCCCCCCTCCGAAGTAGTTAAAATATTTTTCTCTTTTCTGTATTTGCCGAACGTAGACTGGCCACCGTCTTTTGTAACTAATTTTTGAATTAATACAATGATGTTTTTGGCCGACCTTCTATGACTTGTTGTTTTTGGCGAGCTTTTTTAGTGAATCATCGTTTCCTCTCCTTTTTGCCAGATGAACGAGACCCTAGGCGCCGACCTCAATTCCGCCGAGGTCCGGCGACTTCGGAATAGGCTAGAGTCCAAGGAGAGCATCTTGATCCGCTATCGCAAGTAGGCCCGCGATCGAGAAGACGCGTTAAGCTATTTCATGAACAAGTCAAAGGAGCTCAGCTTAGAGGCAGCACGCCTGAAGAAGGCTACAGCCGATCGGGACTGGAGGAGTGCCGAGATGAACTGGTCAATATCTGATGCTTCCACCAGGCGACAGACCTCCGAGTCCGTTCTTCGTGAGTTTTTGGTTTGAAAGGAGCTGGAGATTCAGAGATTGAAGGTCATGCTGGCACAGGTCGGTCTCGGTTCAGCCATCTTGGGGGAGGAGGCCTCTCTGTTTTGGGTTCCTCGCCGACCCTCTATCTGGAGATGGTGAGGCCCGCTGATGCGCAGAGCTCCGTTGCCGGGATGTCTACATTAGCTATGTCGGTGATGCCGAACGAGCACATCAAAGGACGTACTCGCTCGGTGGGGCTCGACATGGTCCACGTTGGCCGAAAAAGCTCTAAGGGAAGCCCCAAGGGAAACACTTAGGTTGAGGTTAGCGAAAGCGTTGTAAAAACTTTCCGTGTACTATGGCCATTCAAGGAGTTTGTGATGAATAAAAATTAATTTTTCCATCCCTCTTTATTTTGTAAGAGAGATTAGGATGTTGTGCGTAGTGCAAGCTGAGTGTCGAGCCCCGTCTTGTATGAAAGTTGGTGGTTGGGTGTCATTGCTGAATGCCTAGCCCAAAAAGCTTAAGAAAGCTAGGGTATGGCTCGAGGTCAATGCCGAAGGTCGAGCTCTTGTGCTCTTGTAAAAGAGTTAGGGTGTGGTTCGGGATCATTGCAGAGCACCTAACCCATAAAGGTTAAGAAAGCTAGGGTATGACTCGAGGTGAATGCCGAAAGTCGAGCTCCTGTGCTCTTGTAGAAGAGTTAGGGTGTGGTTCGGGATCATTGCCGAGTGTCTAGCCCATAAAGCTTGAGAAAGCTAGGGTATGGCTCGAGGTTAATGCCGAAAGTCGAGCTCCTATGCTCTTGTAGAAGAGTTGGGGTGTGGTTCGGGATCATTGCCGATCGCCTAGTCCATAAAGCTTGAGAAAGCTAGGGTATGGCTCGAGGTCAATGCCGAAGGTCGAGCTCCTGTGCTCTTATAGAAGAGTTAGGGTGTGGTTCGGGATCATTACCGAGTGCCTAGCCTATAAAGCTTGAGAAAGCTAGGGTATGGCTCGAGGTCAATGCCGAAAGTTGAGCTCCAGTGCTCTTGTCGAAGAGTTAGGGTGTGGTTTGGAATCATTGCTGAGCGCCTAGCCCTTAAAGCTTGAGAAAGCTAGGGTATGGCTCGAGGTCAATGCCGAAAGTCGAGCTGGACGCGCCAAGTTTCCTTGCACAAAATTAGAACAAGAAAGGAATGAAACAGAGTTACACTTTTTATTTACACAAAAAAAAACCGGGCACGTGGTGCCGATTACATGAGTTTCTGTTATACAAGGAGTTTAGACGTCCTCTTCAAGGAACTGGATGAGGTGTTCCGCGTTCTCGGCCTGGCCGTTTGACTAGGGGTGACATATCGATGAGAAGTGCTGCTGGACGCCGATGTCTTCGCAGAACTTCTGAAAGTTCTGGCATGCGAATTGGGTCACGTTGTCTGTGATGAGTATGTGGGAGATCCCGAACCGGTAGATGATGTTCTTCTAGAAGAATTGATGGGTTTGGTGCTCGGTGATTGTGGCCAGGGGGCTCTGCCTCGATCCATTTGGTAAAGTAGTCGATGGCCACCACGAGGAACTTCCTTTGGCCCGTTGCTTTTGGAAAAGTGCCGACCAAATCCATCCCCCACATAGCAAATGGGGTCGGACTCGCCAAGAAGCGGAGGTTCGCTTGTGGAAGCCTCTTCACCGAGGAGAATCTTTGGCAAAGGCCGCATCTTTTGACGAGGTCCTGGGCATCTTGTAACATCTTGACCAATAGTACCCGTGGTTTAGGGCTTTTCTTGCGAGCGACCTGCTCCCCATGTGAAACCCCCGATTCCTTCATGTAATTACTTCAGAGCGTACATAGCCTCGTCGGGGGCCAGGCAGCGAAGATAGGGTCTGTCGTCCATTGTTGTGTACAAGCGTTTGAAGAGTGTCTAGTTGATTATGATGAACCTCTCTGAATGGACTTGGGTCCTTCTAGCCTCAGCCCGATCTTGAGGAAGCTCGCCTTGGCCAGAAACTTCATGATGGGAGTCATCCAGTTCTGGCTGGGGTTCAGTGGCGAGGCAGAGGACTTCTGGGAGGTCGATGCTAGGACTGAGTAGGACTTCGATTAGGATGGTGCTGTCTAGCCCTTCGTAGGATGACGAAGTCAGTTTTGATAGGGAATCAGCCTGAGCATTTTGCTCCCTAGGGATTCGTTCCACCGAAGAGAAGTCGAAAGTTTCCAAGAGTTGCTGGACTATCGCCAAATATCGGACCATCCGAGTGTCACGAGCCTCGTACTCCCCGGTGATCTAGTTGACCAAGAGCTGGGAGTCGCTAAAGGCCCTGTTTGTCTGGCCCCCACCTTGTGTGCCAGAGTGAGCCTGCCGATCATAGCCTCGTACTCTGTCTCGTTGTTTGAGGCCAAAAGGTTCAGGCGGAGGGAATACTGGAGAATGAAGTTGTCGGGACCTTTGAGGATGATGCCCGCGCTGCTTCCCACTTCACAAGACGAGCCATCAAAATAAACTTCCCTAATTGGATTTACCTCTTGAGTGTCGGTTGGCTCGGAGATAGTGCACTCCGTGATAAATTCGGCGAGGGCCTGCCCCTTTATGACTGTCCTGGGTTGGTAGCTGATGTCGTACTAGCTTAGTTAGATCGACCACTTGACTAAGTGGCTGGAACTTTCAGGCTTGTGGGGGACGGCCTTGAGAGGTGGGTCCGTAAGGACCTAGATAGAGTGAGCCTAGAAGTAAGGGTGGAGCTTTTGCACGACCATTACCAGGGCGTATGCCACCTTTTCCATCTTCGCATATCTTGTCTTGGCCGAGAGCAAGACTTTGCTCACATAGTAAAGTGGCTTCTGAATACCCTCTTCTTCCCTGACGAGCACGGCACTGAGGATGCTTTTCGAGAATGAGAGGTACAGAAAGAGGGGTTCGCTCGTTTCGGGTTTGCTTAGAAGCGAGAGGTTGTTGAGATAGGACTTCAACTGTTCGAATGCCTGTTGTTGGGGGTTGCCCTATTCAAAGCCTTTCGCCCCACGTAGGGCCTTGAAGAAGGGGAAGGACTTCTCTCCGGACTTGGAGATGAAGCGGCTGATGGCCGCCAGTCTCCCCGTGAGCCGCTGAACCTCCTTAATGCTTCTGGGAGGGGCCATGTCGATTATGGCCTGAATCTTTTCGGGATTTGCCTCGATGTCGCGCTGGCAAACAACGAATCCAAGAAATTTTTTCGAGGAGACGCCGAAGGCACACTTGGCAGGGTTGAGCCTCATGTTGTGGGACCGAAGGATGCCAAAGGCTTCCTCACGGTCGGTGACATGATCCTGCCCCCGTCGGCTCTTGATGAGCATGTTGTCGACGTATACCTCCATGTTACGACTGATCTGATTTTTGAAGACTCGGTTGACAAGTCTCTGGTAGGTGGCCCCGACGTTTTTGAGCCCGAAGGGCATGACCCGGTAGCAGCAGATACCCTGGTTGGTGACGAAGGATGTTTTGTCAATGTCTGGAGGGAACATCTGGATCTAATTGTAGCCTGAAAAGGCGTCCATGAAGGTTACGACCTCGTGACCCGACGCTGCGTCATTCAGAGCGTCGATGCTCGAGAGGGGAAAAGGATCTTTGGGGCACGCCCTACTGAGATCCGTAGAGTCTACGCAGATCCTCCAGCTCCCACTGGCCTTCTTGACCATCATGACGTTATCCAGCTACTCGGGGTAGCTGACCTCCTGAATGAACCGGGTGAACAACAGTTTGTCTACCTCTGCTTTTACTGCTTGTTGCCTCTCCAGGGCGAACTTGCGCCGCTTCTGATGGATTGGCTTAGAGCCCGGGGCGACGCTCAGCCTGTGCATGATTAGGTCCTCGAAAATCCTGGGCATGTCGGACGGGGTCTAGGAGAAGATGTCGATAATGCAGCGAACGCAATCAATCAGCCTGAGCTTCAGGTCGAGGGAAAGGGTGCGACTCACACGGAACCACTTGGATTTGTCTTCCGCCTCGAATGAGACCTCCTCCAATTCGTCTGCAGGTTCCGACTCGAGCTGGCTTCTTGTAGTCGGAAGCTCGATCGTGTCGAGTGGGAACACCCCGTTTCCAACCGCGGTCATGTCGCACAAACGTGCCGACTCTTGATTTACTTTAACAACATCGACTCCGAGGTCAGTGGGGAATTTTAACTTCAAGTGGTAGGCCGAGGGAACGGCCTGGAACAAGCAGAGGCCGGATCAGCCGAGGATGGCATTGTACGCCGCCTTGACGTTGACCACCATTAAGTCCATCGATTTGGTCTGTGTGATGGGGGTTGTGCTGGTTGTTACTTCTAGCGTAACGGTCCCTTCAACCTGTACTGGGATGTCCAATAACCCATGCAAGGTGAACTCGAACGGCTTTAGTTTATCTCAGAGGAGCTTACGGTTCTCAAATGCTTCCGAGAAGAGGATGTTGACCGAGCTCCCATTGTCCACGAGAATTCGGCGGACTTCGAAATTTGCCATGATGAGGCTGATCACGAGGGCATCGTAGTGTGGGAGCCGAACTCCCGCCAGGTCTTCTCCAGAAAAGGGTACCGATCGTTGTTGAATCTGGGGGGATGGATGGTCCCGGACGGAGTTAAACTCCCGGACGAAGGCCTTACGGGAGGTATTAGATTCCCCCCCATGGGTCCACCATGGACGCAGTGTAGTATGGCCTACTGTCCGGTTTCCTCGGGCTCGGGGTCCCGCTCTGGCCGTCGGTTGATTGTTTGAGGAGGAGGCAAAAGCCTCGGATCCTTTCGGTCTCATGGATTATCTCGGGTGAACTCTTTTAAGTACCCTCGCTGGATGAGGGCCTCGATCTCGTTTTTAAGGGCCCGACAATTGTCCGTCTCGTGCTCGTTGTCTCGGCGGAAGCGGCAGTAGAATCTTTGGTCCCTCTTCTTGTTGTTGCTCGGTAGGGGAGGGAGTCGGATTGAGCCTTTTATCCTCGATCTCCATCAGGATTACCGAGACGTTCTGGGTCAACGGCATGTACCTATCAAATCGGGGGACTGGAGGAACTCTTTTGAGACTGGCCATTTCTTTCGTGGTTTTCTTGGCGGGTTCAACGCCGTCAGCTTTCCGCTTCCCCTTGGGAGTGGCTTCTTTGGTGATCTCCGGATTTAGGGCCTCTTCTGCTCAAATGTACTTCTCGACCCTGTTGAGCAGGTCGGAAAAGTCGACGGGTGATTATTTGGCCAATGAAGCCTTCAGCTAACTGTGTCGAACGTTATGTCGGAAAGCTTTCGAAGCGACGCATGCGTCCAGAGAGGAGACTGATCTCGCCTCGGCGGTGAACCTCCGAACGAAATTGCGGAGTGACTCCCCTTCGTTCTGACTGAGGCCCAGATGGGACGCTCTCGTCTTCTCGACCTTTCGGCTGGTCACAAAGTGGGCTAGGAAGTTTGCTTCCAACAGGTCGAACGAGAATACTGATCCAGGATTGAGCTTTGAGAACCATTTCCGAGCCGGACCGCGAAGGGTGGCACGGAAGGCACGACATAGGAGGGGATCCACAGTATTGTGAATCATCATGAAGGTCTTAAACCCCTCCATGTAATAAGCGGGATCACCCTCGCCGTTTTATGTCTCAAATTGGGGAGGCCTGAAATTTTGGGGGATCTCAGCTTCCAAGATTTGGGGGGAGGATGGGGGTCGCGTCGGCCGATGACCATGACCCGGCATTGGTCCTCCCTCGCCGAGATAGGGCGAGGTGGTTCTCCATCTCGCTAAGCACCGGAGGACGGCGTCCTCTTGTTCCATGGGACAGGGCCGATCCGTAGGACTTCGCCGCCTGATATGGCTAAAAATGGGGTTAAATCGGAGCCGTCCAAATCGGGCGCGAATCTTGAAGCCCAAGGGTAAAATGGAAATTTCACCCACCAATAGGTCTGAAGCGGGTACGAGTTCTCCTCCACGGAGACCCACTAACCCGCGAACGGATCCACCTCAACTGGGTGCGGGTTTCAACCCGCAACAAACCCAGTCAAGAAAGGATAGAATTAGGGTTTCTGATTAAATCCTAATCAACGGCCCTGATTCATATTTATCCCTTCACTGGGGATTAGGGATTACATTCCTTATCTAACCACAGGGGGATTACATTCCTAATCTAATCCCAACGTCGCCTATAAATACCCCTCATCCATCTCCATTAAGAGGTAATCAATCTTTTGCCAGTTTTTGCGCTCTTTCATAATCACTTCTGATTACTGACTTGAGCGTCGGAGGGTGCGTCACCGGGAACAACCCCGGTGTCTCGCACTTTTTGCAGGTGAACGGCGGGAGCGACGATCAAACTCCGGCAGAACAGGTAACGGGTTTGTTATTCAAAGTTTCCCAAGAATCCACAAATACTATCTGTTTGCCCCCACACCAGATTCAGCGGCAACAGATTGGCGCCGTCTGTGGGAACCAACGAATAGCAGCCTCCCCTCTTCCCGTTGGTAAGATCTTCTCCAGCCATGCCCCCTAGGAAAGCCAGATCCAGAGGGTCCAACCAAGGACCCAACCTCGATCAGCAACAGGAAGTCCCCCCTCAACCCGCTCAACAGCAGGGGCAACTTCCGCCGCAAGCCGAGGACCCTCTCCAACAGGACCTACCTCCTCCTCAGAATCAACAACCTCCTAAGGGTCCCAACCCGCAGAAACAACCTCTCCATCCGGACCACGTCTCCATCCACAACGCCTCCTCGGATTCTATGGCCTCCCACAATCCCCGAGCTTCCGACCTTCGTAACACCTTCCTCAATCGGCAGAAGGATGAGGATCTTCGCCGCCGTCTGGATAAAAAGCGGGCCCAAGAGGGAGCCTCCCGCCAGCAACGTCCAGATGAGCGATCTCCTCACCGCCGAGACTACAGAAGGTCCCCTATCCGAAGGGGGCGAAGAGAATCCCCCGAGCATCACAGGAGAAGACCCCATTCCCCTGCCGGTCGGCAACATCCTAGGAACGATGAGGCACCCATCACCCGTGCCGAGTTCCAGCAGTTTCAAGCAACCGTCCTACAAGCTCTCAATCTCCGTCCCAACACCAATGCTCCAAAGATCCCCTCTCCTCCTCCGGTCCAAAGTCCTCGCCGACGGTCCCCAACTCCTCCTCCAGCTCCTAGCAACCCTCGGCACATGCCAAGTCCTCGCTGCTCCAGAAGCTACCGTCATCGTAGCCCCCGCTCTCCCTTGTACGAAGACGAGTCTAGAGGCTCGGCTGATTATCGTCGAAGGGACGACGCTGTTTACCGCCGTCTCCACGAAATGGAGAGGCGCTTAGGTTAGTTAGACCGAGAAGAAGAGCTTAGAGGAAGGACCCTTCATCCTAGCAGACCTCCTTTTTCCCGAACCATAATGGATGCACCCGTACCAATTGGCTTTAAGCCTCATCAATTCGAGACTTATTCCGGGGAGACTGACCCCGTCGATTACATCGAAAGCTTCAAGACCCTCATGCTCATCCATCAAGCTTCCGATGCCCTCCTCTGCAAAACCTTCCCCGCAACTCTCAAGGGTCTAGTTCGAGAATGGTACTCTCGCCTTGCCCCATCCTCGATATTTTTCTTCGAGCAATTCGAGACCCTCTTCGTCACCCACTTCGTAAGTAGCCGCAGAACTGAGAAGACCAGTATCTCGCTACTCTACCTCCACCAGAAGAATGGTGAGAAGCTGAGAGAATATGTGAAAAGGTTCACAGCTGAAGCCAGGTCCATAGCATCCCTCGACCAGTCGGTCGCTGCAGCAGCATTTCAGTCCAATGTCCTCAACTCCAGCCTCCGCTCCTCCCTCACCAAGAAACCCCCACAGAACTTCTCTGACCTCCTCCTCCGCAGCGAAAAGTATATTCGGGCTGAAGAAGCTGAGCACCGCCCCAACTTGGAGGGGTCTTCCTCCGGGTCTAAGAGAAAGGGAACAGAAGAGGAAGGGGCCAAGAAGCTCCAGAAGGATAATAGCGGCCAGCGCCGACCTCCCCCCAGATTCGAGAAATTTACTCCTCTCACTACCAATGTCTCCACCATTCTAATGGAAGTTGAGAAAGAGTGGGTCATACCTCCTGCTCCGAGGATGAACACCCCCGCCAAGAAGACTAATAAAGAGAAGTGGTGCCGTTATCACCGGGACCATGGCCACGACACCAATAATTGTCGGGCCTTGAAGAATAAGATAGAAGCCCTCATCCAGAGAAAGCAGCTGACCAGGTTCGTGAGAAAGGACCGAGCCGACCTTCCTTTCCTGCCTCGGGGGGCTAACAAGCATCCTAAACGCGATGAAATGCCCGACTTCGAAGAGGAGCGTATCCTACACCTCATTCATGGGGGCCCAATGGGGGGCTCCTCAAACTCCTCTCGAAAGGCGTTCATTAGGGAAGTCAATTCGATTCGCGCCACCCCTCCTCCTAAAGGCCTCGGAGTGCCCGTCACATTCTCAGACGAAGATCTTGAAGGTGTCCGCACCCCCCATTGTGACGCACTCGTCATCAATCTCCATATGGCAAACTTCAAAGTGGAGAGGATCCTAGTGGACAATGGCAGCTCCGTTAACATCCTCTTCCTCGCCGGTTTTAAAGGCCTCAAACTCTCCCGAGACAGACTCAAGCCCGCCGGCTACACGCTCCATGGGTTCACGGGAGTGCCAGTGACTATTGAAGGGGTTATCACCCTCGATGTAACCGCTAGCAAAACTCCTACTACCCGAACGGAGACGATGGACTTCATGGTCGTTGATGTTCCTGCAGCTTACAATGTCATTCTAGGTCGGCCCGGCCTGGCTGCCCTTGAAGCCGTCCCTTCCGCCTATCACCTCAAGATGAAGTTCCCCACCCGGGCAAGAGTAGGGGAGGTAAAAGGCAATCAGAAAACGGCCCGCAAGTGCTACATGACCTCTACCCTCGGTCCAGTCCTCTCCCTAGAAACTCTGGAAATCCCCCAAGATGCTGCCCGACCAACGTCCGAGCCAGTGGATGAATTAGAGGAAGTGCTCTTCTCTGAGCAGGATCCAACCCGAAAGTTCTTTGTTATCAAGACCCTTCCATCCACCTTATGCTCAGACATAGTCTAGTGCATCCGAAGGAACCGAGACCTATTTGCTTGGTCAGCTGCAGACATGCCCGGAATTTCCGAAGAGCTCTTGGTCCACCACCTCAGCGTAGCTCCGGGGTCCAAACCGGTTCAACAGAAGAGGCGCAAGTTCGCCCCCGAGCGCCAGCTAGCTATAAAAAGGAGGTGGACAAGCTCTTGAAGGCCCGGTTCATACAAGAGGTGAACTATCCCGAATGGTTGTCGAATGTAGTAATGGTGAAGAAGTCCAATGGGACCTGGAGGATTTGTATCGATTTTACCGATCTCAACAAGGCTTGACCGAAGGACCCCTTCCCTCTTCCAAGTATTGACACTTTGATTGACACCACTTCGGATCATGAACTCCTCAGTTTCATGGACGCTTTCTCAGGCAGCACGGAGTTCACTGCCCTGGCATTGATATGGTCGGTGTAGGATATGTGGCATAGTTTTGTCCACTTCTTGCTCTTGCTCCACTTCGGGTCATGAACACCAGATATCCCGAAGACCTCATTTGTGACCGACCAGGGCCTCTACTGCTACAGGGTTATGCCCTTCGGTTTGAAGAATGCAGGCACCACATATCAATGCCTCGTCAACAAGGTTTTGCAAACTCAAATCGGCCGGAATATGGAGGTGTATGTTGATGACATGCTCGTAAAAAGCATCCGAGGGGCCGACCACGTGACCGACCTACAGGAGGCGTTCGATGTTCTGAGAAAGCACAACATGAGACTCAATCCGAACAAGTATGCGTTCGGAGTCTCGTCAGGAAAGTTCCTCGGCTTCATGGTCAGCCAACGAGGAATTGAAGCAAACCCTGAGAAAATCAAGGCCATATTAGACATGGCCCCTCCTAAGAATGTTAAAGAAGTTCAGAGGCTAACAGGCCGCCTAGCCGCCATAGGGCGTTTTCTCTCGAAGTCCGGGGAGAAATGCCTCCCCTTCTTCAAGGCCCTCAGGGGGGCTAAAGGTTTCAAATGGGGTCAGCAGCAACAGGAGTGATTCGACCAGCTCAAGGCTTACCTCGTCAACCCTCCTCTCCTCAGCAAACCCATTCCTGGTGAACCCCTCTACCTCTACCTAGCAGCCTCCGAGCAGACCCTCAGCGTCGTTTTAGTAAGGGAAGAAGACCGGGCTCAAAAGCCCATCTACTATGTGAGCAAGGTACTTCGGGATGCCGAGCTCCGCTACCCGAGGATAGAAAAGATGGCTTATGCCCTGGTGATGGCTGCGAGAAAGCTTCGCCCGTATTTTCAGTCCCATTCGGTGGTCGTTCTTACCGACCAACCGCTGAAGCAAGTGCTCCACAAGCCGGAGACCTCCGGTCGTCTTATGAAGTGGTCTATCGAGCTGAGCCAGCATGATATAACTTATCAGCCTCGAACCGCAATCAAGGCTCAGGCCTTAGTAGAATTCATAGTTGATAGTACCATCCCCGAGTTCAGCCAAGCAACGAAGGGACCACCTGTCTGGTCGGTTTATGTGGATGGAACCTCTTGTAACGAGGGAAGCGGGGCCGGGGTCATTCTGGCAGGCCCAGATGACTTCATCCTCCAATACTCCCTCCATATCAACTTCAAGGCCTCTAACAACGAAGCAGAATACGAGCCACTCATAGCCGGCCTGGGAATGGCTCGCAATGCAGGGGCGCAACGCCTCCGGATCTTTAGCGACTCTTAGCTGGTCGTAAATCAGGTCCTCAGCAAGTATGAAGCACGTGATGACCAAATGGTTAAGTACTTAGCCAAGGTCATGAGCCTCATGGCACTATTTGAAGAAGCCCTCATCCAACGAATTCCTCGGGAAGAAAATGCCCAGGCCGATGCCCTCTCCAAGCTAGCCTCTTCCTCCCTCCAAGGTCTCGAGCAGACCGTCTTGATAGAGGTCCTCCTGAAGCCAAGTATAGAGGATGAAACTTCCGACTCAAGGGAGTCACTACTTGTCCTGCTTCAAGATGATTGGATGAAACCCCTTGTCGAATTCTTAAGGGACGGGCTCCTCCCCGAAGATCCAAAGGAAGCACGCCGAGTAAGAACCCGAGCAGAGCGATACACACTTATCGGAGGCGTCCTATACAAACGCTCCTTCACACAGGTAGACGGCAGACCTTATTTGAGATGTCTCTTCCCTGAACAGGCCGACTACGCACTGCAAGAACTTCACGAGGGCATCGGCGGGGCACATTCAGGGTCCAGATCTCTAGCCCACAAAGTGTTGAATTACGGATATTTCTGGCCCACTCTCCTACGAGATGCCGAACGACACATTCGGCAATGCAGCTCTTGTCAGAAGTACTCCGACATCCGACGCCTCCCACAAGCTCCACTCACTTCCCTATCAAGTCCTATCCCCTTCGCAAAGTGGGGAATGGATTTACTAGGGCCATTCCCACCAGCTCCCGGCCAGTTCAAATTCTTAGTCGTGGCAACCGACTACTTCTCAAAATGGATAGAGGCCGAGCCCTTGGCCACGATCACCGAGAACAAGGTAGTTCAGTTCTTTTGGAAAATCGTAATCTGCCGATTTGGTGTCCCTCGAGTCCTCATAACAGACAATGGAACCCAGTTTGCCGGGGCTGCCTTCCGAGCTCTGTGTGAAGACCTCGCCATCCAACACCGATTCTCCTCTGTTTCCCATCCACAATCGAATGGCCAAGTCGAGAATGCTAATAGACAGATCCTCTCCGGTATTAAGAAGAGGTTGGATAAATGTTCCAAAGGCTTATGGGTCGATCAGCTCCCCAACGTGCTGTGGAACTACCGCACCACAAAACGGACCCCCACAGGCGAGTCCCCATTCAACCTCACCTATGGGTCCGAACCTATGATCCCCCTAGAAGTTGGTATACCCTCTCCTCGTCTAACGGCTTATGAAGAAGAACAAAATGCCAGAGAGCTCCGGGCAAATCTAGACTTAATTGACAAGATCTGTGAAAGAGCTGCCATTCGTCAACAAAGCTACCGGAGAAGGATCGAGTTGGCATACAATAAGAGAGTCCGTCCTACCGACCTCAAAGAAGGGGACTTGGTCCTCAGAAAGTTAGCCATCTCTTTTCCTGGTCAGAAGAGCAAACTGGCTCCAAATTGGGAGGGACCCTATAAGATCGCCAAAGAAGTTCGACCCGGGACATAAAGGCTAGAAGACCTCGAAGGCAGAGAGATCCCCAGGACCTGGAATGCCGACCACTTCTAAAATACCAAGAGAGAGCACCAACGCCTCTCTAAGTATTTTGGGATGTCTAACCGTTCCTCTCCTATTACTTGTAATGTTTTTCTTTTATTTCTCTCTTGTAATAACGGCTAGCAACTTTAGAAGTAGCCGACCATTAGTCATCAATAAAGAAAGCTTTTTCATATTTTACTTATAAAAATTGTTTACATCTCTCTGCTTTTACTCTTCACTCTAATGATGGTTCGGAGTCCAACACTTGGCTCAATTCTACTTCGCAAAGTTCGCTCTTAAGCGAGCTAGAAGTAGGTCGCCATTCGGAATTGCTCCCACAACCGTTGAACTACTCTAACGATGGTTCGAAGTCCAACACTTGGCTCGATTTCACTTTGCAAGTTCGCTCTTAAGCAACCTAGAAGTAGGTCGCCATTCGGGATTGCTCCCACAACCGTTGAACTACTCTAAAGATGATTCGGAGTCCAACACTTGGCTCGATTCTACTTCGCAAGTTCGCTTTTAAGCGAGCTAGAAGTAGGTCGCCATTCGGAATCGCTCCCACAACCGTTGAACTACTCTAACAATGGTTCGGAGTCCAACACTTGGCTCGATTCTACTTCGCAAGTTCGCTCTTAAGCGAGCTAGAAGTAAGTCGCCATTCAGAATTGCTCCCACAACCGTTGAACTACTATAACGATGGTTCGGAGTCCAACACTTGGCTCGATTCTACTTCACAAGTTCACTCTTAAGCAAGCTGGAAGTAGGTCGCCATTCGGAATTGCTCCCACAACCGTTGAACTACTTTAACGATGGTTCGGAGTCCAACACTTGGCTCGATTCTACTTCGCAAGTTCGCTCTTAAGCGAGCTAGAAGTAGGTCGCCATTCGGAATTTCTTCCACAATCGTTGAACTACTTTAACGATGGTTCGGAGTCCAACACTTGGCTCGATTCTACTTCGCAAGTTCTCTCTTAAGCGAGCTAGAAGTAGGTCGCCATTTGGAATTGCTCCCACAACCATTGAACTACTCTAATGATGGTTCGGAGTCCAACACTTGGCTCAATTCTACTTCGCAAGTTCGCTCTTAAGTGAGCTAGAAGTAGGTCGCCATTCGGAATTGCTCCCACAACCGTTGAACTACTCTAACAATGGTTCGGAGTCCAACACTTGGCTCGATTCTACTTCGCAAGTTCGCTCTTAAGCGAGCTAGAAGTAGGTCGCCATTTGGAATTGCTCCCATAACCGTTGAACTACTCTAACGATGGTTCGGAGTCCAACACTTGGCTTGATTCTACTTCGCAAGTTTGCTCTTAAGCAAGCTGGAAGTAGGTTGCCATTCAGAATTGCTCCCACAACTGTTGAACTATCTAACGATGGTTCGGAGTCCAACACTTGGCTCGATTCTACTTTGTAAGTTCGCTCATAAGCGAGCTAGAAGTAGGTCGCCATTTGGAATTGCTCCCACAACCGTTGAACTACTCTAACAATGGTTCGGAGTCCAACACTTGGCTCGATTCTACTTCGCAAGTTCGCTCTTAAGCGAGCTAGAAGTAGGTCGCCATTCGGAATTGCTCCCACAACCGTTGAACTACTCTAACGATGGTTTGGAGTCCAACACTTGGCTCGATTCTACTTCGCAAGTTCGCTCTTAAGCAAGCTGGAAGTAGGTAGCCATTCGGAATTGCTCCCACAACCGTTGAACAACTCGAGCGATAGTTCCTAGTCCAGTACTTGGCTCGGCCCAACCTCGGAAGCTCGCCCTTAAGCGAGCGAGACGAAAGGACTTCGGGAGCAACAGGCAGAAGCGGAGGCTACCCCTCTGCCGCATAAGGCTCGCTCATCTTGTAAATTCGCGAGATTAAATGACCGAAGCAGAGCTTGGCACCACTGGCCGAACACTCATGACACCGACCCCCAAACGAACAGAAGACCAGCTCGGGGACCTCGGCACGATGAACACAGTCACAAACAAAACAATCGCACAAAGCCACTAAAAATGTGCAAGTCCAAGAAAGAAATATCATTAAGAGTGGGGACACAATACAAGGCAACTCTTCCATACAACCAGATTACAAGGTGTTAAAAAGAAAAAGTTACAATGCTAGCTTGTTGAACTTAGGCTAAATACAAAGGCCTCAAAAGCAAGATCTTCAACGCCTCTTTGGCGCGGGGATGTTCCGCTTCAAGGACACTCGAGGGCGGCGACGTTTGCCTCCGGAACTCGACCCCAAACCAACGAATTGAGACGTGTCTTCGGTGCTACTCCTAACAGTCGCTCCGACGGACGCTCCGCTCGATGAAATGGCAACCCCGCTTTGTGCATCCCCCGGACTAGGCTGGCCGATGGGCGGACGGGTTGCGAGCTCATAAAACGAAATTCCCCGCTCGCTCTCCGCGCGAGTACATGAAGTGCTCCTAACATTGATCGGCCCCGAACGCTGTTTGAGGCGAGCCACCTCCGCCTCCAGCTCCGAGATCCGCTCCCTCAGAGAGTCATCTTTTACATCGACCTCGAAGCGAGGAGGTATTGCGGAGCTCGGGACGCCAGAGCGACTGGCGATAAGACGACGGAGATGAGTGACTTCGATGCTCTTGTCCACCGTGGCTCTCTTCAGCGCGTCGACCTCGGCCGTCAGTTCGTCACGTTCAGCCGTCAGTTTGGCCACCTCTGCCGTCAATCCCTCTCCCTCTGTCCGAAGCCCCGTCTCTACCGTTTTCAAGTGACGAATCTCAGAGAGCAGATCGTCCCTCTCCGCTGTTATTTTCGATAAAGTATGGCGGATGCACTTGCGCCGAAGGCCATAATTAAAGGCGGTAGATGAACAATCATCCTCTCCTAAGGGCGCCATCTCGGTGAGCCTGCTCTCCAGTCGCCGAATCTCAATGTCCCGCCGACCCAGGATGAGTTGCAGGTGGTTCCGTTCGCTTACGGCTCTGAGCAACCCCAGCTCGACTTCATAGAGCCGCTCTCGGCACCTCGCCAAGCACAACCTCGTCGCCCCTAAGTTAACCTCGGGATGAGCGCTTTCTCCCGAGCAAGTAGGCTCGACGGTTTGAGTGACCACCGCAAGTTGACAAGAAGTCGAAGCAAACAACAAATTTTCAACACATAGCCGAACCCCTACACTTAGCCAAATTTCAAGAGTTTTTGAGAAAGTTATGACAGAGAGATGCGATTTCGAGCCCAAAAAGATGTTTTCATTCATTACAAAAAAGCGGTGGCCAGTCCGCGATTAGGCATTACGCTTAAAAACTCAAAAAAAACAGAAGAAAAGAAAAAGCAAGCGAAGTCAGGGCACGACCTCTTTTCCGGGGCGGCGAGAGTGGGTGGGGGCAGACATCCCTGAAGGGGTCACCACCGTCAGTAGGGTGACCACAGACCCCTAGACCTCGGCGACGACCTCGACCTTAGGCTCGACTTCATCTTCCCCTTCTTCTTCTTCTTCTCCCTCCGACTCGAGGTCGAAACCTTCGACGTGGCCTGAGAAAGCCTTGCGCCTTCGACACCCGGGCGAGGGCTTCAGCATAGGCTTTGGCCATGTTCTGGGCAAGAAAGCCTTGCGCCTTCACCATGGTGACGTCCTCTGCCTCCTTCACCGCGGCAGCCTTGGCCTTTGGCGCTTCGGCCAATTGTTTGGCCGCCTCCTCTTTCTGGCGAAGAAGGTCGCCCTCCAGCTTCGCGACCAGACCCTCGAGGTATTCGACCCTCGTCGTCCTCCCTTCGAACTCGACCCTGAGCTTGTCGAGCTCGTTCCCCATGCGAGCTTTTTCCTTCCGAGCTTGGTCGGACTCCTGCTTCAGCTCCTTCTCCAGAGCCGTCAACCTCTCCGAGAGGTGACCAAAGTGGACGATGATCTGCGACAGGAGACGAGGTGTTAAAAGAGTTAGAGAAATTAGACATAAGAAGAACCAATGACTGTAAAAATTCAACACTTACCGAGACCGCCGAGCGTGCAATCTAGATGACGTCATTGCCTTCCTGCCCGGCCACCAAGGCGGCCCGATCCTTCGGCGTCACCAAGTGCTTAACCACCTACATGCTCGCCAAGGAGTTGTCGAGGAATCCGTCATGTTTCCGAACCTGCCAGTCCGGAACATGAATCCTCTTGTGCTCCTCGGTCAGGAGCTCCTCGGCCACCACTGTCAACGGAGGCATCGCCATCTTGAGGGCTGCGGCGACTGGAAAGTCACCAGCCTCGGTTGACGCCGAGGCACCTCCTTCGGCCACGACCGGGCTCCCCAGGGTCTCCACCTCCTCGACCACCTCCGTGACCCTCGGAGTTTTTGCAGTCGGCAACTTGGTGGCCACCCTCTTTTGCTTCTTTGGCGCCTTGCTAGCAAGACCAACCCTCAAAGCCAACACAGCCTCGTAGTCCATCGCCTCTGCATTAAAAACGAAGTTTGTTAACACAATACAAGTCATAAAAATTGAAGCATGAAAAAGAAAGCACGGAAACATAAGAGAAGCCGCGTACTGGTATCTACGCGGCAGAGCCCTCCCCTGAACAAAACATCCTCGGTCAGCTCCCGCCAATCATACTTCGGCCGATCGAGAAGTGTCCAAACTGTCTCTTCATCTTCGGGGCGAAGCTTGGGCAGCGCCTTCACCTTTCTTCGGCACCTCTTCCACCCAACTAGAAGGGATAGGCCAGGCCTTCGCACTCTGCACTATCAAATACTTTTCACGCCAGTGCTTTATGGAGTCGGGGCATATAACGAGCCTACCGCCATGCCTCGGAGCCAAGTAATACCGGAACTCCAACCGGTTCGCTTGATGAAGCCGGTAGATCGTCCGAAGTACACTCAGCTCCAGCTCGATCCCAGCTGCTTGGTAGTGAAGCACGAAACCATTTATGACTCTCCATGTGTTCGGCATAAGTTGGATGGGGCTGACCCCAAACCACCTCAGAACAAGGATTGCGAACGGCTGGAGAGGTAGCCAAGCCCTGGCGATAAAGGCATCAACCAGCCAACAACACATAGTCACTAGCAGCGGCGAGTTGGCCCTAACTCCGGGACCCGGCAGCATAAGTTCGTACACCTCCGGGATGTGGAAACAATCCCAGATCACTGCCAAGTCTTCTTCGCAGAGGATCGATACCGTCTCATCCGCCTCGATCGTCTCCCTCGCCTCATCCACATCAAAAGTCCTTCCCCTCCCGTGAACAATACGCTCGGCATGTTCCTTCGGAAGTTCTCAAACTCTGTGAAGCCCAGTCAGTGGCCCCGGCAACCTGCCAAATGGCCCCATGCACTTCGGATCCTCCACAATCGTGTCTTGGCCAAACACCTTCTTGCCCTTATCTGGGCGACTCGGAGTACGGGCTTCGGCAACTTCAAGGGAGGGCTCGGACCAAGAAGAAGACTACTCGGAGACAGAGGGAAGAGACATATTTGGAAAGAAACTAAGTATAAATTACCTTAAAGATATGCTGTCGGAAACTTCACCGGAAAACTGACGACGATCACCTGAAGCACTCGCTTAGCACAAATAACCTGCCTGAGTAAAAGAGAGGAGAAGTGAAAAACGAGAGGGGGGTGAGGTTTAATAGAGTGAGGCGTGCAAAACGAGGTTAATGGGCCCAGACTGCCAGCCCATTTACGCAAAACGACAAAAGCAATCTAAACCGTCGCCTTGTTTGCCATGCCAAGCCGTACATCGCATTAATTACTGTCCCATATGACAGAAGCTCAGAGGTCATTGCATTAAATAAGCGTCTCATCCGTCAGAGCTGTCAGAAGTTCAGAAGCCATCACATTTAATGGCTGCCACATCTGCCAGGAGCGCAGAAGCCACCAACTCCGCAGGGCATGCTCCGCCAGAAATGATAAGTCAAGGACTTCGACACCAGTTGCCGAGCGTTCTTGACACCGACCATGTTACATGGAAAGTCGGACGTCGGCACCACCTACCGAGCGTTCTTGCCACCAACCATGTTACATGGAAAGTCGGACGTCGGCACCATCTGCTGAGCGTTCTTGACACCGACCATGTTACATGGAAAGTTGGACCTCGGAAACATCTGCCGAGCGTTCTTGACACCGACCATGTTACATGGAAAGTTGAACTTCGGCACCATCTGCTGAGCGTTCTTGACACCGACCATGTTACATGGAAAGTTGGACCTCGGAACCATCTACCGAGCGTTCTTGACACCGACCATGTTACATGGAAAGTTGAACTTCGGCACCATCTGCCGAGCGTTCTTGACACCGACCATGTTACATGAAAAGTCGAACGTCGGCACCAGCTGCCGAGCGTTCTTGCCACCGACCATGTTACATGGAAAGTTGGACCTCGGCACCATCTGCCGAGCATTCTTGACACCGACCATGTTACATGGAAAGTTGGACTTCGGCACCAGCTGCCGAGCGTTCTTGACACCAATCCTGTTACCTGGAAAAAGCTACCTCGGACCTTGCCGAACTCCTTCTCCGCACTCACAACCTAACCGAGGTGCCTCTGCTCTTCGGCAGAAGGCACCGAACCACTCATGGACTTCGGCCTCCCTGGCAGCGAGCGCTCGAAGGGGTCAGCGGTGCGATAAAAGCACGTAGGCCGCACAACGAAAGAAACAACCGAGCCATTCGCCAAAAAATTGTGAAAAAACAATTAAAAATTCGGGAAAGTTAAGAAAAGCTCTTGGAAAATAATTATAAAGTTGGGGAAACATTTTCGAACCCCCAAGCAAGTAATTATTGCCTAGGACAATCTATTAAGACTCCCGAACGACGGATCAAAACTTCGCAAAGTTAAACGAATATTCCTGTGAAAGCACCACATGACTAGAAGGACTCAGAGTGCAACCAACTTGAAAAATCACCGCACTACCTCCTTCAAAGATTCAAAACCTTCCATTTGGACTCCGATACAACTCCACTAGCCATTAAAACAGTAAAACTACTCCTCAAAGGCTGATCAAACTTAGTCTTCGGGAGTGGGGGGCTCATGATATGGCTAAAAATGGGGTTAAATCGGAGCCGTCCAAATCGGGCACGAATCTTGAAGCCCAGGGGTAAAACGGTAATTTCACCCACCAATAGGTCTGAAGCGGGTACGAGTTCTCCTCCACGGAGAACCACTAACCCACAAACAGACCCACCTCAACTGGGTGCGGGTTTCAACCCGCAGCAAACCCAGTCCAGAAAGGATAGAATTAGGGTTTTTGATTAAATCCTAATCAACGGCCCTGATTCATATCTATCCCTTCACTGGGGATTAGGGATTACATTCCTTATCTAACCACAGGGGGATTACATTCCTAATCTGATCCCAGCGACGTCCTATAAATACCCCCCATCCATCTCCATTAAGAGGTAATCAATCTTTTGCCAGTTTTTGCGCTCTTTCATAATCACTTCTGATTACTAACTTGAGCGTCGGAGGGTGCGTCGCCGGAAACAACCCCGGTGTCTCGCACTTTTTACAGGTGAACGGTGGGAGCGACAGTCAAACTCCGGCGGAACAGGTAACGGGTTTGTTATTCAAGGTTTCCCAAGAATTCACAAATACTATCTGTTTGCTCCCACACCAGATTCAGCGGTAACACCGCCCCTTGCTCCTAATGGAGGGTCGGAGTTGTTGCGGACCACGGTTCCATGGCCGCCTCGGATTGCTTGGAGAACCTTATCCCGAAAGTTTTGGAACTCTGCCCTTGTGATTGGGGCTTGCCCCACCGGGTCCTGCGGGGGCGGAGGCTCACGGGGTGTGTCGCTATGTCCCGGATCGTGCTCTATGGGCAGCTGTCTGCGATGGTTTGAGACCGAGTTGGAAGCGGCCTCTCCCCTAGTTCGAATGGCCTACCATTCCAGGATGACTCGTCGCAAATCAGTTGCATTTGAGTGAGAAGCACACGGGCCGTGTCCGGCCGCGCCGTTGACCCGTGGTTGGTTGGAACTGTGGGCGTCCGCACGGCTGTGATGCGGAGGTTCTGGGTATCGTGCCGAGGTGACGGCACTTCTGGCTTTAGGAGCCTTGGAAGAGCTCGGACTTGAGGAGATGTTCCTGGCTGGGCTCGGACTGGCGGTAGTACCTGAGTTTCCCACAGACGGCGCCAACCTGATGCTGTTTGTTTTTGGGGTGTGGGGGCAACAGGTGTGAGTTCTTGTAATTTGTGTAGCGGAAGATGTGGTACTGGCATTGATCCGATCCTAGGCCGTAGGACCGGCTCGGGAGTAGTAGGAGAGCGGTGGAGGCCGGGTGCTCGGCTCGGATCTTTGAGACTCAGCTCGGTCTTTTGTACCTGCACACTGCCTAGAAACACCGGGAGAAGTCCTGGCGACAGGCCCTCCAACGATCAAGGTAGTCACTGAGAAAGCAACAGTAGCTAGGGTTCAGGTGGGGAAAAGTTTATTTTCTTCAGAAGTGAGGAGGGGGTCTGGTATTTATAGGCAGGGTAAATGGGTCTGAGACCCTAACGGACCGGGTCGGACCCGTTTGCCTGTGGGCCTGAATGGGCTGAAGCCCGTTTGACTCGTTTGACTTGATGATCACAGGGGAGTGAAGTCTGAGAAGATCTGGTGGTCCAAATGGGGCCACATCAATTACCCCATATCATCTACATGGTTTGATATAATTTTCTCTCTGCGCTTAGCATTACTTTCTAAAATAAATGCACATGATCATGATTTTGTTAAAACGAGGCAAGTCCGACAGAAACTTTCTATTTTCTAGTGGAGGAAATTGATTTTGAACAAAGTGAGGCGCATACACTCATCCTTCTCTCATTATTTGGTAGTATACATTTGATTTTCTCTTGATACCTTCTAACCTTGTCCAATTATTTGCTCTATTAGGAGAAGTGAATGTTTCATATATATCTTAATCTCTAATACTATAATGGGAGAAGGCCTTAGAGTCATTTGTGAATCTATCAGCTTACGTGTATAGCATGTACAACTTCAACTCACCCATTATACACCTTATTTAAATCTACAAGCTTACGTACATTACACGTACAACTCGAACTCTTCCATTATACTCTTATATTACTTAAAAAAATATATATTTATTAACACGTAATAAATTAGATTATTTTTAAAATCAATATATTGATTAAAATGTGTATCGCATGTGTTAAATACTACTATTAAATCATGTGAAGGCAGGGTTGTAAAACCAATAGAACAAAATATTCTCTTGTTCAGCTCTCATACTAGTAAAACAGAAGTAATTATGAGTTTTGCAGAAGAAGTAGACAATGAAGAGAAAGATTGGGGGGAGAGGGGTTAGATACTGTTCTTTTTTTTACCTCTTATACCTCTTATAAGAGGAGATTTACAGTAAGAGCCTCTTTTTAAAGCTTCTTTTTATATAAAAATAACCTCTTATAAGAACCTCTTATAAGAAATTTCTGTTCTTTTTTCACCTCTTACAAGAGCCTATATTACCCCAAAGTCTATATTACCGCCCAAGTAAAAAAATAGTGAGATGAAGGATAAGAAAAGATAAGTTCAAATTACTAATATATAAACTAGTTTAATGGCAAGTTAAATTCACAAATCAGTGTAAATCATCAATTATAATTCCGAAGCCGAGATAGAGAAGTAGAAACACATGAAGATCTTTTAAGTCACCTTAAAGATTACAGAAAGATCTTTTACCTGACATAGTCAAATGCACCAGCATATATTCCAAATTTCCAACTTAATATTCTACTAAGGTCTCTATGATATATATTTTTGAATATTCAAGAAAAACTGGTGTAGATAACGAACCTCATTAGTTTTAACTAAACTATAGAAAGAATACAATTAGATGGTGTATAAACAGAGAATCAAACAAAAACCTCATTTTGGTCCTAGGTTTACGAACACATCAGACAAGCTAGTCAAAGATAGCACAACAAATAGCTGGTACGCATCATAGAATATACATGCCGAAGAAAACAATATATGTACCTGACACTGAGAAGAACTAATCCACCATTCATTTGAAGAAAAAAAAATATGGAAAGAAAAGAAACAACTGTACATAAGGTGACTTAAAAGATCTTTCTGTAATCTTTAATTTGAGATTGAAATTAGTAACAATTATAATATAGACTTTGGGGTAATATAGACTTTTTAAGTGATAGAAGTCTTATAAGAATTTCAAAGAGGCTACTAGAAGTCATTTAGGCTTATAAGAGATTTTGGAAAAAATGTCTTATAAGAGGTAAAAAAAAGAATGCTAAAAAAACTCTTGTAAGAGGTGGACCACCTCTTACAAGAGGTAAATCTCTTATAAGAGGAGAAAAAGAACACTACCTTAGGTACTGTTCTTTTTTTTGCCTCTTACAAGAGGTTACCTCTTATAAGAGATTTACAGTAAGAGCCTCTTTTTGAGGAGTTCTTTTTATATAAAAATAACCTCTTATAAGAACCTCTTATAAGAGATTTCTGTTCTTTTTTCACCTCTTACAAGAGCCTATATTATCCCAAAGTCTATATTACCCCAAAGTATAAAAATAGTGAGATAAAGGACAAGAAAAGATAAGTTCAAATTACTAATATATAAACTAGTTTAATGGCAAGTTAAATTCACAACAACAAAAAAATATTTTAAAAAAAATTGGGTTTGAAAATAGTTTGAGTCGACTTTGTTCTAGTGCGAATTGTGTCAAATACAACACTACTTCAAATACATCAACTATTCAAGAACATCATGGACAGTTACCATTTCAATGATGCACATATATTATTTTACGAACAGTGACCACTACAATCACATAAGTTTGCGTATATTCTAACTTCTAAGGGCTCGTTTCGTTGAGCTTAATTTTAGCCCAGCTCAAAAGTCATTTTGGACTTAAATAAGCCCAACCAAACACAGCCCTAACCCAACACTTCAATCAAAATAGGAAAGTCAAGAAATGAAGCGGAAGCATAAAAATCACGAACCAGTCCATCTGACGAAGCTCTTTGTTATAAGAGATTATAATAAATCATCAACACATTAGCAGGCAATGTGACAAATTTAAAAGTAAAACAATGATAATTGAAGAACTATAAGTTATTCGAACATTCAAAAGGAGACATTCCATGCAAACAAATGACACTCCTGAGTAAAATGCTAGCAGATGCATGGAGATGAGATATATAATACTGAAAATCAGAAACCTTCATCAACAATTATAATATAGACTTTGGGGTAATATAGACTTTTTAAGTGATAGAAGTCTTATACGAATTTGAAAGAGGCTACTAGAAGTCTTTTAGGCTTATAAGAGATTTTGAAAAAAATGTCTTATAAGAGATAAAAAAAAAACGCTAAAAAAACTCTTATAAGAGGTGGACCACCGTCTTATAAGAGGTAAATCTCTTATAAGAGGAGAAAAAGAACACTACCTTACCTCCTCTCCTCTAGATGCAGATCTAGAAATTCAATTTATCCTCTTCATCCTCTTATTGGTATCAAAATCATCCTTCATCCCCAATGTTTTTGAACACATTGTTCATAGCTTCCCCTCCTTTTGTTCCTTCCATTGATCAATTTTGAAGCTCCGTGTATGTTGATCCTTCCCATATTAATGTGTTCATCCCACCATATGAAAGCTTCCATACTACCAAACAAATTGGATGCTGAGGATTTTTCCAATTGGTGGGAATTGGGAAAACTCTTGTGGATGTGATGTTTGCATTTGTAGTCTTCATTTGGTGGAATCAAAGAAACCATAGAGTCCGTCAAATCGGACCAATCTACCAGGTTCTCCTAACCCGCTGGCAAACCGTGATCAAGATTTTGCGATTCCGCTTTATGGTGGGTCTAGATCCAGATGTCTTAAACCAATCACCCGCATATGTTTTTTTGTTTCCATATCTTCCAAATAAACTTCATTATTAATTTATTCATTAATCCATGAAGTTCTCTTCAAACCCTCCTAATTAAGCACGAAGTTTAATTAGATTATTACTGTTATATTTAGTAGTGCACGTTCCTTATAGTTTTATATATTAATTTTCTCTTGCACGCACTCACTTACGTATATATGTTATTCAAATGAAAGTCCCAACTCACCAGACCTCCATACCACAAATCAAAATGTACTGAGAACCTGATAACACTGAATCAAACTATGAGGAATGTTTCCAATTATTGATTGGGATGAGGAATATTTGGCTTCGATGCCATGGTGTAGCCACCATTGTTGATCATGTACCACTTTATTCGGCGATTGTTCATGCCCTTAGGAAGGTTTCCAAGGAGAAGTTTAAAAGTCTTATTATGCTCACTCAATCAATACCCAACGCAGGACTGCATCACTGTAACCATAGCTTCCAATGGATTAGGCTATGTGCATGGACATGAATTTTTTCCCAAACTGTCCCAATTTTTGAAAGTTTTTTTCAAACTGTTCTAATTTTTTTTTAAATTCCCAAACTGCCTCACTCGGTTTTTGAAAAACCGAGTTTAGTTAAAACTCACTCGGTTTTTTAAAACCGAGTGTTAGTCTTAGATTTTTCAAAGAGTAACGCTCGCTTTTCGAAAAACCGCGTAAGTTTTAACTAGACTCGATTTTTCGAAAACCGAGTTTGATAAATACTTTCGAAAGTGGGTCAGTTTGGTAAATACTTTCAAAAAGTGGGTCATTTTGGTAAAACATTCGTAAGACTATCTGACTATGCATGGTGCAGTGTCAACTTTGTTTGCAAGAAGATCTCTCAAAGTAGAAGAGTTTCTACTGAATTTATTTATTTCATTATTATTATACATTATTCATTATTGAGAGAGAAGCTACACAATATCAAAATATCGCTCTTGCTGTCCTTTCTTCCCCTATATATCAGTTGTCTTAAGCACCTTATAGCTAGGTTCCTTAGGTTCATCATATACGAAGAGGACTAACTGGTATATGCAAAAAAAGCAACATTGGACGGCTCACCACCCTCTGCACTCTTTACATAAATTCAACATTCAGAATTAATTACTCTCTTTTAGAATGCTATTTATGTTGGATGGCTAAATCCTACTACATATATATATATATATATATAGTATCCCCTCAAAATCCTAATATATATATGATATGGCTAAAAATAAGGGTTAAATCGGAACCGTCCAAATCAGGCACGAATCTTAAAGCTCGGAGGTAAAATGGTAATTTCACCTACAAACGGGTCCGAAATGGGAACTGAGTCTTTCCCCAAAAGCCCAAAAATTCACGAATGAATCCGTCTTAACTGGGTGCGGGTTCCAACCCGCAAGAAACTCAGTCCAGCTTGATAGAATTAGGATTTATGATTGTCCCTAATCAATGGCCCTGATCACTTCTATCCATCCACAGGGAAGTAGGGATGTGATCTTATCCCGAAACTAGTTCCTAAGGCGGCTATAAATACTCCCCATCCCCCACTGTTACCAGGTAATCAATTTTTTGCCAATCAAAACTCTTTCATAATCCTTCTGATTAGTGACTAGAGCGTCGGAGGGTGCGTCGCCGGAATCAACCCCGGTGTTTCGCACTTTTTACAGGTCAGCGGCTGGGAGATCACGGTCATACTCCGACGGAAAGGATGTTCAGGTTTGACTATTCAACATCCCAAGAATCCACAAATCTATCTGTTTGCCCCCACACCGATTTCAGCGGCAGCAGATTGGCGCCGTCTGTGGGAAACACGAATAGCAATCCATCCTCTTCCATCGGTTAAGATCACCTCCAGCCACGCCTCCAAGGAAACTGAGATCTAGAGGGTCCAACCGTGCACCCACTCATCCTCAATCGCAACAGGAGGCTCCACTCCAATCGTACGAAGATGAGTCCAGAGGCTCACCAGAGTACCGTCGAAGGGATGATGCAGTCTATCGTCGTCTCCACAAGATGGAGAGGCGCCTCGGTCAACTAGACAGGGAAGAGGACCTAAGAGGGAGGACCCTCCATCCAAGCAGACCTCCGTTCTCCCGAACTATCATGGAGGCTTCCGTTCCAGCAAACTTCAAGCCCCCGCAGTTCGAGACATATATGGGGGAGTCAGACCCTGTGGATCACATCGAGAGTTTCAAAACCCTCATTATGATCCACCAAGCTTCCGATGCTTTACTGTGCAAGACCTTCCCAGCCACTCTCAAGGGTCTGGCTCGGGAATAGTAGTCTCGCCTCGCCCCATCCTCCATCTTCTCCTTTGAACAATTTGAAACCCTCTTCATCACCTACTTCGTGAGCAGTCGCCAAACCAAGAAGACTAGTATTTCACTACTCTTTCTCAATCAGAAGAAGGGTGAGAAACTAAGAGATTATGTTAAGCGGTTTACCGCAGAGGGTAGGTCCATTGCCTCCCTCGACCAATCGATCACTGCAGTCGCCTTCCAGTCCAATGTCCTCAATTCGAGCCTTCGTTCCCCCCTAGCCAAAAAGCCCCCGCGAGACTTCTCCGACATTCTTCTCAGAAGCGAGAAGTACATCCAAACTGAGGAAGCTGAACATCGCCCTACATTCGAGGGGTCTTCCTCAGGAAGCAAGAGAAAGGCAGTCGAAGATGAGGGAGCTAAGAAACTCCAGAAGTACAACGGAGGTCAGCGACGCCCGTCTCCCAGATTTGAGAAGTTTACCCCTCTCAACACCAATGTTTCAACTATTCTCATGGAGGTTGAGAAAGAGGGAGTCCTGCCTCCTGCCTCGAAGATGAATACCCCCGGGAAGAAGAGGGACAAGGAGAAGTGGTGCCGATATCATCGAGACCACGGCCACGACACCAATGACTGTCGGGCTTTAAAGAATGAAATTGAAGCCCTCATTTAGAGAGGGCAGTTGTCCAAGTTTGTAAGAAAGGACCGGATCGATCTTCCTCCACTCCCCATGGGGGCTAACAAGCGTCCTGAGAGGCGCGATGAGACACCTGAGTTTGAAGAAGAACGCGTCTTGCACCTCATCCATGGAGGCCCAATGGGAGGAACCTCCAACTCTTCTCGAAAGGCTTTCATCCAGGAGGTCAATTCGGTGCACAGCATACCCCCTCCCAAAGGTCTCGGAGTCCCGGTTATTTTCTCGGATGAAGATCTAGAGGGTGTCCGAACACCCCACTGTGATGCACTGGTGATTAACCTCCACATGGCTAACTTCAAAGTGGAGAGGATTCTGGTGGATAACGGCAGTTCTGTCAACATCCACTTCTTAGCGGCCTTCTGAGGACTCAAGTTATCGCGGGACAGGCTCAAGCCCGCTGGCTACATGCTCCATGGGTTCACGGGAGTGCCAGTGACTATCGAAGGGGTCATAACCCTCGACGTAACCGCTGGAAAAACTCCTACTATCCGGACGGAACCAATGGACTTTATGGTTGTTGACATCCCAGCCGCTTACAATGTGATCCTGGGCCGACCTGGCCTAGCTACCCTAGAAGCTGTCCCATCGGCTTATCACCTCAAAATGAAGTTCCCCACCAAGGCAGGTGTAGGGGAAGTAAGGGGAAGTCAGGAGATGGCCCGCAAGTGTTACATGACCTCGACCAGGGGACCTGTCATTTCCTTCGAGAATCTTGAGATTCTCCAAGGGAACACCCAGCCTATGTCAGAACTAGTAGACGAGCTGGAGGAAGTGCTCTTCTCAGAGCACGATCCGAACTACAAATTCTTCATCAGCAAAACCCTCCCCTCTACCTTCTTTTCTGACATAGTCCATTGCATCAGGAAGAACCATGACCTCTTCGCCTGGACAGCTGCCGACATGCCAGGGATCTCCGAGGACCTCCTTGTCCACCACCGAAGTGTTGCTCTGGGGTCCAAACCAGTCCAGCAGAAGAGGCGCAAGTTCGCCCCTGAGCGCCAGCAGGCCATAAAGAAGGAAGTGGACAAGCTCCTCAAAGCACGGTTCATACAAGAAGTCAACTATCCCAAGTGGCTCTCTAATGTTGTTATGGTCAAGAAGGCCAATGGAAGCTGGAGGATTTGCATGGACTTCACTGACTTGAACAAGGCATGCCCCAAGGATCCTTTCCCTCTCCCCAGCATCGACACCTTGCTCGACGCTACTTTGGGCCATGAGCTGCTGAGCTTCATGGATGCTTTCTCCGGATACAACCAAATCAGAATGTTCCCCCCAGATATCCCGAAGACTTCCTTCGTCACAGATCAAGGCCTCTATTGCTACCGAGTGATGCCCTTCGGTCTCAAAAATGCTGGTGCCACCTACCAGCGCCTCGTCAATAAGGTCTTCCAGAATCAGATCGGCCGAAACATGGAAGTGTACGTTGATGACATGCTAGTCAAAAGTATCCATGGGTCCAACCATGTCGCCGACCTATAAGAATCCTTCGACATGTTGAGGAAGCATAATATGGGACTAAACCCGAACAAGTGTGCGTTCGGGATCTCGTCTGGTAAGTTCCTGGGCTTCATGGTCAGTCAGAGGGGGATCGAAGCTAACCCCGAGAAGATCAAAGCCATACTGGACATGGCTCCTCCTACAAGTGTGAAAGAAGTTCGAAAGCTTACAGGACGCCTCACGGCCATAGGACGCTTCCTTTCTAAGTCAGGGGAGAAGTGTCTTCCTTTTTTCAAAGCCCTCAGGGGGCTAAGGGCTTCGAGTGGGGCCAACAGCAGTAGGAATCGTTCGATCAACTGAAAGCCTATCTGGTCAACCCCCCACTCCTCAGCAAGCTTATTCCCGGGGAAACACTCTTCCTCTACCTCGCTGCCTCCGAGCAAACCCTCAGTGCAGTCCTAGTGAGGGAAGAAGACAAGGCTCAGAAGCCTATCTATTATGTGAGCAAGGTCCTTAAAGATGCTGAGCTCCGCTATCCAAGATTGGAAAAGATAGCATATGCCTTGGTAATGGCAGCCAGGAAGCTCCGTCCTTATTTTCAATCCCACTCGGTGGTCGTCTTTACCGACCAGCCGCTTAAGCAAGTCCTGCACAAGCCCGAGACCTCCGGGCATCTGATGAAGTGGTCGATCGAGCTAAGTTAACATGACATATCCTATCAGCCTCGGACTGCAATCAAGGCTCAAGCCTTAGCTGAATTTATAATGGAAAGCACCATCCTGGAGGTGAGTCAAGCAGCCAATGGGCTGCCTATCTGGACAGTATATGTAGACAGGTCTTCTTGCGCCGAAGAGAGCGGAGTCGGAGTCATTCTGGCAGGCCCAGATGACTTCGTTCTCCAATACTCCCTCCGCTTCAACTTCAAAGCTTCCAACAACGAAGCTGAGTATGAAGCCCTAATAGCAGGCCTGGGTATGGCTCGTAAGGCAGGAGCGCAACGTGTCCGAATATTCAGTGACTCGCAACTGGTGGTTAATCAAGTCTTAGGATACTACGAGATACGAGACGACTGGATGGCAAAGTACCTGGCCAAGGTTCAAAGTCTCATGGCTTCATTCGAAGAGGCTCAGCTCCACCGGATTCCTGGAGAAGAAAACTCCCAAGCAGATGCCCTATCAAAATTGGCCTCCTCCTCCCTCCAAGGTCTCGAGCAGATCGTCCTAATCGAAGTACTCCTAAGACCAAGTATAGAAGAAGAAGCTCCCGACTCGATGGAGTCGCTGCCCGTCCAACTCCGGGACAACTGGATGAAGCCTTTGATAGAATTCCTCAGGGATGGGACCCTTCCCCAAGATCCAAAAGAAGCTCGTCGAATCTGAACGAGAGCGGAGCGGTACACCCTTGTTGAAGGAGTCTTGTACAAACGCTCCTATACCCAAGTAGATGGCAGACCCTACTTGAGATGCCTCTCCCCGGAAGAAGCCTCGTATGCCCTACAAGAACTCTACGAAGGCATAGGCGGAGCCCACTCAGGATCAAGGTCCCTCGCTAGGAAAGTTTTGAACTACGGGTACTTCTGGCCTACTCTACTTCGAGATGCCGAGCAACACGTTCGACAATGCAGTCCTTGTCAGCAGTTCTCCAACATCTACCGATTACCCAAAGCACAACTTACATCTCTATCGAATCCAATTCCCTTCGCAGTGTGGGGGATGGACTTGCTAGGTCCATTCCCACCAGCTCCAGGCCAGCTCAAGTTCCTAGTCGTGGCAATCGACTACTTCTCTAAGTGGATCGAAGCCGAATCTCTGGCCACTATTACTGAGAACAACGTGCTGCAGTTCTTCTAGAGAAATGTAATCTGTAGGTTCGGCGTACCTCGGGTCCTGATAACAGATAATGGAACACAATTTATAGGGACAGCATTCCGATCTTTATGTGAAGATCTCGACATTCAGCAATGCTTCTCCTCCGTCTCCCATCCTCAGTCTAATGGTCAAGTAGAGAACACCAACAGGCACATCCTCTTCGGCATCAAGAAGAGACTAGATAAGTCGGCCAAAGGCTTATGGGCAGAATAACTCTCTAACGTATTGTGGAACTACCGCACTACAAAAAGGACCCCCACGGGAGAGTCGCCCTTTAATCTCACCTATGGGTTCGAGGCCGTAATCCCCTTAGAAGTTGGTTTGCCATCCCCTCGCCTTATTGCCTATGATGAAGAGCAGAACACCAGAGAGCTCCGGAAGAATCTGGACCACATTGATGATCTCCGTGAAAGAGCTTCAATTCGCCAGCAAAATTATCGAAGAAGAATCGAGCAGGCCTATAACAAAAGAGTCCGTCCCATCAATCTCAAGGAAGGGAACTTAGTCCTCAGAAAGCTAGCTATCTCATTTCCCAGCTAAAAGAGTAAACTAGCTCCGAATTGGGAAGGACCGTACAAGGTTTCCAAGGTAGTCCGGTCAGGAGCATATCGTCTTGAAGACCTCGAAGGCAGAGAGATACCAAGAACTTGGAATGCCAACCATTTACTGAAGTACCAAGAGGGTGTTTGAACGCCTCTCCGAGTACCTTCAAGTGTCGAGCCCTTCCTATCTTTTTATTTGTACTTGCATCTTTATTTTCTCATTGTAATAATGGCTTGCAACTTAGAAGCAGTAGATTAGCAGTTATCAATAAAGAAATTCTTTCCCCTGATAATTCCCTTGTGATTATTTTATCTCTCTATTTCAGACCTTTAACTGCTTTTACTCGAACGACGTGTTCGGAGTCCAAAACTTGGTTCGATTCCGCTTCGCAAGCTCGCTCTTAAGCGAGCTGGAAGTGGTTCGCCATTCGGAATTGCTCCCACAACCGTTGAAATTCACTCGAACGATATTTTCGGAGTCCAAAACTTGGTTCGATTCCACTTTGCAAGCTCGCTCTTAAGCGAGCTAGAAGTGGTTCGCCATTCGGAATTGCTCCCACAACCGTTGAAATTCACTCGAACGACGTGTTCGGAGTCCAAAACTTGGTTCGATTCCACTTCGCAAGCTCGCTCTTAAGCGAGCTAGAAGTGGTTTGCCATTCGGAACTGCTCCCACAACCGTTGAAACTTACTCGAACGACGTGTTCAGAGTCCAAGACTTAGCTCGATTCCGCTTCGGAAGCTCGCTCTTAAGCGAGCTAAAAGTTAGACATGGTAGAAGAGTACTTGGAGGAGCTAACCTTTCGTTCTTATGATTCGTGTAAAGTTGAAGTAATTCTTCAAGAGGCGGCTCTCCACTGCAAGAAACTGGCTTCTCTTACAATTTGCAGTGGCTCTCATATGGGGGAGGCTGCAAAAACAATAGCACTGCTTATCAATCTCAAGTTCACAAGGTTGACATTCCGTGCCTATAAGAAGGAAGATTTGCTTCTGGTTTTAAGTAGTTGTCAAAGTTGAAGTTGTAATTCTCGGTTTGGGACTTCAGCACGCCTTGTCGAGCGTTCTTGGCACCGACGCCAAAAAAAAAAACTCTCGCTTTGGGACTTCGGCGCACCTTGCGGAGCGCTCTTGGCACCGACGCCCAAACATGAGAAAAAACTCTCGCATTGGACTTCGGCACACCTTGTCGAGCTCTCTTGGCACCGACGCCCAAACGTGAGAAAAAACTCTCGCTTCGAACTTCGGCACACCTTGCCGAGCGCTCTTGGCACCGACGCCCAAATGTGAGGAAAAACTCTCGCTTTGGATTTCGGCACACCTTACCGAGCGCTCTCATAAGCGAGTAAGAAGTGACCCGCCTTTCAAAAGTACTCCTACAACCACAGATGACTAACAAAACACAAAAGTCCAGAAGAGGGAACAAGCTTTGCTTCTATAAAGTTTGGGAACAAATCAAATTACAAGGCTTATACTTTTATCTATAACGAAGTTACAAGAGTTAAAAAGCCAAAATTACAAGACCGACTCCTCGTACTTAGACAAAGATTGAAAACATGGAAAACAAAAGACTACTTCAACGCCTCTTAAGCGCAGGGATGTTCCGCTTTAAAGACACTCGGGGACGGCGGCGCCTAACCTCAGAGCTCGTCCCTAGACCGGCAAACTGAGATGCATCTTCTGCGCTAATTCTGACTGTCGCACCAACAGACGCTTCGCTCGATGAGACAGCCACCCCACTTTGGGCATCACCTGGACTTTGCCGAGTAACAGGCGAACGAGTCGCAAGCTCGTAAAATGAAATCCCTCGCTCGCTCTCTTCACGGGTACACGAAGTGCTTTTGACGTTGATCGGTCCCGAATGGGGCTTGAGGCGAGCAACCTCCGCCTCTAGCTCGACTATTCGTTGCTTCAGAGAGTCGTCCTTCACGGCTATCTTGAAGCGAGGGGGCACAGCGGAGCCCGTGGCACCAGAGCTGTCGGCAATAATTCAGCGGAGCTGAGTAACCTCGATACTCTTATCGACCGTAACCCTCTTCAACTCGTCGACCTCCACCATCAACTCATCGCGCTCGGCCATCAACTTGCCCACTGCCGCTGTTAATTCTTCTTCCTCTGCCAAAAGCTCTTCTTCTACTATTCGCAAGTGGTGGATTTCAGCTAATAGTTCGTCCCTCTCCGTTGTCATCTTTGACAAGGAGTGGCAGAGACACTTAAGGCTCAAACCGAGACTAAACGCTGTCGACGAGCCATCATCATCGCCTTCAGGGATCATCTCAGCAAGCCTCCCTTCTAGTCTTTGAATCTCGATGTCTCGGTGGCCTACAATTAGTTGTAGATGATTTCGTTCACTTTCGGCTCTGTGCAGCCCCAACTCAACTTCATAAAGGCGTTCTCAGCACCTAGCGAGGCACAACTTCGTTGCCCCTAGGCCGACCTCGGAACATAGCTCCTCTGCCGTATGAGTTGGTTCGACAAGCTGTGTCACCTCCACGAGCTGAAAATTCCAAGGCAAACGACGAAAACACTTAGCAAAAATTGGCAAATTTTGTTAACACAAAGCTGACTCCTGAACAAGGTAACGCGTACACTACAAAATTTCGAAAATTTTTTGTGAACATGTAGCCGATGTAAACCCTACAGGTGGATTGCATCCGACATGACAAATAAAGTTGAGTGGTACTACTTAAGGATAAAAGATGTTGATCAATATAGTTGTCAGTAACTTAATTTAATCGATGAACATTCGATATCTTAACATGGGGAGCTGAACGAGCATATAATAAAAGGAGCCCATAAATATAATTTGGGATTAGGAAGGTAGTGCAACAATAGCTCTTTAGTGGACCGAGCTATTGTTAATGGGCTTGGGTTGTGTGTTCGGGCTGAACACGGGATACCCAGATTCGTTAGGAGACCTAACCTTAATTTCTCCTCATGGTCCCTGCCGTAGCCTTATATATATCCTCTATTCTCTGGCCGTCATTGATGATCTGAGATATAAGATTTTTTCTCTAAATTCGTGATTCACGTAAGGAGAGAAAGAGAGGTCAACCAAGGAGAAGAAAGGTTGGGAGATCATCGCCCACACGACGTCCAACCCGAGGAAGGAATACGTGCAGAAGATCTTGGGGTCGCTGACAGCTCGAGGTTGCTAGAAACTATCGTCTTCTTCTCATTGCAGGTATAATTCGTAAACCCTAGATTCCGTTATAAAGGGTTAGATCACGTATTTAATCTGTTAATCTTTCATGATCGATACACACACCAATCCGTAGTCCTGGAAATCATAGCAGTTCCATCAATTGGTATAAGAGCCGGTATTGGATCTGCGTATTGATTGTTACATCCATGTTGTCCAATAAAACTTGCGTTGTATGATAGTCGGTAGATGTAGATCTGTTCTAACTCAATTTTGCAGGCATCTTAGATCCAACTATTATGGTCCAATGCATGTTTTGTTTGTGTTGTTGTTGTTTTGTGGATGTAATTAATATCACGAGGGTTGATCGTGCTTATAATTTTAATTTTTCAATCTAGATTATGTGTGAACTCCTTCGGGAGGCATAGGATTGATGTAATTTTAATTTTTCAATCTAGATTATGTATGAACTCTTTCGTGAGGCATAGGATTAATGTAATTTTAATTTTTTTCAATCTAGATTATGTATGAACTCCTTCGGGAGGCATAGGATTGATGTAATTTTAAATTATTTTTTTTTCGATCGATCGTGATGGCGGTGGTGGCTGTTTCTGACGCCGGAGGAGATGCTGTTTTTAGGCAGTCCGGAGATCGACAGATGGTTTTCGATGAAGAAATCGGCAGCCAAACTTTAAAAAAAAAAAAACTTGGGATTCGCACAGTCGGGGAAGAATCAGGAAAGATGGCCATAATAGTTAGATATTTATTTTCAAATTTATTGCCATTATTGCTTATTCTGATTATGCATGTTTATTATTTTGTGATTTGTTTTGAAAAACTAGGATCACATTAATAATGGACAACATGGACATAAATTAACTAGTAGAAAAATCCTCATTGTTAAATAACTAAGTGGGAGAGGAAATTCATTTAACATGAATCCCACGGTCTCCATTGCTGGTTTGTAGGTGATATAATTATACTTGCGTGTTGGCTTTAGTGCTTTCCTCCATATCGGATGAGTATAATTATGGATCACCAGTACAAACGTCCTTAGGGATAATTGTAGAAAGTTACCTAGTATGTGTTAACTTCTCCATCTGAAGGAACTCAATACAAGATAATGGACTTAGTATTAAGCAATGGCATACACTTAGATACAAATAATGGTATCCTCCCCATCGGAGTCACTGCTATTATTTGTAGGACCAGAGCAAGATCAACAGATTAATTTTATTTGTCATAAAGTTGTGTTGACGTGATAGTAAAATTAATAGAAAAAACCTACTTGAACAAATATTGAATTTGTATACATCCACACTATCGTGGCATGCTAAATTCATGGTGTTTAAGGTGTTGGTGAATTTTTTTTATTGTTTTGAGGGAATCAATATTTAATTAATTCAAAAAGTTTTGCCTTGCATAATTTTTTTATGTGATTCTCAGGATTTCAAAAAAAAAATGGGTTCTTTCAGTCCACTTATGGTGATTCTTAAAGAAAACAAACTTACTGGATCTAATTATATTGACTGGAAACGTAACTTGGATATTGTCTTAACTGCTGAAGAGTACAAATTTGTGCTCAATGAGGAATGCCCACCTAAGCCTGATGCTAACTCTGATGAAGAGGTCAAAGATGCTTATAAGAAGTGGAAAAAGGCAGATGAGATGGCGCGGTGTTACATTTTGGCATCTATGTCAAATGTACTGCAGCATCAGCATCAGGCCATGCCCACAGCTTATGATATGATGTACAACCTTAAGGAACTCTTCGGACATCACAGTAGAGCAGCTAGGCAATTTGCTATGAAGAGTTTGATGAGAGCATCTATGGCTGAGGGGACACCAGTAAGGGATCATGTTCTCAAGATGATGGGTCATCTAAATGAGATGGAGATCCTTGGTGCTGAAATCGATGGGAAAACCCAGGTCGATATCATTCTCGGGACCCTGCCTAAAAGTTTTGACTCGTTTTGCCTTAATTACAACATGAACAAAAGGTTGTATAGTTTGGCAGAACTTACAAAAGAACTACAGGATGCTGAAGCTCTCTTCAACAGAATGCCCATGTTTATGTGACTGAAAAGGACTCTACTTCTAAGCCGAAAGGTGGTAAGAAGAAGAAAGTTCAGAAACAAGTAAACTCAGCAAAGAAGGGCATGGGACCTCAAGGCGCTGTGAAAAAGCCGAAAGGCAAGTGTTTCAAGTGCAAAGGGTCAGGACATTGGAAGACTGACTGTCCACTTCTCAAACAAGAGAACAAAAAAGGTATATCTCATTTACTAGTTGTTGAAACATGTTTAACGGTGTTATCTACCGGCACCTGGTGTGTAGATACAGGAGCCACTAATCATGTCTGCAATACATTGCAGGGGTTCCAGGAAACCAGACGGCTCAGTGATGGAGAGATATGCTTGTTTATGGGTGACGCTACAAGAGTAGCGGCCGTTGCAATAGGAGATGTTATTTTATCTTTTGGTAGAAATAAGTCTTTGACATTGAGAGATTGTCTTTATGCACCTTCACTTAGAAGGAATTTAATTTCTGTTTCCATGCTAGTTAAGGATGGATATTCAGTTTATTTTAATGACAATATTGTTATTAGAAAAAATAAGCATTATATCTCTTCTGGTGCATTGGTTGATAATCTATATGTCATTAATCCTATTTTGCCCACGATGCAACTTATGGAAATGAATAATATGTCTTCTAACATAAATAAGAGAAAAGAACCTTCTTGTATGAACCAAACATATCTTTGGCACTTGCGATTGGGGCATGTTAACCTAAGAAGGATTCAAAGACTGGTTAAAGATGGACCTTTGAGTTCATTGGAAGTAGAGGCACTACCAGTCTGTGAATCCTGCTTGGTAGGTAAAATGACCAAAAGGCCTTTCAAGGCAAAGGGGTATAGGGCCAAAGATGTGTTGGAATTGGTTCATTCTGATTTGTGTGGGCCCATGACTGTCCAGGCTAGAGGTGGCTTTGAATATTTTGTCACATTTACTGACGATTATTCAAGGTATGGATATATTTATTTGATGTGCCGTAAGTCTGAGTGCTTTGAGAAATTCAAAGAGTACAAGGCAGAAACGGAGAAACGTCATGGAAAATGTATCAAGTCATTACGTTCAGATCGTGGTGGCGAGTATCTCTTTGTGGAGTTTAGGAACTATTTGTCAAAGGCTGGGATTACATCCCAATTATCAGCACCTGGAACACCCCAACAGAATGGTGTAGCAGAAAGAAGGAATAAAACTCTTATGGAGATGGTTAGATCAATGATGAGTTATTCAGATTTACCAGATTCGTTTTGGGGATATGCCTTAGAAACTGCAGCTTATATTTTGAACTTGGTTCCTTCTAAGTCAGTACCAATTACTCCCACAGAACTGTGGACTGGGCGTAAGCCTAGTCTGAAACATGTTCGGATTTGGGGTAGTCCAGCACACGTGTTGAATGGGAACGCCGATAAGTTGGAATCTTGTACAGAAGTACGCTTGTTTGTAGGCTATCCAAAAGGAACAAAAGGAGGTTTATTTTATAGTCCTAAGGATCAGAAGGTCATTGTTAGCACCAATGCTCAATTCTTAGAGGAAGACTATGTGATGAACCATAAACCCATAAGTAGAGCTGTTCTAGAAAAACTGAGAGGTGAGACACCAAATACTTCAGTACCAACAGTACAACAGGATGTACCACCAGTAACTGCACAACGTGTCACATATGTTACACCAAACCGATAGTGCCTCGTCGTAGTGGGAGGGTTGTGATACAACCTGATAGATATATGTTCTTGGGAGAGTCGTCAGACTTTGTCCCTGAGGAACAAGATTATGATCCCTGTACCTACAATGAAGCACTCCAAGATAAAGATGCCGAGTCTTGGCAAAAAGCAATGATATCTGAAATAGAATCTATGGATTCTAATCAAGTCTGGGAGCTTGTAGAACCACATATTGGTGTAAAAGCCATTGGATGCAAGTGAGTCTATAAGAGAAAAAGAAGATCAGACGGTAAGGTTGAAACCTTTAAAGCTCGGCTTGTTGCATAAGGTTTTACTCAAAGAGAGGGTATCGATTATGAGGAAACTTTTTCGCCAGTGGCCATGCTTAAGTCTATCCGGATTCTTTTATCTATTGCAGCTCATCTTGATTATGAGATTTGGCAAATGGAGGTCAAGACAGCTTTCCTTAATGGAGGTCTTGAGGAAGACATCTATATGAAGCAACCAGACGGGTTCATTGAAAAGGGCCAAGAGCATCTTATTTGTAAGCTCAAGAAGTCCATTTATGGACTTAAGCAAGCTTCCAGATCTTGGAACATATGTTTTGATCAGGTGATAAAATCCTATGGATTTGATCAATGTCAAGATGAATCGTGTGTATACAAAAAGTGTGACGGAAACGTAGTGGTATTCCTAGTACTTTACGTGGATGACAACTTCCTCATTGGAAACAATGTGAAGGTATTATCTAACGTAAGGGTATGGTTATCCAAACAGTTTGATATGAAGGACTTGGGAGAAGTAGGTCACATCCTTGGGATCAAAGTTCTATGAGATCTCAAGAAAAGGATGTTGGGCTTGTCCCAAGCTTCCTATATCGATACTATACTAACTCGTTTTAGCATGCAAAATTCTAAGAAAGGTTTCTTACCTTTTAGACATGGAATTGCCCTATCAAAGGAGCAGTGTCCGAGGACACCTAAAGAGATAGAGAACATGAAAGCAGTTCCTTATGCTTCAGCAGTAGGAAGCTTAATGTATGCAATGCTATGTACGAGACCAGATATCTGCTTTGCCGTTGGCATGGTTAGCAGATATCAGTCTAACCCGGGGCAAGAGCACTGGACTGCCGTAAAGCATATTTTGAAGTACCTGAAAAGGACTAAAGATTACATGCTAGTTTACCAGGCAGATAGTTTAGTTGCCTTGGGGTATACAGACTCAAATTTTCAGTCAGATAGGGATTCCAGGAAATCAACCTCAGGTTATGTATTTACTTTGGGAGGTGGAGCCACTATATGGAGGAGTATCAAGCAAAAATGTATTGCTGATTCTACCATGGAAGCCGAGTATGTGGCAGCCGCTGAGGCAACCAAAGAAGCGGTTTGGCTCAGAAACTTCCTATTGGACTTGGATGTGGTACCTAATTTGCCTAAGGCTATTACACTTTATTGTGATAATAGTGGTGCAGTTGCAAATTCGAAGGAACCACGAGCCCATAAGACAGGTAAACACATTGAGCGTAAGTACCACCTGATACGAGATTTCGTAAAGAAAGGAAAAATTGCTGTGATCAAGATAGCATCAGCAGACAACCTAGCTGATCCCTTCACTAAGAGCTTACCAGCTAAGGCTTTTGATAGTCATGTTAAGACAATGGGAGTCAGATGCGTAGCAGCATGGTTTTGAGTATAAGTGGGAGATTTGTAAAAGTATACTGAAAAGCAATGCTTTGAGTATAAGTGGGAGATTGTTAGGGTTATATACTGAAAGCATCACTTTTGTATTAACTTTATTTCCTTATTTTTTTTTGAATGAGAATCATATGTTTGCATATTGTGTTTATTATAATATTAATGCAAGTGTCTGATATTCTATAAGGTTGATAATATGGTGTGAGGTGACATACAGAAGATCATATTTATCAGTTCCATATGGAATATATAAATAGTTCACAACCTAGACGGACTTGGACAATCCATTGGAAAGGTTGTAGTGTAATCTGGTATTAGTCTATCTTGACTATAGGTTTACACTAGTACACTTTGTGTGTATTGAACAGGACCACTTGAGGTTGTTCTTTTTGTACTGACTACAAAAGAAAACAAACACCTATGTTATTATGTATGCTTATGCTCTTAATCCAGATATAATAACAGACATGTATATGCAGTGTGCATTACTTTGACTCATAAAAGAGTGAGATTCATTATGGATCAACAACCTCTATGAATTGGGTAATAACATTGTATGTATGATGGGCTGTTGATTGTAAGGGGATCCATGTCTCGATACGTCGGGTTGATGATGTCCCCTTAAGGAGCTCATAAGAATTTGTCATGTAAACCCTGCAGGTGGATTACATCCGACATGACAAATAAAGTTGAGTGATACTACTTAAGGATAAAAGATGTTGATCAATATAGTTGTCAGTAACTTAATTTGATCGACGGACATTCGATATCTTAACATGGGGAGCTGAACGAGCATATAATAAAAGGAGCCCATAAATATAATCTGGGATTAGGAAGGTAGTGCAACAATAGCTCTTTAGTGGACCGAGCTATTGTTAATGGGCCTGGGTTGTGTGTTCGGGCTGAACACGGGATATCCAGATTCGTTAGGAGACCTAACCCTAATTTCTCCTCATGGTCCCTACCGTAGCCTTATATATATCCTCTATTCTCTGGCCGTCATTGATGATCTGAGATATAAGATTTTTTCTCTAAATTCGTGATTCACGTAAGGAGAGAAAGAGAGGTCAGCCAAGGAGAAGAAAGGTTGGGAGATCGTCGCCCACACGACGTCCAACCCGAGGAAGGAATACGTGCAGAAGATCTTGGGGTCGCTGACAGCTCGAGGTTGCTAGAAACTATCGTCTTCTTCTCATCGCAGGTATAATTCGTGAACCCTAGATTCCGCTATAAAGGGTTAGATCACGTATTTAATCTGTTAATCTTTTATGATCGATACGCACACCAATCCGTAGTCCTGGGAATCATAGCAGTTCCATCAGCTCCATGGTTCGCGGCTCCGAACTATGAAGTACTTGTCCCACCAGTGCTTTATGGAGTCGGGGCAGCTGACGAGCCGAGCACCAAGCCTCGGAGCCAAGTAGAAGCACCCTCAAGTTCGGCTCGATCTCGGCTGCCTGATAGTGGAGCGCGAACCCATTGATGACCCTCCACGCATTCGGCATCAGTTGGATGGGGCTGACCCCGAACCACCTCAGCACCTGAACGGCGAACAGGTGAAGGGGCAGACGCGCCCCGGCGATGAAGGCGTCGACCGGCCAGAAACACATGTTTGCTGTTATCGGCGAGTTGGCCCTCACCCCAGGACCCGGCAGTATCAACTCATCCTCCTCCGGGATATGAAAACACTCCCGGATCGCTGCCAGGTCTGCCCCGTTAAAAATGGAGACTGTGTCGTCCGCTTCCGAGGACTCTCTCGCTGCGTTCTCTTCGAAGCTCTGCCCTCAGCCATATACTATAAGCTCGGCATGCTCCTCCGGAAGCTCTCGAACTGTATGGAGCCCCGTCAACACGCCTGGCAGCCTGCCGAACTCCCCTATACGCTTTGGATCTTCCACTATGGTGTCCCAACCATCGACTTTCTTGCCCTTGTCGATGCGAGGTCTCTGGCTCGGAGATGGCTCTTCGCCAGCGGAGGGGGAGGGCTCCGAAATAGGGGAAAGAGACATTTTCTACTTGAAATAAACTAAGTATAATTTACATTGAAGTGACACGCTCGGTCGGAAAGTTCACCGGAGTGCTGTCGACAATCGCCAGAATCTCTCTCTAGTGAAAATAACCGTCTGAGTAAAAAATCGAGAAGTGAAAAATGAGAAGGGGGGTGGTATTATAGAGGTTGGCACACAAAACGAGGATGTTGGGCTTCAAAAGACCAACGGTCAGGCCCATTTACAAAAAACGACAAAGTTGTAACATCGCATTAATGACTAGCGGTCAAAATCGTCAGAAGATCAATGGTCAAAAGGCCAGCTGTCATCACCAAGCTATCAGACTCGCTTTGGACATCGGCACGTCCTGCCAAGTGCTCTTGGTACCGACACCCAAACGTGAGAAAAAACTCTTGCTTTGGTCTTCGGCACGCCCTGCCGAGCCTTCTTGGCACCGACGCCCAAACATGGAAAAAATTCTCACTCCGGGACTTCGGCACGCCTTACCGAGCACTCTTGGCACCGACGCCCGAACTTGAGAAAAAACTCTCGCTTTGGGTTTCGTCATGCCTTGCCGAGCGCTCTTGGTACCGATGCCCAAACGTGAGAAAAAACTCTCACGTTGGACTTCAGCACGCCTCACCGAGTACTCTTGGCACCGACGCTCAAACGTGAGAAAAACTCTCACGTTGGACTTCGGCACGCCTTGCCGAGCTCTTTTGGCACCGACACCCAAACATGGAAAAAAATCTCACTCCGGGACTTCGGCACGCCTTACCGAGCGCTCTTGGCGCCGACGCCCGAGTGTGAGAAAAAACTCTCGCTTTGGGCTTCGGCACGCCTTGCCGAGCGCTCTTGGCACCGACGCCCAAACGTGAGAAAAAACTCTTGTGTTGGACTTCGGCACGCCTCGCCGAGCGCTCTTGGCACCGACGCTCAAACGTGAGAAAAAACTCTCATGTTGGACTTCGGCACGCCTTGCCGAGCGCTCTTTGCACCGACGCCCAAACATGAAAAAAATTCTCACTCCGGGACTTCGGAACGCCATGCCGAGCGCTCTTGGCACCGATGCCCGAACGTGAGGAAAAACTCTCGTTTTGGACTTCGGCACGCCTTGCCGAGAGCTCCTGGAACCGACCCCCAAACGTGAGAAAAAATTCTCGCATTGGACTTCGGCACGCCTCGCCGAGCGCTCTTGGCACCGACGCTCAAACGTGAGAAAAAACTCTCGTGTTGGACTTCGGCAAGCCTTGCCGAGCGCTCTTGGCACCGACGTTCAAACGTGAGAAAAAACTCTCGCGTTGGACTTCGGCACGCCTCGCCGAGCGCTCTTGGCACCGACGCCCAAACGTGAGAAAAAACTCTCGCTTTGGATTTCGGCACGCCTTGCCGAGCGCTCTTGGCACCGACTCCCAAACGTGAGAAAAAACTCTCGCGTTAGACTTCGGCACGCCTCGCCGAGCGCTCTTAGCACCGACGCTCAAACATGAAAAAAAACTCACTCCGGACTTCGGCAAAGACTCACCGAACCCCTTTTTACATGTGTCGCCACGCCGAGGTATCTCTGCACCTCGGTAGGAGACCCCGAACCCCCCTAGACTTTGGCCTCCTTCCTGACACGTATTTGGAGGGGGTCGGCAACGTCGCCGAAGCAACTTGTCACCAAATGAAGAGAAATACACCTTTGAGCAACCACGGGCATTAGATCTCCCCGAAATTTGCGCCCAATGCTGATGGAGAGCCCAGATCGCGCCACGTCATAAATGGTATTAAAAATTAATTTTTTATTTATTAAAATATAATTATTTATTTGAAAATTACGAAAAAATGATTAAAAAATTCAGGAAAATTAATTAAAAATTCTGAAAAATAATTATAAGTTCGGGGAAATATTTTTGAACTACTAGGTAAATAATTATTGCTTAGAATAATTAATTAATGTCCCCGAACAATAAATCAGCACTTCGCAAAATTAAATAAATGGTCCGAAAAATAAATAAAAATTAAGAAAAATCACAAAAAGTCCAGGAGAGCTCAAGAACAACCTTGAGCGCACAACCAACTCTGAAGATCACCATAATACCATATATAAGGATTCGACTCCCCTCATTTGGACTCCGATACAACTCCGCAAGCCATTAAAAAAGTAAAACTACTCCTCAAAGGCGGATGAAATTCAGTCTTCGGGAGTGGGAGGCTTGTGATATGTCTAAAAATAAGGGTTAAATCGGAACCGTCCAAATCAGGCACGAATCTTAAAGCTCGGGGTAAAATGATAATTTTGACCTACAAACGGGTCCGAAATGGGAACTGGATCTTTCCCCAAAAGCCCAAAAATCTACGAACGGATCCGTCTTAACTGGCTGCGGGTTCCAACCCGTAAGAAATCCAGTCCAGCTGGATAGAATTAAGGTTTATGATTGTTCCTAATCAAAGGCCCTTATCACTTCTATCCATCCACTGGGAAGTAGGGATGTGATCTTATCCCGAAACTGGTTCCTAAGGCGGCTATAAATACTCCCTATCCCCCACTGTTACCAAGTAATCAATCTTTTGTCAATCAAAACTCTTTCATAATCCTTCTGATTACTGACTAGAGCGTCGGAGGGTGCGTCGCCGGAATCAACCCCGGTATTTCGCACTTTTTGCAGGTCAGCGGCGGGAGATCACGGTCAAACTCCGACGGAAAGGTGTTCAGGTTTGACTATTCAACATCCCAAGAATCCACAAATCTATCTGTTAGTCCCCACACCGATTTCAGCGGCAACAATATATATTGCTATTTATGTTCGGTTCTTCCCGTGAAGCTCCATGAAAAGATACAAATTAAAGAAGCTAAACTCAAAAAAGTGGTACCGAAAGAGAGAAAAGTAGTGTTACTCTTTTTATTTTCTTTGCTCTTCATCAACCCTGCTCTCCCTATCTCTCTCTCTCTTTTTCTCGTTGCTCTTTCCACAATTTTTTTCTCTTTAAATATTACATCCATTCTCTTTCATTTGTCACCAGCACCGTCAATAGCAACTGTATCAAACTGTACAAGAGGGTGGCACAAAGCTAGAGAAGATACTATAAAATAGGCTAGTAAAACATTACTTACTTGCATATTATACATAATATATCAAAACATAATAATATCTCATTAAAAACTAAAATATTTGGATCTAGTGGTCATGAATTGCTAATCAATAACTACTATCTGCATACAAACCGTAAAAAGAAAAGAAAAGAGAGATAAAAAAGAAAAAAAAGAAAAAAAAAAAAACTACTAACTGCATACAAACAGAAAATGAAAGAGATCTAAGCAGCAGAGATATAGTCTGACTCGGTCACGAAAATCAAAAGTGGAGGGAGAAAGGATCCGTTCTTCCAACTATATATATTCAAAACACACTCTCTCGTTCCCACTAATACTACAGGACAGGAGTAAAGAAAACACACTTCACTTCCTTTGAGTTTTGATCGATCCTCCCAAAAACCCTAGTTCAGGATCAGAATGATATGCACGATATCAGCATATCTTTCCGTAGGGCCATCAACATGGAATGGTAAAAGGATGCCCCCCCATTCTAATTAAAGTTACGACAATTCTTTCAGAAAAGCATTCAATCAATTGGTCTAATCGAGCAAGAAATTAAATTGTTCACTACTGCTCGTATATTAATTTAACACTCGATCTTATACAAGCTAGCTAGTACTGATCCTTCTTATTATGTTTCAGGTTGTTTACAGACATTCCAGGAGGCACAGGAGTTGACTATGGTGAGTAAAAAACCTCACAGCTCAATTAACTTTTTAGTATATATATATAGCATGTAAATTTAACCACATATATATATATATTTGGTACGTATCAGGAAAAGAGCTAGTATGTTCCAGACTGGCGCCAGAACTTCAGTACAAGAGACTTTGCCGAGCTTTACAATCTCGGGTCTCCAGTGGCAGCGGTCTACTACAACTGCCAGAGGGAAGCAGGCTCGGGTGGAAGGCGAATGCACACATGATGAGACTATTATATGGGAATGCTACATACAATCTATATAATATTGCTTTTTTTTGCTTATACCAGTTAGTCCTCTTCATATATGATGAACCTAAGACTATTATAAGGAACCTAGCTATAAGGTGCTTAAGACAATTGATATATAGGGGAAGAAAGGACAGCAAGAGCGATATTTTGATATTGTGTAGCTTCTCTCTCAATAATGAATAATGTATAATAATAATGAAATAAATAAATTCAGTAGAAACTCTTCTACTTTGAGAGATCTTCTTGCAAACACAGTTGACACTGTACCATGCATAGTCTACCGAATTTTTTACCAAAATGACCAACTTTTTGAAAGTATTTACCAAACTGACCCACTTTTGAAAGTATTTACCAAAACGACACACTCGGTTTTCAGAAACCAAGTCTAGTTAAAACTCATACGTTTTTTCGAAAACTGAATGTTACTCTTCGAAAAATCAAAGACTAACACTCGGTTTTCGAAAAACCGAGTGAGTTTTAACTAAACTCGGTTTTTCGAAAACCGAGTGAGACAGTTTGGGAATTAAAAAAAAAAGTAGGGCAGTTTGGGAAAAACTTTCAAAAAGTAGGACTGTTTGTAAAAAAATTCCATGGACATCCGTAGTTGAAAACGAGATAGCATATTTTTTGTGTTAACATTTGTCTTCCTTCTTCTTTACAAAGAATTTTTTTTTCTTCATTTGGTTTATGTTTATTTCATCAATTAGGAAGACGGAATCAGTGTAACATCCTAGAAATTTTAAACAAGTTTTAAAATTAATAAATGATTTAAAATAATTTTTTGTGATTTAATAAATATTTTTCTAAAATTTAACTATTGCACGTGCGAAACACGTGCAAATATTTTTTCTTGGAAAATACAAAGTTAGAAATTTTGGTTGAAAAATCTAATATTTATTAGTAGATAATAAATCTAAATTTTCTGGATTTTTATGAATAAATATGACATGTTTGTAAATATTTCAAAATGAGGGACCTTTGTATAAAATTGCCACTTGGGAGTAAAAATTTAAAATTTCAAAATTTTGGGCCTGCACACAGGGCTGGCCTGATTGGGGAGTTAGAGGGAAAAGATATCTTTTGGTTTAAGTTGATTCAACTAATTGATTTTTGAAAATCTATATATGTAAAGATATTATCTTAAAGAATATTTTGTGAAAATATTGTAGAAACCCTAATATTCTAAATCACGGCCTATATAGTAGTAACAACCATTTTACCCTATTGCGAACCAAAAAACTTCAATTCTTCATTATTTTCTTGGAGTGGAGGCTTGTATCTTGGATTTTTGTAAGGAGAAGGAAGGGGTTTTCTTTATTATTACAATTTATCTTCAAGTTGATTTTTTTTTAGGTGTGTGGTATTTTTCACCTCTTGATTTGTTATATGCTTGAATAATGTGATGATGACTGATCCAATATATATATTGCATGATTATAAAACTTGATGTTGATCCATTAGAAGATAAATATCTATGAATAGTAGTCAAATAACATCTACATGAACAAAAACCCTAATTAGTGGATGATTCTTTGACTCTTTGATATGTTCTTGGATCATGATCGAATAGATGTCATGCTAGAAATCTGTATGTGGATCTTTGATTGATTTAAATGCATGTATTAGTGATTCTACCCTGAATTTATTGTTGTGATAGAATTAATTAATTCCATGAAGGAAAGGTCAAAATTTTAATATGTGATGATCATGTATTATTTATTCTTGAGAATGAATTTGATTGACAAACTGAGGTAGATTGGATGAGATGCACATACTATATCTTAGATTTTATCATGTATGTATATGTATCAGTGTGAAAAGGGGTTCAAATTGATTGTTTTGTTGTCGCAAACTGTATGTCAGTCGACCTCAGTCGACCACAGTTCCTGTGTTGCTGCTGTCAGTCGACTGCCGAAATTGGATTTTTTCCACTCTTTATTCTACTGTATCTTTTCTTGAATGAATATTTCTCCAAATTTGCAACAATGGTTATCAGTTTTTTCAAAGTAGCTAGATTTTAGTATTGGTCACGTATATAGGTACTCATATCTCTGTATGTGAAAGAATCTTGACTATATTATAGTATTCGAAATGTTCATATGAAAAAATTACTTAAAATCTTTTTATTCAATGTTATGACTTGGAGAAATTGGGATTTTGGAGTTTATGAAAGAATTTTTGTTGATGTATGTACTGCTATAGTTTGGCCAAGATACAGTTAGTTTGGTTACAAATTTTTATCATATGAAATCGATATAAACATGTATCAGTTTAAGAGTTCTCCAAAATTGAAATGGCATTTGCAGACTGCGTGTCAGTCGACCTCGCAATCGATTGCAGATTGTCTACCAGTCGAATGCAGTTCTTTTGAACTGATTGTGCCGTCGACTGACATGATTGTGCTGCCGCCACTTTTCTACTGGCGGTCGACTGCAGATTTTTACACTTTGTCTGCCAGTCGACTGCCATGATTTTGAATTGTGTTTTGTTTTGAATGCTGGAGGTCGGCTGCAACTATTGTACTGTGGAATGTCCGTCGACTGTCATGTCTTAATTTTCACACTCTGTTTTGCTGTTGTTTTCGTTTCTTTGAATGATTATTTCTTCGAATTTGCAAACGATGATTCCCAGTTTTTACAAATAAATTGGGTTCAGATCTTACTACTTTCAGAGAGAGTATTTTCAAATTTTAAATGCAATTCAACTCAGATTTTTGTGGTTTAGAAAGTAAATGTTCTCGAAATTCAAGAGTATTACATTTCATATCTTCTACTGATTGAAGATATAATAATCTCATTTCTATTGATGTTGGTTTCAGTTTTCTTTGACAAATGATGTAGATATAGTTGTACATGGAGGTACTTGGTTTTGATTATTGGAATTGAGGGAAATCCTCGTGGTGAGCTAGATGGTTTTGGATTTATTGTGACATAAAAGCATCTGTAGTCGTTTAAGTTAAAAAATGGGTATATGGATATTTTGGTAATAGCAAATAGCTCAAACGCTGCAGTCGTCTATACTCAAAAAATGGCTTTTTTTGGACGAAACAGAAGATCATATACTGTTTGAAGATCTGTGTATTTTTTTTAAAATAGTGTGAAGGACGGAAGATGATTTGCCGTCCTGTAATTAAAAAAAAGGGTGAAGGACGGCACATGATGTGCCATCCAACACAAAAACAAAATATGCATGCTTTCTCTCTCTTCCCCAAACAGAAGAACATCTTCCGGTTTCCATTTTTTTAATAATTCAACGGGAAATCATTTGTCGTCCACTCATTTCGCAATTAAAAAATTTGTCTCAGACGGCATATCATATACCGTCCGACACTAAGACGGTAAATCATCTTTTGATTTCTAAAATATGCATAATGCCATTTCCGCTGCCAAATATATATGTCTCCTGTTCATCCGAAACCCAAAATATGGGTATACAGACGACGACTACAGAGGTTTTTTTTTCTTTCAAAATATCCATTTTTTGGATATATAGCCAACGACTACAGATGCTCTAAAGAAGTATTTGAGTTGTTATTTGAGTTATGAGACTCTAAATGTTGAGTGGGACTGGGACCCTAGTATGCCAACAAATGAGATTTTGTTGGAAATTGGCCAGTGGGGCTTTTGTTTTGATTCAGTAAAGTTATGTCCAGTAGGGTACACCAACTCTAGGGAGACTGTGATCTAATTCAACAGAATAAACATAAGGACATGCACTAATTGGAGTTGTGATGAAATGAGAGCAAACGTGAGTATGAGGGCCTCAGGATGATCTGCGGTGTGAGATAGTCCCCGGATTTATCGAGGTGTGAGTGAAATAGTCTCTGAAATTACCTGCAGTATGGGATTGATCTCCAGAATTATCGGGATTGAGGCGACACTCACGGGATATTCGTGTGATGAGATGTCATAGCTTGCGGTGCGGGGTATTCTCGAAGATTCCCAGGTGTGAGTGAAATAGTCTCCGAAATAATCTGTGGATAGAGATTGACATCCAAAATTATCGGGGCATGAGCTAAATACTCACAGAATAATCTAAATCTTAAAGTTTTCAATGAAGTAGGTTAGTTGCATAACGTGGGATTGAATCCAATAAAGTGGAGAATGATAAGGGCTTGCATCGGACCTATGTAGTATGAGATGCATAGAATCCGACAAATATGCATTTGAAATCATAATATATATTTGTGTTTCTTGACCTGTTTTATGCATGCTTATTTTCTGTTTTCATCTCATACACTTGACACTTAGCCTAGCTTCACTTATTGTTTTCCGTTTCATTCATCATTATTTCATGTTTAATCTGTTATTGTTTTGTTAATATGTTTCACTTGTTGTTCTATTTATTATTGTTTATGCATCTTTCATTACTACTATACTAATATGCATCAAGTTTTTGATTGTGAGATCTAGAAGTACCACTATTACTATAGTTGACATCAGTTGCGTTTAACTGACGTGCTCATTTTTTGTAGACCTTTTGCAGGGTTTTTAGTTATGGATAGCATTGGTTCAAGTAAAGCTTGGAGTATAAATGAAAGATGAAATGTAACATGTTGTAATTAATGTTGTAATTAATGTGTTTAAATTCTGCTGTGCTTTGTGAAGGAGTTGATGTAATAAAAAAAAGTGTTTAAATTTTTCCCTGTATTTGGATGCTTTGTTTATGATTACAATTGAAGTCGCATCTGGATTTTGTGTCACGTATTTCTAATTTTATTTGTTAAAAATTCGGGGCGCTACAATGAGAGAGTGGTTGTTGACCCTATTTTTGGTGTATACAAAACATACACTTGTGACTAATATTTTCAGTTAAGATATGTAGGATAATAGGGATTCGAAATTCAAATGAAGTTTCAAAAGATAATCAGAGTCAACTTAAAAAGGAAAGTATCTAAAAAATTGCAAAGTATCAAACGACAGTCGACTGACCCAAACAGTCGAACGCACGTTTACTTGTACTGTTGGTGAAGTCGACTATCAATCTTTCTGACTTCGGGTAGAGAGATTGACGGTAGACTGCCCATAATTGCAGTCAACTGCAACTTGCACAAAAACAATTTTGGTATTTCTTTTCTTTATTTTGGAAAGAAGTTATTTCTCACCCTATAAATAGAGGTGAATTCACTGAGTATTGTTCATCTATTTCAACTCTAATTCTCCTGAACTCAATACTTTCTCAATGATCAAAAGAGTGTGCTTTTATTGTTTTCTAGTCAAGACGTCGATCTTGCTTTTTTTTCTTCTTTAGCTTTGATAAGAGGTGGTTTTAAGGGGTTTATATATAAAATTCATGTGGGTGTAATAGGTCTCTCGGCCTGAATACCAAGAATTCATCGTATGGGCTTTTAAGTATAATGGAACGCTTATGGTGGAGAATTTCTATAAGTAGGATTGGACGCAGACCCGGGGGTCGAACCACATTATATTACTGTATCATGCGTGCTTACTTCATTTGCTTTCTCTAACTCTATCTCCTTACTTTATTTTATATTTTCATTTTTGTAAAACCACCCTATCCTCCCCCCCTCCCCAAAGGGTGGTTTACAATAGTATCAGAGGCGAGCTGCTCATTAATGACTTACAAGTTAAGAACAAAAGGTCCAATGGACAAAATCCCTCAATGCAAAGACTTGTACACATCAGATTCATCTAACTCCAATGGACCAAGTCTCACATGCTCACCCTATTTTGTTGAAAAGTGCTATGATATTTGGAAAGTTTGCATGTCTTATTTTTTGCAATTGTTTGGAGAAGAAGTAAGGAAGTATTTCGTAAACAAAATAAATATCACTGTCAGTGCTGGGAAGATGACATTCACAAAAGATGAACTGTCATTGAAGACTGCAAACTCCAAAGACATGACCACACTATATGCAGGCTTGAACAATGAAGAATTTATGCGATGTGGGCACAACTGCAAAATGGCTTACAAAATTTGGATCATTATGCTAAAACGTCATGAGGGAATCACGTCTGAGGTAAAAGCCAAAGTTGGATTATGTTTTTATAAGTATGATGTTTTTTGTATGATTCCAGGAGAAAACATAAACCAAATGCTAGCTCGCTTTGACATAATTTCCTACAAACTTAAGAGCTTAGGAAATGGGTTAGATGATGATCAAAAGATCAGAAAACTCATAAGCTGTCTCACACCAGAATGAGATAGGAAAGCTGCTGTAATGCGGGAGATACTCGAAGAGAAGGGATTTGATTATTATGCTTTTAGGGAAAACTGAAAACATATGAGATGGAGATAGCAGAGACGAAGAGATATAGCCGAAGAGAAGACCAAAGTCCTGAAAGCCGTAACATCATGACATACAAATTCAGAATTAGACCACGAAGGATCTGATAAGGATATTGTGCTATTGACCAAATAATTTATTAAGTATCTCAAACATAAAAAATATGGCCGATTTCAAGGAGGAAGAGTCAAAGACAAAGAGGATGTGTACTATAGATGTAAGAAGAAAGGACATATCCATGTAACTGTCCTCTATCGCAAGACAGGAACAAAGCATACATTTCAAATCCAAGTTATAGAATGAAGGCACTGGAGGCAACTCAGCTATATTCTGACTCAAGCGACAACAATGATGAGCATGCACTCAGTGACTTCGGATTTATGGCTATTGGAAATGGTGAAGGGCAATTACCAATCCAAGAAAAGGTAATCAAAGAACCGACTTATGATGAATTAGTAGATATTTGTAATGAACTAAAAGATTATGTAAACAAACTTGGTCGTGAGATGAAATAAAATAAGCGAATATCTAATGAATCACATGACTCATGTATTGCTAAAAATAAAAATTGAATGATGCAAATTCTTTTGTCACTTAAAAAACTTGAGTCATTTAGGAAGAATCATAATTTATTGGTAGAGGAAAATGAACGTTTGAAAGAACAAATTCACAAATCTATGACGATAAATAATGAAAACCTAAAAGTAGTTCATGAGAAATTCGCCCATATTGCTAAGCTCAGTATTGATCTTAATGATCTTAATAAATGCAAAAAGAAGTTTGACAAAGTAGTGGAAGGTTGTAAAGAATCCCTAGAACATAATTGTAACATCCTAAATTTTCAAATAATTAAATGTAAAATTTTTCATTGATTTTACGTGTTTCGCACGTGCAAATTAATGTGTGTTTTCGGCTTTATAAATTATTTTAATGTCATGAACAAACATTTTCATTTCTCTTTTAAAAAGCCTGTTATTAATTCTTAGGTCTAATAGTTTAATTCTAGCCCACTTAAAATAAAATAAATAAATTAATTACGAGCCCATGAATTTTAGCCCACTAAATTATCCTACTAGTTAATTCTATTATTAAATAAGACAACTTGTATGGTAGACATGATCATGTAACAAATTAATTAACAATTAAATGAACAAACAACTAGGTGTGCATGTGATGGCATGTGCATTGCACATGCACGTGCAATAAGACAGGGGAGAGGCCGGCCAATGCTTGGAGTGGGAGAAATGGAGAGAGTGGAGAGTTGATTGCTTGATAATGGGTAGTTCTTCTAACTCCCAAATGTATCTTAGCCCTTCATCCAAATTCATCTCAATCCTTCATTTGCTCTTGAGATGTGTATAAATACCCCTCCCTTGTCTTTCTTCATCACTTGCATTTAGAAATTTTAAAGAGAAAGAGAAAGAAAAAGGCATTGTGAGAAAAAAATTTGTGTGGAAAAGAAAATTTGTGTGAGAGAAAGAAAGAGAGTGTGTGTTTCTTTTCCATTGGAAGCCGGCAAGCAAGAGGAGGGGAGGCTCGGATTTTGTACAAGGAGGCTCGGATTTTGTACTTGGAGGAGGCTTGAATTTTGCACAAGCTAGGAGGAGAAGGTAAGGCAATTGTGCTTTCAAGGAGTTTTCTTTAGGAGTTTTCATTGTTTCTCCAAGAAAGTGGGTGATTTCTCTACTTCTAATATAGTTTTTTTGATGGAAAATGTGGAGTATGGCCACCCTGTTTCATTAATAAGAAGTTAATAAAACAAACTCAGAGTACAGAGGCAAGTACAATAATCTATGAAACAACAAAAGTACATAAATCCACCCCAAAACAGGGGGGGGGGGGGCAGAAGACGGTACAAACCAACGGACATCATAACAAAATACATCTAAGAATCTATTCCCCTCAACAAACCCTGGGGTGATGAAGAACAATCAACCACACACATCTGACTGGCCGGGCACCTCCCTCAGTCTAGTGTCAGCCGAATCTCTATCTCAGCATCATCGTACTCCTCCACCTTGAAGACACTCGTTATCCGCCCTCTAGGTCCCGCAGCTACCACATTTGCCTAAAATGAGATACGATGCATAATGTGAGTCATATTACAAGAAATATTATTACAAGTCCCACGGAAGTAGCAATTATTCTTGTCTAGCCAAAGGCCCAGGTTGTAGCGGCAATAGCGATAAACCAAGCTTCCCTCATCGTTTGTCTCTCCGTAGCGAACTTTTGCCCTACCTACAGTTCCTCATACTTACTAGGATACTTATACGTCCCCAGGGCACTAAGTACCTCTACTAGGACTGCTTTACTCCTGGGACATTCCAGAAAAAAAGGTGGTCTCTAGTTTCAGGGACAGCATTGTAGAACCCACATGTAGTGTCCAAATTCAGTTGACACTTCGCTAGGTTTTCTCTAGTCAATATAGCGTCATTGAGCACTAGCCAGAGGAAAGCTTTAACTTTCAGTGGGATTTTCGCCTTCCACAGTACTCCCGACCAACACGGGCTACATCCCCTAAAGTGAATTCGGTTATATAGGGAGCGAACAGTGAATGTGCCATTCTTTTCCAGTCCCCAAGATTTCCTATCGGGGTCCTGTGAGCATATTATACCAGCGCTGGCGATATAGGACTGAAGTTCCATGAGCCTATGCTGGGAGGCCTTGTCAAGGGGGTGTATAAAGTCTAGTTTCCAGGAGTGTCTTCTCCGGGCTGCAGCCACTGTGCAGTGTGGTTGTAATGCTTGGTCATATAAATTAGGGAACAGAGCCCTAAGTGTGTGATCGCCACACCACCTATCCCATCAGAATCTGGTGAGTCTGCCATTCCCGATAGACGACGTCACACAGCTAATGAAGGGATCGTATGCTTTGGCAATACCTTTCTTGAATCAGGACACGCACAGGTCCTACCCTGAAACCCAGATTCCTTGTCCCATTCCCATGCAGGTATGACTGAACAAAATCCTGCCATCCTTCTTCATTAGGGTGGAAGACTTTCCACCACCATTTTCCCAAGAAGGCCAGGTTCATATCACGCAGGTTATTAATACCTAGTCCCCTGTATATCTTTTTCATGCACACTTTTTCCCATCTGATAAGATGATATCCTCCTTTATCCGAGCCCCTTCCAAAGAAATCGTTTACGTGTACGGTCAATTATCTGGATAACCCATCGTGGCATTTCGAAGAAGGAAAAATAATAAGTCGGAAGGTTTGAGAGAATCACATTGATAAGCGTGACTCTTCCTCCCAAGGATAATGCTTTTCCTTTCCATCCAGCAAGGCGGTTTTCCACCAGGTCTATGATAGGTAACCAGTTCGCCTTCTTAAGTTTCCCTGGTCTTAGCGGTAACCTCAAGTAAGTAATGAGGAAATTTTCGATGGAGCAGTTGAGAATTGTTGCATGTTCTAGTGCCTTCTCTGTTGTGATGGCAATGGGGATAAGAGCACTTTTGTGGAAGTTGACTCTGAGACCCGACCAAGCTTCAAAACAATATAGAATTCCTTTGAAAGCGGTAGTTTTCCCTGAGATTGCCATTCCCAAATGGTAGGGTATCATCTGCATATTGGAGGATAGAGCACCCTTGGCGATTGACTCCACTAGCCATCGGCGCTACCTAGTCGGCCCTACTGCAGTTAGCCATCATGGTCTTCGACACATCTACCACTGTGGTGAAGAGGAGGGGGGAGAGAGGGTCGCCTTGTCTAAGGCCTCGTTTACAGGAGAAAGGGTGACCCGTCACCCCATTCACTAGAATAACAGTTCTACTGGCGGAGAGGCATGTGTGGATCCATCTGATCCAAATCCTCTTCCAGCCAGCACTTCCAGAAGAAATTCCCATTCAACAGAGTCATAAGCTTTCTCAAAGTCTAATTTTAGGAGGTAGCTCTTAGCGTTTGATGTTTGACAGTGATGGATGGTTTCTTCCGCCGTGGCCATACTGTCCTAAATACACCGTCCTTTAATGAACCCCATTTGCTCGTAACTAATGAGTCCATCCATCACCTTTCCCAACCTATTCACCAGAGTCTTAGTTATAATCTTAACTGAATAGTTGAGGAGACTAATAGTACGACAATCTCCCACCCACAGGTGGTCCACTTTCTTGGGGATCAACACCACATCGGTAAAATTAATTCTACCTAACTTAAGTTTATGATCATAGAGATCAATGAACAACTGAATCAGATCGTCCTTGATTTTCCTCTCAGAACACCTGGTAGAAAAAGGCTAGGGAATCCGTCAGGACCTGGGGCTTTGTCCCTTCCGAGTTGCTGTACCACCTCCAAAATTTCCTTTTCCGTAAAAGGTGCTTCAGGGGGTCAAAGCATAGGGACAGGATCATTTGCAACCTCGTGCCAGAATTCACATTGTAGAGGGACTCTCAAATCTGCCTTCTGACCAAAGAGACATTTGAAGTGGGATTGGAACGCTACCTTAATCTCCTCGTCCCCTTGTATCTCACCAGACTCCGATTGTAGCGAATGGATGAGATTAGATCTATGCCGAGCATTGGCAACACGGTGGAAAAAAGCTATATTCGCATCTCCTTTTTTGAGCCACGAAATTCTAGATCGTTGTTGCCATTTGAGTTCTTCAAGTTTATAAAGTTAGTGAATGTCTTCTTGAAGCTGAAGCAACCTATTCCGCTCCTCCTATACCAGACTCCTAGTTTCCTCCGTTTAATTTATGAACATGCTAGAGAGAATAGCAAAATTTGCCATATAATTGCTTGAAAAGACTAGTAAGAAAAAGAGAAAACTCTTGTTTATCTATATGAGAAAATTAGTAAAATGGATTGAAATTTGTTAATTAAGATTTATCATGATGCTTTATTAATATATTGTCATGCTAGAATATATAATTTAATGAACCATGCTTGTATGAGAATTGTGCTTGTGAATGAATTGTAGAATGTAAAATAGCACCTATGGTTTGTGAAATCAATTGATTAGTATAGAAAGTTGCAATAAGTGTTGATTATAATTATATTGTATGCGTAGTATTATATCCACTTGATTGTCATATATGTTGTCGCTTAGAATCATAAGAAAATGAGTTAGTCTTGTAAAAGATAAAATTAGCTTAAGAGAATTAACCATGTAAAGAACGAAAAAAAAATGTACAAAACATTGTGAATAAATGTGGGAATAAGTAGACACAAGATTTATCTAGAAGAGAAATTTCAATGTCAATAAATATACTAATTTTCTCAAAAGAAATAAGAGGAATAGTTTTATTATGTTGTTAGAAATGAGAATTTTGGAAATCCAAACAAATACACGGTACTGTTTTTCAAAAGAACACATTCTGGAAAAGATCTAGATTTTAAATAATTACATTTTGATTGAGAAATCGAGTTGATTAAAGGAGTTAGATACAGATTAGTAGAATAAAGCAATTTTAACTCATGAGTATAACATAAAATGGAATTTGACATACTAGTTTACTGTGTGGGTTTATGGCGCTGTGAACAGTATAGGAGGTCTTGGGTTCGAGTCTTGGAAGGGCTCTGTTTTATTGAATTTCGATTTTTAAATCAAATCACCGAAAGCATATGTAAATATAATACGAGCTCACCGTATAGCAGTTAGTCACTCTGGACTTCTTGGTCTTCGGGGGCGCTTTGGGTCTGTTACTGTAGCTGGGCGGGGGGTTTGGTCTGGCTTCGAATCCGACAGCTACCTTTTATTTGTTTTTTTTTGATATTTTCAATATAATTTGATTTTTGGGTTTATTTCTGAGTTCTAAGAGTAATAAAAATTGGGAAAAAATTCTATTATTCTTTATATAGGCTTCATAAAAAATAATTCTACAACATTTTAATGTATTTAGTGAATATTGGATGTGGTTATTATATTAAAATGGATTAAAGAACTTGATGAATCTTCTTCAAAATACGGTTTTAGTATAATTAAAGAAAGAGGAAAAAAAATTTGGAATGCAAGAAATTATGTGGAGAATAAATTATGAGATGTGATAAGTTAAATATGAAATTGATGTTTTGTGCATATAATTGTGCCTGGAAAATGAAACAAAAAGATCATGATGGATTGTAGAAATTTGTGAGTATGAACATTCAAATTTTGGTGAACATGAAAAAGAAGTTAAGAACTAGAGTGTAGTTAAGTCCTTATACCGGCATGAATGAATTCTTGAAAAATAAATGTTGCAAAAAAAGACCAAGATTGGGTCATTGTTATCAATTGATGGTTAAGTCCGGTGTAGAGGTGATGCTAACTCTAGGGTGTTAAGTTTATTCATGATTCAAATATCTAAGGATTACACTTTAGTGAAGATGTGATGAAAGTAAGAGAAAAACACAAGTATGAAGGTCTCGGATCTACGGTGTGAGAGTGTTCACAGGCTGTCTGCATGATGCATCATGTAATGACATGGAGACATCTCCGGAATTATCGGGACCGTGGCGATGCTTGTGGGGTGCTTGGTGACTACATAGTGCCATCGTTCCATGATGGAGGCGAATTGTCCATAGGTTGTCTGCATGATGCGTCATGTCATGACGTGGGATTCCCCTCCAGGCTGTCTGGAAATGGGCTTATAATTCATAAAATATCTAGGATACTTATTGTAGTTACCGTAGTAGTTAAACTCATAACGAAGGATTCAACCCTACAAGATGAAGAATGGTTAAGGGCTTGCCCTCGGATTTATGTAGAATGAGATGCATAAGTTCGAACAAGTGTGCATTTGTAATATCCCGGACGGATATTATATTTTGATAATTATTATTTTTAAATTAAAATATTTTTTATGGAAATTACTTGGTTTTTCAAATAAAAAGTGACCTGGACATATATACTAGTAAGTATATATAGGTATTGTATCAGTTTTGTGCACTTGTGGAAAAACTTGAAAAACGCATTTTTTGAGAAAAACGTCTGGAAAAATCCCGGGTTGGTATTAAAAAAATAATTATTTTATTATTATTTTACTTTTATTTCCAGAATTGAAATATTTTTGGTGGATATCACCCGGTTTTGATAATAAACATTATCTATGTACATATACTAGTCGATATACGACTGTTTTGTATCAAATTGATATTGGAATCTTCCGAGCCAGTAATAAAATTATTTTATTTTATTTCTCAGAATTAAACTATTTTTGTACAGATTTTTTCGTTTTCACTAATGAAAATATCTGTATAATCAGATATACGTACGAAATCGAACAGTGTCGATTTCGGGTGATTGTACAAATCATGTAGTATGTGATTTTGGAAAATTTTATTTTATTTTAGATCCATCATTATGAGATGGAGGGCTTGGATTGGATTAGGGCTTGATTGTAAGGGTTATTTGAAAATAAATCATCATTTGTTTTGAGCCACAAGTGTATATGACACTTGGACTCATTTTCCACCACAAAAAACCCTTCATTTCCTTATAAAACAACCCCAACCCTCCCCCCTTCCATTTTGGCCGGCCCCAAATCATTCTAGGGTTAGAAACCCTCTTTTGTGTGTTCCAATCTCCATTTCATCTCATCCCAATCTCATTTCACCTCTTCTACTTTGATTGTTTTAGAAAAAAATGAAAAGAAAGAAAAAAAAGAGGGATCAATCAAGGAAAAGAGAGTTAGGGTTTGATGGGTTTCATGGAGTTCTTGAGTTCTTGAAGGGGAGCAAGAACAAGGAAAGAACAAGGAGCAAACATGGAAGGAGAAGGAAGAGCAAGTCCTTCCTACTAGTCTTCAAAGGTGGGGGTTTCTCATCTCATGCATTTTTTAGTTATTTTAGGGTTTTTATGGTTGTATGAAGTTTTAGCACCATGTTCTTATGTTTGTGTATGGACTAGAACAAAGTGGATGTAAGGATTCATGTAGTAGAACAAAAATTAGGTACAAAGATTCGATTTTTGCCATTCTAGGGTTAGAATTTATTAACTATGTAAACGGAAGAATCTTAACCCGAAATTTATGTGGGAGGTTCTCCTAGGTGTTAGTAGCATGCTGTAATTTTTGTAGATTTTTTGGAGTAGTTTTGATGGGTGAAACGACCGTTTACCCCAAAACAGCGAATGTTTAGGGAAAAATAGTGAACTGTGTTTTGGGGATTGTGTCGCTGTATGTTTGGAGGGCTGGAAGTTGGTCTTCCTTGAGGAATTAGAGGTAGGGACCCTATAGAGAAGTTTTAGTAGACATTCTCCCTTTCTGAATTGACCTCTCGCGTTAAATTCCGTTAAGAGACGCAAAAGTTATGGTCGTTACAAAAATAGGGCAGCAATTCGACTGAGTTGCTCACTGTTTTTGAACCTCTTAGGGGTCGAATCTGAGATAGAGACCCATTGGATAAACTGTAGTAGACATCTTCCTCTTTCCGAATTGGCCTCTCGGGCTAAATTTCGATAAGCGGAGTAGGAGTTATGACCTATGGAAAATACAGCAAAAAGCTGTCTGACTGAGTAGGTACTGTTTTGACTCATTGAAGTTTTTGAGGGTCTTAATGGTTGAATCTGACGTAGAGACCCATTAGAGAAATTGTAGTAGACATCCTCCCCTTTCCGAATTGGCTTCTCGGGCTAAATTACCATTAGAGGAGTGGGAATTATGCCCTTTGCAAAATACAACAATTAGGTGTTTAAACTAGGTTCTTGCTGTTTAACTTCTTGGTCATTTTTGAGGATCTTGCTTGAAGAATCTGAGGAGCCGATCCATTAGAGAAGTTTTAGTAGATGTTCTCCCATTTCCGAATTGTCCTCTCGGGCTAGATTCTGATAAGTGGAGTAGAAGTTATGGGCTTTGAAAGGTTCAATTTTTCTTAGTTAAGTCGGCTGCTTTTGTTACCAATTGTGTGTTTGATGGGTAGAAACTTGGTTTTCCTTACGGAATCTGAGCAACTGGTCAACTGGAAAGTTTTAGTAGAGGTTCCCACATTTTCAAATTGTCCAGTTTTGTTAGATTCCGATAAGTGGAGCAAAAGTTACAAGCTACGGAAGTTTCGACTTTTTGTTGAAAATTGGTAGTTTGGTAACTGTTTGTGTATATTCGACGGGTAGAAACGGGGATTTCCTTGCGGAATCTGAGCAACTGGTCAATTGGGAAGTTTTAGTAGATGTTCCCACCTTTTTAAATTGCCCAGTTTCGTTAGATTCTGACGAGTAGAGCGAAAGTTACCAGCTTGCAAAGTTTTAGCTTTTTATTGAAAATCTGCAGTTGGGTAAACTGTTTGCGTGTGTTCGATGGACCGAATTTTGGATTCCTTACAGAATCTGAGATAGTGTTCCACTAGAGAGTTGTGGTAGATAATCTTATCTTTCTAAAAAGTATATTTCTGTTAAAATCCGATTAGCGTAGCACTGGTTGTTTCTAGGCTGACAGAAGGCTTTTATTTTGTTTTGGGCTTCTCATTGGTAGAATGCCTACTTTAGATTGTTTGTAGATTCTTCTGTAGCTTCTAATTATAGAAGATAAGGTTTGCTAGAAGCACGTTTGGTTGCTTCTAGGTTGATTACCTGTATGGTTATTTTTATGGGTGGTTTTGCTCATACATGGCTCGCTTGGCCCGTATGTAGCTGTTGGTCTCATACGTAGCTTATTTGGCTCGTATCTATGTTGTTGTCTCATACGTGGATCGACTGGCCGGTATGTAGCTGTGGTCTCATACGTAGCTTATTTGGCTCGTATGTATGTATGGTCTCGTACGAAGCTCATTGCGCATGTATGTAGGTATTGTTTTGAATAGGTAGGCTGTGAGTGGATCCGATGAGATCTTGAAAAGTCTAGGTTAAGACTTGGTTAATTGTGTCGACAAATAGTTACACTCTCTAGAAGAGAGACACGTACGATATTTTTTCATGTCAAATTGGAAGCACAGTGCATGTCTCGCTTGTTTAGTTAGAAGAGGGACACGTACGGTGCTTTTCATGTCAAGTTGGAAGCACAGTGCATGCCTCGCTTGTTTGGTTAGCAGAGGGACACGTACGGTGCTTTTTCATGTCAAGTTGGAAGCACAGTGCATGTCTCGCTTGTTTCGTTAGAAGAGGAACACATACGGTGCTTTTTCATATCATGTTGGAAGGACAGTGCATGTCTCGCTTGTTTGGTTAAAAGGACACGTACGGTGCTTTTTCATGCCAAGTTGGAAGCACAGTGGCATGTCTCGCTTGTTGGTTAGGGTTAGTGACATCGTTAAGGTAGTAACAGTTACTTAACCATTTTAATCTATAAATTGCCAAATGGTGAGAGTTGGTGTTAGGGGTGATACCCTATAATCCAACCTCTCCTATAGGCTGACACTAGGTGGTGTTATCGGGATGTATTCCCCTGTCAGAGGGATACGGGCGATGCTTTTTCATGACAAGTTGGGAGCACGGGTTCTGTATCTTGATTGTTAATTCCTGAATGTGCCATGATAAGAACGAGAGGGTTTCCTAGGAAAATAGACCCTATGATCCCAGCAGGTTCTATACCTTCTCATGACCAGTTGAGGGCACGGAAGAAGGTTGACAAGTATCTTGTAGTTCGTGTTGGCTTTTGAGTGAGGTCCGGTACGCCGGGCAATAGTCACCAGTCATGTACTATTATGTCAGGAACAGGATGGGTACAAAAGTAAAATTCATGGCGTGGGTTCAAATCCCTATATATGAAGAAACAGCTTGAGAAGGGGCGTATGTAGTATGGGCTGCATACTGTTCTGGAGACTTTCTTGCATTAGAATAAGTGCATCATTGCATTGGTTAATCTCGGATTAGAGTCTAAGTCATAGCATACACTGACACATCAAATATATATACACGTTTCTCTTTTCATTAATCTGTTTGCTTTAGTTGAGATCCGTTGCTAGTTATCAGCCTTAAAGCGTCAGTGAATACTGACGTCCCCACTTCAATAGGTACTGAACTGTAGAAGTACAGGTATTGGATTGCAGAAGTACAGGTATTGGATTGCAGAAGTACAGGTACAGATTTCAGGAGGACTCAAGGCAAGGGAGCAAGGAGTCGATTTCATTAAAGTTTTCCGCTGCAAACGTGTTATAATTTCATTTGTAATAATTATTGTAAATTATTTATTTGTGGGAAAGCATCCAAGTGGAATACCAAGTGTTGTTCCTTATTCACTGTACTCTGATGTAATATGTTGAAAGTTGTAACACTTGGGATTGTAAAAGTATTATTGTAACACTGTTGTAATGTATTGCAATTTTGTAACATTCGGATTTATAATACATTTGTGTTGACTAAAAAAGTTTTAAATTTTTCTGTGTATTGTTGCTAATTGAAGAAAAGATTCTGGCTTATGTCACGGTTTTCCAGTTACCGAAAATCGGGGCATTACAGCATTAGTGTCATGAAATAATAAATAACTGCATTAAGACTAAGTGCACATTCACACATGACATCATTAAGATAGTCCCCCTTAACTTTGTTTGTGATCAAGTGTGTGCTTTCCAAGTAAGAGAAATTGATGTATTATATCCTAGCGTCAGTTGTTTGCAACTGACATGTCCACAGTTTCTATGCAGGATAAAATGAATGAAAGGGCTCAAGAAGGAATGCTGCTTAAAGAAATATTCAAATTGTTATTTATTTAATGTATCATGTTTTAATTATAATTCCACTGTATTGATGTAAATATTGCTGTATAAAAGTTTTAAATTCCATTTGAAATTGTACGAAGTGAAGTGTAAAGATCATGTGGAACTTCGAATTCTGACTTATTTGGAATTCGGGGTGTTACAGAGTAGTATTAGAGCAATGTTTCCATGTAGTACAAATTTATAAGGAACCACACCCTAGAGTGGACATTATAGTGTGAGTTGGGTATAGAGATTTAAATGTAAGCTAGTTACATTTGTGTTGCTCTATGATTAATGCTTCTACTTCTCCCTCCCTAAAGATGGCGAACCACCATGGCCCCGCAGGCAATGATGATTGGCACATAATTGTAGAATACTACTACCCCAGAAAAGGAGATTCCGACGAAGAAGATCCCGAGGAATATGAAGGACAATGGCTCGAGTCCCGATAGATCACTCTGCCTCCGGACTCATCAGACATTTCATCCAACGAGGAAGCACCAGTTCCGAGAGATCGCATCGAATCTCTTCAGAGGTAAGTGGAGACTTAGAAGGAGAGAGCAGACCAATTACAGGCCCAGTATGCGAAGTTCAAGGGGAATATTGCAACCCTCAGTCATCTTGTTTGGGAACTCGAGAAGATAAAGACCATGTATGATGTGTTGAAGGAAGAGGTAGCAGAATTACGGGAAGAGCTTAGGAAAGCCAAGAGGAACCGTAGGGATTAGAATGTTGTATCATTTCAATGTTTTTTCGCTTGATGTCAAATGATGTTTTAAATTTGAATGTACAAAGTTTGAATTCAATGAAATGAAAAAGTTGATTTAATTTCATGTTTTCTACTTCGAATTTAATGGATCTTTAAAATCAGAGTATGGCTGGGAGAAGAGCAAGGAATGGAGAAGGACCCAATTGTGGACTCGACTTGGAAACGGAGTTGACTAGGGTCTATCAGACCCTCAACGCCGTTGCCATGAACCAAAACTATAGGGGGATGCCTGCAAATCCAGTTCTTGAGGCGATCAAACTTGTGGAATCATTCAAGTGAATAAGTCGCCAGTGTTTGAAGGGAAGTCAGACCTAGATGCAGCTGACAATTAGATTAGGCAAGTCGAAACTATTTTTGAGGTTTTGAAAACTCCAGAAGGTAGCAAGGTGAAGCTGGCTACATTGAAGCTTGAGAAGGACGCAGCTGTATGGTGGCAGTCCATGAAGTGGACTATGGAAAATGGTGTTATCGGCTGGGAGGAATTCTTGGAAGAGTTTGCGGTTACTACTTTCCATCCGACGTCCAAGAGAAGAAAGCGATGGAGTTCCTGGCACTGCAGCAGGGAGACATGTCTGTCAGGGAGTATGAGACAAGGTTTACTCAACTTTCGAGGTATGCACCCGAACTTGTGATGGACGAGGTGAAGAAAGCTCGGAAGTTCGAGCACGGATTGAGGCCGAGTCTGAGATCAAGGATGATACCCCTTGGTATCAGGAGGTTTGACAAGTTAGTTAAGTGAGCTGCAGCTACAGAGGATGATATGGAGCAGTTTCATGCTGCCCAGAACAGGAGGAGCAGTTGGAATGTTGGGAAGAGGCCCACAATTTCTGGGAATGTCAGGGGGCAGCCGCTAACTGAAAGGTTCAAACATGCGGGGGCGAATGCTGTCAATGTGGCTAGAGGACTCGGAAATAGTTTGGTGAGACCTCTTATGGTGACTTGTTTTAATTGTGTTGAGACAGGCCATTACAGATTTCAATGCCCCAAGCTGCGAGATGTCGCCTGAAAGGCACCAACGCAGCAAGTTGGGAAGAAGCCGTACCAGCAGGGGCGAGTATTCGCTTTGACTGAGGCCGACGCTGATGAAGTGGATCACGTCATTACTGGTACGGGGGCGAATGTTTAGAATTTTCTATTGCTCTTTTCCCTGTTTTATTTAAAGACTGTTATGTAATGGGAGTGTATTATGTAATAGTAGAACTTTTATTAAATGGAAAGAAAGCTGTTATTCTGTTCGATACTGGATCCTCTCATACCTTGTTTCTCCTAAATTTGCTAAAATCTTGGGAGTCGAACCGAAGGTCTTTCCAGGCAAGGTCCTAGTAGTAGCTACTCCATCAGGGGAGACTTGAACCACTAATCAGTATTATGCAGACTGCGAGATCGAGATTGGAGACATGATTTGCGGGATTGATCTAATCGAACTGAATATCGTAGGGGTCGATGTTGTCATTGGCATTGATTGGATGTCGGTGTACAGTGCGAACATCGAGTGTAAGACCAAGGAAGTAATAGTGAAGGCACTGCATCAGGGAGGCATGTCTGTCAGAGAGTATGAGACAAGGTTTACTCAACTTTTGAGGTATGCACCCGAACATGTGAGGATGAGGCAAAGAAAGCTCAGATGTTCGAGCACGGATTGAGGCCGAGTCTGAGATCAAGGATGATACCCCTTGTTATCAGGAGGTTTGACAAGTTAGTCAAGCGAGATGCAGCTATAGAGGAAGATATGGAGAAGTTTCATGCCGCCCAGAACAGGAGGAGCAGTTGGAATGTCGGGAAGAGGCCCACAATTTCTAGGAATGTCAGAGGGCAGCCGCCAGCTTAAAGGTTCAAACTTACAGGGGCGAACGCTGTCAATGTGGCTGGAGGACCCGAAAATGGTTGGGTGAGACCTCCTGTGCTGACTTGTTTCAATTGTGGTGAGACAGGCCATTACAGATCTCAATGCCCCAAGCTGGGAGATGTCGCCCGAAAGGCACCAACGCAATAAGTTAGGAAGAAGACGTACCAGCAGAGGCGAGTATTCACTTTGACTGAGGCCGACGCTGTGAAGTGGATCACGTCATTACTGGTACGGGGGCGAATGTTTAGAATTTTTTGTTGCTCTTTTCCCTGTTTTATTTAGTAAAGACTATTATGTAATGGGAGTGTATTATGTAATAGAAAAACTTTTATTAAATGGAAAGAAAGTTGTTATTCTGTTCGATACTGGATCCGCTCATACTTTTGTATCTCCTAAATTTACTAAAGTTTTGGGAGTCAAACCGAAGGTCTTTCCAGGCAAGGTCCTAGCAGTAGCTACTCCATCAGGGGATAATTTAACCATTGATCGGTATTATGCAGACTGCAAGATCGAGATTGGAGACATGATTTTTTGGATTGATCTAATCGAATTGAATATCCGAGGGGTCGATGTTTTCATTGGCATTGATTGGATGTCGGTGTACAGTGTGAACATGGAGTGTAAGACCAAGGAAGTAACAGTGAAGGCTCCAGGTGGTCCTGCAATCACTTTCCAGGGAAAGAAGAGATATTCAGGTTTGGTGGCAGCTATTAGTAAGAAGAAGGTTCCGGTGGAGGTGTAGCAGATTCCAATGGTTTGGGATTACCTGACGGTGTTCTTGGAGGATTTGCCCGGGTTACCCCCGCATCGTGATATAGAGTTCAGCATCACTATCCAGCTAGGGAAGTGCACATATTTTCGAGGCACCGTATAGGATGGCGCCTATGGAGCAGGATGAAGTTAAACGAAAAATTGAGGAGCTCTTGGGGAAAGGTTTTATTCAGCCGAGTGCGTCACCTTCGGGAGCTCCGGTGTTGTTGGTGAAGAAGTATGGGTCGATGAGGATGTGCATCGATTACCGGGAGCTGAATAAGGTCACTGTTTAGAATAAATATCCTTTTCCATAAATCGATGACCTGTTCGATTGTCTAAAAGGAGCAGCTGTTTTCTCCAAAATAGACCTTCGGTCAGGATACCATCAGGTTCGAGTGAAAGTAGAAGATGTGCATAAGACTGCATTCAGAACTTGACATGGGCATCACAAATTCTTAGTTATGCCATTTGGAGTAACGAATGCACCTGCAATCTTTATGGACATGATGAATAGAGTTCTGAGGTCGTTTATTGATTCTTTTGTCGTGGTTTTCATCGATGATATCCTTGTGTACTCTAAATCGGAAGAGGAGCACACTGAGCATCTAGCTGAGGTTCTAAAGAAGCTTCAAGAGCATGAGTTGTATGCCAAGTTATCCAAGTGCGATTTCTGAAAATCTAAAGTGGCATTCCTGGGTCACATCCTTTCTAAGGAGGGAGTGGCTACTGATCCTCAGAAGATAGAGGCAATGAAAGATTAGGCAAGGCCTACTACAGTGAAAGAAATTAAAGTTTCCTTGGGCTAACTGGATACTACAAGAGGTTTATTCAAGGCTATGCTCAGATAGCCATGCCGCTCACTAGTTTGACCAAGAAGAATGTGAATTTCAAGTGGACTGAGCAGTGCGAGGCAAGCTTTCAGGAGTTGAAAAAGAAATTGAATACTCCTCCCATTATAGCTTTGCCTAGAGCAGGTGTTGAGTATGATGTCTACACCGATGCTTCACATCGTGGGCTTGGGTGTGTCTTGATGTAAGAAGGAAAAGTAATCGCTTATGGGTCTAGGCAATTAAGACCTCATGAGAAGAATTATCTGCCTCATGATCTGGAGTTGACTGCAATTATCTTCGCCTTGAAGCAATGGAGGCATTACGTGTATGGTGAGAAATTAAACATGTATACAGACCATAAAAGCTTGAAGTACATCTATCAGCAAAAGGACCTGAATCTGAGGCAACAGAGATGGCTGGAAGTACTTGAAGACATGCGTCCAGAAATTAAGTACCATCCGGGTAAGGCTAATGTTGTTGCTGATGCACTTAGCCGTAAAAGCAGTTTGGCCAATTTGATCACGACCCAGAGGCATCTTGCACAGGAGTTGGATCAGGCTGGTATTGAGGTAGTTTTGCAAGGCTTGGGATCATCTTTGGCTTAACTGAGGGTTCAGCCCACGCTGAATGAAAGGATTATAGGATGTCAGAAGGAAGATGCAGAGATTCATAAGATGAAGGAGCAGGTTGGTTTAGGCAGATTTTTAGAGTTTCAGATCAGGGATGAAGTGTTGTGGTTTGGAGAATGGTTATGTGTTCCGGATCAATCAGATTTGAGGGAGAGTATTCTTCAGGAGGCACATGCTACTCTTTTTTCTGTACATCCCGGGAGCACCAAGATGTACAAGGACATCAAGCAATATTTCTGGTGGTCAGGTTTGAAGCACGATATGGCTGAGTTTGTGGCGAGGTTTGAGATTTGTCAGCAGGTGAAAGCCGAGAATCAGAAGCCCGGAGGTTTGTTGCAACCGTTATCCTTTCCGAAGTGGAAGTGGGATAACATCAGCATGGATTTCATCATGGATTTGCCAAGAGTTCGAAGGGTAAAGATGCGATTTGGGTCATAGTCGATCGACTAACCGAAATCAGCTCACTTTCTGGCAATGAAACTCACTTCGTCTATGGACAAGTTAGCCGAGCTGTATGTTGGGGAGATCTTCAGGCTTCATGGTTTTCCGTTGACCATTGTGTCTGATCGAGATGCAAGGTTCACTTCGCATTTCTGGAGAAGTCTTCAGGCATTTCTGGAGAAGTCTGGAGAAAGTCTTGATGAACAAGACGATACCAATGGTCAAAGTAGTCTAGAGAAACCAGTTGGTTGAAGAGGCTACTTGGGAATCCGAGGAGAGGATGCTGAAGAATCATCCCGAACACTTTGTTTGATTGTATTGTTTTTCTTTCTTCTTTTATGTTTTGTTTCTCACTATTTAAACATATTTCCAGGGACGGAACTATTCTAAGGAGGGAGTGTTGTAACATCCTGAATTTTCAAATAATTAAATATAAAATTTTTCATTGATTTCACGTGTTTCGCATGTGCAAATTAATGTGTGTTTTCGGCTTTAAAAATTATTTTAATGTCACGAACAAATATTTTCATTTCTCTTTTATAAAGCCTATTATTGATTCTTAGGTCTAATAGTTTAATTCTAGCCCACTTAAAATAAAATTAATTAATTAATTTAGAGCCCCTGGATTTTAGCCCACTAAATTAGCCCACTAGTTAATTCTATTATTAATTAAGACAACTTGTATGGTAGACATGATCATGTAACAACTTAATTAACAATTAAATGAACAAACAACTAGGTATGCATGTGATGGCACGTGCAGTACACATGCACGTGCAATGGACAAGGGAAAGGCCAGCCAATGCTTGGAGTGGGAGAAATGGAGAGAGTGGGGACTTGGTTGCTTGATAATGGGTAGTTCTTCTAACTCCCAACTTAGCCCTTCATCCAAACTCATCTCAACCCTTCATTTGCTCTTGAGATGTGTATAAATATCCCTCCCTTGTCTTTCTTTATCACTCACATTTAGAAATTTTAAAGAGAAAGAGAAAGAAAAAGGCATTGTGAGAAAAAAATTGAGCGTGGAAAAGAAAATTTGTGTGAGAGAAAGAAAGAGAGTGTGTGTTTCTTTTCCATTGGAGGCCGGCAAGCAAGAGGAGGGGAGGCTCGGATTTTGTACTTGGAGGAGGCTTGGATTTTGCACAAGCTAGGAGGAGAAGGGAAGTCAATCGTGCTTTCAAGGAGTTTTCTTTAGGAGTTTTCATTGTTTCTCCAAGAAGGTGGGTGATTTCTCTACTTCTAATATAGTTACCATGCTAGGAATTTAATTTATGAACATGCTAGAGAAAATAGCAAAATTTGCCATATAATTGCTTGTAAAGACTAGTAAGAAAAAGAGAAAACTATTGTATGTCTATATGAGAAAATTGGTAAAATGGACTGAAATTTGTTAATTAAGATTTATCATGATGCTTTATTGAAAGTTGTTTAAAAAACTTTCAACAAAGGGTGGGTGATTTTATAACAACTTTCAACAATTTTTTGTGATACTCGTCAGTATAAAAACTCTAGGGTAATAAAGGGTACTACTTAGTAGTAGATAATATAGGGGAGTGTATTCGGAAGGGGGCTCGTGTTTCCTGCATTACTGTTTACTAATTGTTCACTGATTGCAGATGAAAGATTACTTACTATAATATCCCGATTATTGTTTACTGTTCATTGATTATTGTTTACTGATTACTGTATACTGATGAGTATCTATTGTTTACCATTACTGATTACTGTTTCCGAGTACATAATCCTGTATACTTCAGCAGCTAAGTCCAAACATGTACTTGAATGGTATGCACCTGAACCTGTGGTGGGACACAGGATTGCGTGCATTAGATAGGTTAATTAAACTGATAGTCTTAAGAGGGACACTGAACAATGACACTAATACCGATTACATGATTTCGGATTACTGATTCCTGGTTCCATGATTCCCGATTACCGATTGGTTATACCTTACAGTCTTGAATGCATTACCTCACGGTTGTCATTGACATAATACATGATCACATCTTTCCAGTTTTTGTATTGCTATTCATTGTTCTTCCAAGTCAAATTTTACTGCCTTGTTACTGTTGTTGCTACTTTTTTCTATGTGGGAGTAAATAGATGATGTGAATTCTTTTAGAAACAATAAAAAGAAATGAACTTCTAGTTCTCACAAATATTGACTATTTCCAACTGATCTTGAATTTCCTGAATCTGACTTGTTTGAATAGTTTGATCTGATCTGGATGGTAACAATTGCTCCGATTGACCTGCAAAAGTCTGAAACAGCGGGGTTGGCCCCGATGACAGACCCTTCGATGCTCAAGTCAGAACTCAGAAAGATATTAGAGCTTTTAGTGGCAAAATATTGGTTACCTGGTTTCTGTGGAGGTCATGGCGTATTTAAAGTCACTTTGGGGACCAGTTTCAAGATATTGATTTATCTCTACTTATTGGTATTTTTTATAGAGTCTGTTATTCTTTTGTTCTTGAAGAGATTGGGTTGGTTACCATTCTCTTGGCAAAGAGATATGATTAGTTGACTTTCTTCTTCATGAAGAAATAGAAGTGGTTGTGGAGATTGAGTTAGGACTCCTCTTCTAAAGGGAGATGGTTTTCGAATAGTCTCTTATGGATAATTATGAGTTTAAAAAATAATTTTTAGATGATCATGAACTCTTTCAAATTGGGATATTATGACACCCCAGTTTGACAAGTTTGTTTCAGGTTGTTGGGCTCGAAAGAGGCCCAACTCCCATTTATGAGCATGTTTCTAGTGAAATTTACCGTTTTATCCTTGATAGCTTTAAGATTTATGCCTGATTTGAATGGTCCCAATTTTTTTATATTTTTAACCATATCACAAGCCTCCCACTCCCGAAGACTATGTTTCACAGCCTTTGAGGAGTAGTTCACCCGTCTTTATTGGTTTACAAAACTTATCGGAGTTTTTAGGGACGTTTGGATATTGCTCGGGACATAACAGTGTTATTCTGAGTTTGTAAAATTCATCGAATTATTTTTTGAATTTTCTGGTTTTTTAATTTTACTTTTCAAGATTTTTCTGAATTATTTCACATTTTAAACCATTTTTCAGATTTTTTATTCAATTTCTGAATTTTAATAATTACTTTATCAATTATAGTTAATTATTTTAATTTGTAATTTCTTTTTCGAAATATTTTGATATTTTTTCGAATTATTAACTATTTTAGAATTTTTAATTAATTAATTCAAATTATTAATAAATATTAAATTCGTATTATGATAATTAAAAAGAAATTAAGTAATACCTGAAGACGTGCCTTAATTAAGACTGTTGATCGCGATTGTGCTCGCGCGCTAAAGAGATCGGATGGTGGAGAGTTCGCTCCACCTTACCTGGTGCTTTGGAGGAGATCTGAGCCTTTGATATCACAAGTGCGCTGATTGAGGAGATCCGACAGTCCACGTGCTATCTCTTGCACGTTCTACCCGGTGTCACAGTTACCTGGTTTGGCACCGGGTACGGTGCTACGTGGCGCGCCAGGGTGGCACCACGTGTGCATTACCGATCAACGTTAACGCGGTTTTTCTCCCTTTTTTTTGGCGACACGTGTCACTTTCTCCCCCACGGACACGTGTAGAGCATGTGCCCCGCCTTTCTTTTTTTTCTTCATGGGCCTTTGGGCTTTTTCTTCTCTTTTTTTCCTTGATGCGCTTTCCCGATGCTGGGGCCCAAATGAAAAAAAATAAAAATAAGAAAGAGGACTCGAGAGCTTGGGGTTTAAAACCTCCGACCCCCACTGCATTCCTTCTCATTTTTCTGCTTCTCTTCTTCTGAAAATTTATTTCTTCCAAAAAACTCTAACAAAATTTTTGCTTCTCTGGCGAACTATTCCAACCTTACGGGAAACTTCAGGTGATATAAAATATTTTATTAAGATGTCTAGGATTTTATTGGGCGACGACTCTTCAGATAGATATGTAGAAGAAGTGTCTACCTCTCGACCCAGCAGAAGAGTGAAGGAAAAGGGGTAGAAGAGTTGTCTTCTATGAAGGTAGAGGAGATTTTAGAGGTTGACAGGAGAGCTGGTGAGATTGGGAGACCCCCTTGCCCTCTAACGAGTCTCACCCGTGTTCGTCAATACCCCATTGACTTGGGGTATTTAATAGAGCATGGTCTTCGATACGAGGAGCCCAAGTTTCGTGGGGTGAGTGAGGCCAAATCAGTTCCGAGTATCTTATCAGAGGCAGATCTTTGTGTAATTAGAGACAGTTTCGCAATCCCTTTGATGTTTGAGCTTCTTCTGCCCTCTCCCAAAGCTAGGATATGTACGACACTCCCCAACAAGTACTGTTTCTTCTCTTTCAATGCTCTTCATGCATCCCTTCGTTTCCCAATACACCCCTTCATCAGGGAGGGTTTGAAGTGGTACATGATCAGCCCGATACAGTTTGTTCCAAATATGTGGAGGCAGGTGGTGAGCACCTTCATTCTACAGTGTCGGGCAGTGGGCACTGAGCCAAGCTTAGTGGTGCTTTAGGCATTTTTTTGACTTCACCAAAAGAGCAAGTCAGAGTTCCGCTTATACTTTACACCTTATGCTGGGGTGAAGTTAATTGTGGTCCCAGATTCAATCAAAAAATGGAAAGAGAAGTTCTTTGTAGTGCGTAGTCCGGACCTGTGGGGGATCCCCACTAAATGGCAGACGGCGGTACCGAAGAGGGTTAGTGTCACGTTCCGCTTCCCAAAACTATGGATTGCAAGCACGTGACAAGGCCCAGCGAATGACTTGCGTCATCCATGAGCTGTTATCGATTCAACTCAACAATATAAATAGGAAGTAATACAACTGCGCATGCATTAAAAGAGTAATCACATGAATAACAATAATTGGAATTTAAGCATAAAATAACCAACATAATATAAATCGAACATCTGGAATCAACAATAATATCATTCGGGTCAAAAGCCCACAGTACAAAGAAAACAACATTGCTTAATTATTAATGTTCTCAAAATGGAACAATAATTATGAAGCGGTGCAACAAAAACAATTCTTTCACCATTGTTGCTCTCCTAATGCATCAGGCAAATCTCCTTGATTACCTGTAAGTTGTTCATCTAAAAGAGAAGAAAATATGTCCTTAGAACAAGTCGTGGACAGCAAGTAGAGAAATAGGGAAACAATGACAATAACGGTATAATGATGAATTCAATGAACGCTGAAAACAATAGTATTGAACAGTAACAAAGCGATAATAGTACAATGTGCAATAACAATGATTTATAACCATAACAATAAACAATGACAAAAATGGTAAGCAATAATGATAACACTGTTCGATAACGACGACAAAATGCAATGCCAATGCGATGAAGTCTTAAGTCTATTATTCATTTTAATCATAACTAATGCACGTACTACTGCATCCCATACTACAGGTTCGATGCATACAATCAATTTCGTTTAGACTAAGGTGGTAGATTCTATAGGTCATGTACTCGGCTCGATAAAAATAACGATAACAATAGCAATTTCTTACACAATAACGTTAACAATTGTCAGCACAATAATCCTAAAACAATACACGATGAATTGGGATACTGTGGTCAGTAATCCAACAATAAATCGATAGCACTAGCCGACACAATATTTTGGAAAATAATGCCCACATTTCCGAGTACAGTTACTATATTATCAACTACCCTAGTCAACCCTTAACCCCGGCTTGATTAACATTCTTTATTCAATTAACATGCAATACTAATAGGGAACAATAGGGACAGAAATATCAATAGGAAATGATAATGCGATTAATAAGGGACATTAGAATGATGACAGCACAACCCTAAGATCATGCAATGTACTCTGTACAATCAAATGCACCAAATTCAACATTATAGATTCAATTATATATTATTAAACATAGAAACCCAATTCTGGACAGCAGTAGGTTGCTGTACCAAAATCAGAATTCCCGTTGCTACAGGATAGCAAATATGGATCCGTAGAAGGTCTAAAAACTAGACTCCTACCCAGTTCCAACGCATATTTAAAGTCCAAATTCCAACAGCAGTAGCTAGGTGAATTTCAGTATTCTTTACAGGTTATCGTTTCTTGCTGGTTATCATTATTAACTAGTTTTAGTTGTAACAACAGTAAATATTCATTGTAATAATGAGTAAAAATAATTTTCATTACCCTAAGAATGTTGGCTATCAATCTGGAAATTATCATGGTAATATTTTATCATTTGTTCATCTAATTTATCAGCTTGACATGGTATATGCATGAATCTGAAAAAACAGCGCAACTGCAGTAAAATTGTCATAACTCATACAATATAAGTCGGAATTCAAAAATTTTGGATGTTCTGGAAACTAGAAACATGGGGCTACATTTCATATTCAGAAAGTTATTGATGTTGATGACATTATCTAGGTCGAAATAGCATGACAATGTTCAGATTGGCAATAAATTTTAGGGTTTCAACATGTTCTTCATGGACAAAAAGGTTAAAATATTATGAACGATGAGTTAGGGGTTAACAACATAAATCACAGCAAGTTACATCTATGTGAACATGGTGTTAAGATGTATAATGTCCATAATCTTACTAATCACAATCAACTAATACACCATCATCAATCATATGAACAATCAACACATTATATAATCTACAATAGTTGTGTAATATAATGACATGAAATGTAATAACAATCCCTATTTCTATATTCAATAATTAACTATATGAATGCATGCAAGATCTCAATAAGTCGGAGGCAAAAAGACGGCACGATGTGAAGACTACTACTTGGATTCGCTCGTATAAATCCGTAGCATCCCAACGATAGTTAACAATAACAATATACGCTAATCAATATGGATCTACTTACTGGATTCAATAAACAATCTCGAATAAGATACAATATAATTCGAGAGTGAGATGACTTGCCTTTAACAATGACATTAGATCCAAAATATTGAGAATAACGAGATTAGGATCCCGAGCGACAATCATAAACACGAAGCACTAACACGTGCGAGCTACGTGCAAGACACCAAACAACGAAACACCAACCCAACACCAAACACCGATCGGGATCTCCCACTCCAACACAACAAACAGCAACTCTCTCTCCAAAACACCAAACACCCAAAACAGCCGATCGGGATCTCTTACTCCACAAAACACCACACAATAACCCACCCAATCCCGCTTCGTCTCCTTCCTTACTTCGACAGAGAGAGAGCAGGAGAGAGAGGCGACCACGACAGTGGTTGGCGAGGCTAGCGACGAGGGTAACGAAGACTGGCAAGGACACTGACGGTCAGGAAGCGATGTAGCGACGGAGACAGCGGTGCTCGAGCGAGCTCTGTTTCGCTCAGAAAACAGGGGAGGCGATTACGGCGGTGCTCGAGCGTTCGACGATGACGACGACAGGGCGAGGGGTCTTTGGTGGTTGTGGGGTAAATGGAAAGACGAAGACGATGGAAACGGGTGGTGGTGTTCGAGGTGGTGGTGGCGGAGCTTCGACAGTCGATGGGTTCGACGAGAATCCAGAGGAAGAAGAAGACGGAGGCTTGGAGCTACGATAGGGGGTTGCGATTGGCTGTCGAGGAGGCGAATGGGGGTGCGACGAGGGGGAGGTTGCAGGCGGGAGTGCTCGAAGGTGGTTCGAGCGGAAGAAGGAAGGCAAGGAGATGAAGGCGATGGCAATGGCGGGATGGGGCTCGATGGGGTCGCGGTCGAGGAGCGACGACGACGGAGGATGGAGGTGTCGGAGGGTCGCGAGGATGGCTGATGGCAATTTTGGAGGTTGGGATGGGGGTAGGGTGATGAACAGTAGGTGAAGGTTTGGGTAAAGGTGGCTGAGGTTAGGGGGTATAAAGGTAGGTTAAATATATTAATGGTATAATGATACGCACAATAAAGGGGAAGAATGTAGGGCTGATTAGTGGGGATTCAAATTTGGGGGTTACAGGCTATGATGTGGTTAGGAGTGATTCTTGGAGGTTGGCTGTTAGTGGAGAAATGGGGGTTGTTTTGGGTTAGTGGGTTTGGGTACAAGATCCAATAGGAGGTGGGTTATAGGGTTTGGGTACAATATGGGTTAAATAGGAGGACAATTCTCAACCCAACAAGACAAAAGACAATTTCATGAACTAAATTTAAATTAGAAAAGAGGGAGTAAGATTCAAATAGTCAAACTGAGATCACGGATAAATCATGAATAATATTAGAGTTGATATCATTTGATACAATAATGGAAGAAAAAGAAATGTTATAGAATTACAAAAGAGATTACAATGGGTCTCAATATTAAAAGGGGGAATATGAAAACGGGAGTTACAGTTAGGGTAGACCCGGTGTTGGGGGAGGCAGACTAGAAGTTTTGACCTCCTTAGGGTGGAACTTTTGAGGTAGAGGCAGGTCACAGAGGAGGTTCTCTTCCTGAAGGGTCTGAGCCCGATAGACCCTAGTACGCTATAGCACTTTATTTGCCTAAGTGTTTTAGTGTCATGTTTCCGCCCATATTACTTCTTATTTTGACATCTTTCCTTGTTCCCTTTTGGCAGCTACCGCTGGTATGGATTTTGCAATGATCATGAAGAAACGCGCTAGGCTTAAATCCAATGGGCTCGAGAGGCAGAAGAGGAAGCAGACGGTGATAAGGCCTAGGGGTGGGCTGATGGCTAGGACCCAGCGCCCTCTTCACCTGCTGCGGACCTGTGCTCACCTCGAGTATCTTCTAAGAGTCTCGCTCCCAAGGGTGCTTGTTTGACGTCTGCGCTCGAGCGGGAGCACCCGCCCTTGAAAGCTTTTGTTAATGCAGATAGGTTAAAGATGATCTACACCCTGAACTGGACTTGCACGATGGTTTTCTCGGGGATGGAGATAGCTGTATGTAGGTGGTTCGACATCTCCCAACTCTAGAGGACAGAGGTAGGATGGCTACAGAGGGGCCTGACACCTCAGCAATGGAGTTGGCTCATGCCAACATGTTGGTATGTGCTATTGTTTTGCTTTCATTCATTTATTCTTGAAGTTGTTGTATGCATCTCCCAACTTCTGAAGTTCTTATGTCTTCTTTTTGTAGATCGCCTACCATCTTAGTAACCTGTACATATTGGTTACGGAGGATGAGAAGCGCTGGAGATCGGAGGTCGTCAAGGCCACTGCGGAAAAGGCAAAGTCCGTGAAGGCCTGGGAGGCGGCTAAGATTTGGGGAGAGGCTTTTAGCTAGTGGGTTGCTCTGCTTGAGAGAGAGTTGAAGCGGAAGGAGGAAGAAGCAACTAGGGCGACGGAGGAAGCAGTTTCTCATGTGAGGATGGAGGCTGAGAACCATATTTTTGCCAACTTGAAGAAGTCCTACAGCAAAGTCATCAACGATGTCATTGAGCGCATCCCCCACTCTGACAGGAGGGGTTACCATCTGGGATTGCTGCCCAAAGAGGAGCTGGTATCGGGGGATGAGGAGGAGGCGGAGGAGGAGTAAGGAAAGACTGCTGATATGGAGGCGGAAGCCCCTGTTGTTGCTAATTTTTGTACGGGAGCAAACAGATGATTTGTGAATTATTTTGAAACCAATAAAAGCAAACCTTTTGACTACTTGCCAGTGTTGACCGTTCCCAACGCTACTCCTGATCTGCAAAAAAGTTCGAAACACCAGGATTGATCCCTACGACGAACCTTCTGATGCTCAATTCAGTAATCTGAAAGATTATGAATAAGCTTTTGTGTAGAAAAATACCGATTACCTATTTCTGGTGGAGGAAGGGGGTATTTATAGTCCCCTTGGGAGTCAAGTTCGAGATAATCATTTATCTCTATTTCTCGGTGTTTTTGGATAAGAAATAGAGTTTAAATTCCTTCATCATAAGAGATTTGGTTTAAACCGTCTCTTAGAGATAATCATGAATTTAAATAACCTGGCTTTATTTATAATGGGATGTCACCCTAATCGGAAATGCAGACCCATTTTTGGGTTATTGGGCTCGGAAAAGACTCAATTCCCATCTTCGGACCTGTCTGTAGTGGAAATTACCATTTTACCCCTGAGAGCTTTGAGATTCATACCCAATTTGAATGATCCCAATTTGACTCTATTTCTAGCCATATCACAAGCCCTCCACTCCCAAAGTTTGAGTTTCATAGCCTTTGAGTAGTAGTTCGCCCGTTTTTAATGGCTTACAGAATTTATCGAAGTTCTCGGGGATGTTTGAATATCGCTCAGAGTGTAATGATACTATTTTGGTCTTGTAAAATACCCAAAATTAATTTCAGAAATTTCTAGATTTTTTGTGATTTTTTTTTCTTTCAATTTTTAATCATTTTTCGAATTTTCTATTCAATTTCTGAATTTTAAATTGTTAATTTTTTATTTTTAATTAATTATTCTAAAAGTACAATTATTTTTTCAGAATATTTCCAAAATTAATAATTATTTTAAGAATTATTTAATTAGTTATTTCAATTTTCTATAATTTTACAAAATTTTTAAATAATTAATTCGAATAAATAATTAAATAAAGAAATTAATTAAAAATAAAATACCTTGATCAGATCATAGCCATTCATCACGATCTAGCGCAAAGATCCAGGAGATTGGACGTGAAACGCTTCTCATAAGGTCAGATCGAGGGTAGCTCGGAGTTTCCCCGAACTGGTGTGTCGCCGAACCCACGTGGACCAATGAGGAGGCGCCACATGGTATTGACTGGTCAAATGTTGACCAGTCAGTGTTGACCGTTGACCGGGGTGAATCTCCTCCGATCTTGGCCGTTGATCTTGATGGCACGATTTTTGAGAAGATCAGACAGCAGACGCTTTTCCTGAGGTCGGATCGAGGGTAGCTCGGAGTTGCCTCGAGCTGGTGCATCACCGAACCTACTCGGACCAATAAGGAAGCGCCACGTGGCATTGACTGGTCCACATTTGACCAATCAATTTTGACCGTTGACTGGGCCAAATCTCCTCAGATCTGGGCCGTTGATCTTGATGGCATGATTTTTCAAGAGAATAGACGGCAGATGCTTCTCATGAGGTTGGGTCGAGAGTTTCTTGGAGTTGCCCCGAGCTGGTGCACTCCCGAACCCACGTGGGCCTATGAGGAGGAGCCACGTGGCGTTGAGGGGTGGATCTCCTCAGATCTTGGCCGTTGATCTTGATGGCACAATTTTTGAGGAGATCGAACGGTAGACACTTCACACAGGGTTGGCTCGGTGCTGACGTGTTGCCGAACCAATGTGGACCTGTGAGGAGGCACCATGTGATGTGGACCGTTTACCGGGGTGGATCTCCTCAGATCTTGGTTGTTGATCTTGATGGCTCGGTTTATGAGGAGATCGATTGGCAAAGGCTTCTCATGAGGTCGGATCGAGGGTAGCCTGGAGTTTCCCCGAGTTGGTGCATCACCGAACCTACGTGGATCAATGATGAGGCGCCATGTGGCATTGACTGGTCAACATTTGACCAATCAATGTTGACCATTGACAGGGGTGAATCTCCTTAAATCTGGGTCGCTAATCTTGATGGCATGATTTGTGAGGAGATCAAACGGCAAACGCTTTACACAGGGTCGGATCGAGGGTAGCTCGGATTCACCCTAAGCGGATGCATTGCCGAACCAACATAGACCTGTGAGTAGGTGCCACATGGCGTTGACCGTTGACCGGGGTGGATCCCCACAGATTTTGGCCGTTGATCTTAATGACACAATTTTTGAGGAGATCAAATGGCAAACTCTACTCATGAAGTCGGATCGAGGGTAGCTCGAAGTTGCCCTGAGCTGGTGCATTGCCGAACCTACGTGGACCATTGATGTGGTGCCACGTGGCATTAACTGGTCAACATATGACCAGTCAACGTTGACCGTTGACAGAGCGAAATTCCTCAAATCTTGGTCGTTGATCTTGATGACACGATTTTTTAGGAGATCGAATGACAGACGCTTCACACAGGATCAGATCATGGGTAGCTCGGAATCACCCCGAGCTGACGCGTTGTCGAACCAACGTGGACCTGTGAGTAGGCGCCACGTGGTATTGACCGTTGACCGGGGTGGATCTCCTTAGATCTTGGCCGTTGATCTTCATGGCACGATTTTTGAGGAGATTGAATGGTGGGAGTTAGTATCGACTTCTCCCCGTTTCTTTTTTTGGGCGTCGCTTGAACTTCTCCGTCGGTTGGGCTTTCCCATGTTTATTTGGGGCCCACAAACTCGGACGCCCAAGGGTCTCTTCCTTGGCTTTAAATCCCCCCTCCCTCCTTCACTTCTCCCCCATTCTCCCCACTTCACCTCCTCCTCCAAATATTTTGCCTCGGCGAGAATTTGCTCTAAAGAGGCTTCGATGGATTTTTTCGATCTCCGGTGAGGAATTCCAATGGTAAATTTATATATATACCTCTTTAAACATGTCTAGGGTTTCTTTGGTCGGAGAGACCTCCCTACAAACTGAGGTGAAGGATCGTCTCTATCCCCTTATCTAGAGCCGACCGAGGCAAGGAGACCACCGAGCCATCCATTGTTGTGGAGACTATTATAGAGACGGATATAGCTCTAGGTGAGTTCGGAAGATATTCGTGCTCTTTATCGTGTAGTACTGGCATTAAAGACTACCCCGCCAGATTGGGGGCACAAATCGAGCACAGGATAGGGAGGTTTTATGAGGAAAATGAGTAGCGGGAGTCCACGGAGGCTGATGAGACATCTTCCATTCTTTTCGTGGAGGATTTAGTCCTTGTTCGAGAGTGCTGTCAGATCCCATTGGGGTTCGACTTATTGCTTCCTGGTCCTGGAGTTAGAGCTTGTTCTTTGATTTCTCCAGATCTGTGCGTCTTTCCCTTCAACGTTTTTCATGTGGGTCTTTGCCTCCCTCTACATCCCTTTCTAAGAGAAGTCTTGAGGTGGCTCACTCTGAGTCCTGCTCTGTTCGTGTCGAACATGTGGAGGTACGTCAATAGTTTCATTTTGCAATGCCAGGCAGCGGGGATCAAGATCCGATTGGATGTATTCAGGAGGCCTTATAAGCTCCACCGAAAGAGCAAGATGGTGTTTATATACTACCTCAGCCCCCGTGTGGTGTGAAGTTTTTTGACAACCCTGATATGAACAAACATTGGAGGGCTAAATACTGTCTGATTCGTAGTCGCAAGCCGTGCGGATCCCTACTGTCTGGAGGGAGAGTGTCCCGACGAAGGTTAGGGCGGATCCGAGTTTAAGTATTGAAGAACAAGGCATGGTAGAAATCCTTCTCAAGAGATCGGCGATGAAGTGGAAGGATCTGTCTGAGGATGTGCTCTTTAGGGGGGTCTGGGCTAGATTGACCCTAGTAAGCACCTTTCATTTTTATATCGTTTATGTACATTTCCTTAATATTTCCTCCCCCTCTTTTTTTAACAACTTTTCGTGTATCTTATTGCAGGGGCCGTCGGGATGGATATTGATGCGATCATGTCCAAGCACTCAAGCCTGAGCAACAAGGCTCCTGAGGAGAAGAAGAAGACCACCACGGGAGCCTCCCCTGCGAAGGTAGCGAAGGGTATGCCCGTGGGTTTGGGATCTCCTATAGCCACCTCGACTACCCCGTCGAGGGCTGTCTTACTCTGGGTGCGGCCCTAGCTCATGAGTCTCCCCCACTTACCACGGAGGCTACTGCGATTCTCACTGAAGAGCATAAGAAGATTTTTGTCCTTGATTGGCAGGTGAGGAATCAAGACAACTTTTTAGGGGATTCAGCCAGCAGTATGGATGCCATTCCTCATCTGGTGACCCCGAAGGATAAGTCTGCGTTGAAGCATGGAACTGTCGGAGACTTTTCCATGGAGATCTCCCGAGCCACTATGGCGGTAAGTTGTCTGTTAAGTTTCGTTCTTGTACTTTTACTAGTCATGCTTTTGGTGAACAGATGGCCCCTTTTCATAACTAGAGGTTAATTTTTATTTGCAGATCACTGCCACATTAGCTATTTGTTGGTGTAGACGGCGGAGAGGGAGTCGACACTGGCTGTTGAAAAGGTTAGAGTAGAGTAGTCAAAGTCTGCTAGGGAGTTTCAGGCGGTTATGGTTAAGGTTGACATGCAGGCCACTCGGATCGCGCAGTTGGTAGTGGCGTTGGTGGAGGAGAAGGAGAGGGTGGCTCATGAGAAGGAGAAGGCATCCGGGGAGAGGGAGTAGGCTGTGAAGGAGATAGAGGCTGCGTTGGAAGCTGGGATAGCGAAGGGGAAGGCAGAGGTGGAAGAGTTCCTAGCAGCAAACATGGAAAAGGCGTACGCTGTGGCTCTTGACGAGGTTAGTGAGAGGGTTCCTGGTTTCGACTGCTCAGGGTATGTCTTATTCAAAGAATCCCATGCTGCTGATGAGGAGGAGTCCGGAGAGAAGCTGGAGGAGGAGGAGGACGCAGTGGATCCTCCTACCGCGATCGTATGGGGGACCGTGTGCTGCAGAGGCAGGGAGGAGACGCCTGCTTTCGAGGTTCCTTCTACTGAGGTGGACCCCTGATTCTTCTTCTTTGTTTTATGCTTTTGTTTAGTTTAGGGCTTTTGTATGGATGCCTAATAGCAGACTGGCCACCGCTGGATGTATCTTCATTTTGAATCAATGAAATTCCATCTTGGTTCTCCTAACTCGCGTTGAAAGTTTAGAAGCTTTGTGTTTGAGTCTTCGATCTTTCAATGACCATGATTGACTTATTGTGTAACTATTTGTTCTTTTTTATTTGAAGATTGTCGTGTACGACGAGGGAACTTTACCCTTCTAGTGAGATCGCCCGCATTCGTACTAAACTTTGAGTGGTGGAGTTGGGGCTTAGTTGCTCACGAAACAGGCTTTTTAAGGTAGATACGGAGCTTGGTCACTTAAGAAGGGTGTTGACCCATAGGGAGACCGAAGCAAGGCATCTTGGCGAGGTTCTTCGAGACCAGTTCCTAGCTGAAGTGGAGGATTGTTCTTGCAAAAGCGAACATCCTTCCGCTCAACCTGTAGTTGGAAAGGACTCAAAAGTTGAATATCTTCAGCACTCTTTACTTATGGCCACCACCAAAAGGGATGAGCTGAAGAACATGTTGCTTGAGAAGAGCCTAGAGGTGACTCTCTTGAGGAAGGCCGTCTTCAAGACTTCGGGAGAAGTGGGTCAGGCCAGTCTAGTACGTGCTCAGCTTGTCCATTTAAAGTTTAGGGTGAAGGACAGTACCCTTAAGGAGAATCTTGTCGAGCGACAAGTGGAGATTAACTGACTGAAGCGACTTCTTTAAGGCATAAAGACTAAGAGCACCTCCTGTTTATATGAAGAGTACAAGTGGTCGTTTCATGAATTAGCACTTTGCTCGTATAAGGCTTCGATGAATCTGGGGAAGGCTCAAAGCGGTGTAGCTGGTGCTTCGAGCACTTCCTCTGCTGGAGAGGCGGCACATAGTGTAGATCATGTGGTTTAGACTCGATCTATCAGGCTGGAGTCCTTTTCACGTGGTCTGAGAGAGCGGGGTGGTGCTTTAGGTGCTAAAGGGAGCCGTAGACCCCAAGTGTCTCTCAGAAGGACCATCCCCCTTCCACGAAGGGTAAAGGTGATTCCGAGGAGAATACCTAAAGTTGTAGGGAACTGTCATTTCGTTGACATTTCTTTGGGCTTCTATCGAGGTTTTTTATTTGAATGAAGAGATACTCTAAGTGTTAAAGCGTTGTTTCTTTTCATTGTATCTCCTCTATACTTTGAGTGTGGTTTACGAGTTCAAGAGTTGTGGGAGCAATTTCGAATGGTGTGCTGCTCCGCACTTGCTTGTTTGCAAGTGGCTAGAGTGGCATTACACCAAGTGTTGGACTCCGAACTTGTTGTTTTGTGAGTTTCAATAGTTGTGAGAGTAGTCCCGAATGGTGAGCTACTCCACACTTGCTAGTTTGTAAGTGTCTAGAGCGGCGTCGAACCATGTGTTGGACTTCGAACTTATTGTTTTGTGAGTTTCAACATTTATGAGAGCAATTCCAAATGATGAGCTGCTCCGCACTTGCTTGTTTGCAAGTGGCTAGAGTGGCGTCGAACCAAGTGTTGGACTCTGAACTTGTTGCTTTGTGAGTTTCAACAGTTGTGGGAGCAATTCCCAATGGTGAGTTGCTCTGCACTTGCTTGTTTGCAAGTGGTTAGAGTGGGGTCGAACCAAGTATTGGACTCCGAACTTATTGTTTTGTGTTTGTGGTCGTAGTGACTTCGACTAGTATGCTTTAGGCTGGAACAACAATTTTTTCAGACAAATTAACTAAGTTTTTTATAAAAGGGAAACTGAGTGGCTGCTTCTATGTTGCGAGCCTTTATTACATGCTTTGGCCGTGTCATGAGCATCGGCCTTATTGGAATAAAAAAATGAGGGAAGCTAGCTTTATTGGTAACTTCATCAAATGCTCGGCGTTCCAGGTTCTTGGCACCTCCCCCCCCCCCCGGCGGCGGACAACATTAAAGATCATGTATGGTCCCTCCCAATTCGGAGCTAGTTTTCGTTTCTTGCTTGGGCAGGAGATTTCCTGCTTGCGAAGAACTAAGTCTCATTCTTTAAGGTTTGTGGGGCGGACCTTCTTGTTGTAGGACTACTCATTCTTTTGCTGATAGATCCTTTGTCGAATCGATACCCTCTCTCGGATCTCATCAATGAGGTCGGGGTTTCCACGGAGGTTGATAGGGTTTTGTTCTTCACTGAAAGCTAGTAGGTGGGGAGTGGGTAGGCCGACCTCGAGAGGTATAAGGGCTTCTGTGCCATATGTGAGATTGAAGGGGGACTTTCCTATCGGGGTTTTCTTGGTTGTGCGGTAGCTCCAGAGCACATTGGGGAGTTGTTCGGCCCACAATCCTTTCGCGGATTTTTCAAGTCTTTTCTTGATGCCGCTGAGAATTTTTTGGTGGGCATTTTCGTCTTGCCCGTTGGACTGCGGGTGGAAAATCGAGGAGAATCACTATTGGATGCTGAGGTCTGTACAGAACTTGCAGAAGGTCGCCCCTGTGAATTGAGTCGCGTTGTCAGTCACTAGGATTCGGGGTATGCCGAACCGACAAACAATGTCATTTTAAAAGAAACGCTGGACCCTATTCCTCGTGATCATTGCTAAGGGTTCCGCTTCGATCTATTTGGAGAAGTAATCGATTGCTAGTACAAGGAATTTTCTCTGACCAGTTGCTAGCGGGAAAGGTCCGAGCAGGTCCATCCCCCACATAGCAATGGGGATTGGATTCGACATGGAAGAGAGCTCGGCTTGAGGCACCCGTCGGATGGATGAGAACCTTTGGCAAGAGGTGCATTTTAGAACGTGCTGTTTGGCATCGCTTAAAAGCATAGGCCAGAAGTAGCAATGATTCAAGATCTTGCGAGCGAGGGATCTTGCTCCGATATGAGCGCCCCCGACCCCTTCATGAACCTCTCTGAGGGCGTACTGGGCTTCTTTGGGAGAGACACCGTAAGTAGGGTTTGTCGTCTACGGCGGTGTAAGAGTGCTTGTACATGACTCCCTTGATGAGTGTATATCGCTCGGTCCTCGTTCAATTTCTAGCTTCTTTAGGGTCTGGTGGGAGGGTTCCCTTTTCGAGAAACTCGAATAGAGGCTTCATCCAGTTCTCCAAGTGTGCAAGGGGAGGTATTACCATGAGCTTGAGTCTCTTTTCTTCAATGCTAGGCCTTAAGACGAATTCAATCAGTTTGGTGCGTCAAAGTCTTTGGAGGGAAGAGGAAGCCAATTTTGATAGGGCATATGCTTGTCCGTTTTCTTTGCGAGGGATACGGATGACTTCTGCCTCTTGGAAGGTGGCTAGTAACTCCTTGACCTTGGAGAGATATTTGATCATGCGGTCATCTCCAGCCACATAATCTCCTTAGACTTGGTTCACCACCAACTGGTAGTCACTAAATATTTTGGTGCATCGAGCCCCGGCTTTTCGGGCCAGGCACAGGCTGGTGATGAGTGCTTCATACTCCGCTTCATTGTTGGAAGCTCCAAAGTTGATGCGGAGTGAGTATTGGAAAATGAAGTCATCTGGACCAGTCAGGATGACTCCCGCTTCGCTTCCCTCGATGAATGAGGATCCATCTACATAAACGCTCCAAAACGGAGGGTCTTTGCTTTCATCGTGGGGGTCAGGGATGGTGCTTTCCACAATGAATTCTGCTAGAATTTGAGTCTTAATGGAAGTCCTTGGCTGATAGTTTATGTCGTGCTAGCTCAGTTTGATAGACCACTTAATTAGATGTCCCGAGCTCTCTAGCCTATGCAAGACTTGCTTGAGGGATTAGTTGGTAAGAATGACCATTGAATGGGCCTGGAAGTACGGGCGGAGTTTACGAGCAGCCATGATCAGTGTGTAGGCCATCTTCTCTATTTTTGAATAACGGAGCTCTGCATCCCTGAGGAATTTGCTTACATAGTAGATCGGTCTCTGGACCTTGTCCTCCTCTCTCACCAGGACAACATTGAGGGTCTGGTCTGAAGTGGTGAGGTAGAGGTAAAGGACTTTTCCCGACTTGGGCTTGCTCAGGAGCGGGAGATTGACTAGATACGCCTTGAGTTTCTCAAAGTACTCCTGCTATGATTGTCCCCACTCAAAGCCTTTCACCCCCCCTCAGGGCTTTGAAAAAAGGAAGACACTTCTCTCCTGATTTGGAGAGGAAGCGCCCGATGGCGGCGAAGTGCCCTGTAAGTCTTTGGACTTCTTTGATGTTGGATGGGGGCGCCATATCCAAAATGGCTCGGATCTTTTCTGGGTTAACCTCTATCCCCCTCTCGCTGACAATAAACCCGAGAAATTTGCCAGACGATACGCCAAAGGCGCACTTGGATGGATTGATTCTCATGTTGTGCTTCCGCAAGACATCAAAGGTTTCCTGGAGGTCGGTCATATGGTCTTTTTTCTGAGGCTTTTTATCCGCATGTTGTCTCCGTAGAATTCCATGTTCCTGTCGATCTGTTCCTTGAAGATCGTGTTGACGAGGCATTGGTAAGTCGGCCCGGCGTTCTTTAGCCCGAAGGGCATGACACGGTAACAATAAAGGCCTTGATCAGTAGTAAAAGAGGTCTTCAGAATATCAGAAGGGAACATTCTGATCTGGTTGTACCCCGAGAAAGCATCCATGAAACTAAAAAACTCATGACTGGATGTGACGTCAATCAGGGCATCGATGCTGAGAAGGGGAAATGGGTCATTTGGACACGACTTGTTCAAGTCCGTGAAGTCGATGCAAATTCTTAACTTACCATTGGCCTTTTTACCATTACAACATTTGCGAGCCATTCGGGGTAATTGACCTCTCGGATGAACCGGGATGTTAGGAGTTTTTCTACTTCCTCCTTGATGGCTTGTTGTTGGTTCGGAGCAAATTTGCGATGCTTCTACTGAACTGGCTTGACTTCAGGGGCAATGCTGAGGTGATGCATGAATATTTCTTCTGAAATACCGGGCATATCGGCAGTGCTCCAGGCGAACAGGTCTTGGTTCCCCCTAATGCAATTGACGATCTCTTCCTTGACCTGGTGGGGGAGGACTTTGCCCACTTGGAACGTCTTGGTCGGGTCCTCCTCAGGAAAGGGGATCTCCACTAGCTCGTCCACTGGATCCAAGATGGCTTGGGTACTCCCTTGGGGGAGCTCTAGCGCTTCGAAAGAGAGGACTGGGACTCCCATTGAAGTCATATAGCATTTCTGAGCAGTCTCCTGGCTTCCCTTGACTTCTCCCACACCCGCCGAGGTTGGGAATTTCATCCTCATGTGAAAGGCTGAGGGCATGGCATGAAGCGCATCTAGGCCGGGTCTGCCAAGGATGGCATTGTAAGCATATTTCACATCGACGACCATAAAGTCCATGGGCTATGTTCGGGTTGTCGTGTCTTTTCCAACAGTTACATCAAGAGTGATAACTCCGTCAATTGTTACTGGCACTCTATAGAACCCATGGAGAGTGTAGGCAGTAAGTTTTAGGTGATCTCGGGAGAGCTTGAGACCTTCAAAGGCTTCCATGAAGAGGATATTGACAGAACTACCATTGTCGATCAAGATCATGTTGTACTTCATGAGTGACCATGTTGAGATGAATGACGAGGTCATCACAGTGGGGCATTCGGATGCCATCCAGGTCCTTGTCCGAGATTGTCATCAGAATCCTCGGGCCCTTGGGCGGTGGAAAATTCTGCACCGAGTTAACTTCTCTGATGAAGGCCTTGTAGGAGGAGTTTGACTCTACCCCCATTGGCCCTCCATGGATGAGGTGGTGGATAGCCCCAGGTTCGGAGTCTTGGGACTCGACGGGTCTTTCAGATCGCTTGATTACTCCCCGAAGTGGAGGAGGATCGGCTCTGTCATTCCTGACGAAAATTGGCCAACTGTACTCGCTGAATAAGGCTTCATCTCCTCTTTAAGGGACTGACAATCGATCATGTCATTGCCATGGTCCCTATGGAAGTGTCACCACTTGTCTCTGTTACTTGTCTTACCAGGGGTATTCATCTTCGGAGGAGGTTGGAGCAATTCTTCCTTGTCCACTTCTATAAGGACAACTAAGATGCTGGCATTGAGGGGGGTGAACTTTTCAAAGCGAGGAGGATGGCGATGCTGGCCGTTATTATCTTTTTGGAGCTTCTTGGGACCTTCTTAATTCGAAACCTTCAGTTTGTTCCCGGATGGGGGCTCTTTCTGATCATGAGGATGCAGGGCCTCTTTAACCTGGATGTACTTCTTACTCCTCAGCAGAAGTTCCGAGAAGTCCCGAGGAAGCTTCTTAGCGAGGGATGCCTTCAGATCAGCATGGTTGATGTTGTGGTGGAATGCTGCAGAGGCCATTAATTGGTCGAGAGAGGTGATGGACCGAGCTTTGGTGGGTAAAGCGCCGAACATAGTCTCTTAGGCGCTCACCTTTCCTTTGACTCGGGGCTAGCAAAGATGCGCTCATTTTTTCGGCTTGGCGGTTGCTGACGAAGTTGGTGAGGAAGAGCTCCTCAAACTGTTCAAACGAGAAGATATAGGCTGGGGACAAACGGGAGTACCATTCTATCGCTGCTCCCATCAACGTGGCTGGAAAGGTCTTGCAAAGGAGTGCATCCGAGGCTTGATGGATCATCATGAGAGTTTTAAAACTCTCGATGTGATCGGCCGGTTTTGACTCCCCATTGTAGGATTCAAAGTGGGGTGGCTTGAAGGTCTCGGGGGTTGGGGCTTCCATGATGTCCCTGGAGAAGGGGGGTCTGCTCGGGCAGAAATTCTTGGTCTATTGTTCATCTTCGGGGTTGATTTTTCTAAGGCACCTCTCCACCTCTCGAAGGCGGTGATGGACTGAGTCATCCCTCTAGTTAGATCTAACCTACCCTCGGGACTCTCCTTCATGAGGGGTGGCATGGCGAGGGCTAGATGTGCGTTGGTCGTGACTTGCAACAATGTTGAGGGCTTGCAATATGTCATCTTTGAAATTTTAGAATTCCGCTCGGGTGACCGGTGCCCCTTGTAGTACCCCGTATTTTTAAATATAATTTTAAAGATTTATAAATGAATTAAAATGATTTTCTGGAGATTTAATAAATATTTTTCTAAAGATTTATCTTTTCACACGTGCAAAACACGTGCATATATTTTTGGTGTAAATATCCAATTTTATATTTTTAATAAATTATCCTACTTATAATGTTGTATATTCTAAATTTTGGTATTTTTTTGAATAAAGAAACTATTTTTATAAATACCTCGAAAGAGAGGGGCTTTTATGTAAAAAGCCGTTTTGATCTCAAATAAATAATGAAATTTCATTTTTACTGATTTTTGGGCTTTCCATGGTCATCATTGAAATTAAAATATATTTAAATTTTATTTAGAGTCGATTTGGTAAATATTTAAACAAATATGGTGTTTTTGCAAATATGGAATTTATGTCGGATCTTGTGCAAATGTTTTCCTGTAAAGTAAAAGTCAGATATTTTAATTGGAAAATATAATATGTATTATCAAATATTATTTCTGAATTTTCTGTATTTTTATGAATATTTTATGATGTATTTGCAAATATTACAAAAAAGAAGGACTTTTGTGCAAAATGGCCACCCTGAGTACAAATCCGAATTTTCTTTATTTCTGGACTGTGCTGGATTGCTGGACAACTCAGTAGTAAAATGATTTGATTTGGTTTTAATTTATTTAACTTATTTTAACTACTTTATAAAGAAAGGTGTATATATGTAATAATTTGTTAAAGGATTATTTTGCAAATGTGTTTCAAAACACTAATTCTTCTATTCCGGGTATTTAAAAGAAGTGGAGTGCAGCCATCTTTCACTGTACAACACAAAGGTTTTATTTTTTTTATTTTCTTGGAGATTTAAAGAGGAGATCTTGGATTCTTTGCAAAGGAGGAAGTTTTCGTCTTGCTTTGTTATATTCGAGGTGGGTAACTTGTTTGTTTTTCTTTTGATTTGTGTATGTTGTATGAGAATGATATGAATGTTTGATTGATCTTGGATATTGAATTTCATCTATTAGAAAGCATGCTAGGGTTTGGTATGAATATGTATGTTGGATGGATGATAAAAGTGGATCTTTGAGAAGAACCCTAGTTATTGTGAATAGAATTTCATGTGGATTAATTTAGATTGTTGGGGAACCTAATATAAATTGTGAATAGGCTATTTCTTTTGGATTATTGCTGATTTGATTGAGTATGATGGATGTTATGCATTAATTGACTAAAGATGAGATTTTTGGACTATTGGTGAGTTGGATGAATACAACTTGGCCATGTAAATGATAAATTTATTTATAATTCAACTATTGAGGATAGTTGAGATTGAGTTTGAGGAATTTTGAGAATGAGTAATGGATTAAAAGACCACGTCTTGAGGATTTGAGTTGTGATGACTAAATTTGAGATTGATACATTTTTGATTTAATTTGGGGATTTTCTTTTGAGATTTGGTATTGATGTGGTTTGGATCTGAATACGAAGCAATTTCAATGAGTAATCGATTTTTTTTTAAGAAACTCTATTTTGATTATATGCACAAATTCATGTTTGATTAAAACAAATTAACAAATCTCTATTTTTATAAACTCAAGTAGTTTTGGTTTAGTTTTATGGGTTATTATAAATCCTACAAGTCGTATTTGATCATATAAGAAATATGCTTTTTGTAGAAATCGTTTTCGTAAAGTAAAACTACGTATCAGTTGAAATGTGTACAGCCAAAAATATACAGTCTGTAGGTCGACAGTCGACTGGTATGACTTCTCAGTCGACCGACAAGACCCGGCTGCTATGTTCTTTAGTTTTCTTGAAATTTCGTACTGGACAGTCGACTGAGGACTTTCACAGTCGACCGGTGCCCCTTAGAATTATTTCTTAAAGGATTATTGGATTTTTCTCTGGACAGTCGACCGATAGTTTTATAGTCGACTTATAACACTTAGATTGTTTTCTTAAAATCATGGAAATTCTCTTTCTGGACAGTCAAATGGTGTCTTTTACAAGTTGACCGTCAACACTTAGTATTATTTTCTTAAAGATGTTGGTTTTTCACTCTGGACAGTCGACTGATGACCTTTTACAGTCGACTGATTCTGATGCTTTTCTTGAGTTTTCCAGGTGTTCTTTAAATGGTTGATTCTTTGAATGTTTTTGGATCTATAACTTACTATTCTAAAAATTATTGTTTCTACAGAACATATGTTTTCAAGATATATCATTGTTGGATTTGGATTCTAGAATTTTATAAAGATTTGGGTTTGTTAATGGGTTTGTTGATTGGAGAGGTTTCTCCCCATGATCGTTTTGACGATGGATTTGTGAATTGTGGTCTTGTTGAGATCTCTAGCAGTTGAGATTTGTTGAGTTAGACCTGGGGGTCTTGGTTTAGTTGTTGTTGAGTATTTAAGTCCGGCAGGATACACTAACTCTAGAGATGGAGATTTTGTGTTTTAATAATAAACAACTTAAGGACAGGCACTAGTGGGGATGTGATGGAACTTGGGAAACGTAAGTATAGGCTCATGGTTTGTTGTTATGTCCCGAGAGGATATTTGTGTGTACGCGTGTCGAGGGTCTGCAGGCCTATTCACAGAGCATGCAGGGTGCATTCGCGTGTCGAGGGTCGGCAGGCCTATTCACGGAATGTACTTGGTGTATCTGCACGTCGAGAGCCTTGCAAGCCTATTCGTGGGGTACACGGGTGATATGGCTAAAAATGGGGTTAAATCGGAATCGTCCAAACGGAACGCGAATCTTGAAGCACAGGGACAAAACGGTAATTTCACCAACCAAAGGGTCCAAACCGGGTGTCGGGTCTTCGCCTCAAAAACCCAATAACCCACGAATGGATCCACCTCAAAGTGGGTGCGGGTTTTAACCCGTTGCGCACCCATTCCGTCAGGATGAAATCAAGGTCCCTGATTAACCTTAACCAACGGCCCTGATTCACATCCCTCCTACCACTGGGAGCCAGGGATTAAATTCCTTGACTGATTAGAGGGAATATACCTTATCAGATTACTTTCCTTATCTGATTACAAGGAATATTACTTATCTAATCACGGGGATTACATTCCTAATCCAGTCCCTAAGACGCCTATAAATACCCCCCATCCATCTCCATTGCGAGGTAATCAATCTTTCACCAGTTTTTTACGCCCTTTCATAGTCTGCCAGATTGCTGACTTGAGCGTCGGAGGGTGCGTCGCCGGGAACAACCCCGGTGTCTCGCACTTTTTGCAGGTACACGGCAGGAACGACGATCGAGGCCCAACGGAACAGGTACGCAGGTTTTCCTATTCAGTTTCCCCAAGAATCCACAAGTTCTATCTGTTTGCCCCCACACCAAATTTAGCGGCAACAGATTGGCGCCGTCTGTGGGAAACTAACGAATAGGGACCTCTCCTCTTCCCGGTGAACAGGTCTTCTCCCGCCATGCCGCCTCGCAAAGTTAGATCTAGGGGCTCCAACCGAGCGCCCAACCCTGACCAGCAAGAAGTCATTCCTGATCCCGCTCAGCAACAAGGGCAACTCCCTCCTACCATGGAAGAGCCGCTCCAACGGAACCCTCCGCCTCCTGATCCAAAGGGGCCAAACCCCCAGAAACAGCCTCTTCACCCAGAGAACATCTCCATCCACAATGCCTCCAGTGCCTCCATGGCCTCCCATCATCCCCGAGCCTCTGGTCGCCACAATGCCCCTCCCAAACGCCCGGAAGATGATGACCTTCGTCGCCATCTGGATGAAAAGCGGGCTCGGGGGGAAGCCTCCCGCCAGCAAGAGCGATCCCCCCGGCACCGAGAGCACAGGAAGTCCCCCGTCCGAAGAGGGTGGAAGGACTCCCCCGACCACTACCGAAGGAGGCACTCTCCAGCAGGCCGGCAGCAGCCTCGGAACAATGAGGCGCCCATCACCCGTGCCGAGTTCCAGCAATTCCAAGCAATGGTACAACAGGCCCTCAACCTCCGTCAGAACCCCAATGAGCCGAGGGCCCCATCCCCTCCTCCGGTCCGGAGCCCTCGCCAACGGTCTCCTTCTCCTCGACCCGCTCCTACCAATTCCAGACGCACCCCGAGTCCTCGCCGTTCTCGAAGTTACTATCGCCGCAGCCCTCGCTCCCCCTCATACGAAGACGAGTCCCGTGGCCCGGCAGATCACCGTCGGAGAGATGACACCATGAACCGCCGTCTAAACGAGGTGGAAAAACTCTTGGGACAGATAAACCGAGAAGAGGAGGTTAGGGGGAGGACCCTACGTCCTAGCCGACCCCCGTTCTCCCGGACCATAGTAGAGGCTCCTGTTCCGTTCGGTTTCAAACCTCCCCAGTTCGAGAACTACACCGGGGAGACCGATCCAGTTGACCACATCGAAAGCTTTAAGACCTTGATGCTCCTCCATCAAGCTTCCGATGCCCTCCTCTGCAAAACATTCCCCGCAACTCTCAAAGGCCCAGCTCGAGAATGGTACTCTCGACTTGCCCCGGCGTCAATATTCTCCTTCGAACAGTTCGAAACTCTGTTCATCACCCATTTCGTCAGCAGCCGAAGGGCCGAGAAAACCAGCATCTCACTATTGCACCTCCGTCAACAGAAAGGGGAGAAATTGAGGGACTACGTGAAGAGGTTCACAGCTGAAGCCAGAACCATCGCATCCCTCGACCAATCCGTCGCCACCGCGGCGTTCCAATCCAATATCCTCAATTCCAACCTCCGCTCCTCCCTCGCCAAGAAACCGCCGCATGACTTTTCTGACCTCCTCCTCCGCACTGAAAAATACATCCGAGCTGAAGAGGCCGAGGAACAGCCCAACTGGGAAGGAACCGCCTCCGGGTCTAAGAGGAAGGGAACGGAAGAAGAGGGAGCAAAAAAGTTCCAGAAGGATAATGCCGGCCAGCGCCGGCCTCTCCCTAGATTCGAGAAATTTACTCCCCTCACCACAAACATTTCCACCATTTTCATGGAAGTCGAAAAAGAAGGGGTCTTACCTCCCGCTCCGAAGATGAACACCCCTGCTAAGAGAAGAGATAGAGAGAAATGGTGCCGCTATCACCGGGACCATGGGCACGACACCAACGATTGCCGTGCGCTAAGAAACGAAGTTGAGGCCCTTATCCAGAGAGGGCAGTTGGCAAAATTCGTGAGAAAGGACCAAGCCGAACTTCCTCCCCAGCCTCGGGGGGCTAACAAGCGTCCGGAACGAGAAGAGACGCCAGAGTATGAGGAAGAGCGAGTCCTCCACCTCATCCACGGGGGTCCAATGGGGGGCTCCTCAAACTCTTCTCGGAAAGCTTTTATTAGAGAGGTAAACTCGGTCCGAACCACCCCTCCTCCTAAAGGCCTCGGAGTGCCCGTCACCTTCTCTGATGAAGATCTCGAGGGCGTCCGCACCCCTCATTGTGACGCACTCGTCATCAACCTTCACATGGCCAATTTCAAAGTCGAGAGGATCTTAGTGGATAACGGTAGCTCCGTCAACATCCTCTTCCTCGACGCCTTCAAGGGGCTGAAGCTCTCCCGAGACAGACTCAAGCCCGCCGGCTACACGCTCCATGGGTTCACGGGAGTTCCGGTGACGATTGAAGGGGTAATCACCCTCGATGTCACGGCCGGCAAAACTCCTACTACCCGCACGGAGTCGATGGATTTCATGGTCGTAGATGTCCCAGCGGCCTACAACGTCATTTTGGGTCGGCCCGGCCTAGCCGCCCTTGAAGCCGTCCCTTCTGCCTACCATCTCAAGATGAAATTCCCCACTCGGGCTGGAGTGGGAGAAGTTAGGGGCAATCAGGAACAGGCCCGCAAGTGTTATATGACTTCCACCCTCGGACCCGTCCTCTCCTTAGAAACACTCGAGATCCCCCAAGATGCTGCTCGGCCAACTTCCGAGCCGGTAGACGAGTTGGAAGAGGTACTCTTCTCGGAGCAGGAGCCGACCCGCAGGTTCTTTGTCAGCAAGACCCTCCCATCCGCGCTATACGCGGATATTGTAAAATGCGTCCGGGCCAACCAAGACCTGTTCGCATGGTCAGCTGCCGACATGCCCGGTATCTCCGAAGAACTCTTGGTCCACCGCCTCAGTGTTGATCCGGGGTCCAAACCGGTCCAGCAGAAGAGGCGCAAGTTCGCTCCCGAACGTCAGCTCGCTATCAAAGAGGAGGTAGACAAATTGTTGAAGGCCCGGTTTATACAGGAAGTGAATTATCCCGAGTGGCTGTCGAACGTAGTAATGGTAAAAAAGTCCAACGGAACATGGAGAATCTGTATTGATTTCACTGACCTTAACAAGGCCTGCCCTAAAAACCCCTTCCCTCTGCCGAGCATCGACACTCTGATTGACGCAACCTCGGGACATGAGCTCCTCAGCTTCATGGATGCTTTCTCGGGTTACAATCAGATAAGGATGTTCCCCCCGGATATTCCGAAGACATCTTTCGTGACCGACCAAGGACTCTACTGCTACCGAGTCATGCCGTTCGGTCTAAAGAATGCAGGGGCAACATACCAGCGCCTCGTCAACAAGGTATTCTAGGCCCAGATTGGCCGAAACATGGAAGTATACGTGGATGACATGCTTGTGAAAAGCATCTGAGGAATTGATCACGTGGCCGACCTCCAAGAAGCGTTTGATGTTTTGAGAAGGCACAATATGAGACTCAACCCGAACAAGTGTGCGTTCGGCGTCTCATCAGGCAAGTTCCTCGGCTTCATGGTTAGCCAGCGAGGAATAGAGGCAAATCCGGAGAAGATCAGGGCCATACTGGACATGGCCCCGCCTAGAAACGTCAAAGAAGTTCAGAAACTGACTGGTCGATTAGCCGCCATCGGGCGCTTTTTATCGAAGTCTGGGGAGAAGTGCCTCCCGTTCTTCAAAGCCCTGAGGGGGGCTAAGGGGTTCGAGTGGGGGCAGCAACAACAAGACTCCTTCGACCAGCTTAAGGCTTACCTCGTCAATCCGCCTCTTCTCAGCAAACCCATACCGGGCGAACCCCTCTACCTCTACTTGGCAGCCTCCGAACAGACGCTAAGTGCGGTCTTAGTCAGGGAAGAAGAAAGAACACAGAAGCCCATTTACTACGTCAGCAAAGTGCTCCGGGACGCCGAGCTCCGGTACCCGAAAATTGAGAAAATAGCCTACGCCCTGATAATGGCCGCGAGAAAGCTTCGGCCATACTTCCAGTCTCATTCAATGGTCGTTCTTACCGACCAGCCGTTGAAACAGATCCTTCACAAGCCAGAGACTTCCGGCCGCCTCATGAAGTGGTCGATTGAGCTGAGCCAACATGATATTACTTATCAGCCTCGGACCGCAATCAAGGCGCAGGCGCTGGCCGAATTCATAGTTGAAACAACTATCCCCAACTCCGAGCAGACAACGAAGGGACCGCCTATCTGGTCGGTATATGTCGATGGATCCTCTTGCAACGAGGGGAGCGGGGCTGGAGTCATCCTTGCGGGCCCAGACGACTTTGTCCTTCAATATTCCCTCCGGATAAACTTTAAAGCCTCGAATAACGAAGCCGAATACGAGGCACTCATAGCCGGCCTCGGGATGGCCCGAAACGCAGGGGTGCGACGCCTGCAGATCTTCAGCGACTCTCAGTTGGTCGTCAACCAGGTCCTCGGCGAATATGAAGCCCGCGATGACAGGATGGTAAAGTACTTGGCTAAAGTAAAGAGCCTCATGGCGCTCTTCGAGGAGGCTCTCATCCGAAGAATCCCCAGAGAGGAAAATGCCCAGGCCGACGCCCTGTCCAAATTAGCCTCCTCATCCCTGCAAGGCCTCGAACAAACTGTTCTGATAGAAGTCCTCCTCAAGCCAAGCATAGAGGACGAGGCTTTCAACTCCGTCGAAACACTGCCACTCCCCCTCGAAGATAATTGGATGAAGCCCTTCGTCGAGTTTTTAAGAGACGGACTCCTCCCAAGGGATCCGAAGGAAGCCCGAAAGATAAGGACCCGAGCCGAGCATTACATACTGGTCGAAGGCATTCTGTATAAGCGCTCCTTCACCCAGGTGGATGGTCGACCCTACCTAAGATGCCTCTCCCCCGGACAAGCCGACTACGCCCTGCAAGAGCTCCATGAGGGCATCGGCGGAGCCCACTCCGGCTCCAGAGCCTTGGCACGCAAAGTGTTAAACTACGGATATTACTGGCCCACTCTCCTCCGGGATGCCGAACAACACGTTCAGCAATGCACCTCCTGCCAGAAGTATTCCGACATCCGACGCCTTCCACAAGCACCACTCTCCTCCCTATCAAGTCCGATCCCCTTTGCAATGTGGGGGATGGATTTACTGGGGCCATTTCCACCGGCCCCCGGGCAATTGAAGTTCCTAGTCGTGGCAGTCGACTATTTCTCGAAGTGGATAGAGGCCGAGCCCCTGGCTACAATTACCGAACATAGAGTCGTTCAATTCTTCTGGAAAAACGTAATCTGCCGATTCGGTGTTCCTCGGGTCGTAGTTACAGATAACGGTGCGCAGTTCGCCGGAGCTGCCTTCCGAGCCTTATGTGAAGACCTAGCCATACAACACCGCTTCTCCTCCGTCTCTCATCCCCAGTCAAATGGCCAAGCCGAGAATGCCAACCGACAGATCCTCTCCGGCATCAAGAAGAGACTCGACAAGTGCTCCAAGGGATTGTGGGTCGATCAGCTGCCCAATGTGTTGTGGAATTACCGAACCACGAAGCGGACCCCGACAGGTGAGAGCCCGTTCAATCTCACCTATGGGTCCGAGGCCCTCATCCCACTAGAAGTTGGGATACCCTCTCCTCGCCTGATAGCCTTTGAAGAAGAACAGAATGCCAGGGAGCTCAGAACGAGCCTGGACTTGATAGACGAAATCCGGGAAAGGGCAGCCATACGGCAGCAAAGTTACCGGAGAAGAATCGAACTCGCCTACAACAAACGGGTCCGCCCAACCGACCTGAAAGAAGGGGATCTGGTCCTCCGAAAACTGGCCATCTCGTTCCCCGGACAGAAAAGCAAACTGGCCCCAAATTGGGAAGGACCGTACAAAGTTTCCAAAGTGATCCGCCCCGGTGCATACAAGCTAGAAGATCTTGAGGGCCGAGAAATTCCCAGGACTTGGAACGCCGACCATCTTCTGAAATACCAGGAGAAGGCAGCCACGCCTATCTAAGTAACTCGAGATGTCTGACCACTCCTCTCCTGCCACTAGTAATTTTTCCTTTGTTCTTTTTTCATTGTAATAACGGCTAGCAACTTTAGAAGCAGCCGACCATTAGATATTAATAAATAAAGTTCTTTCGTATTTGCTACTACGTCTCTGTTTTTAATCTCTTAATCTTACGATGGTTCCGGAGTCCAACACTTGGCTCGATTCTACTTCGTAAGTTCGCTCCCGAGCGAACCAGAGGTAGCTCGCCATTCGGAATTGCTCCCACAGCCGTTGAATAGTACGGGGTCCAACACTTGGTTCGACTCTACTCCGCAAGTTCGCCCCTAGGCGAGCTAGGGGTAGTTCGCCATTCGGAATTGCTCCCACGCCCTTAAACTTACGATGGTTCCGGAGTCCAACACTTGGTTCGACTCTACCCCACAAGTTCGCCCCTAGGCGAGCTAGGGGTAGTTCACCATTCGGAATTGCTCCCACAGCCGTTGAATAGTACGGAGTCCAACACTTGGTTCGACTCTACTCCGCAAGTTCGCCCCTAGGCGAGCTAGGGGTAGTTCGCCATTCGGAATTGCTCCCACGCCCTTAAACTTACGATGGTTCCGGAGTCCAACACTTGGCTCGATTCTACTTTGCAAGTTCGCTTCCGAGCGAAATAGAGGTAGCTCGCCATTCGGAATTGCTCCCACAGCTGTTGAATGGTATGGAGTCCAACACTTGGTTCGACTCTACTCCGCAAGTTCGCCCCTAGGCGAGCTAGGGGTAGTTCGCCATTCGGAATTGCTCCCAAGCCCTTAAACTTACGATGGTTCCGGAGTCCAACACTTGGTTCGACTCTACCCCGCAAGTTCGCCCCTAGGCGAGCTAGGGGTAGTTCGCCATTCGGAATTGCTCCCACGCCCTCAATCTTACAAAGGTTCGGACTCCGACACTTTGTTGCCGAGATCGTTCTACGGGCGTGAGTTCGGTACGATCTCGGCTCGGTTCCATTAGCCGAACACTCGTGCCACCGATCGTTTTACGGCCGTGAGTTCGGCACGTTTCCAGCTCGCCACAGTTAGCCGAACACTCGTGCCACCGATCGTTTTACGGGCGTGAGTTCGGCACGTTTCCAGCTCGTCACAGTTAGCCGAACACTCGCGCCACCGATCGTTTTACGGGCGTGAGTTCGGCACGTTTCCAGCTCGCTACAGTTCGTCGAACACACTCGTGCCACCGATCGTTTTATGGGCGTGAGTTCGGCACGTTTCCAGCTCGCTACAGTTCGCCGAACACACTCGTGCCACCGATCGTTTTACGGGCGTGAGTTCGACACCTTTTCGGCTCGGCACGGTTAGCCGAACACTCGTGCCACCGATCGTTTTACGGGCGTGAGTTCGGCACGTTTCCAGCTCGCTACAGTTCGCCGAACACACTCGTGCCACCGATCGTTTTACGGGCGTGAGTTCGACACCTTTTCGGCTCGGCTCGGTTAGCCGAACACTCGTGCCACCGATCGTTTTACGGGCGTGAGTTCGGCACGTTTTCGGCTCGGCACCGTTCGCCGAACCTTCGAGCCACCGACCGTATTACACACTTAAGTTCGGCGGTCATCACCAATCAAAAACGCCAAGTCTCAGACCTCGGTTAAACGACTCCACAATCAGAGCCAACATCGAGCGACGATGACATGACAACAGTTAAATCGATTCCAACTTTATTAAAAACAACCCTTACATACATCAGTATTACAAGACACTAAACGATTACAAGGAGCTGAAAAGCGAAGATTACAAGACACCGAACCCGGACCCATCAACGCTTCCGAGGTACAGGGATGCTCCTCTTCAAGGACACTTGAGGTCGGCGACGTTTGCCTCCGGAACCCGATCCCAGGCCGGCAAGTTGAGACGTATCCTCGGCACTGTTTCTGGCAGTCACGCCGACGGATGCACCGCTCGACGAAATGGCAACGGAGCTCTGCGCATCCCCCGGGCTCGGATGGCCGAGGCGCTCTCGGGTCGCCATCTCGTAAAAAGTAATGCCCCGCTCGCTCTCCGCTCGGGTGCATGACGTGCTCCTCACATTAATCGGCCCCGAACGCGGCCTCAGGCGAGCCACCTCCGCTTCAAGCTCGGAGATCCGACCCCTCAATGAACCATCTTGCGCCTCGGCCTCAAAGTTGGCCGGTATGGCCGAGGTCGGAACTCCGACATGGCTCGCGATGAGATGTCGAAGATGGGTGACTTCGATGCTTCTATCAACGGTGGCTCTCTTCAAAACATCGACTTCGGCCGCCAATTCATCTCGTTCAGCCGTAAGATCGGCCACCTTAGTTGTCAGCTCCTCCCCCTCCGTCCGAAGCTTAGTCTCTGTAGATTGCAAATGCTGAATCTCCGAAAGAAGGTCGTCCCTCTCCGCCGTTACCTTTGACAGCGCGTGGCGAAAACACTTGGTCCGAAGGCTACTAGTGAAGGCAGATGGCGAGGCATCGCCCGCACCCGAGGCCGTCATCTCGGCAATCCTGCCCTCCAGACGCCGGATATCGCTGTCCCGCTGCCCTAAGATAAGCTGAAGTTGACCTCGCTCAGTTTCGGCTCGGCGTAGTCCTAGCTCGACCTCGTAAAGTCGCTCTCTGCACCTCGCCAGGCTCAACCTCGTCGCCCCGAGCTCGGCCTCGGCTCGAACCTTGGCATCCGACCCTGCGTGGGCTCGAACCTTGGCATCCGACCCTGCGCGCTCGATCTCTTGGTCTACCAGGGCAAGCTGAAAAGAAATACATACGAGCAACAAAAGTTCAGACATGGCCCAAGTCCTAGACCTCGGGGGTTCTAGTGAACAAATTCTCGAACACACAACAGACAACAGACAAGTGCAAGAAACCGAGCCCAAAAAGTTGAAGTTTTTCATTCATTACAAAAAGTAGCGGTGGCCAGTCCGCTATTAGGCATTACAAAAAAAAAACAGACGGAAAGAAAAAAAAACAGACGGGATTAGTGCTCGACCTCTTTCCCGGGGCGGCGAGAAGGGGTCGAGGGCGACGCCTCCGAAGGGGCAGCCGTCGCCAAGGGAGTAACCACCGACCCCTGAGCTCCGGCGGCTGGATCGACCAAGGGCTCGTCGTCGCCCCTTTCCTCCTCTTCTTCTTCTTCCCCCTCCGATTCGGGGTCAAAGCCTTCGACGTACCCCGGGAAAAGCCGCACCCCCGAGACGTCGACAGTGGGGTAGGCCTCCGTCACCCTGGTGAGAGCGTCGGCGAAAGCTTTGGCCATGTTCACGGCGAGGTAGCCCTGCGCCTTCTCCAAAGTCGCCTCCTCCGCTTTTTTCACCGCCGCCGCTTGGGCCTCGGCCGCCTCCGTCATCTGCTTGGCCGCCTCCTCCTTCTACTGCCGAAGCTGGTCCTCCAGCGTCTTGACCCGGTCCTCGAGGTAGGTCGCCCTCGCCGACTTCGCCTCAAAGTTCAGCTCGAGTTTGTCGAGCTCACCCCGGATCTTGTCCCTCTCCTTCCGGGCCTGGTCGTTCTCCTTCTTCATCTCCTTCTCCTGGGCCGCCAACCTCTCGGTAAGGTGCCCGAAGTGAACAACGATCTGCGAGTAGAATGCAAAAATTCCCAAAAATTACAAACTTAAGAAGGTCGGCATGAAGAAGAGGGAGCTCGGCTCAACACTTACCGACACCGCCGAGCACGCTATCTCGATGATGTCGTCTCCCTCTCGTCCGTCCTCCATCGCCGCGCGATCCTTCGGCGTGGCGAGGTGCTTGACGGCCTCCATGCTCGCCAAGGAATTACCCAGGAACCCGTCGTGCTTCCGAACCTGCCAGTCCGGGACGTGGATCCTCTTATGAGCCTCGGTCAGAAGCTCCTCGGCCGCCTTTGTCAACGGCGGCGTCACCATGGTTAGGACCTCGGTGATGGGCAACTCGCCGACCCTGGCCGACGACGAAGCGGCCCCGACCTCAACAGCGGGGGACTCTAAGATCTCCACCTCTTCGGCCACCGGCGTAATCTTCGGAGCCTTGGACGCCGGCTGCTTCGACGCCACCCTCTTCCTCTTCCTCGGAGCCTTGTTGGCAAGGCTCGTCCTCAACCCCAGCACCGCTTGATAGTCCATTTGCTCTGTGCCAAAAGACAAGTCAGTTGGTTCGGAACAAGACAAGGAAAAGGAAGTAAAAAGAAAACGAAGACAGTAAATAAAAGCAGCGTACTGGGGTTGACATGAGCGAGCCCTCCCTCATACAGAACGTCCTCGGTCAACTCCCTCCAGTCGTACTTCGGCCGATCAAGAAGCGCCCGTACGGCGTCTTCGTCTTCGGGTCGAAGTGCCGGCATCGCCTTCACCCTCTTCGGAACACCTTCCACCCAACCAACGGGAATAGGCCAGGCCTCCGCGCTACGCACCAGAAGATACTTCTCACGCCAGAACTTGATAGAGTCCGGACAGACGACAAGCCTTCCCCCATGCCTCGGAGTCAGATAGTACCGGTAGGCCGACCTATTCCCTTGGTGCAGCTGATAGATGGTCCGAAGCACATTCAACTCCGGCTGGATCCCCTCCGCCTGGCAGTGAAGTACGAAGCCATTTATGACTCTCCAGGCGTTCGGCATAAGTTGGATGGGGCTGACCCCGAACCAATTTAAGACCGTCACCGCGAACGGATGGAGAGGTAGCCGAGCCCCGGCGATAAAGGCGTCGACCGGCCAGCAACATATAGTCACCGGCAACGGCGAGTTGGCCCTAACCCCGGGGGTCGGCAGCATAAGCTCGTACTCCTGCGGGATCTGGAAGCAGTCCCAAATCGCCACTAAATCCTCTTCGGCGAGAATCGACACCGTCTCGTCGGCCTCCGTCGTCTCCCTCGCCGCGTTCTCCTCGAACGACCTCGCCCTCCCGTACACTATCCGTTCCGCCTTATCCTCTGGGATTTCCCGAACCCTATGGAGCCCCGTCAACGGTCCCGGCAGCTGTCCGAACGCCCCCATGCGCTTCGGATCCTGAACAATGGAGTCCTTGCCAAACACCTTCTGGCCCTTGGCAGCTCGACTCGAAGTTGGAGCTTCGTCAGCTCCGAGGGAGGGCTCGGACGAAGAAGAAGTGTGGGAAACAGACATGTTTAGAAGATAAATAAAAAGGTTACCTTGAAAGGGGAACTCGTCGGAAACTTCGCCGGAAAACAGTCAGTGATCACCTGAAGCTCTCTCACAGCAGACTCAGACGCGAACGAAAAGATTGGAAAGTAAAAAATGAGGAGGGGGTGAGGATTTTTATAGAGAAGCCAGCGCTTCAATCGAGGTAGATGGGCCTCTAACGCAGGCCCACCCCCACAAAGCGACAAAAGGAGACCCCAAACGTCACCTCGTTCTCCACACCTATCCAGACGGCGCATTAATGACCATCTCGCCTGGCGGAAGGCCAGGAGGCGGCATTAATGGACGTCGCGTCTGGCAGAAGCCCAGGAGGCAGCACTAATGGGCGTCACATCTGTCAGAAAACACAGACGACGTCACATCTATCAGAAAACACAGACGACGTCACATCTGTCAGGAAACACAGACGACGTCACATCCGTCAGGAGTGCAGAGGGTCACATCCGCCAGAATCGCCAAAACTCCGCCCAAAAGAAGAAACGAACAAGTCCGAATCTTCGGCGCAAGCTGCCGAACACTCGTGCCACCGATCGTTTTACGGGCGTAAGTTCGGCACCTTTTCAGCTCGGCACGGTTAGCCGAACACTCGTGCCACCGATCGTTTTATAGGCGTGAGTTCGGCACGTTTTCAGCCCAGCACCATTCGCCGAACACACTCGTGCCACCGATCGTTTTACGGGCGTGAGTTCGGCACCTTTTCGGCTCGGCACGGTTAGCCGAACACTCGTGCCACCGATCGTTTTATAGGCGTGAGTTCGGCACGTTTTCAGCTCGCCACCAGGCGCCGAACGTTCGTGCCACCGATCGTTTTATAGGCGTGAGTTCGGCACGTTTTCAGCTCGCCACAGTTAGCCGAACACTCGTGCCACCGATCGTTTTACGGGCGTGAGTTCGGCACGTTTCCAGCTCGCCACGGTTAGCCGAACACTCGTGCCACCGATTGTTTTACGGGCGTGAGTTCGGCACGTTTCCAGCTCGCTACGGTTCGCCGAACACACTCGTGCCACCGATCATTTTACGGGCGTGAGTTCGGCACCTTTTCAGCTCGGCACGGTTAGCCGAACACTCGTGCCACCGATCGTTTTATAGGCATGAGTTCGGCACGTTTCCAGCTCGCCACGGTTAGCCGAACACTCGTGCCACCGATCGTTTTACGGGCGTGAGTTCGGCACGTTTCCAGCTCGCCACGGTTAGCCGAACACTCGTGCCACCGATCGTTTTACGGGCGTGAGTTCGGCACGTTTCCAGCTCGCTACAGTTCGCCGAACACACTCGTGCCACCGATCGTTTTACGGGCGTGAGTTCGGCACCTTTTCAGCTCGGCACGGTTAGCCGAACACTCGTGCCACCGATCGTTTTATAGGCGTGAGTTCGGCACGTTTCCAGCTCGCCACGGTTAGCCGAACACTCGTGCCACCGATCGTTTTACGGGCGTGAGTTCGGCACGTTTCCAGCTCGCTACAGTTCGCCGAACACACTCGTGCCACCGATCGTTTTACGGGCGTGAGTTCGGCACCTTTTCAGCTCGGCACGGTTAGCCGAACACTCGTGCCACCGATCGTTTTATAGGCGTGAGTTCGGCATGTTTTCAGCTCGCCACCAGGCGCCGAACGCTCGTGCCACCGATCGTTTTATAGGCGTGAGTTCGGCACGTTTTTAGCTCGGTGCCGTTCGCCGAACTCTCGTGCCACCGATCGTTTTATAGGCGTGAGTTCGGCACGTTTTCAGCTCGGTTCCATTCGCCGAACGCTCGTTTTATATGCGTGAGTTAGGCACTCATTCAGCTCGGCACCGTTCTTCGAACTCTCGTGCCACCGACCGTTTTACGGACGGGAGTTCGGCACTAAGTCAGTTCGGTACCTTCCGCCGAACGCTCGTGTCCCCGACCCTCTTACGGGGGTGAGTTCGGCGTTAATCACCAAATGTCCGCGGCACCGGGTGCGTCACGAGCATGACTTCGGCTCCCTTCGCACCAGCACCCAACAAGCGGAAACGGCCAAAACCGCTAACTAAGAAGAGCACGACGACGGCTCAAGAGTTCCGTCTGCAGGAAAGATCACCGTACCACCTCCTTTGTGATTCAGCAATGCTCCGTTTAGTTCCTGATAGAACCCTGATAGCCAGTGAAAACAGTGAAACTACTCCTCGACGTCTGATTAAACATCAATCTTCGGGAGTGGGGGGCTCGTGATATGGCTAAAAATGGGGTTAAATCGGAATCGTCCAAACGGAACGCGAATCTTGAAGCACAGGGACAAAACGGTAATTTCACCAACCAAAGGGTCCAAACCGGGTGTCGGGTCTTCGCCTCAAAAACCCAATAACCCACGAATGGATCCACCTCAAAGTGGGTGCGGGTTTTAACCCGTTGCGCACCCATTCCGTCAGGATGAAATCAAGGTCCCTGATTAACCTTAACCAACGGCCCTGATTCACATCCCTCCTACCACTGGGAGCTAGGGATTAAATTCCTTGACTGATTAGAGGGAATATACCTTATCAGATTACTTTCCTTATCTGATTACAAGGAATATTACTTATCTAATCACGGAGATTACATTCCTAATCCAGTCCCTAAGACGCCTATAAATACCCCCCATCCATCTCCATTGCGAGGTAATCAATCTTTCACCAGTTTTTTATGCCCTTTCATAGTCTGCCAGATTACTGACTTGAGCGTCGGAGGGTGCGTCGCCGGGAACAACCCCGGTGTCTCGCACTTTTTGCAGGTACACGGCAGGAACGACGATCGAGGCCCAACGGAACAGGTACGCAGGTTTTCCTATTCAGTTTCCCCAAGAATCCACAAGTTCTATCTGTTTGCCCCCACACCAAATTTAGCGGCAACAACGGGTTTGGGAGATGATTCTCCGGTTGTTTTTGAGCTATCTTACATGACGCTTGCGCATCGAGGGCTGTGGTGCCTATTCGCGAAGTATTCTGGATCTTGTTTCCCATCACCGTGGTAGGATTAGTTGCATAACGAGGGGTTATCCCTATAAAGTGGAGATCGTTAAGGGCATGCACCGGATCTATGTACTATGGAATGCATAGAATCCGACAAGTATGCATTAGAGAGTAAGCATATAGAGCTTGTGTTTTCTTGACTTGGTTTTATGCTTGTGTTTTTTCTATTTTTTCCTACACTTGACACTTAGTCTAGATTCACTTGTTGTTTTCATGCTCTACTTTTTACTATCTTATATTCCTTGATGTTTTCATGCTTTACTTATTTGTTATTTCTCATTTCATTTACTCTTGCTGCTAATACATGTTGTTGATGACTCAGTGTTTTATGATTTAATTATGTTGCTTTGTTTTTATGTCACTCACACCTTTATGGCTGACCCCTTTAGTTTTGGGGGTTAGGGATCATCTCTAGCCTCATGTTTTACAGGTTGTTGTTGCTTAGAGCTTGGGGTTTGGATGCTTAAGATAAATTGATGTAATAGAGCTTTTGTATAATTTTGTAAAAGAAGTGTTGTAAAAAGAATGTTTGTAATTCAAGGTGTTTTGTATTCCGCTGTGTTTGTTAAGATTGTTGTAACAAAAGTTGAAATAAAAATTATCTGTGTTTTTGGACTTTGTTTAATATTACATTGAAGTTGATGCTGGGAATTGTGCCACGTATTTTCTAAGATATTATATTAGAATTTCGGGGCGCTACACCCCTCCATCCCAGTAAACTCTTGGTGCTAATCATCTCGTTGGGGTGTGGCTTCTTTCGCTGACGACGAGGAGGGGACCACCTCTGCATCCTCAGGGAGGGAGACCTTCTGGGTCTTGGTCTTTGGGGAGAACAACCCCTCTGGCTTCTCTGGTGCTCTGGATGAGGGACCTCATCCCGGGCTCGCCTCTCATTCAAGCGGGTACGGAGGTTGACACCTTTTTGATGGTTGACAATGACTTGACAGAGATATCTTGACCCCTGAGGACTATGTGAGGCCATTGAGTCGGTGGAAGGATTGTGGATCGAGACATGGTCATGGTGAGGGGGACATTTTTGACGACTTCGTCGGGAGCCCCCCGATGCAGCCCCTCTTGACATGGGGCGAGCCTGTTGGGGAGGTAGCTGTTCAGGTTGAGGCTGCTAAACTTGTTGAACTTGTTGACGGCGTACATCCTCAAGTGGAGGTGGAGGAGGAAGAGGGGTGGTTCTTCGGCTTAACGCCGCCGCCTTCCCTTTTCCCTTTGGAGGCATGACTAAAAACTACTTTTACCGGCGAGTATGGTCGGATGGCTTTTTCGGTTTCCACAGATGGCGCCAATTTGTTGCTGCTAATTTTGGTGTGGGAGAAAATAGATAATTTGTGAATTCTTTTGAAACCAATAAAAGCAAATCTTTTGACTACATGTCGGTGTTGACTGTTCTCAACACTGCTGCTAATCTGCAAAAAGTTCAAAACACCAGGATTGATCCCAGCGATGAACCGTTCGATGCTCAAGTCAGTAATCTGAAAGATTATGAAAGAGCTTTTGTGAAGAAAAATATTGATTACCTGTTTCTGGTAAAGGTAGGGGGTATTTATAGTAGCCTTGGGGGTCAGTTTCGACATAATCATTTATCTATAAATCTCGGTGTTTTTGGATAAGAAATAGAGTTTACATTCCTTCATAATAAGAGATTTGCTTTAAACCTTCTCTTAGAGATAATCTTGAATTTAAATAACTCTGTAAATGACTTGGGTTTACTTATAGTGGGATGTCACCTTAACCCATAAAGCAGACCCATTTTTGGGTTATTGGGCTTGGAAAAGACCTAGTTCCCATTTTAGGACCCGTTTAAAGTGGAAATTGCCATTTCATCCCTGGGAGTTTTGAGATTCGTACTTGATTTGAACGAACCTGATTTGACTCTATTTCTATCCATATCATCCCTCGTAGGGGGTGCAAGAGTGAAGGGGAAGGAGGTCTTCGGGACCTCTTCCCCCCTGACTGTCTACCGAGGGGGATCCATGACTCATCTTCTTTGCTTTTGTAGTAGTTTTTGTTTAGTTTGTTTGTGCCTAATAGCGGACTGGCTCCCGCTTGATGTATCTTCATCTCTTTGAATTGCAATGAAAACTTCTTTTTGTATTTTATAGTTGTGTTCTTTTTTGTAACACCCTACAAAATAGTATATAGCTATTTTTTATTGTAATCCGTGCACAGTTGAGAATTGCACGCGATTATATATTTTCTAATAATTATTAGTTTTAATTGAGGAATTTTCAGATATATTATATATATTCTGACCCGATAAGGTATATTCGGGACATTTTCTCAACTAAATTGCATATTTCTATCCCGATTGTTTTAACGAGACAATCTTTGGAAAAATAATATTTTTTTTACAATATATTCTCATATTTTACAAATAATCATTTTATTTGTAATGTGTATATACATATGTATGAATGTATGTATATTTTGATTGGATTGTATATGATACATATACAAGTCTACTTGTATGTATTTTTTATGTATGTGTATATGTATGTATTTATATATATTTATATGTAAATGTATTTATGTATTTTTTATGTATGTGTATATGTATGTATTTATATATATTTATATGTAAATGTATTTAATTGAATTGTGTTGAATTGGATTTTATACTATATGTATGTGTATAAGTATATAAATTATAAGTGTATATATATATATATATATATATATATATATATATATATACACCATTGTAGGGGTGTGGAAGACTCACACCACATCAACTCTCATGATCTTGATGAGATCTAAGGGTCCTAAGTTCACCATGTGTTGATCTTCATGAAAGGATTAGAAGCACCCTCCTCTTGCACTCACCCCTCACCCTTCAATCCCCATCCACCATTCCCTACTCCCATTTCTGGCCAAAACCCTAATCCCCACTCTCTTCCATTCATTTTTCTTCTCTAACTTCATCTTTCTTTCATTCATTCTTCACTTTCCTTCATTTTCTTCATGGTTCAAAAATAAGAATGAGAAGAGAAAGGGAGTTAGAGTGTGTGAAAGAGAGAGCCTTTCATTTGTTTTGTAGTTGCATGCTTGGAGTTCTTGGAGGTGAAGAAGGGGCAAGCTAGGAAGGAGAAGAGGATCTTGAAGACTAAAGCTTGTTCTCATTTCAACTCAATTTGGTGGGTGTTCTCTAACTCTAAAATTAATATGTTTTTAATGTGATTTGGTGTGTAGGAAAAGAGTATGAATACCATGCATGAGTGTTTGATAGGTTGTACAACTTGAGCTTGTATGTTAGTACAAATTTTATATCATGATTTCCATGATAGAACTCATATGTGTATTGTAGACTTAGAATATCCACTTTGCAATTAGCTTAGAGTCTGGACACAAAATTTTTGTGGCATGTTCTAGGATGAGTTTAGAGCATCCTCAATTTTTTTCATATTTTTCTGGGTTCATTTAGTAGCTCTAAAAAAGTATTCTTTTCGGAACAGAGAGCAGCAGAAAATCTGTTGTGTATGTTAAAATTTGTGTGTTTTCCAAAAATCATAGTTTGGAATTGATAAGGTATCTTGATCTGAAATTTTTACTGGAGGTACGAGGATGTGTTAATAACAATCGTTCCAAATTTTCAGATTTTTCTGAATTTATTTGCTATATTTAGAAATTTTGTTTTGTCAACTAGTCCAGATCCAAGAACTGGCTTTTATCTGTTTCAAAGATGAATTTTAACAAATCATAACTAATTTATGGTATATAATCTTGCAGTGAAATTTTTATTGTAGCATCTACTATGTATCTAGATCATGTATCTAAAATTTTAGAAATCATGAACAACATTTGATGGGTTTTCAAAATTGGTTGTAAACAGGGATTTTGCACACTGTTTGGAAATAGAAATATTTTTCTACTATATTCAAAAGGCTATACCCCTCTGCATATTTTGAATCTAATTGCATTTTTTGGATATATTGTACTTGTATATGTATAGTTAATGAATCCCAAATTTTATAAGTATTGGACTCATGGTTGAATTGATATTGAATTTTTAGTAGTCTATGTTCAGTTAAGTTCAGATTTAGCTAGTCTGTGAACTTGAGATTTTCTGGAATTATGTGTTTAGAATATGAAGAAATGATCAACTAGAGACTTGTATTAGCTTTCGAAAACATTTTGAATTATGCAATTTCAGTTTGTAGATTGAAAGATATGATTTTCCTAATTTCTAGACAGAACCAGTCCTAGTAGAAGACCTTGTTTTGTTAAGTAAGCTAACTACTTTCCTGTGCATACACTGATGAAAATAGTGGGTTTAGGGTGCATTAATAGATGAATTTGATGATGTGATCAACTAGACAGTTGTAGTAGACACACATATCTTTCCATAAAACCTAGGATCATGTGATTCCTGTAAGTAAGTGAATTGTTGTGCTTATTGCAAGTTGCAGCAACTGCATTGGTACTATTGAAGTTTGCATGTTGAGATTGTGCACACCTGATGGAAATAGTGGTTTATAACATTCTAATGACTGACACTGAGGAAGTGATCAATTAGAGAGTTGTAGTGCACACTCATACCTTTTTATAAAGCCCATGATCTTGAGATTCCAATAAGCGGATATTGTGTTATAAATTTTTAGATGCAGCTATTGCAAAATTGTTGGCTGAATGTGATAACTGATTTGCTAGGGTAATTGTTAACCCTTATGGACTGAATTTGAGATAGTCATCAATTAGAGAAGTGAAGTAGAAAATTATATCCTTCTATAGAATATGAAATCATCAAATTTGAGTTAATAGATGATTTGATATGGGATTTTTCTGCATACTGCAGTATTATGATTATGAGATAATTGAGTTTTAAGGTATTTTAAGTATTTATCCCATCTAAGAACTTATCATTGGACTTAGATGAGATTCTTGGTGCTTATAACTCATAATGGAACTATAATCGAGTTGGAGATATAGTTTTATGGCTGATTGTCATACTTATTGCTATGGTTAGGACTATCAACCCAATAGGTAGTGTTGAAATTGATTTCCACCTCGAGAAATAGTGATCTTCCTTGTGCGCCGTCGGATCGTTTACTGAGAGAAGGTTGACCGTGGGACCGGATACTGGATGATATCCAAGACGGAGGTGGTGGCGACCTGATGAAGATCGGACCACCGGTGTTTGGGATTGATAGGCTAGGTTATCTATCTCGTCTAGAATGTGTTGATGCATAGGTCTGTGAATGACTCAATATTAGTAATTGTGTTTGTTTCACCTCAATTTCTGGGTATAAGGCACTCGCTTGGATGCCGTTGTACTGCTCACTGAGAGTCACGGGCCAGGGACATTAGTCTGCTGACTGTCGAAGAATATCGATTCGCCGTATTGGTTTTTGGTTGACAAACTCATTTGGGCTCAATCGTTTAGTCATTGAACGAGATTGGGGTGAATAGTAGATTTTAGTGACAAGGTTGTTTTTCTTAATTTTCGGTTGTGAGTTGGTGTTAGGGGTGATACCCTATAATCCTATTTGACCTAAGGGCCAACACTAGGCGGTGATAACCAGGGTTGTCTCTTCCTTTCATAGGGATACGGGCTGTGTCCTCTCACTAGCTTCATATGGAGTCATACCAATGCTTGATTGATAGCTGTTATTATAAGTAAACTCTACCAGGGCTAGGTATTTCTCCCAATTACCTCCTAAGTCCATAATACACGCCTTCAACATGTCTTCGAGAATTCGATTGACTCTTTCTGTTTGTCCATCAGTCTGTGGATGAAAGGTTGTGCTAAAATCTGTTATGGTCCCCAATGCTAACTGTAGACTCTGCCAGAATCAAGATGTAAATCTTGCATCTCTGTCGGATACTATTGACACTGGCTCTCCATGTAGCTTTACTACGTTTTCGATGTAGATTTCGGCTAGCTTTTCAACTGACCAGGTTGTCTTCACTGGAAGAAAATGTGCCGATTTTGTTAGTCGATTTACAATCACCCATATTGAGTTATTTCCTTTAGGGCTCCTAGGTAATCCAATAATAAAGTCCATACTGATGTTTCCCATTTCCACTCTGAAATGGGTAAAGGTTGTAGCAATCCTCCCGGTTTCTGATTCTCGGCTTTGACTTGTTGGCACGTCAGACATTTGGCCACAAATTCTGCTACGTCCCACTTCATCCCTGACCACCAATAGTACTATTTTATATCTCGATACATCTTGGTGCTTCCGAGGTGAATTGCAAGCAATGTGGAGTGAGCTTCCTTCATGATGTCTTCTCTCAACTCCTTGTCTTCCGGTACACATAGTCTATTGCCAATCCATAGTGAACCTTCTCTTACATTGAATTCGGGCAGTTTTTCTTCGTTTACTTACTTCTTCATTGCATCGATCTCTGGGTCTTCAGTCTGAGCCTTCTTCACTTGCTCATTCAAGCTTGGCTGTATAACCAACTATACCAAAACTGCACTTAAGTGTTGAGTAACTACTTCAATGACTGCTTGTCAGATCTCATCATCTAGCTCCTTCCGGGTCGCTACAAGTGTAGTTATACTTCTCTTCCTGCTGAGTGCGTCTACTACCACGTTGGCCTTTCCTGGATGATATATGATTTCTGGTTTGAAGTCCTCGAGAACTTCCAACCATCTCCTCTGCCTTAAATTTAGATCCTTCTGCTGGTATATATACTTTAAGCTATTGTGGTCAGTGTATATCTCCACCTTTGCCCGTAGATGTAATGTCTCCAGGATTTCAAGGCAAAGATTATAGCTGCAAGCTCCAAGTCATGAGTCGGGTAGTTCTTCTCATGTGGTCAGAGTTGTCTTGATCCATAAGCTATGACCTTGCCTTCCTACATCAACTCACATCCGAACCCCAAATATGTGCATCACTGTAGATGACGTAGTCTTTATCCACCTGAGGCAGAACTAAGAAGGGTGCAGAGATTAATCGGTTCTTCAGTTCCTGGAAACTATCTTCACACTTCTCTGTCCAGTCAAAACTCTGGTTCTTCTTGGTCAAAGCAGTAAGGGGTACAGCTATCCTTGCATAATTCTGGATAAACTTCCGGTAATACCCAGTCATACCCAGAAAACTCCTTACCTCTTTCACAGTCTTCGGCTGTGGCCATTCTTTGACTGCTTCAAACTTCTGGGAATCTGTAGCCACTCCCTCCTTAGATAGGATATGGGCCAGAAATGCAACTTCCGATTTCCAGAATTCGCACTTGGACAATTTGGCATACAACTAATGCTCTTGTAGCTTGCTCAGTACTGCTGTTAGATGTTGAGCATGTTCCTCTTCTGTCTTTGAGTATACCAAAATGTCATCGATAAAGACCACAACAAAAGAATCAATAAACGAACGTAGAATTCGGTTCATCAAGTCCATAAAGATTGTTGGAGTGTTAGTCACTCCGAACAGCATTACTAAGAATTCATAGTGTCCATGCCGACTCCGAAAAGCTGTCTTGGGTACATCCTCCTCCTTGACTCGTACTTGATGATATCCGGACCACAGGTCAATCTTAGAAAATATTGCTGCTCCTGAAGCTGATCGAACAAATTATCGATCCTGAGAATCAGGTACTTGTTTCGAACATCGACCTTATTCAATTCCCGATAATCGATACACATCCTGGCTGATCCGTCCTTCTTCTTAATAAGCAATACTGGTGCTCCCCAAGGTGATGCACTTGGTCTGATGAATCCCTTCTGCAAGAATTCCTCAATCTGCTTCTTGACTTCATTCTGCTCTACTGGTGCAATTCTATAGGGTGCTTCCGATACTGGAGCGCTGCCTGGTTGGATTCTGATACTGAATTCGGTATCTCGGTGTGGGGGAAGTCCAGGTAATTCTTCTAAGAATATGAGTGGAAAATTTCTCACCACTGGTATCTTGTTCACCTCTTCAGGTACCCGTACTTCCTTTGTAGCTGCAATGATCATTGCTCTTGACCTCTTCTTCTCGTGGAAAACAAGTTCTATTCCTTCAGCTGTGATGACTACCTCCTTCTCCTCGCAGTCGATGCTTGCCTTGTGCTTCGACATCCAATCCATACCGATAATGATATCTGTTCGAGCAAAACCCAATTATAACAAATCGATACTTAGGGTTTCCCTGTTAATCTATAGTTTACATCCCTTATAGCATAGATCTGTAGTGAGAGTTGTCCCTGATGGTGTAGCCACCGTTAAGGCTATTTCTGGAATTGCCCCTTATGTGCATGTTAATTTTCTTGAAAAAGATTTCGACACAAAAGAATGAGTTGATCCATTATCGAACAAGACTGTAGCCAAAATTCCATTTATATATATATATATATATATATATATATCCTATTACAAAAAGTTCATCCTTCATCAAACTTCCCATAAAAACCCAAAATACAACTTAAAACTTGATTACATTACTTCTTCACATACCCGTGATTACCCCTTCATCATCTTCAGCATCCTTCTCAGTCAAAGCAATTACTCTTCCTTGATGCATCAGCTTCTTCCCTTTGTCAGTTGTTCCAGACCCTGCCCTGTTGCTGCTCCTTGGATTTTGGGGACAATTTGGCTTAATGTGCCCTTGTTGTCCGCACTGGAAACATCTCTGTATGTTCTTTCTGGGGCATTGGTCCTTATAGTTCCACTGCTCTCCACAGAGAAAACAACTTTCGGGCTTGTACTCTCCTGCCTTAATACTGGTTTTCTCAAACTTCTGGCTCTTGCCATGCTTCTTGAATTTGGATACTGGGGTGGATCTCTTTCCCTTGTTCCAAATCTTAGCCCTTCCTTGCGATGATTGACTCTGATTCATGTCCATCTCCGTTACCGCAGCTCGCCTTACTAGCTTATCAAATCTGCAAATGCCTAGCGGAACCATCCTTGACCTCAGTCCGGGCCTAAAACCTTGTTCAAACCTCTAGTCTTTCTTTGTTTCCTCCTGGACCATTTCTGGTGCATATTGTGATAGCTGGGAAAACTTCGTCTCATATTCCTTGACAGACATACTCCTCTGCTTCAAGTTGTGGAACTTCATTGCCTTTTCTTCCTGCACATCCAAGGGAAAATAGTGTTGTTGGAATTCTTCAAGAAAATCTTCCCATGTTATTGGACCTTCTCCAAGACCATGCTTCACAGACTGCCACCATACTCCGGCGTCCTTCTCCAGCAAGATTGTAGCCAGAAGAACCTTGTTGTCTTCTGGAGTCATCATTACTTCAAATACAGTTTCTACTTGACGTATCCAGTCTTCAGCAGCTGTTCGGTCGGCCTGTCCTTCAAAGAATGGCAATTTCATTCTCTTGAACGATTCCACCATCTTGACTAGGTCTATGGTTGCGGCAACTCCTGGTGTTCCTTGTGGCGGTGCTTGGTTCCTGCTAGCTTCCACAAATGCTCCTATCATCCAGTACACTCAAGCAAATTCTTCTCCCACATTGAGGCCAGTACCATTGGCCCCACTACCTTCAGCTTCAGTTTGATCGCTTCGGCTGCTTCTTGTTCTTCCTACCATCTAGATTAAATTGCAATAGTAATATAAACCCATATTACACTAGTATTGGTCAAAAAACATACTAGTTCCATTCATACAAAAGGGGTTACAAATGATATTGCCAGAGCACAGTTAAGTCATCATTCTAATAATCCTAAATGGGTTCATAATATAACCATTCAAAATATCATGTCAGTCTAGCTATTCAAAAAGTTTTTCATCTATATACAACAAAAAAGTCCTATAATACTAAAAGAGAGAGAAATAGATCACTGCTCTCCTGGCCCCGACTGGTCTCCAGTCTTATAACTCTCCCCGATGTTCATCTTGTCCAATAGGTCCTTCATATCAGCGACCTGAGACCTCAGCTCCAGATATCGAGTCTGTAGTTGCCCCAATCTTTCCCCGTAACGGTGCCTTAATAGTAACAATCTTGCCTTCCATTTTCACTTAGTTCTCTCAAGCTTGGCCACCTTCCTATCGATGGTTATCAAGGCATGAGCGAGATTCTCGAACCGGTCTTCTAGTTGCCCGTGGCTCCACTGATATGCAGCCAGATCCTGGAATAACCGAGTGATCGCCTGTTCCACAACCGTGGGCTGTGGAGGTGGAGGTGGGAGTGGAGGTGCATGCCCATTTCCATTTGCACAACCATTTGAATGTCCATTATTCATGCTCGGCATCTGCAAGTGAAAATATGGGAATTAGTTCAGATATAAAAAAATTATAAATCATAAGTTGTAAAAGAAACAATAGGAATTATAATCACCAACTATCTGACTAAACCTAACTCTCGCAGCGCATCCAAGTGTAATTTTCCTGTTATGTTGGACTAATATTTGAAGTCGGCTCTGATACCAACTCTGATGCGCCCCAAATCCCTATACCGGAAATTTGAGACACAATCTAGGATTTGAACTCAAATAGTCACTATCACAGAAAAAAAATACAGGAAAATTAAAAATTTTATTCCATGTAATAGTTACAATTACAAGTGTTACAATGTCCAATAGAATTTTCCAAGATTTACAAACTTACAAATAACACTTGAATATTGTCACTTAGATGTTTGGACTAACTCGAGCTCTGCTGTACCCGTGGATCGTCTCCCGATACCTAAAAGGTGGGGAATGTCAGTACACATACTGAAGCAACGCTGATAATAGCAGCGATCTCCAAACTGGCAACCACAATTATAATTTATGCAAAAGAGAAAAGTGGTGTGAAACAAGGGATTAATGGATTCGAGTTATAGTGTTTTTGTATGTCATGATCTAAAAAATTAAATACACCAGTCACATGCCTTATTCTAATGCAAGCAAGACTTTGGGAAACACATGCATCCCATTCTACGTACGCCCCAAATCTAGCCTTCTGTCTCCGATCTTAGGGTTTCGAACCCTCGACATTCATCTTACTCTTGTACTTGTCCTGTTCCTAATAGATTTATCGTGTCTGAGGAGGTTACAGTTATTCGATCCTGCCCGTTACTGCAGTCACTCTAGTGGTGATCACGTTTTCCACATAGTGCTCGGTGCCCGGACCTCACTCAAAAAGCCGCAACGAACTTACAGGTACTAACCCATGCACCCATGATGTCAAGATCCACGAGACAGCAACCCCTTGGTCCGTTCGTGTCCTTGCACTTAAGAACATGACAGCCTTGCAAATCCCCCTATCTGACAGGAATTTCTATCCCGTTCTTTACCCCAACTCTTGAGGAATTAACAGATTGAGATACGAGATTCGTTATCTCAATACCTGAGAACACAATCCGTATCCCTACGACAGGAAAAGTACAACACCCGACTATGTTCTGCTAGTACTAGTGCAAGTTACAGATATCTAACACAGTATTCTTATCCAAAACTTATTTTAATTATTAAATCAAGTAAGGTGATATAGGGTTACTCCAACCCTCACATTTGCCTACTGCCTCGTGGCCCCCAGCAATGCATTTCCCTGCCCGCCACTTCCCCTATCATGGATTTAGTCCATATCCACGGTCCGCGTTCACCCTCCATTGGCATGATTTGGCGGCACCAATCGGACATCCAATGTCCAGGCGGAAGTTTCTAATTTGCCTAGGGTTGATAGTCGTAGGTTATCACTCTACCCTAATAACCAACTCAAGTCACAACCATCCTCAACAGGAGTTTCACAACATTAAGACAAGTAATATCACCAGTTATCCCCAATAGTAAGACCACTAACCCTTAATCACGAGAGGAAAAATTGTACTCCCAAATACATAGTCAAAATTTAGAATTTCAATACTATGTTGATTCTGTCCAGAAATTAGAAGGGTCATAGCTATCAAAATATTATTCAGATTTGGGTGTTCTTACCCATTCTGGAAATCTAAGAGTCTAGGCTATAAATCTCTTGTTGACCACTGCATCAGATTCATCCATCTAGTTGCACTAAAAAGCCTTACAATCATCAGCCTGTGTACTCCCTATACAATGGCTGCACCTTACCGATAGCATAAAAACCTACTTGCTCATCGGAATGACACAAATCTGGATTCTATGGAAAGCTGGACATGTCTTCTACAACTTTCTAGTTGGTCATATTTCCAAATTATTTCATTTGATACTGTAAAAACCGTAACCCCCATTTATGCAATTACGTATTTCTTGAATATTTTTTTGTATTTTGATATTTATAAATTCATTATTTGTTAAATTCGTTTTCGATTTTATATTAAAGCATTTTTCTAAACAATAGTTATAATTATTTCGAATAAACTTTGTTTCCATTTCTACTTGATCAACTATTCACATTTTAAACCCTCAAAAATATTATTACTGTTTGGACTATTTCAATAAATTGCTATTCTTATATAATGATATTACTCTGATAATTGCTATTTT